>OX104116.1:16508647-17708647 GCA_944474755.1 Limnoperna fortunei | reverse complement strand
ACGATGTGCAGTTTCATAAGGTAAGGACGGAAAATTTAGCCTTTTGTAGCCGAAAATGTCTTAAAATCTACAAAATTGGTGATCATCGAACAAGGAGCGTGGCCCTCCCTAAACACGTTACCCACTGTAGTCCGCGGTTAGGCTTGCTTTCCGTATTATGACCTAACAACCTCCAAAAAGAGTCTTTCCCGTTTCCGCCACCTGGGTACGCGGTTCTGTTGTCCGAGTACTGAACACCCTCCCAGTATGGTCCCAAGGGAGCCTTAAGGGAAACAATTTAACTGTAAAGACTGAAAGTTGAAGCTACTGTAAAAAGACGTAGTATTACGTGGTATTGTTGTAATTGTTTTGGAATAAGCAAATGTAAGTGTACGAGTACAGTTTTTGATGTCTGACGAAGTTTATATACAAACTGATTGAGAGTGAATTAAATCAAAAATTTTAATTCAGTTAAATGGAGTGTTGTCATTGCTGGACCCACAGAGCTGCCTAGCGCGTCCCCAGATGGCAAATAGTAGAGGAGCTCTATTTAGGGGATTTGTATGTTATAACAAGGAAAGACTGAACGCGAACAACTTTGGCTAAATTCTTCATTCCTACCCTTGACATAATACTTTTCTAGTGGCAGTCAAATTTGTGTCATCAACCTCTTTTGTTAACTTGTTTTTGTCCTGAATAATGCTGCAATATTGCTCGTTTGCCATAAAGGCAAAATAAGAGTAGCTTTATAGTGACTACTGTAGCCCGTATACAAAGATTTGCGTACTTTTGGAGAATCCCATTGACAACCGGTACATTTTTTCTGGCAATTGTTTTCTGACAAGGATTGGCGTACCATAATTTATCGTTTGGATCTAAAACTGATTGTTAGAATAATGGATTGCATTATATGCTCAGTTGGCTCAATTTTATATATAAGCTTCAAACGGGCATTTGACATGATGTTTTACGTACATTGTAGTACCTAAATCTTTTATCGGGAGTCTAAGATGGTTTGTGTTACAAGATCATTGTAAAGCTTACCTTTGTTATCTGTCAAATTAGAATTAATTTTTCAATACAAGATGTCAATGTTGTCTTAAATTTAACATATCAACATTGTTTTTGTATTGTTTTCTGTTTATCAGTGTTACAAACGCCGTTTTATTTTAACTGGTAATATTCCATTAACCAGCTTTTGGACGGTTACCACTGACGTTTAAGTAATCTATACTAAAATTGTGATTTGATTTGCTGTACGGAATTATGTATCTTCCACGATATATATACGTCTGTTAAAAGAGCCTGTAAGGTACTTGTTTTTTGCCCCGCTAATTCAAACCATTGACGATTTAGAATTATGTCCTTTGATAGTTTGTAAGTATTATAGTTAAGCATTTGTTTTGGCTTTGGACAGAGATTTTCAGACGCCTTGTCAATTTGTTTTCCGAAGAACAGCCTACAATTTAAATTTTCGTTTTCACACACATTTTTGTTAATTATTTCTTCATCTTATGCGCAATGTATTTATAATGAAAACTGATAAAATTTTATTAAAATTGTACTATCAGTTTGTGGTTACTTTGAATTAAATTTTCTCGATTACTGTATTTATGAAGTTCTATTCCTCTGTATGGAAAGTGCATATGCTTCCTATAGCAAAAGGCTGTGGTTTCAATTTTCCAACAGGTAAACGTTAAGGACATTCAGAGAAATTATTAAATAGTTGTGTCACCCTGTTGAAATATAGTTTGAAACCATGTATAACTATAAATATATATTACATAATTTTAATCTTATTTTAGAAATAAAAACTTGTTTGTAAATTATATTGCTTTGGCATTTCACGAACAGGACAGTCGTCTAATTTGATACACAGAAAGTTTCTTAAATATATAGTTTACAAAAGCTTTAATAGCAAATGTATAAATGGTCAGCCTTTGCCTTTGTGTTTTCGTTTTAAATTGTTTTAAATTCTGTAGGTGTTTGCTTTGAGTTAATATTAAAATAATAACAAAATCCTACACCAATGCACTAAGCAGGAAGTTGAATGGAAACAAATTTTGCATGTTAGATCCTCTCCATAGGTCAGCCTCTGTTTTTCACTTCTGAGTTTATCTGCGAAAAATGGTATAAGTGTGACTCTGTTACTGAAAATAGATCAGTTTCACAGGGTAAACCTGGTCATCTCTAGATATGACCGATTAATAGTGCCAAGTATCGAGATGATATGTTGCGACACTTCTTGGAAAACCTCCGCGGAAGAAGAAAACAAATCATAAGAAATACAGCAATGTTTTTCCACTTTAGTGGAAAAGACCTTAATTATTGGCTATGTGTAACATCTATTGTGAAAACATTCATGTTCTTGACTGCATGTTATCATATAAAACTGATTTGTTAAGTCCTTTGTACTAAAAATCTAATTTAGACACTATTCTTTTAAGAATTTAGCCTTATCAATATACGTCTGATGACAAAATGCGTTTTAAAAATTCACCCTTTTTAAGGATCCTTGTTTGTAATAAAATATTGTAGGCAAGCATTGCACCTCTATTTTATTTATATTTATATCAGTTTTAAATTGTGTATGTTTATTTTTTATAGCAAACGTAAAAGTGCGTTCATCAGAACGGGCCCACATGGTGTCTACTTTTGTTTCATCAATGGTCCACAGATCCATCTTTTTCAGGCATGCTTATTATAAACAATATCTATTGCTACAATTATTTGTCAGAATGTGACAGTACATTTTATCAAAGTTAAGATAAGGGTAATTTTTGCCCTATCTTTATAATCTATTTATTGCAGTAACTTTAGACTAGAGATTAGGCATTAATAGGTAATTTTGTATCGTTTATGTTATGCCCTTGCGCGATGAATAATCTTTTTAATTTTTAAACGAAAAGCTATGGTTGTTACAACAATTTTAATATAGAAACACGATTTGCAAAGATCTTAAATTCTTAAATTTGTAATTTATACTATCTTTTGGTTTACCTTAGTTATAGAAAGTTGTTATAAAGTGTTTAAATACACAAAATACTCGTTGTGAGAGCGGTAAGATATACTTTGATATTCGATTCTTAATCATTTGATAAAAATTGTGGTAAGAAGATGTTACCGGACAATTTCTCAAACGTTCGCATCTCCTTATAATTAAACTATAAGAAATTGTTATGGTCAATCTTGAAGACTACATGTCTGTACTTTACTTTAATGTTCGCCTGAAATATCTTTACCATACCTGTCTATAGCAGTTACGCCGCCTAAGGAGTTATCAAACCTGTTTGGTCTAAACTCAATAACCCCGTGTCACAGGAGAATAGGCCCACGGCTTCCTCAGCCTGCAGTAAGAGTCTGCTAAATGAGGCAACATTTGCCGTGTGTTGCGACCCGTGTCGATTACAGGACGGGATTTCAGTAGGCCGGGTAAACGGTCTCGATAACCTACTGAAACCTTACTTTTTCTAGACGGGAAATCGAGTTAGCCCTGACTTCGATGAATCGGCATGTCACGTCTTGTCCTTTGTAAATCCTTCTCATTTTAGCTTTTCTATTACATTTATTTCTTTTCAAACTATTCCATGAAATGTATGAACCAGTTGATAGACAGCTTCCTTTAAAGATTTACAAAGAAGGCGGTGGCTGAAAGGCAAAGCTTTAGCTTTATAGAGGCGACATGTTTGCCGTGTGTTGCAACCCGTGTCGGTGGAGGAAGGGATCCTGGTGGTTGAAAGATCACTCTCTGCTGCATCCATTAGTGCGGGTCAGCGGGTTTCGATTTTCAATACTCCACTTTGGCCCTGACTTCAACTAGACGGGAGGCCAGATCGACCCGGTTCGGCCAATCGGCTGGTCACGCCGAGCCCTTAACAAGCTTGTCTTCATCTTTCGTATTACTTGATTGTGTCTTGTAAATCTTACAAACAAAATTGTTAAGTAACAGGCTGTTAAGAAGGCGGTGGCTCATGGGTCAATCAAGTAGATCGAGTTTCGAACGGTTGTATCGCCAGGTAACCCCGGGCACGAGGCATGCGTTCATTAAGAAATTCGTCTGTTTGAGTATACCACCCTTAGAACACCTGATGCTTTCTGCTGCAGACACCAAGCATCGCTCCTGTTGGCACTCCGTGGCGGGTGGGTGACAAGGGTGTTGAAGCATATTCTTTCATCATGGCTTCAGAAATTCAAATAAAAAATGGTACCAAAAAAAAGATAAAATGACTTTCCTCTTGAGGAATTGGTTGTTGAAGAAAATTGGCCTAAATTTATTGTTTTATCTAGCAACTAAACCTTTGGCAAAAGTATCTCCTTTCATCATAGAAAAAGCTATTGAAGGGTGTGCAAAAGACGTTAAAAACGTGACAAAAATGAAATCCGGTTCCCTCCTTATTGAATGTAATAGAAAACACCAGTCTACAAATTTACTAAAATTTACTAAAACTTTTAAAAAATTGTTGATTTAGATATATCTAGCTCTCCCCACAGAACTCTAAACTCGAGTCAAGGGATTATTCGTCACCGAGTCGAAGATCTCTTGGAATTAACGGACGATGAAATCTGCTCAGAGCCTCAGGGTGTTACAAAAGTTAAAAGATTTATTGCTAACAGTCAGGTGAACACCTTTCTTTTAAATTTCAACACACCCACTGTCCCAGAATCCATCAAGATTGGTCTGTACAAAGCTAAAGTCAGCGCATACATCTCCAACCCTGTGCGCTGCTTTAAGTGTCAAAAGTTCGGCCACGGAAAAGGACAGTGCAGAGGTCACCAGATTTGTTTCAAATGTGCAGAGGAAGGACATGAGGGCTTCACCTGCACTAAAACTCCAAAGTGTGCTAATTGTGGTGAAGCCTACATGTCCTCATCTAAGGACTGTCAGCATTTTAAAAAAGGAAAAAGAAATTCAAAAAATAAAAACTGAAAAAAAAACATCTCTTACCCTGATGCTCGTCGTCTGTATAATACAACGAATAATCCCTCGTCTCCTGCATACGCCAGTGTTGCCAAACGCGTTCTCACTTCAGTTGAAACGCAGACAATCATCACCTGGTCTATTGACAAACAGGAACCTTCAAAATTAGCAGTTACAACAACAGACAAAATCATTACATCTTCACGAAAATCTTCATCTTCACAAGGGGCCTCGGTGGCCGAGTGGTCAAGGTAGTTCGTCTACTATTGATCACGTGGTCTGTCAACACTGAGATTGCGGGTTCGATTCTCACTGCAGGCAGGGTGTACTCGACTCCAATCTTACTTGACAAGGATTGCCAGTTTTCCTACCGCAGGTCGGGGGTTCTCTCCGGGTACTCCTGCTTCCTCCCCCAATAAAAACTGGACGCCATGAAATAGCTGAAAAATTGCTGAAAGTGGCGTTAAAACACCATTCAAACAAACAAAATCATCTTCACAAACTCCTGCGTCCTCAGCACCCACCCCGTGTGGGACCCGGGGCACAGGAGAATAGGCCCACGGCTTCCTCAGCCTGCAGTAAGAGTCTGCTAACAGAGGCAACACTTGCCGTGTGTTGCGACCCGTGTTGAAGAAATGGTTGATGATGAGCAGTGGTACAGATTTATTGTTCTAACAAGTACTGACCAAACTAAACCTTTATCTAAAATTTCTCCATTTGTAATTGAAAAAACTATTAAGGGTTGTGCAGGAGATGTAAAAAATGTAACAAAACTGAAATCAAGCTCATTGTTAATTGAATGCTCAAAGAAACAACAATCCTTCAATTTGTTAAAATTAAACAAAATTCTCGATTTAAACATCTCTTCTTCTCCCCATAGAACTTTAAATTCCAGCCAAGGTATTATTCGTTACAGAGACCAAGATCTCTCTGAGCTTACAGATGACGAAATTTGTGAAGAACTTAAACCTCAGGGTATTACAAAAGTAAAAAGATTCGTAGCCAACAGAGAAGGTGTTCAGGTTAAACTGAATACCTTCCTTCTGCACTTTAATACTCCATCTGTCCCTTCATCAATAAAAATCGGTCTCTACAATGTTAAAGTAAGCGCATACATCTCCAACCCTGTGCGCTGCTTTAAGTGTCAAAAGTTCGGCCATGGGAAGGGACAATGCAGAGGTCACTTGAGCTGTTTCAAGTGTGCAGAAGAAGGACATGAGGGATTTACCTGCACCAAAACTCCAAAGTGTGCCAATTGTGGTGAAGCCCACATGTCCTCATCCAAGGATTGTCATCATTTTAAAAAGGAAAAAGATATACAAAAGTTAAAAACTGAAAGAAACATCTCTTACCCTGAGGCTCGTCGTCTGTATAATACAACGAATAATCCTTCGTCTCCTGCATCAACGTCATATGCCAGTGTGGCCAAACGCGTTCTAACTTCAGTTGAAACGCAGACAATCATCACCTGGCCTATTGACAAACAAGAACCTTCCAAATTATCAGTTACAACAACAGACAAAATCATTGAATCTTCAAGAAAATCTTCATCTTCTCAAATAAAAAATCAAATCAAAAAGGAGATCGTACTCCAAAACTGCTGCGGGATCCCATTAAGGTCCACAACAGGTTTGGAAGTCTAGATCATCTAGACACTACTATCTGGGGCGATCCCATGGATACACTACCCCCAGATACTGGATCTAAAAGTAGATCCCACCCCGTGTGGGACCCGGGGCACAGGAGAATAGGCCCACGGCTTCCTCAGCCTGCAGCAAGGGTCTGCTAACAGAGGCAACACTTGCCGTGTGTTGCGACCCGTGTCGATTACAGGACGGGATTTCAGTAGGCCGGGTAAACGGTCCCGATAACTTACTGAACCCTTACTTTTTCTAGACGGGAAATCGAGTTAGCCCTGACTTCGATGAATCGGCATGTCACGTCTTGCCCTTTGTGAGTCCTTATCATTTAAGCTACTCTATTACATTATTTTCCTTCAAACTGCTCCATGAAATGATAGACGGCTTCCTTATAGGATTTGCAAAGAAGGCGGTGGCTGAAGGGCAAAGCTTCCTCAGCTTTATAGAGGCGACATGTTTGCCGTGTGTTGCAACCCGTGATGGTGGAGGAAGGGATCCTGGTGGTTGAGAGATCACTCTCTGCTGCATCCATTAGTGCGGGTCAGCGGGTTTCGATCGTCAATACACCACTTTGGCCCTGACTTCAACTAGACGGGAGACCGGATGGACCCGGTTCGGTCAATCGGCTGGTCATGCCGAGCCCTTAACAAGCTTGTCTTATTTTTCTTATCACTTGATCATATCTTGTGAATTTCAGTCTCAAAGTTGTTCAGTTACAAGCTGTTAAGAAGGCGGTGGCTCATGGGTCAATCGAGTAGATAGAGTTTCGAACGGTTGTTTCGCCAGTTAACTCTGGCACGAAGCTTGCGTTCATTAAGAAATTCATCTATTTGAGTATACCACCCTTGGAACACCTGATGCTTTCTGCTGGTGATCCGCAGAGACCAAGCATCGCCCCTGTTGGCACTCCGTGGAGGGTGGGTGACAAGGGTAGTGAACCGCATTTTTCTCATCATGGCTACTGAAAAACAAATAAAAAATGGTCCAAAAAAAAGAAAAAATGACTTACCGCTTGAAGAAATGGTTGATGAAGACTTCTGGTCAAGATTTATTGTATTATCCAGCAAAGATCCTAGTAAACCAATAACTAAAATCTCTCCATTCGTTATTGAAAAAGTGATAAAAGGTTGTGCAGGAGATGTTAAGAACGTCACCAAGATGAAATCTGGTGGTCTTCTCATTGAATGCAACAAAAAACACCAATCCTTGAACTTGCTAAAACTTACAAAAATTATAGATTTAGAAATTTCGGCCTCCCCCCATAGAACATTAAACTCAAGTCAAGGAATTATTCATTATCGCGACGATGATCTCGCCGAGCTTACAGACGACGAGATCTGTACAGAATTACAACCTCAGGGTATTACAAAAGTTAAAAGATTTATTGCCAACAGACAAGGTGTTCAGGTTAAACTGAACACCTTCCTTCTAAATTTTAACTCTCCAACTGTCCCCCAATCAATCAAAAAAGGTCTCCAAAATATTAAAGTCAGCGCATATATTCCCAACCCTGTGCGCTGCTTTAAATGTCAAAAGTTCGGCCACGGAAAGGGACAGTGCAGAGGTCACCAGATTTGTTTTAAGTGTGCAGAGGAAGGACATGAGGGCTTCACCTGCACTAAAACTCCAAAGTGTGCTAATTGTGGTGAAGCCCACATGTCCTCATCTAAGGACTGTCAGCACTTTAAAAAAGAAAAAGAAATTCAAAAAATAAAAACTGAAAAAAACATCCCTTACCCTGAGGCTCGTCGTCTGTATAATACAACGAATAATCCCTCATCTCCTGCATCAACGTCATACGCCAGTGTCGCCAAACGCGTTCTCACGTCAGTTGAAACGCAGACAATTATCACCTGGCCTATTGACAAACAGGAACCTTCAAAATTAACAGTTACAACAACAGACAAAATCATTACATCTTCACGAAAATCTTCATCTTCACAAACTGCTACGTCTTCAGCACCCTCTCAAAATGCTACGTCTTCAGACCCCGTGTGGGACCCGGGGCACAGGAGAATAGGCCCACGGCTTCCTCAGCCTGCAGTAAGAGTCTGCTAACAGAGGCAACACCTGCCGTGTGTTGCGACCCGTGTCGATTATAGGACGGGATTTCAGTAGGCCGGGTAAACGGTCCCGATAACCTACTGAACCCTTACTTTTTCTAGACGGGAAATCGAGTTAGCCCTGACTTCGATGAATCGGCATGTCACGTCTTGCCCTTTGTGAATCCTTCTCATTTTAGCTTTTCTATTACTTTATTTCTTTTCAAACTATTCCATGAAATGTATTAACCAGTTGATAGACAGCTTCCTTTAAGGATTCATAAAGAAGGCGGTGGCTGAAGGGCAAAGCTTCCTCAGCTTTATAGAGGCGACATGTTTGCCGTGTGTTGCAACCCGTGATGGTGGAGGAAGGGATCCTGGTGGTTGAGAGATCACTCTCTGCTGCATCCATTAGTGCGGGTCAGCGGGTTTGATTTTCAATACACCACTTTGGCCCTGACTTCAACTAGACGGGAGACCGGATGGACCCGGTTCGGTCAATCGGCTGGTCATGCCGAGCCCTTAACAAGCTTGTCGTCATTCTTCTTGTCACTTGATTTTATCTTGTGTATCCTACTACAAAAGTTGTTCAGTAACAGGCTGTTAAGAAGGCGGTGGCTCATGGGTCAATCAAGTAGACAGAGTTTCGAACGGTTGTATCGCCAGGTAACCCCGGGCACGAGGCATGCGTTCATTGAGAAATTCGTCTGTTTGAGTATACCACCCTTGGAACACCTGATGCTTTCTGCTGGAGATCCGCAGACTCTACGCATCGCCCATGTTGGCACTCCGTGGCGGGTGGGTGACAAGGGTGGTGAACCGCAATTTTCTAATCATGGCTTCCGAAACACCCCCTTTAACACAAAAAGGTCCAAAAAAAAAGAAAAAATGATTTCCCTCTCGAAGATTTGGTTGTAGAAGAAAGTTGGCCTAAATTTATTGTATTATCTAGTAAAGACCCAACTAAACCTTTGGCAAAAGTATCTCCATTCATCATTGAAAAATCTATCAAAGGTTGTGCAGGAGACGTTAAAAACGTCACCAAAATGAAGTCCGGTTCCCTGCTAATAGAATGCAGTAGAAAACACCAATCGCTGAATTTACTCAAACTTTCCAAAATTGTAGATTTAGATATAACTAGCTCACCCCACAGAACATTAAACTCGAGTCAAGGGATTATTCGCTATCGAGGTGAAGATCTCTCGGAATTATCAGATGATGAAATCTGTTTAGAACTAGAGCCTCAGGGTGTAACAAAAGTGAAAAGATTTATTGCTAACAGACAGGGTGTTCAGGTAAAACTGAACACCTTTCTGTTGAATTTCAATTCACCCACTGTCCCCGAGTCAATCAAGATTGGTCTCTACAAAATTAAAGTCAGCGCATACATATCCAACCCGGTGCGCTGCTTTAAGTGTCAAAAGTTCGGTCATGGAAAGGGACAATGCAGAGGTCACCTGGTTTGTTTTAAATGTGCAGAAGAAGGACATGAGGGCTTTACCTGCACTAAAACTCCAAAGTGCGCCAATTGCGGTGAAGCCCACATGTCCTCATCCAAGGATTGTCAACATTTTAAAAAAGAAAAAGAAATACAAAAATTAAAAACTGAAAAGACCATCTCATACCCTGAGGCTCGTCGTCTGTATAATACCATGAATAATCCCTCGTCTCCTGCATCAACGTCATACGCCAGTGTGGCCAAACGCGTTCTCACTTCAGTTGAAACGCAGACAATCATCACCTGGCCTATTGACAAACAGGAACCTTCAAAATTACCAGTTACAATAACAGACAAAATCATTAAATCTTCACGAAAATCTTCATCTTCTCAAACTGCTACGTCTTCAGCACCCCCTCAAACTGCTACGTCTTCAGCACCATCTCAATCTGCTACGTCTTCAGCACCATCTCAATCCTCAACCAAATCTTCAAGCAGCCCCCAAAAAAATTCAAAAAATACCAACTCCAATTTAAATTCTTCTAACTCAAATAAAAAATCAAATCAAAAAGGAGATCGAACTCCAAAACTGCTGCGGGATCCCATCAAGGTCCACAACAGGTTTGGAAGTCTAGATAATCTAGACACTACTATCTGGGGCGATCCCATGGATACATTACCCCCAGATACTGGATCTAAAAGTAGATCCCCCAGCAGAAACCGGCGTAATAGCCCCAAACTTGATCAACTGTCAACTATTCCCCTATTCGCAGACCATAATGGGTACAATAATACAATGGAATTGTCGAGGTCTTAAGATTAATTTTCTTGAGATTACATTATTAGTTCAAGCCTTTCTTCCTGTTGCATTTTGCCTCCAAGAATCCCACCTAAAACGAAGTGATAACATATCTTTAAAAAATTACTCTATATACAGCACATATGTAGATGAGAATGATAGAGCTGCTGGCGGCTCTACCATTCTTGTAAAAGATCAAGTTCTACATAGCCCTGTAGACCTCAACACTGATCTTCAGGCGATTGCTGTTAGAATATCTTTAGACAAAACAATTACTTTATGCTCTCTGTATATCCCTCCGAATTCTTCATTAAATTTAAATCAGTTGAAACATCTTACTGATCAGCTTCCGGTCCCTTATATATTACTTGGGGACTTCAACGGACACAACCCTTTATGGGGCAGCAACACAATAAACGATAAAGGTAAAATTATCGAAGGCTTAATGAATCAGGAGGATCTGTGTATTTTTAATGATGGAACCAATACTTATTTACATCCTGGGAATGGATCATATTCGGCTATTGATCTTACAATAGCAGATCCTTCTCTGTTGCCCGATTTCTCATGGAAAGTCCATGACGATCTCTGTGGCAGTGATCACTTTCCTATTATCTTGGAATCTTTACACTCTTCAAACACCGAAAGAATCGCTCGGTATAAATTTGGCAAGGCCAATTGGCCTCTATTTGAACAACTCTGTATAGAGCGACTTAACTCGGACGTTTTTGAAGCTGTTTCTGATCCGATTTTAAAATTCAATGAAACACTTATTTCAATTGCTGATGAAACAATTCCTATGACCTCGACAAATCCAAAACATCCTAGTAAACCATGGTTCGATGACAGCTGTGAGGACGCTATTAAAGACCGGAAAAAGGCCGAACGACGCTTTAATAAACATCCAACTCAAAATAATCTTAACCATTTCCGAATTTTTCGAGCGAAAGCTCGCAGGGTAACGAAACAAAGACGACGCACCTCTTGGCGTAACTTTGTTTCTAAACTAAATAACCATACCCCTATGAATAAAATTTGGAACATGATTCGTAAAATTAAAGGTAAAAACAGTAAAGCAAATGTCCATCATTTAAAGGATGGACAAGACTTGTTAACATCAGAGTCAGATATATCTAACAAATTGGCCGAAACATTTGCAAAACACTCGTCCGCTGGAAATTATCATCCGGATTTTCAGCGTATCAAAACTCAAAAAGAAAAATCAAAACTTAATTTCCAGTCAAAAAATTTGGAAGACTACAATACACCTTTTTCTTTGGAAGAGCTAAAAACTTCTTTGAACAAATCTCACGACACAGCATGTGGTCCAGATGACATCCATTACCAACTTCTCAAACATCTGCCACAATCTTCTCTCCAATGTCTTCTGAATCTTCTTAACAACATTTGGGAAACGGGTGACTTACCATCTATATGGAAAATGGCCACTGTTGTGCCTATTCCAAAGCCAGGAAAAGATCACTCGGAAGCGTCCAACTATCGGCCTATAGCACTCACAAGCTGTCTTTGTAAAACCCTGGAAAGGATGATCAATGATCGCCTTGTCTGGTTTTTAGAATCCAACAATCTACTTTCTAATATTCAGTGTGGTTTTAGACAAGGGCGAAGTACCCTAGATCATCTTGTACGTTTCGAAACGTATATTCGAAACGCCTTTGCAAAAAATGAGCATGTTGTGTCTATCTTTTTCGATTTAGAAAAAGCGTATGACACAACATGGAAATATGGTATTTTAAAAGATCTTTTTGATATGGGGTTGAAAGGTAGACTTCCTACCTTTATTTCAAACTTTTTATCTGACAGAGAATTTAAAGTTAGGGTCAATTCTACTTTATCTGACCCTTTTGAACAGGAAATGGGTGTTCCTCAGGGAAGCATCCTTTCTGTCACTTTATTTAGTATCAAAATTAATAGCCTTGCTCAGGTTTTGAAAGATAATATTGATGGTTCTCTTTATGTTGACGACTTCCTCATATGTTACCGAGGAAAAAACATGAATAATATTGAACGTCAACTGCAGTTATGCTTAAATAGAATAGAGAGATGGGCAATGGAGAATGGTTTTAAATTCTCCACTGCAAAAACCGTTGGGATGCATTTTTGTAATAAACGAAAGATGCATCCTGACCCCGAATTAAAATTATATAATAATCCTATCAAAATTGTAAAAGAAACTACTTTTCTTGGTCTCATATTTGATTCTAGGCTAACCTTTCTACCCCATATCAAAATGTTAAAAAATAAATGCCTTAAAGCATTAGATATTTTAAAAGTCGTATCCAGTACCGACTGGGGTGCTGAGTGCGATGTTTTACTTAATCTATATAGATCGCTGGTTCGATCTAAATTGGATTACGGTTGCTTTATTTATGGTTCTGCTCGCAAGTCATATGTCAAAATCCTTGATACTATACACCATCAAGGATTGCGACTATGCCTTGGAGCTTTCAGAACCACACCTGTTGAGAGTTTATATGTAGAAGCAGGCGAGCCTTCTTTGTATCAAAGAAGAATAAAGCTTGCTTTGCAATATGCAACCAAATTAAAGGCATATCCTGGCAACCCTGCCCACGACTGTGTTTTCAAACCTCTATATCAAAACATTTTCGAAAAACATCCAAACAAAATTCAACCTTTTGGCCTCCGAATTAAATCTCATTTGGAAAATTCTGGTATAAATTTAGATGAAATTGCTGCAATCGAAATTCCGCATAATCCCCCGTGGTTAAACCCCAAACCGATATTTATTTATGATCTAAGAAAACATAAAAAGTCCGACACAAACCATTTAATAATACAACAACATTATGCAGAAATTAAATCTTGTTACCCTGACCATAGTACTATTTACACAGACGGGTCAAAAGACGGTGATAAAGTGGCCTCGGCCGCTGTCTTCGGAGAGCGTGTTGAAACTCGCCGCCTTCCGTCTGCCTCATCTATATTTACAGCAGAGGCGCAAGCTATTCTTCTTGCGATGAAAATAGTTGCTTCGTCAGACGAATGCAAATTTATTGTCTGCTCCGATTCCCTGTCTTGTCTACTGGCTATTGAAAATTTCAAAATTAAAAATCCTTACATTTTTAAAATTATTCAAATCTACAAATCTCTTGTTGCTTTGGGAAAAGAGGTTATCTTCTTCTGGATTCCCAGTCATGTCGGAATCCGTGGAAACACAGTCGTGGATCAGGAGGCTAAAAATGCACTAAATGATACCATCATTAACTGCAGTATTCCTTTTACCGATTTTAAACCGTTAATTTTTAAATTTATTTCTAATTTGTGGCAGAGTGGTTGGGATCTCCAAGTTCATAATAAACTTCATGAGATCCAGCCACTACTGCACACAAATAATTTTAAATGTTTTAGAGGTCGAAGAGACCAAGTTGTTTTAACAAGATGTCGTCTTGGTCATACCAGGACGACACATAGTTATATTTTAAACAATGAGCCACGACCCGAATGTGTGCCATGCAACAGTCCATACACCATTAAGCATGTCTTGATGGACTGTGTGGACGTGGCACACATTCGGGAACGTTTCTATAGTGCAGTTACGTATTTCAATTTATTTAAAACTGTCGCAGGCGACACAATTTTAAAGTTCTTAAAGGAAATTCATTTATTTAATAAAATTTAATTCCACTATTAATTGTGATACTTCATATTTTTTATTGTTTTAACTACCATTTTTATCTGTGTATATTCTCATTATTGTATGAGATCACGTTTTAGTATAAGGAGGCATGACGTTCTACTAATTTAAAAATTATGGTTTTCACGTCCTGAATATAGCTGAAATATTGCTTGCTGGACGTTAAACATCAATCAATCAATCAATCAATCAATAAAAGTAGATCCCCCAGCAGAAACCGGCGGAATAGCCCAAAAAAACTGTCAACTATTCCCCTATTCGAAGACCATAATGGGTACAATAATACAATGGAATTGTCGAGGTCTTAAGATTAATTTTCTTGAAATCACATTATTAGTTCAAGCCTTTCTTCCTGTTGCATTTTGCCTCCAAGAGTCCCACCTAAAACGAAGTGATAACATATCTTTAAAAAATTACTCTATATACAGCACATATGTAGACGAGAATGATAGAGCTGCTGGCGGCTCTACCATTCTTGTAAAAGACCAAGTTCTACATACCCCTGTAGATCTCAACACTGATCTTCAGGCGGTTGCTGTTAGAATATCATTAGACAAAACAATTACTTTATGTTCTGTTTATATCCCTCCAAATTCTTCATTAAATTTAAATCAGTTGAAACATCTTACTGGTCAGCTTCCGGCCCCTTATATAGTACTTGGGGACTTCAACGGACACAACCCTTTATGGGGCAGTAACACAATAAGCGATAAAGGTAAAATTATTGAAAGCTTAATGAATCAGGAAGATCTGTGCATTTTTAATGATGGAACTAATACATATTTACATCCTGGGAATGGATCATACTCGGCTATTGATCTAACAATAGCAGATCCTTCTCTGTTGCCCGATTTCTCATGGAAAGTCCATGACGATCTCTGTGGCAGTGATCACTTTCCTATTATCTTGGAATCTTTACACTCTTCAAACACCGAAAGAATCGCTCGGTATAAATTTGGCAAGGCCAATTGGCCTCTATTTGAACAACTCTGTATAGAGCGACTTAACTCGGACGTTTTTGAAGCTGTTTCTGATCCGATTTTAAAATTCAATGAAACACTTATTTCAATTGCTGATGAAACAATTCCTATGACCTCGACAAATCCAAAACATCCTAGTAAACCATGGTTCGATGACAGCTGTGAGGACGCTATTAAAGACCGGAAAAAGGCCGAACGACGCTTTAATAAACATCCAACTCAAAATAATCTTAACCATTTCCGAATTTTTCGAGCGAAAGCTCGCAGGGTAACGAAACAAAGACGACGCACCTCTTGGCGTAACTTTGTTTCTAAACTAAATAACCATACCCCTATGAATAAAATTTGGAACATGATTCGTAAAATTAAAGGTAAAAACAGTAAAGCAAATGTCCATCATTTAAAGGATGGACAAGACTTGTTAACATCAGAGTCAGATATATCTAACAAATTGGCCGAAACATTTGCAAAACACTCGTCCGCTGGAAATTATCATCCGGATTTTCAGCGTATCAAAACTCAAAAAGAAAAATCAAAACTTAATTTCCAGTCAAAAAATTTGGAAGACTACAATACACCTTTTTCTTTGGAAGAGCTAAAAACTTCTTTGAACAAATCTCACGACACAGCATGTGGTCCAGATGACATCCATTACCAACTTCTCAAACATCTGCCACAATCTTCTCTCCAATGTCTTCTGAATCTTCTTAACAACATTTGGGAAACGGGTGACTTACCATCTATATGGAAAATGGCCACTGTTGTGCCTATTCCAAAGCCAGGAAAAGATCACTCGGAAGCGTCCAACTATCGGCCTATAGCACTCACAAGCTGTCTTTGTAAAACCCTGGAAAGGATGATCAATGATCGCCTTGTCTGGTTTTTAGAATCCAACAATCTACTTTCTAATATTCAGTGTGGTTTTAGACAAGGGCGAAGTACCCTAGATCATCTTGTACGTTTCGAAACGTATATTCGAAACGCCTTTGCAAAAAATGAGCATGTTGTGTCTATCTTTTTCGATTTAGAAAAAGCGTATGACACAACATGGAAATATGGTATTTTAAAAGATCTTTTTGATATGGGGTTGAAAGGTAGACTTCCTACCTTTATTTCAAACTTTTTATCTGACAGAGAATTTAAAGTTAGGGTCAATTCTACTTTATCTGACCCTTTTGAACAGGAAATGGGTGTTCCTCAGGGAAGCATCCTTTCTGTCACTTTATTTAGTATCAAAATTAATAGCCTTGCTCAGGTTTTGAAAGATAATATTGATGGTTCTCTTTATGTTGACGACTTCCTCATATGTTACCGAGGAAAAAACATGAATAATATTGAACGTCAACTGCAGTTATGCTTAAATAGAATAGAGAGATGGGCAATGGAGAATGGTTTTAAATTCTCCACTGCAAAAACCGTTGGGATGCATTTTTGTAATAAACGAAAGATGCATCCTGACCCCGAATTAAAATTATATAATAATCCTATCAAAATTGTAAAAGAAACTACTTTTCTTGGTCTCATATTTGATTCTAGGCTAACCTTTCTACCCCATATCAAAATGTTAAAAAATAAATGCCTTAAAGCATTAGATATTTTAAAAGTCGTATCCAGTACCGACTGGGGTGCTGAGTGCGATGTTTTACTTAATCTATATAGATCGCTGGTTCGATCTAAATTGGATTACGGTTGCTTTATTTATGGTTCTGCTCGCAAGTCATATGTCAAAATCCTTGATACTATACACCATCAAGGATTGCGACTATGCCTTGGAGCTTTCAGAACCACACCTGTTGAGAGTTTATATGTAGAAGCAGGCGAGCCTTCTTTGTATCAAAGAAGAATAAAGCTTGCTTTGCAATATGCAACCAAATTAAAGGCATATCCTGGCAACCCTGCCCACGACTGTGTTTTCAAACCTCTATATCAAAACATTTTCGAAAAACATCCAAACAAAATTCAACCTTTTGGCCTCCG
Source organism: Limnoperna fortunei (assembly GCA_944474755.1). Lineage (NCBI taxonomy): Eukaryota > Metazoa > Mollusca > Bivalvia > Mytilida > Modiolidae > Limnoperna > Limnoperna fortunei. The sequence continues at coordinate 17,691,198 of OX104116.1, read as the reverse complement.
AATTAAATCTCATTTGGAAAATTCTGGTATAAATTTAGATGAAATTGCTGCAATCGAAATTCCGCATAATCCCCCGTGGTTAAACCCCAAACCGATATTTATTTATGATCTAAGAAAACATAAAAAGTCCGACACAAACCATTTAATAATACAACAACATTATGCAGAAATTAAATCTTGTTACCCTGACCATAGTACTATTTACACAGACGGGTCAAAAGACGGTGATAAAGTGGCCTCGGCCGCTGTCTTCGGAGAGCGTGTTGAAACTCGCCGCCTTCCGTCTGCCTCATCTATATTTACAGCAGAGGCGCAAGCTATTCTTCTTGCGATGAAAATAGTTGCTTCGTCAGACGAATGCAAATTTATTGTCTGCTCCGATTCCCTGTCTTGTCTACTGGCTATTGAAAATTTCAAAATTAAAAATCCTTACATTTTTAAAATTATTCAAATCTACAAATCTCTTGTTGCTTTGGGAAAAGAGGTTATCTTCTTCTGGATTCCCAGTCATGTCGGAATCCGTGGAAACACAGTCGTGGATCAGGAGGCTAAAAATGCACTAAATGATACCATCATTAACTGCAGTATTCCTTTTACCGATTTTAAACCGTTAATTTTTAAATTTATTTCTAATTTGTGGCAGAGTGGTTGGGATCTCCAAGTTCATAATAAACTTCATGAGATCCAGCCACTACTGCACACAAATAATTTTAAATGTTTTAGAGGTCGAAGAGACCAAGTTGTTTTAACAAGATGTCGTCTTGGTCATACCAGGACGACACATAGTTATATTTTAAACAATGAGCCACGACCCGAATGTGTGCCATGCAACAGTCCATACACCATTAAGCATGTCTTGATGGACTGTGTGGACGTGGCACACATTCGGGAACGTTTCTATAGTGCAGTTACGTATTTCAATTTATTTAAAACTGTCGCAGGCGACACAATTTTAAAGTTCTTAAAGGAAATTCATTTATTTAATAAAATTTAATTCCACTATTAATTGTGATACTTCATATTTTTTATTGTTTTAACTACCATTTTTATCTGTGTATATTCTCATTATTGTATGAGATCACGTTTTAGTATAAGGAGGCATGACGTTCTACTAATTTAAAAATTATGGTTTTCACGTCCTGAATATAGCTGAAATATTGCTTGCTGGACGTTAAACATCAATCAATCAATCAATCAATCAATAAAAGTAGATCCCCCAGCAGAAACCGGCGGAATAGCCCAAAAAAACTGTCAACTATTCCCCTATTCGAAGACCATAATGGGTACAATAATACAATGGAATTGTCGAGGTCTTAAGATTAATTTTCTTGAAATCACATTATTAGTTCAAGCCTTTCTTCCTGTTGCATTTTGCCTCCAAGAGTCCCACCTAAAACGAAGTGATAACATATCTTTAAAAAATTACTCTATATACAGCACATATGTAGACGAGAATGATAGAGCTGCTGGCGGCTCTACCATTCTTGTAAAAGACCAAGTTCTACATACCCCTGTAGATCTCAACACTGATCTTCAGGCGGTTGCTGTTAGAATATCATTAGACAAAACAATTACTTTATGTTCTGTTTATATCCCTCCAAATTCTTCATTAAATTTAAATCAGTTGAAACATCTTACTGGTCAGCTTCCGGCCCCTTATATAGTACTTGGGGACTTCAACGGACACAACCCTTTATGGGGCAGTAACACAATAAGCGATAAAGGTAAAATTATTGAAAGCTTAATGAATCAGGAAGATCTGTGCATTTTTAATGATGGAACTAATACATATTTACATCCTGGGAATGGATCATACTCGGCTATTGATCTAACAATAGCAGATCCTTCTCTGTTGCCCGATTTCTCATGGAAAGTCCATGACGATCTCTGTGGCAGTGATCACTTTCCCATTATCTTGCAGTCTTTACACTCGTCAAACAAAGAACGAGTCGCTCGGTATAAATTTGGCAAGGCCAATTGGCTTCTATTTGAGCAGCTCTGTATGGAGCGACTTAACTCGGATACTTTTGAAACTATTTCTGATCCAATTTTAAAATTCAATGAAACACTTATTTCAATTGCTGACGAAACTATTCCTAAGACCTCGACAAATCCAAAACATCCTAGTAAACCATGGTTCGATGACAGCTGTGAGGACGCTATTAAAGACCGGAAAAAGGCCGAACGACGCTTTAATAAACATCCAACTCAAAATAATCTTAACCATTTCCGAATTTTTCGAGCGATAGTTCGCAAGGTAACGAAACAAAGACGACGCACCTCTTGGCGTAACTTTGTTTCTAAACTAAATAACCATACCCCTATGAATAAAATTTGGAACATGATTCGTAAAATTAAAGGTAAAAACAGTAAAGCAAATGTCCATCATTTAAAGGATGGACAAGACTTGTTAACATCAGAGTCAGATATATCTAACAAATTGGCCGAAACATTTGCAAAACACTCGTCCGCTGGAAATTATCATCCGGATTTTCAGCGTATCAAAACTCAAAAAGAAAAATCAAAACTTAATTTCCAGTCAAAAAATTTGGAAGATTACAATACACCTTTTTCTTTGGAAGAGCTAAAAACTTCTTTGAACAAATCTCACGACACAGCATGTGGTCCAAATGACATCCACTACCAACTTCTCAAACATCTGCCACAATCTTCTCTCCAATGCCTTCTGAGTCTTCTTAACAACATTTGGGAAACGGGCGACTTACCATCTATATGGAAAATGGCCACTGTTGTGCCTATTCCAAAGCTAAGAAAAGATCACTCGGAAGCGTCCAACTATCGGCCTATAGCACTCACAAGCTGTCTTTGTAAAACCATGGAAAGGATGATCAATGATCGCCTTGTCTGGTTTTTAGAATCCAACAATCTACTTTCTAATATTCAGTGCGGTTTTAGACAAGGGCGAAGTACCCTAGATCATCTTGTACGTTTCGAAACGTATATTCGAAACGCCTTTGCAAAAAATGAGCATGTTGTGTCTATCTTTTTCGATTTAGAAAAAGCGTATGACACAACATGGAAATATGGTATTTTGATATGGGGTTGAAAGGTAGACTTCCTACCTTTTTTTCAAACTTTTTATCTGACAGAGAATTTAAAGTTAGAGTCAATTCTACTTTATCGGACTCTTTTGAACAGGAAATGTGTGTTCCTCAGGGAAGCATTCTTTTCTGTACCTTTATTTAGTATCAAAATTAATAGCCTTGCTCAAGTTTTAAAAGATAATAGTGATGGTTCTCTTTATGTTGACGACTTCCTCATATGTTACCGAGGAAAAAACATGAATAATATTGAACGTCAACTGCAGTTATGTTTAAATAGAATAGAGAAATGGGCAATGGAAAATAGTTTTAAATTCTCCACTGCAAAAACCGTTGGGATGCATTTTTGTAATAAACGAAAGATGCATCCTGACCCCGAATTAAAATTACATAATAATCCTATCAAAATTGTAAAAGAAACTACTTTTTGTGGTCTCATATTTGATTCAAGGCTAACCTTTCTACCCCATATCAAAATATTAAAAATTAAATGCCTTAAAGCATTAGATATTTTAAAAGTCGTATCCAGTACCGACTGGGATGCTGAGTGCGATGTTTTACTGAATCTTTACAGATCGCTGGTTCGATCTAAATTGGATTACGGTTGCTTCATTTATGGTTCTGTTCGCAAGTCGTATGTCAAAATCCTTGATACTATACACCATCAGGGATTGCGACTATGTCTTGGAGCTTTTAGAACCACACCTGTAAATAGTTTATATGTAGAAGCAAACGAGCCTTCTTTGTATCAAAGAAGGATAAAGCTCGCTTTGCAATATGCAACCAAATTGAAGGCTTATCCTGGCAAGCCCGCCCACGACTGTGTTTTCAAACCTCATTATCAAAACATTTTTGAAAAGCATGCAAACAAAATTCAACCTTTTGGCATCAGAATAAAACCTCATTTGAAAAATTCTGGTATAAATTTAGATGAAATTGCTGCTATTGAAATTCCTCATAACCCACCATGGTTAAACCCCAAACCGGTATTTATTTTTGACCTTAGAAACCATAAAAAGTCTGACACAAACCCTTTAATTATTCAACAACACTTTGCAGAAATAAAATCTAACTATACTGACCATTCTGCAATTTATACAGATGGATCGAAGGACGGCGATAAAGTTGCATCGGCCGCTGTCTTTGGAGAGCGTGTTGAAACTCACCGTCTTCCCTCCGCTTCTTCTGTATTTAGTGCAGAAGCGCAAGCTATCCTTCTTGCACTAAAAGTTATTGCTTCGTCAGATGAGAATAAATTTATTATCTGCTCCGATTGTTTGTCATGTCTTCAGGCAATTGAAAATTCTAAAATTAAAAATCCATTTATTTTAAAAATAATTCAAATTTATAAATCGCTTACAACTTTAGGTAAAGAAGTTGTGTTCTTCTGGATTCCCAGTCATGTGGGAATCCATGGAAACACAGTCGTCGACAGGGAAGCTAAGAATGCCTTAAATAATGACATAATTACATGTAATTGTAAAATACCTTTCACTGATTTTAAATCATTTATTCTAAAATATAGTTTTGATACATGGCAGAGTGGTTGGGATCTGGAAGTTCACAATAAACTTCACGAGATCCAACCACATCTGCATCGAAGTAATTTTAAATCATATAAAAGTCGTAGAGACCAAGTGGTTTTAACCAGGTGTCGTCTTGGTCATACCAGGACGACACATAGTTATATTTTAAATAACGAGCTACGACCCGAATGTGTGCCATGCAACACCCCATACACCATTAAGCATGTTTTAATGGACTGTGTGGATGTGGCACACATCCGGGGACGTTTCTATAGTGTAGATTCATATTTTAATTTATCATAACTCAAATCATTGCATTGTATCACACGTGGCGTTATAACTAATTTCAGGTACAGTTTACTGAGCTATTGCGCGATAATATAGTTCAATGTTTGCATTTACCGAAGTAAGTACTTTCTATCTGTAATATTGTTTTGATTTTTTTTCAGGTGAAAAACAGTATGTTTTGTATTTTCGAAATGTAATACTTTTGTTATTTGCATTTGAATTAAAATATAATTCTGTTCATATATTCTTACGCGATCAAGCTGGCTAGATGAATGATCTTATTGTTGACTCATTGTTGTATTCATTGTTGTATTCATTACATTATGTGCACGTGATTATTTGTCATAAGGTGTCAACACTAATCCAATTCTTTAAGATTTTCTACTAAATTTGTTTTTTTTTTAATTAGAGCAGCTCTTTTACCTTAAGAGCAACTTGACCGACAACATATATATCCTGAATCGTACGTGACAGGCCTATGTTCTCTCAAAATTTCATGACCTCTTTAAAACCTTCCAAGAGAAAACCAGCTTCATGGGTAAACCCCACTCTAAAAATAGCTCTTTCTTTTCAGAAAATCTTGGTTTATAGGTCATGTAGTGCATGTGACATAAAACATACTAAACACCATTAGAACAAAGCAAGTTAGGACTCTAAATTTTTCTAATATATTCACCTTTCAGAAAAACTTTCATTCATTAAAATCCAGTTAGTAGTTTTCATATGTTCGATCTCTTCTTATTATCTCTTGATGATATATAATTGTTTTCAGGTAAATTGAGGAAAAAGGTAAAAACCATTCTCTACAATATAGTTCATGTTGTAAGTGATAAAAAGACAAATTTAATATTAAAGAAAATATTTCAATTACAGTTTTTCGTATTTGTTAAATCCTTCAAGCTTTAAAATACGTTTTTTGTTGTCCTCATCTAATAAGAAGAAGTAAAGATGTACGTGATTGCATATTAATGCGCGCTTGACCAGTATCTCGGTAGAATGAATAGATCCGCTTCAATTTTTATTTTTGGATTATTTTACTATCTATAGGGTAAGCCTAGGATTTTTATTAATGCATTCTATTCTTGAAATAATAAAATGTATATACCTGAGTTTCTTTTATTAATTAGTTATTGAATTTGATAAGAAAAAGGCATTTAAAATTTTGTTATGTTATATTACGTAATGTATTTCATCGCTTCAATTGTATTTCTTGGATTATTTTTTATGCATTCTTATTTTAACATGATAAAGTGTAAATTTTTCGGTTTCTTTTATTAGTTACTTAGATAATATGACAATAAAAGTGCATTTTTAGATTCTGTTTAACGTGCTTGTGACCACTCATCCAGAAAACTTATTTCTGGATTATCATATGTTCGATCTCTTCTTATTATCTCTTAATGATATATAATTGTTTTCGGGTAAAATGAGCAAAATGGTAAAAACCATACTCTACAATATAGTTCATGTTGTAAGTGATAAAATGGCTAATTTCATATTAAAGAAAATATTTCAATTACAGTTTTTCGTATTTGTTAAATCCTTCAAGCTTTAAAATACATTTTTTTTTGTCCTGATCTAATAAGAAGAAGTAACGATGTACATAATTGCATATTAATGCGCGCTTCTCGGTAGTATGATAAATCGATTCAATTTTTAATTTTGGATTATTTTACTATCTATAGGGTAAGCCTAGTATTTTTATTAATGCATTCTATTCTTGACCTCATAAAATGCATATACTTGCGTTTCTTTTATTAATTAGTTATTTAATTTGATAAGAAAAAGGCATTTTAAACTTTTGTTATATTACGTAATGTTTTTCATCCTTCAATTGTATTTCTTGGATTATTTCATGATTTATATGGTAAGCTTCCTAATTTTTTATGCATTCTTATTTTAACATGATAAAATGTATATTTTTCTGTTTCTTTATTAGTTAGTTAGATAATTTGATAATAAAAGTCCATTTTTAGATTTTATTATCTAGTACGTAACGTAATTGGTCACTTATGTTTTTCACTTAAGTTCTTTGTTAAATTATTTCATGTTATAGGGGAGATATATTTAGTTTATTATATAAATTCATAAGATGATTTGATAAAAACATCTAAAAATTTTGTTATATTACGTAATGCATGGTGTTCCCATCATGCATCATCATCAACACAACTTTATCGCGCTTGTGACCACTCATCCAGAAAGACTTCATCTGTAATTTTCATATGTTCGATCTCTTCTTATTATATCTTATCTCTTAATGATATATAATTGTTTTCGGGTAAATTGAGCAAAAAGGTAAAAACCATACTCTACAATATAGTTTATGTTTTAAGTGATAAAATGGCTAATTTAATATTAAAGAAAATATTTCAATTACAGTTTTTCGTATTTGTTAAATCCTTCAAGCTTTAAAATACATTTTTTATCCTGATCTAATAAGAAGTAAAGATGTACAAAATTGTATATTAATGCGCTTTTGACCTCGCTAGATAGGATCATCGCTTGAATTTTATTTCTTGGATTATTTCATGATTTATAGGGTATGCTTAGTATTTTTTTTAATGCATTCTTATCTTTAAAAAATAAAATGTATATATTTGTGTTTCTTTTATCAATTAATTAGATAATTTGATAATAAAAAGGCATTTTTAGATTGTGTTACGTTATATTACGTAATGTATATGTTAGAAAGACTTGTTCGGTTCAATTTTATCATAATATATTTTGTTTTGTTTGGATTATTTCACGAATGATAGAGCAAGCTTCATATCTTTTTTTTTGCATTCGTATCTTTATATAAAATGCAGATGATTATAAATTTGACTTGATCGATAATTTTTAATGTTATTTCTTTCGTTATGTCAGAATTTATAGGGCACTTAAGCTTTGTATTTTTATGCAGTTTCTAACCTTCACATAATAGAATGTGACTGTATTTGTTTTTATAAGGAATTCACAAGATGATTTGATAAATATAATGCATTTAAAATTTTGTTGTATTACGTAATGCATGACGTTCCCCTCGTGCATCATCATTAGCCGAACAGTATTTTTAACGCGCTTGTGACCACTCATCCAGAAAGCCTTGATCGATAATTTTCAGTATTATTTCTGGATTATTTCATAATTAAGGTAGAAAATGAAACCTTTATGTAGAAAATTCATCAATCTTGAACATTATATTTAATTTCCATGTGTTTTGATTATGAACTATTTCTTAATCCCAAAACTCTCTCGCACGAGATTGGCCGAGAACGAGGCGTGTGTGTGTGTGTGCGTGGTGGTTGGAAAGGGGGGGTAAGTGATATTTCTGTGATGTAATTGTTAATTGGAAATTAGATGTGCCTTGTTTATTTGCTAATTGCTTATTTATGTCACTGAACTTGAATGAAAGGTTAAAATGGAAGACCATTTAGATTCACATAATTAGCCACGAAAATGCTAATTTTATTAGATTATTATTTGTATAAGAAAATAAGATTTTAAAAACAGGCATGTTATTTAAGAAATCAGATTTCTAAATAAGTGAAAAATGTCATAGATTTTGGTAGGGAAAATAAATTTCTTTATAACAGAAAAACACTTAAGGTATGGATTTTTATTTAATTCAAGATTTAAAATTTTTTATGTTAAACTATTTTAAAGAAGCAAGTTATATTTAGATACTTATAGAATTGAACATACCTCTATAAAGATCGTATATCAAGTCCTTTAAACAAACAAAAATTTTAAAACGCTAAACGAAATTTTGAAAAAAGTATATAATAATACAATAGAAAAACAATTCAGTTACATTCGAATAAAGGTCATCAACAGTGTAAATAGTTGAAAATATAATTTTAGAAATTATTGTTTTTGACGATCTTACCCCCCCCCCTTTTTTTCGACAGAACCACGTGAATATGTGATATTTCGAAAAGGTCAATGTATTGTTATTGTTCGGTAAACATTTTCTTTCCAACACTTTTGCTTTTTCCGACGCAGTAGGTATTATATTCACTTGTTAACCTTTGACCTCATGACACTTCACCTATCGAAATAGCAAGTCACGTGATCGTAATTCTGTTAATTGGCAATACACCTTTCAAAATGTGTAAAATTATTATTAGATTTTACCATCTGTTTGTTTATATAATTATTTCATAGTGCAATTTAAGTATTATTAAGAACGATAGCTCTAGATGAGCTGCAGTTTGTAAAATTTTATATCGAAAATGTTAAATATTTTTTATTTGAAGTACAGCGCAAATTAAAAGGCTTTTATGAAGTGTAAAAAAGACGAAGAGGAAGAAATTTTAAATACTTTCTTTAATAAATACAAATTAGCAATCATTTTATATACATGCTGATATTAAATCAAATGTATTATTGTTCTTGGGCGTCCGTCGTAGTACACACATAGATAGAGAGTTGTGGCTCTAATTGTAAAGTATACTTTGCTGATTCAGTAAATTTTAAACTATAAACATTTAATTAAACTAGAGGCTCCCAGGAGCCTGTAATCGCTCACCTGGAATCCAAATGACTTAAACTATATTAAAATTTTTGAAATTAACAGTTTCAGTCTAGTTGTTATAGCTTTTAAGTTACTGTGCAAAAACTAAACATTTCTTCAAAAAATTTGTTAAATACAATAACTCCTATAAGGTGCCATCCACAATTTCTGAAAATTAAATGGTTTTTAGGCATTGTCCTTTAGGGCACTTTAGAAATTTACAGTTTTACTCTACTAATAGGTGTGTTATAGACTAATTTATAATTAAAAAACTGTTCATATGTCCAAATTCATAATGAAAGGGCAATAACTCCTATAAAGAGTCATCTTGCAATTTTTGGACTAAGCAATCATTTGTAGGGCTTCTATTGCTGATCATTTGTGCAATTTACAGTTTTAATCTAGCTACTATAGTTTTCAAGTTACAGGACAAAAATGGAAAATTTCTTAACAAAATTGTCATTTAAGGGCAATAACCCCTATAAGGAGTCATCTGACAATTTCAGACCAATTAAATGAATTGTAGGGCTTTTTTGCTGATCATTTTTGCAATTTATTATTTCACTCTAGCTGCTATGGTTTTTAAGTTACAGGACAAAAACGGAAAATTTCATAAAAAATTGCAATTTAAGGGCAATAACTCCTATAAGGAGTCATCTGACAATTTCAGACCAATCAAGTGAATTGTAGGGTCTTTATTGCTGATCATTTGTGCAATTTACAGTTTCAATCTAGCTGCTATAGTTTTCAAGTTACAGGACAAAAACGGAAAATTTCATTAAAAATTGCCATTTAAGGGCAATAACTCCGATAAGGAGTCATCTGACAATTTCAGACTAATACAGTGAATTGTAGGGCTTGTATTGTTGATCATGTTTGCTATTTACAGTTTTACTCTAGCTGTTATAGTTTTAAAGTTACAGGACAAAAACGGAAAATTTCATAAAAAATTACCATTTAAGGGCAATAACTCATATAAGGAGTCATCTGACAATTTCAGACCAATCAAGTGAATTGTAGGGTCTTTATTGCTGATCATTTGTGCAATTTACAGTTTCAATCTAGCTGCTATAGTTTTCAAGTTACAGGACAAAAACGGAAAATTTCATAAAAAATTGCCATTTAAGGGCAATAACTCCTATAAGGAGTCATCTGACAATTTCAGACTAATACAGTGAATTGTAGGGCTTGTATTGTTGATCATTTTTGCTATTTACAGTTTTACTCTAGCTGTTATAGTTTTAAAGTTAAAGGACAAAAACGGAAAATTTCATAAAAAATTACCATTTAAGGGCAATAACTAATATAAAGAGTCATCTGACAATTTCAGACCAACCAAGTGAATTGTAGGGCTTTTATTGCTGATCATTTTTGCCATTTACAGTTTCACTCTACCTCGTATATTTTTCAGGTTATATTGTAAATACCAAAAATTTTGTCAAAAATCGTCAAAAAAGGGCAATAACTCCTACAAGAAGCCAATACACAACTTCGCACTAATAGCAACTATTGTAGAACTTAATGTGCTGATCAATTTGAAGTAACGGTTTTCTCTATAGCTATTATAGTTTTTTAGATAATGATCTGTGTTGACCCCCATGTTCTATTTTTAGTAACAGCGGCCATATTTGTCTGTTGATCAACACCCTGGGTACAAACTTGAAACTAGGAACCCTAAGGATGATTGTGGCCAAGTTTGAAAAAAATTGGCCCAGTGGTTTCAGAGGAGAAGATTTTTGAAAAAGTTTACGACGGACGACGGACGACAGACGACGGACGACGGACGACAGACGACGGACGACGGACGACGGACGCCAAGTGATAGCAATAGCTCACATGGACCTTCGGGTCCAGGTGAGCTAAAAATCTAATATTCAATTTGTTTACATTATTGTATAACTGCTTTGGTGCTCACAGAAAAACATTTCTATATCTTAGGCAGTGGGTTTCAATACATAATGGCAATAAACGTTCTGGAATACATGTACATGTACAACAAAGTACATGTAGTTGTATGTAAATCATCAATTTTAGGTTAACTGTATGCTTGGTAAATCTGTTAATATCGAAAACACGTACATAAAATAATCTGTTGAAATATAAAAACACATATGGTATGGGGGAGGGGGGGGGGGGGCACACATGTATAAATTAATGCTTGCTTTTTTTACAGCACTCTTCTCAAAGTTGAGATAATTTTACCAAGATGATTATTTCTTGCCTTCCACAATCGTCTATATGTGTAACCTTTTACAGCATATGATGAAATTTTAAATAAAACAAAATTTAAAAAAAAAGCTATTAAACCAAATCGGATACACCTATAACATATAAATCGAACATCTCTGGATATGGGTGTAACCCATATCATTTCTTGTTTCATAATGGTAGCTGGTCAAATCGCCCCACGGTAAAATTGCCCCCGTCAAAAACGCCCCCACTTTTTGCAAAATCGCCCCAACTGTAAAAATCGCCCCCTGTAAAAACGCCCCTACCTGAAGCAAAATCGCCCCACTTAACAAAATCGTCCCCGTCAAAAACGCCCCCACTTTATGCGAAATCGCCCCCAACAAAACGGCCCCATCTTCAAAACTTTTAAAAATTACTATAGTATAAAATAAAGTTGTTCACATATTTTCTACTTTAAGGAGTTAATTGTAGCTGATTAAAATTTAGAAAATGTTTTGTTAATAATGATCGATTATGTCGTTATTTTGTTAATAATTATACAATTATGATAATTACCTTAATGAACTATATGAGTAATTATATACGATTAAATAATCAAAAATGTGTTAATCTTAATAAACACATATAAAAATATAAACAAGAAGTCTTCAGGTCAGCCAACACGCACTAACAACAGTTGTGGTCTCAAAGCCTTTAAAGCACGTCACATTAGAATTATGTGTTTACATCTTGTTTAAATAGTGCTTAATGTGTTGTTTGTACACATTGTTATCTTGTTATCTGATAAAATAAAAAAGTTGAAATTGTTGTTGTCGTCTTTTCATATAATAAGAAGAACGATTAAAAACTGTAAACATACATAACCAACAAACAAGACCGAAGAAAGAGCACAAATTTATCATTTATCTTCACTGAGATCATTACATTTAATCACAGAAAAATGAAATTATGACCTAATAAGCGATTTGTGTAAGTGCTACGATTTTGATAAATGTGGGGGCGTTTTTACACGAGGTGAATTCTGAGTGGCGATTTTGCAAAAATTGGGAGCGTTTTTGACGGGGGCGATTTTACCGTGGGGCGATTTGACTTGTATTCTTCATAATTTATAAGGTAGAAAATGGAACTTTTACGCAGAAAATTAGTCCTCTTGAACATTAAATTTAATTTCCCTGGGTTTTGTTTATTGACGGTTTCGAAATCCCAAACGCTCGTGAACGATTCGTGTGTGGTAGTGGTGGTTTTAGGGAGGGGGAAGAGACATTTCTGTGATGTAATTGTATATTAGATGTGCCTTGTTTATTTGCTAATTGATTATTTATTACCCGACACTGAACTTTGATGAAAGGTAAAAATGAAAGACCAATCAGACTCGCATAATAAGCGCTAAAATGGCTAATTTAGATTATGATTTTTTGTTTGTTTATTTGTTACTTTCTCTGTACCAATTGTATTATTGGCTGTGTGAGAAGAAACTATATATACAAAATTAGATTTTCAAACAGTCATGTTATTTTAAAAAAATTGATGTCTGAATCAGTGAAAAATGTGGTAGAAATTAGTAGGGAAAAGAAAGTTCTCAATAATAAAAAAGCACAAAAGATGTAGATTTTTTTATTTAATTCAAGATTTAAAAATTTTGATGTTAAGATATTTAAACGAAGTAAGGTATATTATATATAATACAACAGAAAAAAATTCAGTTACGTTCGAATAAAGGTCATTAACAGTTTATATTGTTGAAAATAATTGTAGAAGTTAATAATCTTTATCAATTGTTTTGCAAAATAAGACTCTTCTTCTAATTGTTTTTTTTTTATTTTAAATTCTGAAAGTTTTATAAAGTTCTTAGCAATGTTTATGCACATGAATGCTAGTTTGACGTTTAAAATACATTTAATTGCAAATCTTTTGAAACAATTTAAAAAATTAAATCAATAAAAATTGTAACTTGTCGGTATGTTTTCTTTGATTTTCCGAAGACGCGAAATGCCGATCTTACATTTCCCCCACAGAACCACTTGACTATGGTCAATGTATTTTTATTGGTATATAAGACTCTTCTTCTAATTGTTTTTTTTATATTTTAAATTCTGAAAATTTTATAAAGTTCTTAGCAATGTTTATGCACATGAATGCTAGTTTGACGTTTAAAATACATGTAATTGCAAATCTTTTGAAACAATTTTACAAATTAAATCAATAAAAATTGTAACTTGTCGGTATGTTTTCTTTGATTTTCCGACGACGCGATAATTGCCGATCTTACATTTCCCCCACAGAACCACTTGACTATGGTCAATGTATTTTTATTGGTATATAAGACTCTTCTTCTAATTGTTTTTTTTATATTTTAAATTCTGAAAATTTTATAAAGTTCTTAGCAATGTTAATGCACATGAATGCTAGTTCGACGTTTAAAATACATGTAATTGCAAATCTTTTGAAACAATTTTACAAATTAAATCAATAAAAATTGTAACTTGTCGGTATGTTTTCTTTGATTTTCCGACGACGCGATAATTGCCGATCTTACATTTCCCCCACAGAACCACTTGACTATGGTCAATGTATTTTTATTGGTATACATATATATATATTTTCCTTCCAAAACTTGCTTTTTTTTATTACGGTACTCTTCTCAAAGTTGAGATATTATAATCAAGATGATTATATCTTGCCTTTCACAATTGTCTATATTTGCATCCCTTTACAGCATATGATGAAATTTTAAAAATAAAACAAATTTTAAAAAAACTATTAAACCAAATGGGATACACATATAACATATAAGTCGAACATCTCTGGATATGGGTTTAACCCATATCTTTTCTTGTTAATATACACTAAGATAAACATGACTATTTTGTTGTTAAGTACTATTTTCTTATATGTTCCAAATTTGATTGGTCCCCTTTAGTGTCTTGACACCATAACCATCTATTGTAAATGATGTTGAACAAATAAATATTTCGTACTATTATCATAAATGCACATTAAATCTGCTATCATCTGAATTTAATTATATAATTAACGCATTGTAAATATGTCCAACAATAATAAATTTCGTGCTACTGTTTTAATGGTGTATTAAACAATTTTCGTGATGTAAACCGTCAATATTCCATGGCTGCCTGTGCTGCTGCAGCTGATCATCATGATGAATAACAGTAAACAAGATTTTCACATGTACATCTTTGCAAAATAAAAATAACACATAAATCAATGTATTAAGAATTTCGAATATTTTTAAAACAAACGATAACCAGTCCTTTAGCTCAATTGGGATTGTAGATTTAACAAACGGTACAAATGTCATGAATGTTAATAATTTGGGACAAAGATTGCACATCGACTTGATGAGGGAAGTATTACAAATCTGTAATTCCTGTCGAACATTTAAATGATGAAAACGTTTTTACTTTGGCATTGTCTTATTATTGGTTTTATGCACTTTTTAATTTTCCAGTTATTTTGTTGTTGTCGCATCATATAGAAATAAATTATTTAATTAAATTTGTTTAATACAGGTCTCAATTTCCTGTATCTTTCTTTTACTTTAAATAATTCAAATGTCCAAAAATGTTAACTAAGTCCACTACAAGGCTGCATATGTCAAAAGCAATTGACTTTCCATATTGGGCCTCGAACGTACAGGTTCAACTAGTCCGAGAATCCTCTGCCTTCCAACGCTTTTATTATTTTTTTTTGCGTGGGACGCACAAAAATAAATAATAAAAGCGTTGGACGGCAGAGGATTCTCGGACTAAGGTTCAACATGTTGCGGTCGTATTATGCTGCGCTCGGCGAAGCTTTTTATTCTTTACTGTTACAATACTGTTGGTTATAGTATTAATAACACAATTTCTATTTTCATTATAGGACATTTATCAGATATAACAATACAAACTGACTTCTTGTTTTAATCCTCCAATTACTTTAATTGAGTTTCCCCGATATGGTTACAACCATATCTTTTCTTGTTTAAAACTGTCGCAGGCGACACAATTTTAAAGTTTTTAAAAGAAATTATTAATTTGTATTGTAAAATTTAATATGTCTGAGAATTTGTTATGCTTCATACATTTTATTGTTTTAATTATCTTTTTTATCTGTATATACTCTCATATTATTGTATGTTTTAATCCTAAGGATTGGAAGTTCTAATAATGAAATTATGATTCTTTTCACGTCCTGAATATAGCTGAAATATTGCTAGCTGGACGTTAAACAACAATCAATCAATCAATCAAATCAGAAAGGAGATCGTACTCCAAAACTGCTGAGGGATCCTATAAAGGTCTACAACAGGTTTGGAAGTCTAGATCATCTAGACACTACTATCTTGGGCGATCCCATGGATACACTACCCCAGATACTGGATCTTAAAGTAGATCCCCCAGCAGAAACCGGCGGAATAGCCCCAAAAAAACTGTCAACTATTCCCCTATTCGCAGACCATAATGGGTACAATAATACAATGGAATTGTCGAGGTCTTAAGATTAATTTTCTTGAAATTACTTAATTAGTTCAAGCCTTTCTTCCTGTTGCATTTTGCCTTCAATAATCCCACCTAAAACAAACTGATAACATATCCTTAAAAAACTACTCTATATACAGCACATATGTAGACGAGAATGATAGAGCTTCTGGCGGATCTACCATTCTTGTAAAAGACCAAGTTCTACACAATCTAATTAAAATTAAATCTTTCACTTGCTCCCCCCTTTTTGCTATAGGTCGCTGCGTTGTAAGATCTAACAACATCGCATTACAGGTCACGTCAGAGGTCAAATTTTTAATTTTGATCGTCCAATCAAATTTTAGTTCGAGTTGAGTGATTCGACCAATCAAATACTGGTTTGTATATCACACTAGGCTTTAGTGTCAAAATGGCGATGTCCGATGGATTTTTGCGGTCTGAAAAGTTTTACACATTATTCTTGTACTCGAGAACTCAAAGAATGATGTTGGATTGTTTAGAGAAAGAAAGGGTTGCGTTGCCGTTCTTCCTAAAGCGTTAGGGAAATTCTTTCCACTTCAATTTGTATCATTTACATTCCAATGAAGAAAAAGATGAACAAATCGTCATCGCGCTATTTGAGAGATGTTGGTCTGCTTTTGATATTGCTTGTGGAGAATAAAGTAAACAGAAGTTCAAAACTGAACGGTAGTATAGAAAGGTCAGTACGTAAATTATATACGAAAAAATGAACTTTTTTCACAATAAGGAGCGAATTTTTTAACAAGACAAAGGGGGAGGGGAATTACATACTATGAACATACAACATAGTATCAGTAAAATAGTACTAGTACTAGTATATAAAACATGTAACTAACGTGGTTAGGAGATTGATAGGGGGAATTAATATTAAACATTTGACAAAAAACTACTGGTAGACATCAATTATTCATCATATTTACTATTGCTCCAGTTTTAATCGTCATTCATGGCTTGGTTGAGTGTCAAAAAAAATTTAAGGTACATTGATCACCACTTATATAATGAAACGCCATCTCATTTGTAAAACAAAGTTGTGGATTTTTTGTTCTAAAAATTATTTGTCCAAATAAGGTGTGTGAAAATCAATGCTACAAATAAAATAGTTACATAGTTATTCAAGTCACTTAATACATGTATAAATTAACATTATCAACAATTTAATTTCAGATTTCTGAAAATATCACAATATCAAAGACAGATTTATAGATATCATTTGTGCATCACCGAGTCTAGCTGGTGACCCTGTATGGAGAAGCAATTTTCAAAAGTTCCAAGTTTCTGTTCAAATTAGATGAGTTTCACACATGATGCCAACTTGGTAAGTGGAGTGCAGTGACATGCAGTTTAAAAAAATTTGCATTTAAAATTTATTCACAATACCAAATATGTTTTACATTTATGATGTGACCATTGTTTAGATACAGTACTTGAGATTGAAAACGCAACACTTTTATCAATCCGTCAGCGTTCCAAAATCCGTCAGCGATCAGTTATCAATCAGTCAGATCAGTCAAATCGTTCCCAATCCGTCAGATCGTTCCCAATCCGTCCATCCGTCAATTGACGGATTCGGAACGATTTGACTGATCTGACGGATCGATTTGGACTGATCGCTCCAATCCGTCCATTCAACTTCCTGTTAGTGAAATCAATATTTCGAAATGTGAAAATTAGTTTCACTCGCAAATATTAGAAGTATACAAATGTCAACTGTTGTGTCCTCATTTGTGGCTCGTTTAACCTAATAATAAGGCTAAAACAGGTCTAAAGTTATAAATAATACGAATGGAAATTCCCCCAATCTATTACTAGTTATATATGCATCTGTGAAGAAATATAAACATCATATAGTGTCATTTTATTAACAAAATAATTATAAAAAACAAACACACAATTACTTAAAACAAGTTGACCTCGCGTGCCAAGGCGTACGTCTCGTATTTGTCTTTGAATTTTTTAAAGCGGAAAAAGTCGAGTCTAAAGTATAAATGGAAATTCCCCCAATATGTAACTACATGTAATGCATCTGCGACGGAATATAAACATCACATAGTGCAATTTTATTTTTTTTAAAAATGGAAAAAAAACACACACAATTAATTTTAAAAATATTTGACCTCGCGTGACAAGGCGTACATCTCGTATTTGACTTCGAAATTTTTTAAAGCGGAAAAAGCGAGAAAGACGAAGGCGGAATAGTAAAATTTTTATAAACGTCGCGCTTTTGCGTTAGCATTATTTGTATGTATGATTGAAGTTAGTTTTACACTATTTTCAAACATCAAATTAGTCTATTTAATATGGCGTCGAGTGTTTATAAGGAAGAGCTGCAGTACCCAAGGAAAACAGCAGACCTTCGACATGACAACTGGTTCTCTTTGCAAATTTAGGGATGAGTCGAGCACACCCTTTCGCTGTAAGGGTCGAACAGACAACTCTGTGATCAATACTAGATTACTGCTACCTTAACCATCGCGGTCGAGGTTTTTATTATAAACGCGTAAAAAGATCATTTGTCATGGTTTTATTAGTTTTCTTTCTGTGCCACAATTCCTAAGAATTCCGGTGTATAATACTGAGAAAGATTTACGACAAAAGTGAATACATCTATTTATATATTTTATTCACTATCTAATTGTGTCACATGAATTTGCAGAGAATTAAATGTCAAATAAAGAATAAACGCGTTTGTATATAGAAGCTTACGAGTTAAAGACGCAAACATGTACCTAAGCATAATTTTAAAATCAATTGTGCTTTCGCATTTTAGCCGTCACAATTTGTTTTTTTTACGATTTCTGTTATAGTCATTTGTTATTTCATGATATATAAGTATAAATGGTTTCCTTTAAATTCGCAAGTGTTTGAAATTAGTTACTAGATATCACGGGTTTTTTTGGAGGGGGGTGGGGGTGGTTCAGGACATAATAGAATTGCCGCGAACAATAGTGACGTGTTTAGAGAGTACTTGCACGCTAAGGATCTCTTTTGTAGATTTCGAAAAGGAGAAGGCTTAAAATTTTCCGCACATACCACTTATTTTTCCAGTTGAATTCAAAATGTTTGCCCTTTTTTCCATCTTTTTCTAATTGATTTAGGGGGCCTCGGTGGCCGAGTGGTTATGGTAGTCTACTATTGATCACGTTGTCTGTCAACACTGAGGTTGCGGGTTCGAGTCTCAAGGCGGGCAGGGTGCACTCGACTTAATTGACAAGGATTGCCACTTTTCCTACCGAAGGACCGGGGTTTTCTCCGGGTACTCCGGCTTCCTCCTCCAATAAAAACTGGACGCCATGATAGCTTCAATATTGCTGAATAAACAATATTTAAACAAACAAACAAACAGACAAATCTAATTGATATTTAACTTATTCTCGTCATGAATAAAGCTGGACACCCTCGCTGAAAGAAAGGCAAGCATCCAATCAATCAATCAATGAAATAAGTTATTCAAATTGAATGACAATCTTTTAAAGGGCACGTTTTGAAAAGGTTCTGTTTTATCGATATGACTGTAATGACAATGTTCAAAACGATCTTCATAGACCTAGGGAATTAATGACGTTTTGTTACAAAAATTACTATTTCGTACTATAACACGTGTCTATCTGTAACACATTTTTACGCTTAACTGCAGTATTCACAGACAAGTCTCCCCAGCGTTATTAGGACCTCAGGGGCTGATTAGTTAGTCATCTACTAGATATTACATCCCTTTAAACAGGTTACGGATTTTCGAACGACTGCAGATAGGGTGTGCCCGACTCGAACTGTATTGACTTGTCCGTTTAAACCCGTGTACTCCGGCTTCCTCCCACCCCACCCCCAATAAAAAATGGACGCCATGAAATAAATGAAACAATCCAGCGTAATTGTAATTATAGTTTTTAACTTCTTTTATTGCCTGTCAAATAAAACTTGCGACCAGAATCGCTGTATATTTACTACTTTTTGTTTAGTAAACAATTTGTTTTGATTGACAATGCTTGTTCAACAGTTCAACAATAGTTTATACACAACAGTTTTTATAATTGTATTTAAAAATGTTGTAGACTAAATAAAAACACGTAGGCATACATTTAAGTAACTAGTAATGATGTCAAAAAGAGGCCACGTCCTTTCCTAAATGAAAATAAATCTGTTACATATTGGGGGAGTCGGGTCGGCTTAATATACGACAAAAAATATACATGTAACAGGTCGCAGAAAATGAAATAGGCCGAAATCACGAGTCGCGGAAATAAAAAAAGAGAATCAATAAAGGATTACGAAAATAAAACATTTACCTCGTAGCTACTGATGTGCCTTAAATCGAAGATTTTTTATGGTTTACAGGGGGCAACCCGCAAAAATGTCCTGTTTTAAAGAAATTTGCTTTATTATATACTATAAAGAACATAGTTTTTTCTTTAAATATGTTTACTTGTGTTAGTTTTAAGAGACTTTGTATTAACTATTCTTTTGAATACTTGCATTTATTTTATTATAAATTTTATTATAAATGCATATATAATATACAAATCACGCAGAATTCGTTTTATCATTAAATTATTAATGTATGCGTATCCGTCAATAATCTGACCGATTTATGCATATAATTAAATGACGGATTCTGGATCGCACTGATTAAACTGATCGCTGACGGTTACCAAGGTAATGACGGATTCATAATTTTGGACGGATGTATTCATCATCAATCAGTCAGCGATCCGTCAGCGTTCCAAAATCCGTCACCAATCAGTTATCAAAGAGTTGTGTTTACGGATGCAAGTACTGTAAATACATGTACCTGCATAAGGACAGCTTGTAAACTTGGTTCATTGGCTACAAGTATGATTAAAGGTGTTAATCAATTTGTAACTTTGAATTAAAATTATTGAACTTTTTCCTGTAAAGGTATGCTGTTGACTGAATAATAGGGAATAAACTTGATACACATAAAGAATTTCTTCTTTACAGAATGTTATAGAAAATTTAAGTTCTTATTTTCTTCCAAGCGACTGCTCTTATTTTCTCATGTTTTCAATTGTTTAAACAGGGAAGAAGATGATCATAGCTGGCTTTTCTGTTCTGGTCCGAAGTGCTACATGTCCTACACACAAATACTCACAAAAGAGTTAAAACAGATGAAAGAAAAAAAATAACAGTATTTTAAGATATCAGTATCATGACTTATACACTGTAGATGGATAACAGTACCTTAAAGAATGCTATTTTTTCAAAATCTATCATCTATTGCACTTCAAAGAGATATACATGTTTTATACATGTACAATGGACAGGAAGAAATTGGAATTCTTCAGTTGCTTTTATTTTATATTAAAATTATCATCTGCATCAACTGACTTTGAAATTAAAAAATATTCTGAAAACAAAAACTGTTGTTTGATAGTTTTTTGACAAACAATTTTATAAATGCAATGTACATCTGAACTAAAGACGTTGGAATAAAAAAAGTGGAATGCCTGCTAAATGCAGTTGCAAAGTTTCATCTGATTCTAATGTCAGTATGCAGTCTGGTGATGATAAACAAGAGTACAACTAGTCTGTCTATAAAGATGAAGAAAACAAATCTTCAGTATTACTTGATGATCAAGTACATGTAATTGTATGTACCTTTATGATTATCAACTACCATACACAATTTTCTTGTAGAAATTAGTTTGTGTATTTGAATGGTATTTAATGCCACTTTCAGCAATTTGTCAGTTATATAGTCACATCCAGTTTAATTGGTGGAGCAATCTGAAGTACCATGATGAAAACCATGAGAATAAATTGAGATTAGATTTGAGCACACCCATAATAAGACTCGAACCTGCAACCCCAGTGTTAACAGTAATGTAACCAACTGGGATTTAACGTCAGTTTCAACAAATTTTCAATTATATTGTTTTCCAGTTTTTATCGTCTTGCCTGTTGGGACTGGAGTCAAAACATAGGAATCTGGCGACTACATAAACACTATATATGTTATCTCTGTGTAAGCTTAAGTCCTGGGTAAATCAAATTTTGTCTAGTGGAAGCTTATGATGAGTACTACATTAAAGTTATTGGATTAGGTCAGTTCCTAAGTAACCATGACAATAATTGGTATAAAAACAAGAAAACTAGAAATCCTTGTCAGTTAAGATTAGAGTTGAGCACACCCTCCCGCAGTGAACCTCAAACCCAGAACCTCAGTGGTGACAGGCACTTGATCTAGAGTAAAATGACTATGTTAATCACTCAGCCACAATAAAGTGCTCTGTAATCAAGAGAAGACCAAGACCCCTAAAGATAAGAAATGCACATATCAAAGCTACTTTAGACCAGTAGGAAGTATTGCACTTGTGTATACTACTTTACCAATTGAAAGTAATGCTTCTGTCAAGTCTTGCTCTAATTACATACACCTGAATACAATTTGAAAATGAGAAAATGTGTATCGATGACATTTAAGTCTGGATAAACACATATTGGTTAACACACTCATTTTTAGCTCACCTGACTTGGCGTCCGTCGTCGTCGTCGTTAACTTTTCTTCAAAAATCTTCTCCTCCAAAACCACTGAAGGAATTGCTTTGAAACTTTGCATACATCATCAGTAAAATGCCTTTTACCAAGTTTGCCCAAATCCTGGACTCAGACCAACCAACATGGCCGCCATGGCTAAAAATAGAACAGGGGGGTCAAAATACAGTTTTTTGCTTATAGTTCAAAAAGTATAACAGATACAAGAAAACCGAAGAGACATTCCTTCTTGAGCATCTAAAGTTCTACAAAACACTCCATTGGGTCAAAGTTGTATGATGACTTCTTGTAGGAGTTATTGCCCTTTAATTGTCAAAATTGATGATTTTTGCCATTTTTGCCTCAAAATCTTGAAAATTATTAGAACTAGAGAAAAAGTAAGCATTGCTTAATTCTTCTGCTCTATGAGGGCTACAAAAATGACTGAAGGGTCAAGATTGTCTGATTAACCGTGTAAGAGTTATCCCCCTTGAACTGTTTTTTTAATCGGTTTTATTTTTTTAAATCTTCTCCTCTGAAACAACTGAAAGTACTGCTTTGAAACTTTGTACACATCATCTGTCAAATGTCCTCAACCAAGTTTGCACCAACCATGGCTGCAGATTAACCAACATGGCCACCATGGCTAAAAATAGTATGGGGGGGGGGCGTAAAATACAGTTTTTGGCTTATATTTAAAAAAGTGTAACAGATACTGGAAAACCGAAGACACATGCCTTCATCTGCATCAAAAGCTCTACGAAACACTCCATTGGGTTGAAGTTGTATGATGACTCCTTATAGGAGTTATTGCCCTTTAATTGTCGAAATTGATTATTTTTGACATTTTTGCCTCAAAATCTTGAAAATTATTAGAACTAGAGAAAAAGTTAACATTGCTTAATTGTTCTGCTCTATTAGGGCTACAAAAATGACTTTAGGGTCAAGATTGTCTGATGAACCGTTTAGGAATTATTCTCCTTGAACATTTTTTTAATCAAATTTACTGATTTTAAAAAATCTTCTCCTCTTAAACCAATGAAAGGACTGCTTTGAAACATTGCATACATCATCTTTGGGATGTCCTCTACCAAAATTGCCTAAATCATGACACCTGACTGCCTACATAGCTACGTTGGATTAAAATAGAAAAAATGAAAAAGGGGAGGGGGGGGGGTCGAGAGAGTTTTCGACTGATAGTTAAAAAAGTATAACAGGTACAGAAAATTTGAAGTGAACCTCCCTTCTCCCTCTAACCATCAAAAGATCTTCCTTATAGGAGTTATTTCACTTAAAAGATCAAAATTAAGGATTTTTGCAGAAGTGTTGGGCAATTCCTTATAGCAAAGAAAAGCTGGATAAAAAGGGTTGTTTGGTTTCAGGTTCAGGTGAGCGATACAGGCTCCTGGGAGCCTCTAGTTCTTCTCTAAGTTCACTCTAGCTAGAAAATATTTGGCAAATCACTATAAAAATTTGCCGGTGAAGAGATATCATTATGTTGTAACTGTGTGCTAAGTATCATAATGATGTGACGTCATCTTCCTAAACAATTCTTCAGTGCAAAGGTAAACCTGAGGTTGGGTGGACCAAAAAACGAGCCAGAAATCTGTACATGTATGTCCCCAACAGGTGTACATGATAAAATGAAAATAATGCAGACTAATACTGGCATATATTTAACATTCATTTGACATATTGCACATTTTAGTAATGTACATGTTGTACATGAATATTACAACTTTAGTTTACCTTAAACACTGTTAAAGGGGAATTAGGAATCCTTCCACCTGTGCCTGCTTTTTAAGGTAGTCATTCTGGTATGGTCTTTTTGGCCTATAATTCATTTTGTGTACATTTGCAACAAGAAATATGAAAACTTGACTCAATCAAATTATAATTATATGTTTCCTCCTTGTAGGAAAGTCAAACAGGGGTTGACTCTTGAATCTACAATTGATTACACGGTTGACGACTACCTTAATACACAAGTCAGCAGAAGGGTTGAGGTTTTCTGTTGGGTACTTTGGTTCCTAATAAAAACTGAAGGTCATGAATTTGATGAAAGTAGAAAAAACAAAAATTCAAATTGGAAAACATACCCTACCATGAATTTGAAATAAAATCACATCTGGAACACTCATTTTTTTTCAAATGGGAAAATTAAAAAGGATATGCCGAAAGTTTTACTATAGGAAGTGTGTAAGCTACATGGTTCGGTGGAAGAAATTTCAGTAACTGAACATGCTGAAGCAATTTCAAATATGAACACAAAGTTTAGGAAAGGTGTTATGTTTATTCTGTCATAATTGTAAATAAACAATTAAAAATGAATAATGTCTAGAGTGATCTCTAAGTCAATAAATGGGTTCCTTTAGTTTATGATTGTGTAACATTACACAAAGTAACAAGTCATATATAGGCACTGCCAAACAGACTTGACTCGAGCAATCATAGCATTTTAATGACCATCTTGGTTTTCTTGTCACTAAATACTTTCCACGTTTTGGCCATGTCCTTCGTATTATTTAAAGAAATCTTCATGTCTGCGTGAAATTTGCCGTTCCTGGTTAATAAAATACGTATTTATCTAAGTTTGAACTATAATGAAGGCCGATATAAACCGCATGATCCAAAAGCCTTTTTTCCATCAATGTCTTCGTTGGTGACAGTTTAAATTTAAATTGGAGGCTGTCAATTAGTTTTGTAACTGGGGACATCTACCTTCATTTTTAATAATACAAAGCATTTCAGCCCGATTCCAGTGTGTAAAAATGCTTCCGTTCGATTTCACGTTCCACCTGGTCCTGGTACGGCTGGTGTAGCTTCAATTTGCACGAATGAAACTCCACAAATAAAAACCACATTGTGATTTTAATCGTATGTACAACTTTCGTAACGTTGTTTATTCAGTAGATTCCATATTTGTAAGAAAATTTGCTTCAATTTGGTTTGCTTACATCTCCGCCTCCTGTAACAATCTTGTTGGCGTATTGTAATACATTTGGTACACTTTGGCGTCGAATGGAAAAACCCGATTTGCCGATGTTCCGAATGTATACCCTAAGATTGGCCAAGCTCGATTTTGATTGGCTAACGAAAAATCTATGCATATGACCCCTGACGTGACCTCTAATGGGATGTTGTTAGATCTACACGCAGCGACCATAGCAAAAAGGGGGAGCAAGTGAAAAATTTAATTTTAATTAGATTGAGTTCTACATAGCCCTGTAGATCTCAACACTGATCTTCAGGCGGTTGCTGTTAGAATATCTTTAGACAAAACAATTACTTTATGCTCTGTGTATATCCCTCCAAATTCTTGATTAAATTTAAATCAGTTGAAACATCTTACTGATCAGCTTCCGGCCCCTTATATATTACTTGGGGACTTCAACGGACATAATCCTTTATGGGGCAGTAACACAATAAGCGATAAAGGTAAAATTATTGAAAGCTTAATGAATCAGGAAGATCTGTGCATTTTTAATGATGGAACTAATACATATTTACATCCTGGGTATGGATCATACTCGGCTATTGATCTAACAATAGCAGATCCTTCTCTGTTGCCCGATTTCTCATGGATAGTCCATGACGATCTCTGTGGTAGTGATCACTTTCCCATTATCTTGCAATCTTTACACTCGTCAGACACAGAACGAGTCGCTCGGTATAAATTTGGCAAGGCCAATTGGCCTCTATTTGAACAACTCTGTATAGAGCGACTTAACTCAGATGCTTTTGAAGCTGTTTCTGATCCAATTTTAAAATTCAATGAAACACTTATTTCAATTGCTGATGAAACAATTACTAAGACCTAGACAAATCCAAAACATCCTAGTAAACCATGGTACGATTACAGCTACGAGGACGCTATTAAAGAAAAAAGCCGAACGACGCTTTAATAAACACCCAACTCAAAATAATCTTAACCATTTCCGAATTTGCTCGCAGGGTAACGAAACAAAGACGACGCACTTCTTGGCGTAACTTTGTTTCTAAACTAAATAACCATACCCCCATGAATAAAATTTAGAATATGATTCGTAAAATTAAAGGTAAAAACAGTAAAGCAAATGTCCATCTTTAAAGGATGGACAAGACTTGTTAACATCAGAGTCGGAAATATCTAACAAATTGGCCGAAACATTTGCAAAACACTCGTCCGCTGAAAATTATCATCCCGATTTTCAGCGTATCAAAACTCAAAAATAAAAATCAACATTTCCAGTCAAAAAATCTAGAAGATTACAATACACCGTTTTCTTTGGAAGGGCTAAAAACCTCTTTGAGCAAATCTCACGATACAGCATGTGGTCCAGATGACATCCATTATCAACTTCTCAAACATCTGCCACAATCTTCTCTCCAATGCCTTTTGAATCTTCTTAACAACATTTGGGAAACTGGTAACTTGCCATCTATTTGGAAAATGGCCACTGTTGTGCCTATTCCAAAATCAGGAAAAGATCACTCTGAAGCGTCAAACTATCGGCCTATAGCCCGCACAAGCTGTCTTTTTAAAACCATGGAAAGGATGATTAACGATCGCCTTGTCTGGTTTTTAGAATCCAACAATCTACTTTCTCATATTCAATGTGGTTTCAGACAAGGGCGAAGTAACCTAGATCATCTTGTACGTTTCGAAACGTATATTCGAAACGCCTTTGCAAAAAATGAGCATGTTGTGTCTATCTTTTTCGATTTAGAAAAAGCGTATGACACAACATGGAAATATGGTATTTTAAAAGATCTTTTTGATATGGGATTGAAAGGTAGACTTCCTACATTTATTTCAAACTTTTATCTGACAGAGAATTTAAAGTTAGGGTCAATTCTACCTTATCTGACCCTTATGAACAGGAAATGGGTGTTCCTCAGGGAGCATCCTTTCTGTCACTTTATTTAGTATCAAAATTAATAGCCTTGCTCAAGTTTTAAAAGATAATATTGATGGTTCTCTATATGTTGACGACTTCCTCATATGTTACCGAGGAAAAAACATGAATAATATTGAACGTCACTGTAGTTATGTTTAAATAGAATAGAGAAATGGGCAATGGAGAATGGTTTTAAATTCTCCACTGCAAAAACCGTTGGGATGCATTTTTGTAATAAGAGAAAGATGCATCCTGATCCCGAATTAAAATTACATAATAATTCTATAAAAATTGTAAAGGAAACTACTTTTCTCGGCCTCATATTTGATTATACCCCATATCAAAATGTTAAAAAATAAATGCATTAAAGCATTAGATATTTTAAAAGTCGTATCCAGTACCGACTGGGGTGCTGAGTGCGTTGTTTTACTTAATCTATATAGATCTCTGGTTCGATCTAAATTGGATTACGGTTGCTTTATTTCTACTCGCAAGTCATATGTCAAAATCCTTGATACTATACACCATCAAGGATTGCGGCTATGCCTTGGGGCTTTCAGAACCACACCTGTTAAGAGTTTATATGTAGAAGCAGGCGAGCCTTCTTTGTATCAAAGAAGAATAAAGCTCGCTTTGCAATATGCAACTAAATTAAAGGCATATCGTGGCAACCCCTCCCACAACTGTGTTTTCAAACCTCTTTATCAAAACATTTTCGAAAAACATCCAAACAAAATTCAACCTTTTGGCCTCCGAACTAAATCTCATTTGGAAAATTCAGGTATAAATTTAGATGAAATTGCTGCAATCGAAATTCCGCATAATCCCCCGTGGTTAAACCCCAAACCGATATTTATTTATGATCTAAGAAAACATAAAAAAAGTCTGACACAAACCATTTAATAATACAACAACATTATGCAGAAATTAAATCTTGTTACCCTGACTATAGTACTATTTACACAGACGGGTCAAAAGACGGTGATAAAGTCGCCTCGGCCGCTGTCTTCGGAGAGCGTGTTGAAACTCGCCGCCTTCCGTCTGCCTCATCTGTATTTACAGCAGAGGCGCAAGCTATTCTTCTTGCGATGAAAATAGTTGCTTCGTCAGACGAATGCAAATTTATTGTCTGCTCCGATTCCCTGTCTTGTCTACTGGCTATTGAAAATTTCAAAATTAAAATCCCTACATTTTAAAAATTATTCAAATCTACAAATCTCTTGTTGCTTTGGGAAAAGAGATTATCTTCTTCTGGATTCCCAGTCATGTCGGAATCCGTGGAAACACAGTCGTGGATCAGGAGGCTAAAAATGCATTAAAGGATACTATCATTAACTGTAATATTCCTTTTTACCGATTTTAAAGCGTTGATTTTAAAATATATTTCTAATTTGTGGCAGAATGGTTGGGATCTCCCAAGTTCATAATAAACTTCATGAGATCCAGCCACTACTGCACACAAATAATTTTAAATGTTTTAGTTGTCGAAGAGACCAAGTTGTTTTAACAAGATGTCGTCTTGGTCATACGAGGACGACACATAGTTATATTTTAAACAATGAGCCACGACCCGAATGTGTGCCATGCAACAGTCCATACACCATTAAGCATGTCTTGATGGACTGTGTGCATGTGGCACACATTAGGGAACGTTTCTATACTGCAGATACGTATTTTAATTTATATAAAACTGTCGCAGGCGACACAATTTTAAAGTTTTTAAAAGAAATTAATTTATTAAACAAAATTTAATTTCACTATTAATTGTGGTACTTCATATTTTTTATTGTTTTAAATGCCATTTTTATCTGTGTATATTCTCATATTATTGTATGAGATCACGTTTTAGTATAAAAAGAAGGCATAGCGTTGTACTAATTTAAAAATTATAATTTTCACGTCCTGAATATAGCTGAAATATTGCTTGATGTACGTTAAACATCAATCAATCAATCTAAACGCAATAAAGGTTCCTTTTTAAGTTACACACATTTTTTATTATTTTACTTTTAATACAATGTATATTGTTTAAAATTGTTGAATTGCAACGATAACAACAAAACTTAGTCAGCATGTCACTTCCACTTTGACGCTTTTTTAAAGTCATGTCTAATGTAAAAAAACCCTAGTTCTTTACCTGACAAACAATTTTATTGATTTGATATTTATTCAGGTCGATAGCACAAAACATTTAATCAGGAAAAGGGATGGACCAACGGGAACGGAAATTAAAGTGCTACTCAAAAGGTATGGATTATGGGATAGAAACAGAAAATTTTTGTAGCGGCTATGAAGAGCAAACTTTCTTTGTCTCCTGCACGTCACCCACCACGTCCGAGGAAATGCTTTTCCGAATTATAGGTCGACCCCAACAAGAATGTTTTCTCTATCTTCACACATGTTGACACCGTGGATCGAGCATCAGAATCCTTCCAGTATGTTGGCTCCAGAAGATCTATTTAAAGATCCAATATCTAGGGTCGCCCTAGATAGATCAAATGTAGATCATCTAGACTTATTTACTTTGAGTTTGATCTCTATTTTTGTTAGTGTTTGAATTCGTTTGGGCTGATTAAAGAAGTAAGGTTTCATACTAGACATAAATTTAAGGCAGAGTAGTTTTAAAAAAGATTTAGATCCCTTCGGCTGTAATATTTTCTAGTTTTGAAAGGTAGTTTTACAGAGACTTTTATTTCCATATGACATGGGAATGTTTCTGCGTTTCAACTGTAGTGAAAACGCATGTGTTTATGTTGGCATAAGCTGAAACAATACTCTAAGGCTTCACAGTGTTCGGCCCACAGCTGCCCGGCTCGTCTTCACGTTACGGACAGACAATGCCCTCTCTTTGGGCTATCGGATTTAAATACAGGAAGCATAACTGCGAATCACAGTGGGTAACGTGTCTGGAGATTGCCACACTCCTTGCACGATAAAAGTAGGCTTGTTGTAGCCGATACAAAACGCCGAATTCTCCGCCACTACCCATATTTTTCTAGTGATTTAAAATTGTTGACCTCTCGTCCATCTTTCCTGGAATAATTTATTTTTAACATGTTCTTGTTCTTAATAAAGCTAAATTACTGTTCTCTGAACGTAAAGCAAACAACCGATCATTCAAATACGTGCATATGAGATTGATACCAAAGACGATGTATTATTGGCAAATTAAACAGATGACGTGTCTCGGAGTTTGTGACATTTTCTATGGCCACTGACATATTAAATCACAAAACAACACAACAATACTCAAAACCTATAAACATAAGTAAAAATATTAACACTGAACTTATTAGTATTTTCTTTATATAAATACGTGATTAATTAAGTTTGTTTGTTATATGAGTATGAGTTATAGAACTAGCACAGTTGACTATTTGGTAAAATGTGAATTATTGACAAATATTGTAAGCGCGGAGCCAAATAAAATAGGCAAGCTAACCATAACCACAGTGATTTAACCTTATAAGCTGTGTGCGCCAACTAAATTACAAAACATGTTTGTAAATATTATTAAAGAAACAAGCATAGCAGGTATTTAGTTGTATGTATACTCCCGTGAAAAACACATCATAAAATTGCTTTGATTAATTAATGAAATTAAGATTACAAATTATATCAGTTTTATAGAAATTAGAAATAATAGGAAATTACAAAACCATCTGCTTTTCTTGTATTTTGAAATCTAATTACTTTTTTGTCAAGTAATTTTTGTTGAGTATTATGTTTGGCTTTCCTTAAGATTTCTAAGGGAAGTCAAAAATTATACCATCTTGCAATTAGTAAATCCAAAAAAATGGTACAAGTTCATAATGACTAACTGCAGTGTGTTTGCCTTGTTTGATAGTTGTTCGCCGTTTGTAATTATTGTAATAATTGCTAACATGTATCTTTAAAGAATGTTTTGACACTTTAGTTTTATATGGTCTTTGATGTCTTCTTATTTGTTCTTAGTTACATTTAAACCACAAATAACGAAATATTGCAACTCAAAAACGTAAGTATTAAAGACACATGTAAAACATGTTGCTTAAATTGTTATTATTATGTATAAATAATATGATCCATCTGACACAAATTCTAAGAAATAGACATTTCTAATTCTGTTAAAAAGGATTCTGACAGTATCACCTGCCTTTGTAGGTTACAGTAATTACGTCTACTGGAACAGAAAAAATAGTTTAAGAGGTTACTTTGTCTCGACAACGCAGCATAAAGCCTAAGAATCATCTATTCGTCATTTGACAAAGATTTCTAAATATGTGTAGAAACACGTTTTACACCAATAACATATTTTTATCAATGTCTTTTAATTGATGAAATCACACCTAAAACTATGCAAGGCAACACTCTGAGATTAATGAAACATTTACATAAATATATAAAAGAACTTATTTTATCCATGTTACTTGTTCATTTGGAAAATAGTACTTGAGTACAGTCCGTAAGTTCGTTAAATAAATGCATAAATACCACAAAATGAAACCCAGCACACTCTCAGTAGAAACAAAGATGCACAACATTTTCTATTAAAAAGCAACTTGTTTCAATAGAAAAATTAACTACAATAGAACAATTTATGTATTTTTGATAATGACGGTACTTTATTGTACTGCAATTTATGATGCAATTAAACAAAATTTTTACGAGAATGTGTTAATATTGTTGTATGTTTGAATAATAATACTTTAGTGTCTAAAAATCTCATTTATATGATTCGTGAACGAAAACAAAATTAAGAGCAAACAAACAAATAACGACGTAATAAAGTCTATGAGTCTCCTTACCTCAGTTCTGATGACCGTTTTATAAAGGACTCGGAGTTTGCCGAAAATTTGTCGGAGAGAGTATTTAAATTAAATTGTCTTGATCACAGGTATTACTAAATGTAGTTTCATTTACAATAATAAAAACTAACAATAGTTTATTTCTAAATACGAGATAATGATCGCAATGTAAAAATATTTGCATTCATTGTCAATACTATTTTGATTACAAAAAGTACAAAGACGTTGTTCACGAGGAATCTTTCTATATCTTCCTTGCTCTATGTCTAAAAAGTGGTCTGATATTCTAAATTTCGCAATTTTTTTACGATTTTCAAAATCAAAGTGAGATAAATGGAATTTCTATTTCTAGTTCTTTCTTTTATGATTGGTTAAGAACTGTCTTATTTTGGTCGATTTAGCTAGACATTTTATTATAAGTTATGTTGTCATAGTATTTTGATAATTCAGTTTTTATACAAGAAACATTTGATTTAACACGTTTACTTGTTTGACAATATTTTGCCTTTTCGACATCAAAATCTGTGTCAGAAATAATATCTTTAATATATGTTATTCAAGAATAAGTAGGCTCAGAATAGATCAACGGTATGGTCGATAAAATAAAGATTATAAAACAAGAAGAAAAAAAGACGATTAATTTTAATAACACAGCGTTGTCTATGCTAATAGGAAAAATTAGTTCCTGATTGTACCATGTATTTCACTAGAACAGGCTAATAAAACTAATAGGGCAAAATAATAGAAAACTAATCGGCAATTACAAAATCAACAGAAACATAGACACAGGAGACAGTGGAGAAGAAAGAACAACAGCAAAAGAAACAGATACTTGACCCAACAAAAACGTGGGTAAAATTTGCCTCAAATTTAACACCAATTCAGTTAAATTGATTTAGGAAATTAGATGTTTTACGTTTAGCGAGAAGTATTTCAGCTAAATTCAGGACAAGAACAAGTTACCAAAAAATATATAGTGGCTACAATGAGACTACTCTTCTCGACATTTACAAAATGAGTCTTCATCGTGCAACTTGTTTGGAGAGTGCCACGCTCGTTGCTCTCCAAACAAGTTACACACTGTGGTCCGTGGTTATGCTTACGTATTGTGACCTGATAACCCCTTCCCCAAACGACAAGGCGTTCCTTATCCGCCACCTGGTGACGCGCTGGGCAGCTCTGTAAACCCCAACTTATGGTCCCAGCAAATTCAGAAAAAGCTTGCATATACATGAATATAGCTCAGATAATGCTCTGATGCCAATAAGGAGACGGGTATTCACATTCGGTGTTGACAGAAATATCATTTGTGATATAAGCATTGTGTAAATTTACTGCCTTGAAATTTCAATAAAGGCAGCCAACTTGTTTAATCGGTAATCCCAAATGATCAGCTATTTATAGAATATGCCAAGGTAATCGTTTTTCCGGTATGCAGTTGAATAGGATAGCAATATGCGCACAATTTTAAACGTGATAAGTTATATAAAACTGGTTTTCATCAATGTAACAACAAGATAAATGAAAATGTTTATTTTAGTGTCAATATATAAAGTAAAAATACATGTCTGGACAGTTTTCTAGGTTTGGAATACACTAGATGCTTACAAAGACGTCTGTGTCCTCTACTTACTACCCTTTCATTACTACAATATAAAAAAATGCACATAGTGCTTAAATGTGTAATTTTGGTTACTTGTAAAAAGAGGACTCGCACTCTCCCTGTGACATAAACATTTTGCATACACATTATTTCGCATATCTTAGAATCGTCACTAGCATACCATGTTACACACAAACCACTACGGCTTGGATTTCGAAAATCATGAACCCTTTACATTATATTTCTCACTACCTTTTTATTTTTGTGTAAGTTAACAGCACTACTGTAAGCAGGCAGGGTACGTTCGACTCCAATCTTAATTGAGGAGGATTGCCAGTTTTCCTCCCAAAAATGCTGCTTAGCATAACACTCGGTGTGATATATGCACTTTTGGAAGCAGAATAACATACTGTTTGGCGGGAATGTGTTTAAACGTAATGGTTTCTTAGAATGTCTAGAAAATGTTTTAACATTTTCTGGGTTTGACCACGTTTACTCCTTCTTACTGGTATATGACTTATTGCGAAATTTTACCTGACACGACCGGTGCAAGACATGAAGCAGGAGTTGCGTACCCTTCCGGTTATGTGAGGAACATGTGTTGCTTTATATTATTCTCCATCATTAATTCATATGCATTGATTATAACAGATGGATCATAGGTTCTGTACCATAACAGATACAGATACGCTGAAACATGATAGTTGTAATTAGACTGATGATTGCTTTTGTTTGTTAACGGTACTTGGAGCAATTTTTCAGCTGTATCATAGCGTCCAGTTTTTTGGGAAAGGAAGCCGGGGTACCCGGAGAAAACCCTAGACCTGCGGTAAGAAAACTGGCAATCCTTCTAAATTTACATTGGAGTCGAGTGCACCCTGCAGTGAGACTCGAACCAGAAATCAATCTAAGTGTTGACAGATCACATGAACAATAGTAGACGAACTATCTTAACCACTCGGCCACCGAGGGCCCTAAGACTGATAGAACAACTCTATTACATTTTGGGTGTTTTCAAAATCGTAAACATTTAGGGCCTTGACCATTGGTCATTGTGAGACATGACTTTAACAATGGTTATTAGTCAAACTTTTAACAGTGACCTTGACAGATATGGTAAATTTATTATTGGCCAGTCTTAAGACAAGATCTCAAGGGCAACCTTGAACATTGATCTTGACCTTTGACGTTAAATGTTATAATAAAAACTCGGAAACCATAAATATTGAATTTAAGTTATGTTATAAAAATATTTGTCGAGTTATTTTTCCATTATTTCACTGCACATGTTTAATGACATTTTACGGATCATAACTCATATTAAGAGACATATGGTCTTTACTATGGGTCATTTTGATAGTTTAAAATAAATCAATGTCAATCAAATTTGTGTCAAACTGAAAGTTGCTTTTTTCTTGACAAAATTGCCTAGAAACCCATATTGTTTTAAATTTAGGACATTATCAATGGTTCCATTTTGCGATAAACATGGTTGGAAAAAGTATCTTAATAACAATAATATGGAATTATGGAAAAGAAATTTGCATGAATCAGGGGAAGGCCTTCAAATTTTTCGTAAACAATAAGTACTTTCTTTGTTCTAATGTTGTAGTTGTGCGGTTAGGTTTGTGTGTATATATCGAAAGACCCATTTTCCGTTGATTTATTGTTTGTTAACTTGTTCCTGTCCTGAATATAGCTAAAATACTGCTCGCTGGACGTTAAGCAAACATCCAATCAATCAATCAATATATCGAAAGGGGCAGTCTACAATAAGTAAAAATAGAATGTCACTGGATATGGACAAAACAATTAAGCTTTATTAGCGGCAAACATGCGCATTCTCTTATCCAAAATCTACAAGAGGAATTTATGGGGCAAGAGGCTTTTTACGCTCTACACGCGTTACCCAATACAATTAAAAATAGGACACGTCTTCAGCGACTTGTGAAACTCTTATCGCGTAGGTTTGATTTTAATTAATGATCCGTTTCAAAAATCAGAGAGATTATATAGTAAAGACAGGTGAAGCTTAAATAAATTTGTAATTAGCAAGTTAGCTAGCGCTGTTGTTTTCACAAGAGGAAACCGGATTTTATCCATCTGCCAACTACACCTACTTCCTTTGAAGATATATAAGTGTGATTGACCACATATAAATGGACTTATTGACGTATGTAGAATTTTTAACTGTCATATCAACTGAACACTAAGAGATAAGATGTGAAAAGATAAGACTTAGTAGCAGATGTTGTAATTAGCAGCATGTTGACACATACAGATTTCTTGATAATTTTTCTTATCTTTACCCATAAAACTTTATGAAGAGAACAAATACTGTCGCCGTACAAGGTTATTTGACTGCCTTTGACTGCTTCCTACTCGATTGTAATTTGTCTGCTTGCTTCATACGATGAGAGTTCACGCTGTTAATTATGTTGGTATTTAAAAAGTTTTGGGGTTGAGCGTCACTTTTTAGCTTGATTGTAGAGTAGTACACTTTATAACCATGGTATCTCTTATGACATTTTATTATACTTAAAATAATTACAATTTATAAAAAAAGAATTTTATGGAAATATTTGAAATATGATGATATATCTCATTAAATCAAAATAGATTTCTTTCTGGAAAATTAATCCTTATATTTATTGTTTTCTTCTTTAGTTGTCTTTATTACTAAATTATGAGAGGTAAAAATGTTGATGTCTACGTATAGCTATTGAAAACGCATTACTATGACAGTGACAAATATAAGATAAAATGTTAAACGTTCGTAAGAACAGTAGATTATAATGGCGCAATCAAAATGTATGAACGCGAAAAAAGACACGTTTAATGTATTTTTATGGATATTTAGAATTTGATTATTTTTCAGCCACTGAGGAAACATGGATATGTATAAATTGGAACGGAATAACGATCTCACATGTAATTATGTGATTGCAACATAGTCAGTTTCTTTATAATTTACAAATGTTT
This sequence comes from Limnoperna fortunei, assembly GCA_944474755.1. NCBI lineage: Eukaryota > Metazoa > Mollusca > Bivalvia > Mytilida > Modiolidae > Limnoperna > Limnoperna fortunei. The sequence goes on along the minus strand of OX104116.1, from coordinate 17,654,385 downwards.
TTTCAGTTATAAAGTAAATGTGACACCTTAATGTAAAGGGATATATCACAGACCCTTTTTCCTCAATATAAAATATTTTATTATCTTAACAAGTCAAAATATACCTTTTCTCTAATTTACAATACAAATTGATACAATGGTACCACTGAACGACGAAAGCATCTTTTGTTCATAAATATATAATTTTTCGCATACTATATAAACTCGACCAGAAAGGCAACTTTTAAATTCGGTAGCTTGCGACCCCCCCCCCCCCCCCCAGCCGATAATGTTTTGATGAACACCTATATAGTGTCTAGAAACTCACATAGCAGTTTCTATCATAATTTTGCCTATTTTCAATACGTGGTCAATATTTTGGTCGCCAGACTAGTCATTCTAAACTAGAAATGCTTAACACATGCTTATCTCATCCGTCAACCAGATTTTGATCGATTGATTATTTGCTTTACGTCCAGTGAGCAGAATTTCAGCTATATTCAGAATGGGAACAAGTTAACATATAGCCTGTTGTAGAGCTACAGCTCTTTTTCGAAATCTACAACATGGAACATTTTCGTGCAATACGACAGTACACGGCAATCAGGCTTTCTGTATTATAACATGACAAGCCTCCAACGAGTAGTCCCCACTATTCATCACCAGGGTACGCGCTGGACAGCTCTGTGGGTCGAGCACTAAGACATTCCCAGTATCAAGTGTATTTTAACATAACTTTTCAATGAAATTTGGTATGTGTTTAATATGCATTAAATATTTAGCAAATAAATTTTACAGGACTCAATATTGCGTCGGGTTATTCGACTAGTTAGATATCGACACGTTTTCATGAATGACTTAAATGATTTACATGACGTGTGTTTTCATAACTCAAATCATTGCATTGCTTTACTTTACTTTGGGAGTTTTTTACGTCCTACACCGACAACTTAATGCCCTTGGTCGGACGGCTCATTGCATTGTATCACACGTGGCGTTATAACTAATTTCAGGTACGATTTACTGAGCTATTGCGCGATAATATAGTTCAATGTTTGCATTTACCGAAGTAAGTACTTTCTATCTGTAATATTGTTTTGATTATTTTTCATGTGAAAAACAGTATGTTTTGTATTTCGAAATGTAATACTTTTGTTATTTGCATTTGAATTAAAATATAATTCTGTTCATATATTCTTACGCGATCAAGCTGGCTAGGTGAATGATCATATTGTTGTATTCATTACATTATGTGCACGTGATTATGTGTCATAACCATTTATTGTAAATGTGTTGAACAAATAAATATTTCGTACTATTATCATAAATGCACATTAAATCTGCTCTCATCTGAATTTAATTATATAATTAACGCATTGTAAATATGTCCAACAATAATACATTTCTTGCTACTGTTTTAATGGTGTATTAAACAATTTTTGTGATGTAAACCGTTAATATTCCATGGCTGCCTGTGCTGCTGCAGCTGATCATCATGATGAATAACAGTAAACAAGATTTTCACATGTACATCTTTGCAAAATAAAAATAACACATAAATCAATGTATTAAGAATTTTGAATATTTTTAAAACAAACGATAACCAGTCCTTTAGCTCCACAACACAATTGGGATTGCAGATTTAACAAACGGTACAAATGTCATGAATGTTAATAATTTGGGACAAAGATTGCACACCGACTTGATGAGGGAAGTATTACGAATCTGTAATTCCTGTCGAACATTTAAATGATGAAAACGTTTCTACTTTAGCATTGTCTTATTATTGGTTTTATGCACTTTTTAATTTTCCAGTTATTTTGTTGTTGTCGCATCATATAGAAATAAATTATTTAATTAATTTTTTTTAATACAGGTCTCAATTTCCTGTATCTTTCTTTTACTTTAAATAAAGTCCACTATAAGGCTGCATATGTCAAAAGCAATTGACTTTCCATATTGGGCCTCAAACGTACAGGTTCAACTAGTCCGAGAATCCTCTGCATGGGACGCAAAAAAAATAATAATAAAAGCGTTGGACGGCAGAGGATTCTCGGACTAAGGTTCAACATGTTGCGGTCGCATCATGCTGCGCTCGGCGAAGCTTTTTATTTTTACTGTTATTGTTGGTTATAGTATTAATTACACAATTTCTATTTTCATTATAGGACATTTATCAGATATAACAATACAAACTGACTTCTTGTTTTAATCCTCCAATTACTTTAATTGAGTTTCCCCGATATGGTTACAACCATATCTTTTCTTGTTATATCTCGACGTTTGAGTTAAAACCTGTCAGTTCAAAAGGATGAAATGTAAATCGGTCTTGCCTACTTATTAACATGCCAATAATTTTAAATCAATATAAAGGTAGTCGGTACAATGGTATAAAATGTATATGTGCTATTGAAAACGCATTACTATGACAGTGACAAATACAAGTGAGATGTTAAATAGGTGTAAGAACAGTAAGATGATTACAAATAGCGTGATATAAAATATGAGACGCCAATAAGCTTTTTAAACGTTTAGTGTATTTATATGGATATTAAAAAGAAATCAAGAGGATATTTGTGTACAAACGTAAACAAATAACTTTCTTCTATTCATACATGAGATGACAACATTGTTAGATTCTTTAGAATTCACAAATAGGTTTTTTCCTGTTACGAAGTATATGACATCTTAATCGTTGATACTAGTTAGATCTCCACAAGTTTTCATGACAGACTTGCATGATTTACTTCCCAACTATACTTATCTCTTTAAACCTGATCTACAGCTAACAGACATAAAATAGAAATAGGCTATGCCTTATAACACTTGTTGATTATTGTTGCACGATTTTTTTCTTCTTGACTGGTCTCAAAACTTAAACGTTGCAATAGATCGAGATATCGCTATTACTATTTGCTAATACAGACACTAATGTTGACTATTAAGCTACCCGTAAAATGGCCTTTGTACCAAAGTTAACCTTATCCCTTAAAGTGTTCTATGACCATCATAACTTAATTGGTCGTTTAAAGAAATCAAACTCTCAAAACACATTTCTCAAATACGACAAGACGGGCTTTTTCTAGGTCATAAATTGTCTTTTCTGTATGAGTAACTCAACGAGTGTTCAACAGATTAAGCCATTGCATGCTCCTTCGAATCGAATCATCTGAGTGTATATAAGGACACTTTCACTTATTTTAAAACATGTACATGTACTTAATTTGTATATACACCAAAAAAAAAACAAAAAATCGATGCGACTCGGTTTTACTTAGATGAACTTAGTAGGAGAAAACATACAAAATTAGGTATTTATTTCTTATTTATAATTAATATGTATTAACATTTATGGCATATTTGATAGACATAATAAACGTCAGCAATCAACGTAAATGTCAATCATACAATAATAATTCTTAACTTGTTTTTCAACATGCCGTTGGTATTCCAATTGGTACTAATTGTGCTCCTCTCCTCGCCGACCTGCTTGTGTACTCTTACCTGGGTGCACCTTTGTTTTTTATTGGGTTCGGGTTACTCTCTGTGTTTTATGTTTTTGGATTTTGTGTTGCCTTTGTCTATATCCGGATTTGTAACTCTTCATTGGCGTTTGGCTGCACATTCATATCCGATGACGTGATATAGCTTAGTATATAGCTACTGTAATAACGCTGTGGAATAAACATGACATCATGGAACAAAAAAACGCAAAATTTCGGGCAAACGTAATGCCATGCAGTTTAACATGTACTAGGAGTATATGTGAATAAATATTTATTCGTTTGAACATGAGTAAATCAGTTTGGTGTGTGTAATTAGGGTTTACCCCGGAGCGCTCTTTAGAAATGTTTTATGGAAGGAGAGAGCAAATTAACGTTATCAAAAGTGCAAATGTATTTTATAGTCTTATAATTCACTCCGAGTTAATGATGTGATTGACTTCGTTTATTTTAGAAATAATTTTTGGTAAATAAGTTAATATATACTCTACAAGTAAGTAACATTGCTGTAAAAAGACATAATGAAATTGACCTTTTATAATAATCTTCCCTAAAGGCATATAGTAATACGAATAAAATGCGCAATATTTGGATTTTCAAGACAAATTGTGGATTTGTATTTTATTTCCCAGAAATCGTTTACGGTCATTTAATGTCTAGGTTATTCCAGAAAACATTCTGTCAAGCAATTTTGAACACAAGATGACAGTTTCTATCTGACAGCGGCAGATTGTTGAGAAAGATTTAAAAGATATCAATCTTCATTTAAAATAAAATTGATGCAGAATAAAATAATGATGTATTGAGTTACCATTCGTTCAAAATAATTACATTGTAGTATTCTACAGAAATTATGAATAAAGATGTTATTTGCTCATGTAAACTTTAGAAACCGCAACATGCAAATCAAAAGTAAACGTAAAAGATTCCTAGCGATTATTTAATTTTTTAAATACTATGTCAACGAAGCAAAAATTGGGAACAAAAGATGTCTTTTGATCATGTAACGCCGGAAAAACTGTATTTAATGAATAGGAACGAAATGTAAGGGACTGAGAGATGGATATGAAATACATTTTTATTGGCCCTTTTCCAAACTCTTTGTGTTGATGTGTATATATGTTTGCTTGTAACTTTATTCGTTACTATTTAAGTAAATATGTTGACACTAAACATGAATGATTCCTGGCGATTGTTTAATTTTAAAAACTTTATGTCAACGAACAACACACAGTAAGTAAGTGTGAGCCAATTACAAACTATTAAAGCTGTACGTGTTTTCTACATCAAATGCTACGTAAGATTTACAAAAACCACTTTTAAATCAGTCATTTATACATAATTTAAAATAATAGCAGTTATCTTTTAGAATTTCCATCATTTCCACGTTGAGTTCTTTTGTAAACTTGTTCTCGTCTTAAATATATATCTGAAATATTGCTTGGGTGACGGAATAATCAGGTGGCCGAGTGGTCAAGGTAGTTCGTCTACTATTGATCACGCGGTCTGTCAACACCGAGATTGCGGGTTCGATTCTCACTGCAGGCAGGGTGTACTCGACTCCAATCTTAATTGACACGGATTGCCAGTTTTCCTACCGCAGGTCGGGGGTTTTCTTCGAATACTCCAGCTTCCTCCCCCAATAAAAACTGGACGCCATGATATAGCTGAAAAGTTGCTGAAAGTGGTGTTAAACACCATCAAACAAACAAACAAACAAACGGAATAATCAATCTGATCCCCACCCCCACAAACAGACAAAAGGAAACAGTAGACATTACTGTCACTACACCATTTGTATGGTGCCAATATTTACTTGTAAGTTACAAAATAGTTTAAACTGGCTATTGTCCAAAATCACAGATCGTCAGGACCGGCTTAATTTTTTCTAAAACAAATATTTATAGCTTGCGTTTTATTTACACATTTCACGCTGCAGTTACGATTTAACTAATATATAAAATTTTTGAATTAAACAAATATGTTCATACTTAAAAACCATACATTACATTGAGGTGACATTTTTTTGCGACATTAACGTATATAAACACACAGTAAAATACTAAATTAAAATAGTCACAAACACGCACTTCTTTGCTAAATAATTCAAGCAGAGCAATGTGTTTGTGATAAATAGAAATAGTATGCTACACCGTGCACTATTGAGTTACATGTATTAAGTCATTTAGATATAAGAGATATTGACATGTTATTGAACACAAAGTTTTAATTGCCTTACAATGTTATTTTCCGTATGGTGGTACACCTATTAAATTAAAGTTGTTGTACTATTATATTAAGACAGCATGTCTTAATTCATTTGTTTTTAATTACAAATCGTTTCATTCTTAAAGATGGGAGTAATAAACAAGGGTGTTTTTTTTAAATTATCATGATGTACTATACGTTTTCAAAATCTAACTTCTTAGTTTTACTTTCATACTAAAGATTGGCATATTTTAGTGAAATGTATTTTAGTTGTTATCATTTATTGACCAGTCGTATTAAATCAAATATGTTTTAGGCTTAATTATGTGCTAAAAAATTTGGACAGCCTATTAGGGAAGTTATAAGCCAGACTCTGATTTACCGGTAATTCCTAAAGTGAACGAAATGTCTTGATTAGTCATCAATTGAACTAAAACAAACAAACTAAATATTTGCACCTATTAAATGTTACACATATAAGTCACGTAATGTAGATCATTATAGGGGCATCCAGAAATGCATTGCTGCTTACAATAAATAGTAAATCCAAATCCAAATCAGTTTTGTAAAAACAGGATGTGATTGTCAGTTCTTTTCTTTTTTAGATATGTATGATATGGACTATATTTAAGCTTCATAAGTACTATAGAATATTATTTCAAGAACATCATCTACCAACAATACTTTATTCACCATATCGTAAACACTATTAAGAAAATTCCAGGTTTTAACATTAAAAACACAACAACTATGAAACTACACACTTCTAAATAACGTTTTGCATTGTTCCCATTTTATCGATATGTCAAACTTAAAGATCGTAGGAAAGCCATCAGTATTCACGTTTAATTGATCTGTTTGGAAACCGAAGGTTAACCAATCATATAACTAGTTACTGAATGTACGACATCAATTAATGACTGGGATTATATTGGAAGATTCCTAATGCCTGACACACAGAGCTGCCTAATGCGTCATTATGTAGCTGTATGGATGTAATCACTTTTTGTGGTTGCCGAGTCAGTCAACAAAAGACCTGGCTCTTACCACTGTGAGTGACGTGTTTGGAGAGTGCCTCGCTCCTGTATTTTGAAGACCCACTTGTAGATAAGTGTAGACTTACTGTAAAATCTCAAAACATCTCTAATATCTGTTCCATCCCAATTCTCTATACCTTTTCCAGTAGCGTTTACAATTTTCCGACTATTGGTCTATATTCCTTTTCCGATTTGTTCACTTGTTTTTGTCAGCTAAAATACTGTTCAATGTACATTAAGTCTCATTGAATCAATCAATCAATAAAATAAAAAGCAAGGTATGATATATTATGCCCCGGTTTGGGGATTTGTTTTATCACAGAGTGTATCTTGGAAGTATCTTCCTGATATTCTTCTTATTTCTCTATCAACATCTGCGGTTAGATGTCAAAAGGATTAGACAACAGTTATTAAGCTCTCAGTAGCTTTTACAATCCTAGTTCTAAGCATAATGTCAGACACACTAACCATTTTATATAGCATTAGACTCATCAACTTATTGTTGTATAAATGGGGCATAATAAAACAAGATTTCAAGTTCTAGTTTTCTTACATAGGATACTGCCAATAAAGGCAGATATTTTGAAATCCTTCTCTCAGGATTAAACAAGGAAACGAGAGTACTATTAGTGAATGCATATTTAATGTAGACAAATTTAAAAAAATCTGTCACTTATTGTTTTGATTGAATGATTGATTTGTTGGCGCTTAACGTGAGCAAGCAAATATTAAAGTTTATCTCAAGTTAAGATCATTGTATTTTGTCAAAATCTGAAAATTTAGCGATTGATACAACCTGTGTGATACAAAACCTTGTATCATCTGTATATCTGATGTACTTTTGTCGGACCTACTTTTTGACGTCATAATGATCCAATTATTCTATATGATAGCGATGTTGACTCTCAGTTTATGAATGAAATGTGACGTCATAATGTGTTTGCCGTTATAGACTAAATTTTATGTAAAAATGCCTCGTTGAATGTTAAAATTCAAAAATTTTGAACATTCAGTTTTGTTCTGCATTTTTTATACTTCTTAATTTAGATACATTTATAACATACATTTAAGTGCAGGTACATGTACAACTACCCGTATCACGTCGCGACAGTTGCATACATCCGCATCACAACTGTGTCGACGGGTTGTTGTACATAATGTATGTAATGTGTATTGATCTTATAATAAGTATGTATTTCGTCAAAATCTGAAAAGTAGCGATTGTTACACCCTGTGTGATAAAATACCTTGTATCAACTATATATGTGATACAAGATGTACTTTTGTCGGAACTACTTCTTGACGTTACAATGAATGGTATAACCAATGATTCGGTGAATGACTTTCATTCTATGAATGAAATCTGACGTCATATTACGTGTGAGACTATATTTTGTAAACAAATGCTTCGTTGAATGTTAAATTTTAAATTTTTTAACTATTCAGTTTTGTAATGAACCTATTCTAGTCCCAGGTTTTGTTCTGCTCTTTGTATACTTCTTAATTTTAGATAAACTTATTAGATACATTTAAGTGAAGGTTCAACTACCTGTATTACGTCTCGACAGTTGCATACATTCCGCATCACAACTCGACGCTGCGCGTCTCGTAGTGATACGAATGTACACAACTGTCTCGACTTGATACAGGTAGTTGTACCTACACATAATGTATGCAATGTATATGTATTCATGACCGGAGCTAGTTAACACAATAAATCAACAGGAAAATGGTAAATCGGGAACAAACTTTTTACTGCCATTAAAAAACGTAGGAAGTAATAATAAGGGGTTGTAGTCGCTACAATGACCCAACTCTTTATAAAAATTTGCAAAAGAGTTCTTTAATGTTAAAGGATTGCGATACTCGCCAAATACGGTACGTCAAGAAATTCGGTCTGCGGAACCAATAATAAATTGAAGTTTGTAAATGGTTCAAATTATTTGAATGTAATTTGTCATTTTGGGGTTTTTATTTGAATTTGTAGTGTTGATCCATTTCTTAACAAAACATATGTTTTCACATTCCAGAGTATTCAAATAGACAAACGGTCCTTTTCCCTTGTTTTATTGTTGTTTGTTTAAATGGCGATTAGCGCCAATTTCAGCAATTTTTTCAGCTATATCTTGGCATCCAGGAATTATTGAAGGAAGACGGGGAAAACCCCTCACCTTAGGCAAGATTAAATGACTACATGTTTCATTCACGTCCAGGGACGAAATTTAAGCCTACATCTACAAAATGGTATTTAGCATGCAAGAGTGAGGCACAAACGTCACCCAATGTGGTCTGCTGTCAGGCTTTCCGTACTTGTGACCTGCTGGACAACTCTCTAGATCGTGCACTGAACCCTCACATTATTTACCCAGTCTTCTGTAGGAAAACATTTTTATAACAGTTTGTGTAATCAAAACTAACCGATCGAGTCAAATTAATATCTTGCTTTGGGCACTTCCCTGTTTTGCAATAAACTCTCGTGGGGGTTCTATTTTCAGCCAATATTTCAGAATAATTTGGTCAGAGCTATTATTCGTCATTGTATCTTTTCCTCATTATAGCTTTTATTCAGTACAAATACCCAAATGGTTTTCTGTCAGTTTTAATTACTCTCATAGACATTGATTCGTTTGTTTAATTTTAATTGACATTCTTGTATGTTACTGCATCTAATTAAAATCATATTCGTACCCTTATCTGACTTTGGAAGGTTTGAGGTTTGGTTTTAAGTTTTTCATCAACATTGCGACAAAAGGATGTATTTCCAAGAATTCCTAGCTACCGGGAACAACCACAGACAAGATAAGCCATTGACTACCTTAATCTGACATTATCACAAGTTAATTGCAACTGTTATTAAACAAATCTGCACGTCCGCGTGAATCGACATTTAATGTCTATTTCGGGCTGGGTCCCTTCCTGATTTGTGTCAAAATATTTATATAAATTTAGATTAAACAAATTACAATTACCAATTTATCTAGTTAATTGACATAATTTCAGGAAATGTACTAATATATTTGCATATACTCGAAATAACGTGTAAAACAGCTGTGAATACAACCTTTTTTAATCTGATAAAATATCTGTTAGATAACAAAGCATAACGCATGCTGAGAAAGTATTCTATCAAAGAATATAAAACAACACACACTTTCAAACAGGTATTAATCTATTCAGTAGCTAATCATTAGGCGTTACTGATGCGACTGTTTAGCAATAGGATAAAGACCGGAACACTAGACATATAAGTTGTGAAAACACTAATTCAATTCTTTAAGGTTTTCTGCTAAATTTGTTATTTTTTAGTGAGCACAGCTCTTTTAACGTAAGTTTAATTTTACAGACACCATATATATCCAGAATCTCTTCATTACTTTAAAGCCTTCAAAGAGAAAACTAGCTTTCAGGTAAACCCCACTCTAAAAATAGCACTTTTTACAGAAAATCGTAGTTTATAGATTATGTAGTAAATGTGACATGAAGTATTTCAACACCATTGGAACACAGCCAATTAGGACTCAAAATTGTCCCAATGTTCGCCTTTCAGAGATTTCATTCAATAAAATCCATTGAGAAGTTTTTTTAAATACACTAAGATAAACAGGACTATTTTAATTTCACTCACAAATTTGAGAAAAGGTCAAACCATATACAAATTTTTTCGTAAGGTTTGCATATACTTATTTTTATACTTTTTTTACCTGGATCAATAATAAGTAATATACAATTGGCGCTTGTAGTCAAAACTGATAGTCGTTAATCTAGGATTAGGCAGGTACATAATTTAATCCACAGAGACAATAAAGCATGTATAATTGCAGCTACTATGGAAATTCTACTGGAACATAAGAGCACGTTACGGAGACATGCTAATGGTTGTAATAAGCCAGTAACGCAAAAACGACAACTTTCGTGTCCGAGTCTCAAACAATTGTTAATCGGCAAGATAAAACATGATGGTTTTCTAGTATCTAGTAAATAACAATAGGATTTATATAAGGAAACCTAGATCAAACGCTGGCATTACAATTGATAAAAGAATTAAATTATGTTTACACATTTAGATCGATTGAAAAACTCTTGATGTCAGAAGTAATGAACAGCGTGCGCTTAATAGTTATGGATTAGTAGCTTAAAGACCAGCAGTTCACTTTATTGTGACCTTTATTTACTGGAAATCGCAATTACCAGTAAAAAAACAATTCCCGATATTTAAGGTATAAAAATAGCCATGTTCAATTCTGCGTACTGATATGTTGCTAAATGGGGTTCAATATTCCCAACAAATTTTAGACTTACAACATAGTCTATTGAAGTGTCTACGATTTTAATTTAAAAAATGAAACTGTCTGTAATTTTAGCATCATACTTCTACTACAAGATTATAAAATTCAAATCACTGGTTAAAAATGAATACTAAAACTGTCTTTTTATGTCTGGTAGACAATAATTCCATCAAAAAACCGCCTACATTCATAACACCTTTCTCCGGCACATGCGTAGTTGCAGACTTGAATGTAAACAATGTCGCACGTGAAGCAAAATACATGAGGAAGAAAGAGAATTTTGACCGATTCATCGTGAAAGAGAAAAATGCAGGAAATGCAGGCAAACTATCATTATGGAAGGATACATATTGGAAGTGAAATATATCGTTGGAACGAAATATATAGCGATCTTTGAGTCTACAGTCATAATGAAGTTGCCAAAATTTTGTTGGATTGATATGCGTAAAAACGATTAAAATAACTGTAAATTAAAAATACAATTGTAGAGTTTTTAATATATAGCGTTCGAATACTTCTATTTGGAATGTCTCTTTTGACAAATGAGCTTTTTACAACGCCATTCGTTTCTCTTTACTGTTAATAAATATCGGTAGTTATAGGGTCTCCGAAGGGGAAAATGTTCCCACATTATGAATGGAATTTTTATATTATCGTTTTCTGCAAGTTGAAATTAAATTATTTATTATCTGTTGTATGAAATATATGCTACTGTCAACAGAAATTACTTATTAACGAAATATTTGCGGTTTGTAAAATGCACGTGGTTCCCTCGTCATCAATATCTCTTTGCACCGCCAATCAGCTGAATCGGCAATCATCGGAAACATGGACCCGATGCATAATTTATTAGTTGTTATGGAAAGACTGGCGATTTTTTTAACGATTTGTTAATATTACCGAAAAATTATGACATTAAAAATCAATTTCATTCACTAAAACCACTACTAAAAAATTACCAAAATCGTAGACACTATCACTTTAAAATATATGTAATTTAAATCCTAGTTAAAACGTCACGACAGTGTTATCTAACCAATTTTCAGTTAGTCTAATTGTCGACAAAGATTTTTTAAATATTCTTTTTGATATAGTTTAATGAGATAAAGATGTTTGCACGAAAATCCTTTATTGCAGCCGTTAACATTAGAGAAAAACACATCCGAAGCGCAAAATGGTAAATACTTATTTGAGAAACCTTATCAATGATCCAAAATTTAGGTGCGGATCACCTTACGAAGATGCCTTTAATCATTACTTTCTCGAATGCCCATTGTACCTAAACAAAAGAGTAACTCGGAAATAACTGCACGTGATATTCATATTATACTGACCAGACAATACTGTATTATTTACTATAAGTGATAACATCGTTCAAACAAACAAAACGTTTCAATCTATAGGAAGCAGATCAGTCCCCAATCAACATAACCTAGCTAGCTTGTTGTCTTCGCCCCTCTTTTTCATACGTAATACACTTACTGTCGTTTTTTCATTTTTTCTTTTTCCCTTTTCTCATTAACAATAAGTATTTCATCTATACCATTGTGTATATTGTATTGCCTACTGTCATGTTATTCATATGTCAATATTGTAAGGAGCGGACATAACTTAATTTGATATAACTTGAGTCCAATCGTATTAACTTCATGTAATAAAATAATATTAAACAGCTGATACTGAATAAAAACATGTAAATATAAAATGGTGTAAATTTATATGTAAAACTTAACAAAATATGTCAGCTTAAACGCACATACATTTGGTATGACTATAAATACGCCCAATGCTATACTAATTCTTCTGTTAAACAAGAAAGTAGCAAAGAAAACCGACCGAACAACAAGAGCCAAAAGCTAAGGGACAGTTACAAATCCGGATATAGACAAACACAACACAAAAACCAAAAACATAAAACACAGAATGAGCGTACCCCGAACCCATTAAAAACCATGGGTGCACTCAGGTGCTCCGGACAGGTAAGCAGTGTCTGACTCTAATTAGAAATGGAAAAAGTGAAATCCACTAATAATTGGTATTTAACTTTTTTATTTACAGAGAATGCGCAACGTTTGGAAGTCTACAAATAACATGTGAATCGGAAACACATGTATCTGAATTTGGTTACAAACAATTAGAACCTGACATTTCTCTGCAGAAAAAGCTCTTCCAAAAGCTGTACAAATGTTGCATAACACGCTTACAATAAAACGCTTTATTATATAAAGCCAATCAAGCTAGCTATATAATACTTTTATCCTTTGTGATTATGTTTGCACTTGTTTAGTTAATCTTTGATGTCTTCTCTTGAATTTTGAAATGGACAAGTTTACATTTCCGGTAGACAGTGGATTAATAATGTCAGATGCCGATATTGGCCTTCGTGAGTGCATCTTGTTAACTTTTCTGTATTCATTCAAAGAAGACATTGTTCAAGAAAAAAACAGTACATGTATATCGATAGTGATAAGAAAGCATGACTATGCCTAAACGAATAATATTTCGCGCTGTGGACAGAAACGATTCACTGTCTGTGCTGTATTCGATGTATTTGAAAGTTTTGTCAATATAGTAAAGCTAACAATCAATGCCTTAAGATTAGTTAGCGTTGTTCTTTGTGCTATAAACTATCTTTTAGTAATTGCTTTCGGAGTATGTGTAGAAATTATTTTTAATGTCAAAGAATTTTATAAATTTATGATGTAGTATTTAAGGTAAAATTAGAACTACAGTACATGAAAGAACCTCTTTCCTGGTTTCCTTAAGTAATAAGATTGGACATCTCGAGCGTTTTTGGAATGCATATACACTTAACAATTCAGAAAGGTCACCTTAAGTACGTGAAAATGTATATGACGGGTACACGTTTTTTGTGTATTTGACTTTAACTACAGTACAACAAGATGAAGACCGGACCTCTTCTTCTAGCGGATATAATCCAAGAAACTATCATGTCCTATTAACGACTTTGGCGATCAAAGACAACGAATTAGTTGGTATTGACAGTATTCAATATGTTACTAAGATAATAATTAAATATAGGAGAGCTGTTCTTTAGGGATATTAATTTTAACACCAAATTATCGTATTTATATAATCGATGTTTTAATTATCATTTCTTAGTTAAGATAGTTCAGATCGCAGCAAAAATAGACTAACCCGCAGTTTATCATGTTAATAATGCATTTTAGAAAACGTTTAAGTAAACTATTTATTGAGTATTTCAACGAAAATAAACAAGACAATACGTGTTAAAATTCCAGATACGTTTTATACAGCGACACAAACTGTCCCGCTGTAGTTTTAAGCTTGGCAATCGCTTTTCGTCCATTAGCAGATGTTTCATATTCAAATCTTCTCTAAAACAAGTTAATTCAACAAATAGTCAGGTAAACGAATTCTTTCGTTGGGGAATCATTGTTTCTTACTAGCAATAATTAAAAATAAGGTTCATCTTAAACTAGCCAAATGTTTAATATCGGTGCAAATAGTGTCTGTAAGGTTATTTGTCAAGATTTCTCATATTTTCTTGAGCATTGCCAAAATCGAACAATGTATTGTTCGAATGGACTGAAGTTTTATAAAACTCTTCCTCGACATTGCAAGACAATACCAACGATTACTTGACAGAATTAAAATAGTAGGCGTCACCAACAAAACGGCTGATACTAGAACAGATTGCTTGCTTGAATAGTATTTAGCGCCACCTAAATTATTTTAAATTAGTATCATGTCGTCTAGATTTTATTTGATAAATGCTAATGGTTTTATTACGAGGTAAATACCTGCGACCTTCTCTCATCAAGGCCCTCCTTTGGTTCACTTGGTTCAAAACTAATGTTGAGTCTGATTTCAAAGGTCACGGGTCTCGGTCCTACCATAGCAACACGGTAAACACTCAAAAAAAGTTCTTAGTAAGGTATAAAATCAGGATGATGTATCTTATTGAAATATGTTATTTTACAATTAACCGGAAGTGGCATTTTGTCCCTAGCACCGGAAAAAAGTTCTTTACAACCATATATTGTTTTACCCAGGACACTATTAATAGTCTATTCACCTAAAATGTCCCCGCAACCAATGTTGTCAAGTTCAATACAAAAGAGGAAGGATAATTTATTTCTTACAGGATTCTTGGAAAGACCTTTCTAATTGTTCTTGAACAATTAGCCTGTTGCTTTTTCTCTTGTTCCGCCGTCATTTGGTTAAAAGTGTTGCGACATATCATTTTGATACTTAGTACCATTAATCGGTCATACTGCCAGATGAATCAGTTCACCCTGTGAAACCGAACTAGTTTTAGAGTTATCTGCCACCATAAACTCAAAAACCGTAACCGATTCTTAAAATCGGAAGTGTACAAAATGTAGATGGATCTATGGCCATGTTTTAAAACGCACAATTTTTTCCAATTCTTTCCTGTTTACGTGTTTGTGACCAAAAACAATGGCGCAAATGGTAATTTTTTCTCGAAAACCATAAGTCTGAGAGACGTGAAACCACCACAATTGATTTATAAGGGACATATATTACATTTTAAAATGTCAAGGTAAAAGGTCACCTTTCGTCTTGTTAGCACTATATCTTATTAACCATAAAAGATAGAAGCAGACAATAAATTAGAAAAATACTCTTCTAATTAAAGCCTTCATTTGGTACATTAGCCCGAAGCTGTGTGATCAACCATTTTTGAGTTACAGCCCCTGACTGGTTTTGGGTAATCGGTTTTTTGCTTATAAATTAAAAACTATTACAGATAATATAGTAAACGTATAGGTTTAAAGTGATCGTTAGGAAAAGAGCTTCAATTTGAGCCAGAGTCAATGGCACACCATAGCAATAATGTAACTGTTATTAAAAAAAAGACCTTAGCAACCATATATTTAGAATTAGAATGATGTACTTTACTGAAATATCTCATTTAATGACCAGAAGCGGAATGTTGTCCCTAGCAACGGGCATAAAAGTCATTTAAAACCATATATTTTTGACTCTGGAACAATTTACTTAAATAACTCATTTTATTACTGGAAGTGACATTTTATGCTTAGCAACAAATACAAAAGCCCATAGCATCACATATATTTTTTTTAACTTAAGAGGGACAGTGGGAAACACCTTCTCATTTGTTCACAGAACACATGGTAGTTTAATTGAAATGTTATTCATATATATTTGGTTAAATTGAAGCATTGGTTAAACAGATGGGACTTGTCCTGTTTTTGGGATTATGGAAAGGTATCGAAATATAAGGTACTGTGCATTTGTGATAATTTTACGTGGAACTTGGTTATTTATTCTCTCTAGAGGAGCAAAGTAGTGTCCTAAAGGATAATTGCCAACAAACAGAAGACATGTGCGAATAAGCGTTTTATGACAAAATGAATTTATGCATGACTATCGAACGTAGATTAAGGCACGATCACTCTGACAACAGACGGGTAGTTGAGACATTGGTGCAAACTTCATGAGTTTGGTCAGACAAGTTTAGACGTGCCATGATAGGTTTAAACCTATTCAGACTACTGCAGACATCGTGTAAGATGAGACCCATTTTGACTTTTCTGACTGGCCAGATTCAAATACGGTGGAGACTATATATGACTTTAAATACTGGCCAAAACAGGGTTGAGTATACAAAGTCAGACTGTATTTAATGTCCAGTAATGTCGGACATTTCATAAGAAGTCAGTAAACTATAACCTGTTAGACTTTTATTCTTTTGTAGTTGCCCATGACTACATTTCAATTTTCTTTGTAGATTTTTCCTGACTTTTCTCGTTCTAACTGTAGATGATAAATTGATTGCAGTACGTTAAAAAGCGTGCTTATTTGTATTTATATGGCGACGAAAGAAATGTATTGGTGGTTCTTTCTGTACATGTTACAAACAGGAGAATAAAAAAAGTTCTGCCGTGACAAGAAAGAGAGTGAAAGAAAAGGCTAACATTGTAACTTTTCATTTGTAAGGTTGAGATAATAAACAAAAGATGCTTAACGTTCAGCGAGCAACTTTAGCTATATTCAATAGGATAACAAGTTTAAAAAAAAATACTAGTACATTAATCAACCTAAAGAAGATTTGGGGGATCGGAAACACAATTTTGATTGCAACTGTAAAAGTACATGTATTATTTAGCCATGGGTAGGGACGGTGAATTAAGCCTTTAGTAGCAGTTGCATGCGCCTACTCGAAATGTACAACTTATACTGCCGGGAGCGTGGTTTTCTCCAGATCCTGTGGTCTGCGGTCCGGCTTTTCGCATTATAACCTGACACCCTACACCTGAAAGAGGATTTTCCATATCTGCAATCTGAGGACGCGCTGAGCATCTCTGTGGGTGGATCACAGTATGGTTTTACGTAAGAGAAAGATATTGCAACGTTAATGTCATGGGGTTAATTAACAAAATTTAAAATATTAAATAGAGTCTGATATAATATTGTTTATTGAAAATAACACAAATTTAATGTACACATATAAAATAGAATTAACATTATGAAAACCGTTGTGTTCTGAGCATTTCGAGATATAAGGCAAACCTAACACAATGTTCATTCCATTAATATATAATTTATTGTTTTCTATTTACTTTTTAATAAACATATATGAGCGAGTTATTTATTTACATGTAAATAAAACATTTAACAGAAATATATACCGATGACATTTGAATTACAATAACTTATAACAGCCAGGCAAGTTCAATATATTATGACTGTTTAGTAGTTTGTATGTTTTTTTTCTATTTTATTACCGCTACATATAGATATGGCTTCCAGTTTTTATTTCGAGTAGACTCGAGTACCCGGTTATAACTGACCGCCGGTCGGCAAATATGCAATCTTCTGATTAGGTCGAGTACATTTGCCTAAGGATAAACTCAAACCTACAGCTTAATTCTTGAGATTGAATTGAATTATAAATTGGCAAAACATTTAATGCCTCATTTTACAATAGATATATTTTGTGCAAATTAGTAATGTTGTGCCCAAGTGGGAGTGAGTCCTCTAAGACATCATCATAGACTGCTTCCACATATTGTAATGTATAAAACATAAATATGTATGTCTTCTCCGTTTTTTCGAACACTCAGTCCCATGTAACAAAAGGATGAAACCAGCACAGTCCTTGAAAAGAATGAACTATGTATCGCATGAAGATGTTCCCTCTTCTGTAGACGGCTTAGTTTCATCTTCACATTTACACATAATTATAATGTAGGGAACGTTGGAATCTTGTAACACTACGGGAGTTTCGTTACACTTGCACATTATGACGGTATTTCGTCGCATCGCAAGAAGGGTCATTTTTGTTCCATTTCCTACTTCTTTGTCTTCATTCCAATTAGCCCGTCTTATAAATGGAATTTTATCGGATGTTCTTGGCAATTCGTCTTTTTTCCAAAACCTTTAAAACATAAATTTATATTTTT
This sequence comes from Limnoperna fortunei, assembly GCA_944474755.1. Classification (NCBI taxonomy): domain Eukaryota; kingdom Metazoa; phylum Mollusca; class Bivalvia; order Mytilida; family Modiolidae; genus Limnoperna; species Limnoperna fortunei. The sequence continues at coordinate 17,635,936 of OX104116.1, read as the reverse complement.
ATTAAGTGGAACTTTACAGGTACAAGTATATGGCTTGTTTAAGTGCTAGTCTTAAAATTGAAGTTTTATCGATCACTCATATATAGTTTGTCTTCTTTATGGTCATGCAATTGTCTTGGTTGAATCAATAGCTATTTTACAAATCATTATTAATCTTATATGTTGACTACAACACAAATTGTCTGTTACACGCTCCCAAGATTAATATATATATCTAATTTATTACATTAAACTTGGTCTGTACAATCACAAAATAATAAGCCTCTAATTTCACGTTCGTTGTATGCAATATTATATTGCTAAATGAACTTTAATTATTGTAAGCCAATGTTAAGCAATAGCATTAAGAGTAAAATGTATTTGAAACTGTATAAGAATTCTCTGCACATAAATTACATACTATTATTCTTTGATCTCTATGTCATTTGCTTACGCAAAACACAATGAAGAATTGCCATTAATTTCCTAAGCTGCTGTTTAACTTCCGGCGAGAACTGTTTAAGTTATATTCATAGATAATAAACTGGAGAATTGCATGATTCAGTTGACAATAAGATACAACAGATTGTGTCAAAAAGCAACTAGCATCTATTGACAATTCGTAAAAGATTTATTCCATAGCTCTGAAACAAGCGTTACACTACCAGTACGGAATAACTAATATCAAATTATTTGAACTATGGCTATTTTATTCTAAAATTACATAGTTTTTTTGGTTTTGTTAATTGCAATCTGATTGGCCATTTCAAGTGGAGCAAAGCAGGTTGTACGAAATAGCCAGCTTTGGACAAATTTTATGGTGACACTATTTTTACCGTTAATATTGTCAAGTATTCTTGTTAAAATTTAATTAATAGAAATATCTCAAATTTCTGAACAGGTTTATACTCTGTGACTATGAATGGTGTTTACAAAATTCAAACCGTTTTTCGGTTTCTAAGTTGTAAAGAGTCCCTGAACAGGTTATATAACATACAAGGTAAAAATTTTAAACATTCCTTAATTGCAACAGAAAAAATTCGTTCGATTTAAAAACAAAGATTGAGAAAGATCTATCATGATATTTCATAGTACATTGATTGTTGTTTACTTAACGTCTAACGAATAAACAATACATCAGCCAAACGCAAGGGTATGGCATTTAAAAATTGGTACAGGTGGGATATTTAGCCTTTTTGTAGAGGTTACAATGAGCCTATTCTGAGATCTTCGTTGTGCAAGGAGCGTTGTGTTCCCCAAACACATTCTCCGCACGATCCATCGTCAGGCTTTCCGTATTAAAATCTGGCAAACATCCAAACAGAGGGACTTATCCTATTCACCAAGTAGGGACGGGCAGTGCAGTTTTCTGGGTTAAGCACTTGGAATCCTCGTATGATTCCGTACAGGCATTAACGGTGGAGAACAAACCTGCAGTAATTGTTTTCCTCAACCTTGTCATGTTGTCAATTTTATCTCTCTAATATTCTTATAATAAACTTTACATTATTTAAACAATATTTTAGTAAACAACGTGGTCTAAAATGATTATCATATCTTCTATCGTCCGCTACGTGTACATAAACGTTTAAGATCATGCAGCTGTCGTTTTAGTACGAATATATATATAATATACAACAAAATATCTAACTATTCTCTATCTACATATGCCATTAACGATTATATAACGCCATTTTATTAACATAGAAAAATCAAAAATCGAAAAATTAAACTGCTTTTGATAAATCGAGGAAATACTTGAGACAACTCCGCCCATTTTGCTAGTGTATTTTAGATAAACAACTTTTAACTAACTAAATACACCAAATTTTATTTTAAAGGAATGTTACTGAAATTTTTTTTATAAAAGTATGTTTTGAAGGGCCTCCGTGGCCGAGTGGTTAAGGTAGTTCATCTACTATTGATCACGTGGTCTATCAATGAGATTGCGAGTCCTCGCCTCATTGCGGGCAGGGTGCGTTCAACTCCAATCTTACTTGAAAAGGATTGCCAGTTTTCCTACCGAAGGTCGGGAGATTTCTCCGGGTACTCCGGCTTCCTCTCCCAATAAAAACTGGACGCCATTGTATAGCTGAAAAATCGCTGAAAGTGGCATTAAACAACATTCAAACAATAAAAGTTTGTTTTAGGTTATACTGTTGTTATTGTATGAAACACACGTTAAAATACATAATATATTTTGTTAAGGATTGCAGTATGCAATAAATCTAAGATTTTTTTAACTAATTTTTCCGATATTAATTATATACTTTCATGTTTATTATACAAATAACCTAATTTATACAATAAGGTAAATTATTGTTCGTCGTAATATATGGTATATTTAGAAATGGATAATAGTGGGGTTGAGATTTCAGGCTATATTTTGGAAGTTTTCGATAGACTGTTTTTTTTAATACTTTTAAGAAACTTGCAATCCTCGCTAACACTTCCAAATCATTACAATGTAAGACCGCAAGAGCATGTCTTGGATCCTACAATGTAAAGACTGCTTTTAAATGTACTCAAACCGTTTTCAAAATTACCTAAATATATTTCATATTCTTTAGATTTTTAAAACTTTCGTATATATACTGCAGTTAACAGGTGTTACCTAAACTGGAACTGATTATCATTTATAGCTATAAAAATAAGAATATATTTTCTAAGAAAAAATTATAGCTATCATTACGACATTTTTATTCAAATTTGCATCGATTTTACATTCGAGCTATTTGTAACGGATAAATTTTGTCATTTAACTATTATCCAAGATAAGTTTGCCTAGTAACGTGTCAGGACAATGAACCTGGACAATAAAAACATTAATTTGGTTCATTGCTTGAACACGTCTGAACGTCATTTTAGCCTTTGTAAAAATGTCTTCTTTTATAACTTGACTAAAGCTAATACATTATAAAACACATGGTAAAATTTGTCACTGTATGTTAGAGGAAATAGCATGCGGTTTAGTTCAGCAAACAATCTTTTCAGTGCTTTGAACAAATTTCAATCCATACATTTATCCAATAGAATCGTTAATGGCATAATATACAATATTGAACTAAAAGAAGCATCGCTTCTCCAGAACCCAGTAGAATTGATGAATACAATGTATGATATAATTTCAGAGTACAGATGCATGCATTGACAATCCAAAGTTTTTTAGCAGAAGGAAGCAAAATGGTAGTTTTCACTGACCTTATCAGTTTGAAATGTCCACTCGAATTTCATGTGGCCTTATCTTAATACATTTGACATCCGTTGTTCGCACTAATAGGAAGATGTATTCAATTTCATGATTATTACTGGGTTTTGAAAAAGCGGCCTTCCCAACTAACCTTGGCTTATGCACCTTGCACAGATGGAATGCTCCATAAATTATTGGATTCAGTATAGCGTTTGATTGTCCAATCGTTGTAAGAACAGTAATTAAAGTTGGATCATATGTTCCATCAGATTGTCCAAAAGCGTAATGAGTAAATATGACGTAATAAGGAAACCAACATATGATGAATGTAGCAACTATAAAAATAGACATGCGTAGAGCCTTCCGTTTTGCTTTGCGCATAAATGTACTTCTTACATGGCCCCTGGCAACTTCTGAAGATGTGGATGCACTTTCGGACTCTATAAGTAAAACAAAAACTTATATGATTTCAACAAGTTTTATGTGCAAGCTCTAACTTAAACGTCTACTTAAATAAAACATCTGAAGTAAATGAGGATAAAGAGGTCTTGTTTACCTGTAATTACCCTGTTAAATAAAATGACAAAATGTCAATTAAGTAAGTCTTGTTACTTTAAAGGGAGGTTAAGAAAATTCATTTCTTAATTAGATGTTGTTTTGCGAGTAGACGTTTTGGGAATAAACCCTTCTAAATAATGTCATAAACATAAAAAAAATGTTCAAGGGCGCTGTTTATAATTTAATATTACTTTGTTCTTTGGTATTTAATTGATTTTAGTTAAAATTCCTTTGTCAGTCTCGACAACACTTCTTACTTTAAACTGTAGTTAAAATGTTTGTCTAATGTCAAAATGAAGTTATCGTTAGTATGTGTCTAGCCTACAAACATTGTGTTTTCTTGACACAAACCCCGATTAGAATTTTTTTTTCCCTTTCTGAAAGAAAGCCTAATTGAAAAAATGAGATCTATTTAACTGGAAAAATAAACACATTATTGAACGGTTCCATGCACGTCTTTATTTGGCTTACATGCATTAAAAAAGTAAAGATTGCAGCAACTTTTTGCCTTCCTTGTATTGAAACTACAGAGCAGAATTTCTGTAAGTAAGACTTTTATTACTTATCTTGCTTTTATTCATGTGGTGAGGTTGTCTAAATCTGAATTATACATTTTTAAAATAAAACCGTTAAAGAGGCCTGTTTGGTAGTCACTGTTCTTGCTAATCTTTTCCCTTTTCACGCTTTGAAAAATATACAAGCTAATTACGATGTGTAGATTGTATGACTGTTAAAGTCTGGTATTGCATTTAGCTATAAATATATAATTTATTCAAACATCAGAAACGTACATTTATAAAAAAATATATTAGATATGAAACATGGTATCTTCATTAAAAATCTCCAGTTTCCTAAAAAAAAACCTGATAATATTTATTTACATATGATATTATGATAGCTTGTCGATTTTGTTAATACATAACATTTTGTCATATCGGCCCGGATATAGGGTTGATATTAGTCGCTGATACGTCAGGATTATACAAAAATGCCATTATTATCATCTACTTCCGACGTTGCAAAATCAGCTGCTATTCTTATCCTATAATTAAATTTAATTGTTTATTGATATTGTAACTGCAGCTTCAATTATAATAAATCAACAAATTAATGTTGACAATATGCTTATTTTTCTGCCAGCTTTTCCATTTTTTATTCACAACCAGACCAAATTAATAAACAATATAAGTTAACGATTTTTGTTATAGACCAATGGGCGACACATTTTTACCACTAGAGGTATCAATGTACTATTGCATAACGGTATGGGCGCGGCCATTTTATGAGCACAAAGTAAAGCGTGAAAAAACTGTCAGGTTAAACGCGATTGGTCAATAATGATTGTTAAAGTAAATATATTTTGGAAAGAAATGCAATCTTTGGTATGAAAATACACAAAAAAGGAGTTTTATTCACATTTAGGAGGAAGAAATCAAATTTCGAATACGTAAGGGCACCTCGAGGAAATTTGAAAAAAATGAGACTCCCCCTTTTTGACCTTCATTTTTCAGCCAGAAAAGCAATGCGAACCTATATTTTTAATAACAGCAAATAAACCCCCTATTCTTTAACATAAATAATCTCTCTTAATTTTACATTAAATTAACTTTGTTTTTCAACGAAATAATAATCGAAAAGGGGTACCCCATATGGAAAATAACATAGAAAGGCCATTGGTCCATTGTATTCTATACGTGTTTCTTTTGGCATTTGAATTCGGCAAATTTTACTTTAAGCGCATAAATTCTGCATAAAATCATAGATTATTACAAAATTCATTGTTTATATTCGCGTTTTAATTAGCTATAGTCTATTTCATGAAACATGCTATTTTCAATGCAACGTTAGGGGTGGGAATGATAAAACAATGACTGAAAGGCTCGTGATCAATGTGTACACTTCATTTGGAGTTTGTATGTTACAGGACGCATAAAACAGCAAATTTAGTCTAATTCAGTGATTCAAGTTGAACTTTTGACAATTATAAAAGAACTATGATCTTTACGTTTTTTCGGCCCTAATCTGACTTTCTGGTTGTGTTATAATAATGGGCGATAATTCCACAAATGTTAAACGATTTCAAAACGCTGTTTACAAATCACCGAAGGAAGGTCCAGCATTCAACCATAATGTTGTACTATGAAATTTAGGTCAGTTTTGAACAAGTTATAGTCTGTTTCAAAAACCGTTAATTTTCGGAAGATCATTTAGACCGCATTTCGTTCGTTCAATTGTGGACCCTGAATGAAAATTTAAGATAGAACAGTCGTCAAACATAGGCATCTACACATGCTATGTGAAAAACACCAACAGGAAAGATAAAAAACATCAATTTTGAAGCGCAGCTCAAACTGAGGAGAAAAAAACTACTTGCAAAAACGCGACTTTTTTTCCAGGGGTGGCCTTTACAAAACGGCACTTAAAGCATAAAGGAACATCGATGTATATGCCCAACTACATACAAGTTTTGTAATTGAATCAACAGTACTAAAGGTATGCAATTTGCTTAATTCTGCATCCATTTAATATCTCTATAGGTATCAATGTACTATTGCTTAACGGTATGGGCGCGGCCATTTTATGAGCACAAAGTAAAGCGTGAAAAAACTGTCAGGTTAAACGCGATTGGTCAATAATGATTGTTAAAGTAAATATATTTTGGAAAGAAATGCAATCTTTGGTATGAAAATACACAAAAAAGGAGTTTTATTCACATTTAGGAGGAAGAAATCAAATTTCGAATACGTAAGGGCACCTCGAGGAAATTTGAAAAAAATGAGACTCCCCCTTTTTGACCTTCATTTTTCAGCCAGAAAAGCAATGCGAACCTATATTTTTAATAACACCAAATAAACCCCCTATTCTTTAACATAAATAATCTCTCTTAATTTTACATTAAATTAACTTTGTTTTTCAACGAAATAATAATCGAAAAGGGGTACCCCATATGGAAAATAACATAGAAAGGCCATTGGTCCATTGTATTCTAGACAAGTATAGAGAGTTTGAACGGTAAACAAAGCGTTAGTTGATAGATTGAAATTCTTTTACTTCCATCAGCTATGAGAGTACATGAAAAATGAAATGGAACAAATTAGCCGAAAATGTTTAATGTGAAATGAGTAAGGAGTATTAAGCACAGGCGGAAAATTTAGGCCTTTGTAACGGCTACAATGAAGCTACTACTTCGAAATCTATATAAAGGGTATTTTTATTGTGTAAGGGGACACGCTTATCAGTTTTGTGGGTCGAGCACTATAAAACCCTTCGAGTATAATCCCAGACATTCTGAAGCACAATCAAAATTCTTTTAAATAAAAAAATGTATTTTAATACAACAGCTTACAATTATTCGTGGGCAGCGGAAACCTAAAGATAACAAATATGAAACAACATCCAAGATGTCCCAATTTGTTGCGAACAGTTTCCGTGCTCTTGTAAAAGAGCGTAAGATACAAGTTTCATCACGAACTTTTAAGTTTATATTAAGCTCGACCAAATGAGCTACTGCACTACCATTAAATAATTAGCGTTTCCAGTTCCTTTTTTGTCACAAATTTTAATCAGATAGATAGACGTCAAGTTTTTTTTTAAATTCTTCTAACTATTTCACAAAAACCAAATTAAAGTCAGCGACACACGATTAATTGCCTGAACGTCACCTATCTAAATCTTCGTTCATTCATTATATTATCCTTGTGCTAATTCAATTATTTAAAATCACAATGATAGATTTTTACCATACCAAAAAACAGAATTAGCTGTAGTCAGGACTGATGTTGGCTTTATGTCAATCGATTAATATTTCAGTTCAGGACGATATTAAGTTAACAAACCACATCAATTCGAGAAAAAGGAGGAATCAAAGGGCAGAAAATATTGACTACCACTGAAAAAGTATGGCGCATAGCATAGAGGTGGAACAATTAAGCCCTATTTAGCGGCAATAACAACCCTAGTCTTATCGACATCTTCAAAACATCAAATCAATCAATCAAAATGGGTGTTCGGCGTGCGAGGAGCGTGGCTTTTTCAAACATTAAACACAAAGGTGCGCGGGCAGGCTTTCTGTATTATAACCTAACAACCCCCAATGTGAGCCCCTATCCGCCACGTTGGGGCTCGTTTGGGGTCATGAATATAACTAAGTGAATTAATCAATAGAAAATTTACAGCAATAAAATATTATGTCGCATTTATTTTTAGAGATCGGGAAACAATTGTTATTCAAGACCTTGACTACGGAAGTAATTTTTGTATCCGAGAAAGAAAGCATGCACAACCAATTAACAATAAAATGTTATGTCTTCATTGCTAGTCATAAATCGTTTACTTTAAATCTGCCTAAGTTTTAATGCATCGTAGAATATATTCTGTAAGCTTATTATTATAAGTAAACTTAAAAGGTTATAAAATGTGAAAATGTGAAAATTATTAAACTTCACTTAAAAAGTAACATTGATTGGCCTAGACTAATATCACGTTAAAACGAATACGATACGAAAGCTTTTTTTCCTCACGCACAATGTAAAACATATAACACAAGATCTATACAACTTTTTACGTTAGTTTTAGAAATGAGATGTTTTGCTAGACAACGCCGAATATTTTACTTCCAGATGGTGACAACCTCGAAACGGGAAACGAGGAGAATAGCGTGATCGACAACCGGAAATCCCTCACAATCCAAATTTTTTAAAAACTCGCATGATCGACAAGCGGGAAAAGTTTTCATCATTTACTTTTATGGACGGTAACAAATTATTTGAAAACACAGAGTGAAAAATAACACCGTTTTAAAAGCTTGCAACATAATACAATCATTTTCCTTTGATCTTGTTATGGATTAGTCGCACTAATTCTTTGCGTTATGCAAAATCATTCAACATAAGACGTTATTGTTAAAACGCGGTTTTACGTCACCTGATCTCAATTCCAATACATTGAAGTAGGTTGGGTTTAGGTATGATAATATCAACCAACTTTTAAGTTATTTCATCGTGTAAGCACGGCCTCTTGATGTCATTCAAACTACTAATGGAACTGCATAGATCGTCTCTGGACCGTTCTTCTAGCACGTGAACGTATGATAACAATAATGTTACGAGATTTTAAAGTTCTTTTGATTGAATTATGTTACAAAACATATATACACGCCTTATTCGCTAACATTTCAAACCAACCATAGCCGCACTTGTGTGTTTAAATACATATATGTATGTTAACTCGTAAAATGTGTGATATGCATGTATATAAAATACATGTCATTAAAGTTGGTATGTGTTGATTTGCTTGGTTCAACAAAAAAATTGTGACCCCTTTAATCGGTGTACATACGGGAATTATTATACCTTACCTATATATACTTTAATAAGACAATTTGGTTGATATCCCAAAATTTTGTATTAAAGCAGACAACTTTCGGTTAGGCGTGGAACAATACAATTATCGACCGTTTGACATACAATGTTTTACCCTAATAACCGTAAATATGTATTGTCACACGCCTAACTGAAAGTTGTCTGGTAACCTTGTCAAACTAATTGTATATTGTAAACTTGTTTATGATCCCTTCCCTTGGCACTATGCCCTTGGGAAAATACAACCCACGCAAGTTAACAATTTTGAATGTCCACCTCATAAGAAGGACATAACTGTATATTTTTAATGTCCCGAGAGTTTTTAAAGTACAACAACAGCGCAAGTTGACAACTCTGATATATATATATATATATATGTATAAAGTGGCCATAGCTGTTTTATTAAACCGTGCACAATCAAAGCAGACCAGTAGTCGATTTCACAAAAAGTCGTAAGTGTAAAAGTTATCGTAAGTGTCGGAAGATCAAAGAGAAATGCATTGTGACGTCAGCACTTACGATAGATTTTACACTTACGACTTTTTGTGAAATCGACCCCTGAATTAGAGACAAAACATGTTTTTGTATTGGCGTTTTTCATAAATCTGTGTTTTCAAAAATCCGTTGCGAACATAATTTTTTAAATGTCAACAATACAAACAGTGTCTTGCCATGATTTTAAGGGTGGCAATAGTATTGTCGCCCCAAGGAAGCATATTTTCAGGGTTGTCGCTGGCTGGAAGCAAATTATCGGGGTTGTCTAGATAGACATCTCATTTACAAACGTTACGTGATATTATACTGACAGTATTTGTCTTTTTAATTGAACTAATTGTCTGCTGTTACAACAACCAAACTATGAAAAGCTGTTCTGTTGTATTATTGTAGACCTTTTATCATACCTCTAAAGTCCTTCGACTTTCTGGAAATGGTACAGAAAATGAGACCGTAGGCTACTATCATAGCACCAAGAGGTATGATGAACTGTGTAATAAGTGAAAACATATTATACATCTTCATATACTGAATGCTTGGATAGTTCCTGTCCACACATTGATAAAAATCCTCTTTAAATGGTCCCCTCTTTACACTGAATACGAAAATCTGAAATTAAACAAATGGCATACTAACCATTAAAAAAATTATGTTGCATTATGATTAAGAACGTTCACTCTTTTTGTAGTTAAGTGAAGGATTGAATTATGACAATATGAACATTTGTTTCTTAAGTGAAGAAAGTCAATAAACACTTTCAATTATTTGTGCTCCAGAGCAACTATTGTATTCGTATTGGGCTCAAACACTGCTGTGTTTAAAGAATGCAATTTCGGTTGTTTGAAAGTAACCCTTTATATTCCCCGCAACCTGCACCCCACATACACGGAAGTCATGGTTAGTAAGAACTGTTATATCGGAAGTTTTAGTAAGCGGCTTACAAAGACATACATGTACTGTCAATTCATTTGAGGGGAGCTCTCAATGTTGGGATAAGTGCAAGTACCATGTTCTATGAATGGGAAATAACTTGGGTAGAAATTTCACTTTTAAATGTTCCTAATGTATCCTTTTTGTCAGGCAAAGTCCCATTTTATTCAAGAGTATAATTTAAGATAAAGATAACCTTTCCATAGAAAGCCATCGCCATCTTCACTATTTTTGACTTTTATATATAAATTTAAAATAATAAAGATTAAAAATAGCGTACAGTAAGGTTGTTTTGTGGCTATTAAGATTACTCAAAATTTACTTCATGAAGTCATCGCTGTTGTTTTTGTTTCACAAAATCGAGAAGATTGAAAAACATATTAGTTGTTTATTGACAAGACCTCATCTGTATAACGGAACGTGAAACTAATGGTTTTCGACAACAGATTTTTTTCTTCAATAGAATACACAAACAAGTCGGCGAAGGAGTAGCACCATAAAAATCTATTGGAATGTCCCTAGTTTGCTGAGCAATTCTTCCTATAACATTACATATATGTGGTCAAATATAAAATCGAGCCGATGTCGTTAGCTAATTTTTGGACCTAATCGTGGATCCGTACTTTGTTGTCCGTGTGGCAAATACAACTTGTTTGTTTCATTGTTTGTTCATCTTATTATCCAACACATATTTTAAATGTTGCTAGTTTGATGTTACACCTTATGAAATAATAAAACCATTAGCTAGGAGCACATGATACGCAGAGCTAAACATATGTACAATAGCTATACACTTCATGGGTGCACAATTCTGTCTGAACTGATGAGATATGATTTGTCAGAATGATCATGTACTGAACCAAAATATAATAATTTAATTATTATTTGCGTATATTTTTATTTGTTGGCTATCTGTTCAGGTGAGTTTGAGGAAATCGGGTTTTAAATGATTAACAAAACTGACCTTTCACTATGTTTTAAAAAAAAAGAAGCAATATATTAAATATCTTCAAAATTTGAGATTGTCCGAAAACTAAAATGTTCTTTTTTTTTCACGAACAAAGTCCCAAAAATAGAGTATACGGACCATTAGGTTAGCACAATAAACAACTGTTAACAGTTCAAATAAAATCTGTGAAGGTGTTCTCAACATACCATACTACATATATATAAAGACGGATGGACCGAATGACACGTGTATACCACAATACGTCAGTCATAGACGAGAGTTTAATAAAAATGAGGATATCGTTCTAGGACTTCTTTAAAGTAAAATGTACGAAAACCAACCGGTCATCAAGAATCGAAAACCATAGCCGGACTGAGATAAACAGACAAGACATAAACAAGAACAAAAAAAAAGATTAACACGAACCCAATACAAAACATCTGTGCACTCAGGTGCTAAGTACGCTTATTGTTTGTTTAAATGTTGTTTAACACTTTCAGCAACTTTTTCAGCTATATCATGTCGTCCAGTTTTTATTGGAGAGGAGGTCGGAGTACCAGGAGAAAACCCCCGATAGGAAAACTGACAACCCTTGTATATTATAAGATCGTAGTCGAGTAAATCCTGAAACGCAATCTCATTATTGACAGACCACGTGACGAACTACTGTCCGTTGTCTTGTTGGGAGAATTTACCTACTTAATATTCATGACTGTTAAATTAGATCTTTTGTTGATAGAATAAATAAATCATGTAAGAACATACATATCTTTACTGAAAAGGAAGCAAAATATACATATATTATTTGTGTATAAAACGTTCAGATATTTGTATAGATATTTTCTACATAGCTTGAACCTGCGGTGACACGATTCTGTTGTAGCTACTTTAAGAGGTTAATCTGCAACACCGTTTATGATTAGCCTCCATGGCCGAGGTAAATCGTTGTTAGTCAGTCCATGACGAAAACTTTAATAAAACTAAATTTTGCCAGTCAAACGTTTTTCAGCGTCTTGTATCAACTGCGCATCCGGGTGAGCATAGTTCAACGTCCGATAACTCTACCTGTGGCGTTGACGATCAATTTTGAGCTGAAGGTTACAGTTTCATGTATTAATATCCGTTTGAGTTGCTATGCGCTAAAGCGAAAATGGCGATTTAGAACACTGTTTTGTAAATTTTTTCAATTCGATTTTCTTTTTAACCGGCACATTCAAAATTGAAAAAATTCAAGATATATGCCAATTTTAAGCCATCAATGGACAAAATTGGCCGTATAATAATAGATAGCGGATTTAATTTTGAAAACGGGTCATTCATTGACACACAAATCATCACGGCGGCCGATTTTTAGGCAACGACTCCACTTCGGACGTTGGTAAATATGCTTCGACATGAATTTATTGAAAAAAATCATATTCTAAATTTGAAAGAGCTCTGCTTTCATCAGATATATTTTTTGAAACAAAACTCTGATTTTTTGTTGGATTTCTGTTGAAATGAAAAAATGCAAAAACACGCTTGTCAGAATATAAAACACACTTATTGAGGCCAATCTTAGACCACCCTACCTATTATATGTTATATGAAATTTAAGTATTTACACTAACATTACTAATACATACTGTAACTGGTATTTTTTAAATAGTTTTAATGTTTTCATTTTAATGTGTATATACTCGAGTTTACGTTTCATTATATGACGTATGGTCCTATAAAACACTTACATGAGATTTAATGGCTAATGTCCTAAATATATTGCTTGTTAAACATTAAACACCAATCAATCTATATAGCGAAGGGTGAAATTAAAGGTGACATTAACCGGATGTCAAAAATAAAATAAATGTGTCATATTGTAAATAGTATAATACAGACGTGTAGATTATATTAACATATCACTACAGCCAAATTAATGTACAGTTTAAACATTCTAACCGACTGATACATATTCCGGAGAACCGTAATACCTACAATATGTTGCAAATCATGTAAATTAAACAGAGATTAACGAGCGAGGAGACAATTATTGGACTCCTTAATATCGAACGCAGATGCATTTTAGTGGCAATATAGATCTGATGTTATATGATAAACCAAATAACATAAAACGGAATTATAATAAATAACCTATAGTCTGAAATAACGGTAAAAACCGATATTAACTCTCTTTGTTGATATAATCTTATAGTTTCACAATTTCCCATTAACCCATTTTCCATCGAAGACTTTCGTACTTGTTTCAGAGTAATCAAACTTGAATGTCAACTTTATGAATATCTGATGTAAAAAGAAAAAGTTCGATTCAACAGAACAACTGTCATTTCATATAAACGCAAAATGATTACTTCTGTTGTGTGCAGCTTTTCCAGAACAAGGTTAAAGATTCTTTTTCCAATTAAAAGTGTGTCGTTTTAAAGGGTACATAGACAAAACAAAAAATGCATCGATACATAAAAAAGAATCGTTCAAGCGGATATTTGCTTTTGATTGATTGAGTTTGCTGAATGTCCAGCGAACAATATTTTAGCTATATTCAGAACGAGAACAAAATAACAATCAAAGAATGTATCAACAAGAAATAGACGGAGGAGAACAAAATTTTAACTGCCAGAGGGTAAGTATGGGTAGGGAAGCAGAGTTTTACCCGAGTAGAACTTACGATGACCAACTATTTTTCGAAACTTACAAAACGGGTCTGTCGTTCAGGAGCGTGGCAGTCTTCATACACGTTATCCACAACGGTCCGCAGTCAGATGTTCTTAAGACAAACCCCCATTTAAGGGCCTCATTTATCGACCTGGGGAAGAGCCGGGCAGCCACAAGTGGGTGGAGTATTGAGAACCTTTCTATAATCTTAGTTTAAAACAAACTCCATGACTTGGGAGGATGATACCATCCATACTTGTAATATGTCTGATCATATAAAAGGAAATGCGTGAAGAAATGATCACTTGTTCAACAATCTATGGCTATCTTCTAAGTGTTTATATATATCTAGGACTTTCATACAAAACGAATGCTAAATGGTAATAAATTAATTTCCTTTTTTTTTAATAAAATAACATTAAAGTAAATTTACTTTAATATTAATGGACTATATGATAATCAACCCTTAGTAGTACATTATACATTTATAGAATTGGCAATAAAAAATCAACTGCATTAGTGTGGTGTAAACGATGCTTACTAATGGATGTTTTAATTTACATTTTTACTTCTGATTTATTTGACACTTGTATTTTTACTGTATGTTTTATTAAAACATATATAATTTAAACATAGGTTTGTCAGGAAAACTTTTTATTTTGAGTTTTAAAATTTCAGAATATTCATCGAAACACGTAAAATATTGGAATACCCTAACTGTAAACAATTGTTACAATCTTATTCATTGCAATCCAAAAAGAATTTTGTTTTCAAACATTTTTATTCCCAAATTTGAAAACTTAATGGCATTATCCGAAAAAAAACGGAATTTTGTACAGATTACGACAATCTAATTAAAATTATATCTTCACTTGGCTCCCCCCTTTTTGCTATTGTCGCCGTGAAGATCTAACAACATCCCATTACAGGTCATCTCAGATTGACCTTTTGTATTGACCAATCAAAACGCAACTTCAACCTGGTTTTAATGTTTGCGGAATCCTCTGTTATTATTCGACATTCTCGGGCATTTACGAAAACGACCAATTTTAACAACAAAGATGTCAGCGCCCATTTGAAGAAGAAATTAAATATTGAAAGCATGCAGAAAAATACTCCTCGTCGTCAATACAGTCGTGACAACATATGTATAATATGCGGATTCGCTTTTATTCAACGCGAAATATCGGCAACAGGTGAAATAGTGGAGAAAAAGTTGTTTACACAGAAACGGAATTCAGCAGAACGTATTTCAACAATTCGGAAAGTGATTGACACTTTTGTAGTTACTGAACTTCAAAATAAGGACTGTGGGGTATGTAGAAAGTGTTTTAAAAAGGTGGAACACGTAATTAAGATACAAGATAAAATTGAGCACACAACAGGCCAGCTAAATGCTTCGTGGGAAAATGTCAATAAGTGTTTGTTGACGCCATCAAGGAAGGGTAAACACTTGGTGGAAAAAACGACTGTTAAGATCTCCATTTTCAAACCAGCCTTTGACTAAACAGCTAATAGTATTTCCTTCTGTGTCCACCTTCATTTCGTTTCAACCACTTGTGCAGCTAGCAACATCAGAACAGTTATTTGGCCCAACTACCTTTGGTGTACATTCATCAACTATGCAGTCTATAGCTCCAAAACCAACAGGACAGGAGATGGTACAAAAACCATTTGAAAAAGGTATGTCTTCACGACGACAATAGCAAAAAGGGGGAGCCAAGTGAAGATATAATTTTAATTAGATTGAGATCACGACAATTACAATAAATACTCCCAACAAGTAAGAAAAATACAATTTGTCTATATTTCAGAAGTTGAATAAATGGGAAGGACACCATATATACAACCTATTAGTGATTAGAAATACTACTGACCATAACCTATTGCAAGAAATAAAATTGAAGAGATAACGATATTTCTGCCCATGACAGCGGTCAAGCGCGCATCGATATACAATTTTATACATCATTCTGAACTTTTCCATTCGAATTAACAATGTATTGATTTGACAGACTTTGTTTTTGGTGATTTGAACTCAAAACATTTATATACCATGCATTGATGGTAAGAATAGATCGTTCATATAATGCGTGTTTTTATAGTATACTTCATACCCCCCAAACAAGGGAGCGCGAGAGAACGAGAGGGTAAAACGAGAAAACAGGAAAGAAGGAATTAGAAAACGATTAAACGCGTCTGGATGCAGCACGCTTTTAAAAACATTTTTCCACATTCTCTACAGAAAGCCTAGTAGATGAGTAGGTGACATGTTTGGAATGTGTCAAGCTCACTGGACATAAAGGTCCCTTTTGAGGTGTTGCAAAAGACCAGGCTAATTGTTCTAATCCTGAATAAAGCTGGCTGGATTTATTAATTGAATGTTTGCTATATAGCTATATTCAGGTCAAGAAAAAGTTAAATAACTGGACGTAAAGGAAACATATAATCAATCAATCTTAGACACTCTCAATAAATCCCTAGAGATTATCTGATAAAAGTTGACATTCAAATGCCTTTAGATTAGGTATAAATATAAACCGTAATAGCTAAAAAACACAGTTTATGTCTTTAAGAGTTTATTTCAGTACATGTATAAGTAGTACTTAAACATTAGCTTTTTCATTCAGAATAGACAAAAACGCACGCGAACAACTTCCCATGCCATCAGGTACAGAGCATTTATATATTTAAGTAAAACTACACTAAGTAAAACTAAGCATTTAATGATCCCTTTTCTTGTTATACATTTGGTAAGAAGGGATGAAATCGATTTCATCTTTCGGTAGATTTACCGTGCTTAAACCCTGCGGAATTTCAATTGAGAGAAAATATTCCTCTGTTTAAACCAGTCTATTGTACAAAGGGCAACACACTCTGTTTGTCATAAATTACTAATTTGTAGGTGTTGATAAAAGGTATTTTGATAGATACGACTATTCTGTTCAGCACGTAGACAAAGATTATATCTAATGTAGATTTTTTCGTACGAGATAACTTAATAAGCTTTCAGTTATGCTTGTATAACGTTAATTACATTTCTCGCTAAACAAGATTAGTCTTAAAACCTGAAAGGTCTTCGATCATTGCAGATATGTATCTTCTGTATTTCGTTTTGTTAGATCCACTTGTATATCACTTAGAATAGACAGGAGTACTGCAGTAAAAACTTTAATTTTATTTTTCATTTAAGGGTCAGGACTGTAAAAATATTTGGTTTTGAATTTGACCCATATACTTTTCTTATCAAAGTCCAGTTAATTAATTGATTGTATGAATGTTTGCTTTCCGTATAAATTTTTGTCGTTTTGTCCAATATTTATTGTTTGTTAGTTTGTTCTAGTCCTAAATATAGGTGAAATACTGTACGCTGGACGTAATGCAACATCCAATCAATCAATCAATCAATTCACTAAATATTCACTTTGGGAAGACCTGAGCGGGGAAGGACGAACAAACTGAAGGCGGGACATAAAAACAAAAATATAACAAAATTAAAGTTGAATTGGAACCATACTTGGGAGTTTCAGCATTGCTCGACTCACAGAGCAGCCCAGCGCGTCCCCCAGTAGTGGATAACGAAGAGCCTCTCGTCTGCCGTTGTTTATTTGTTTAAATCCAATTTCAGCAATTTTTTTAGCTGTATCATGGCGTCCGGTTTTACGTGAGGAATCTGGAGAAAACCCCCGACCGACATTCGGTTGGAAAACTGGCACTCCTTGTCAATTAAGATTGAACTCGAGCGCACCATGACTGCATTGAACCTCGAACCCACAGTCTCAGTATTGCCAAACCATGTGATGAATAGTAGACGAACTACCTTAACTTCTTTGCCTTGCCATAAGGCCTCCTCGGTGGGGGTTCGCATAATACGGAAAGCCTGACAGTGGACCGTAGTGAGTGACACGGCTGGAGCATGCCACGCTATTTGCACGATAAAAACCCTTTTTGTAAATTTCGAAAAAGAGTAGGCTCATTACAACCGCTACTAAAGGCTAAATTCGCCCCTACCTTTCTAGTAACAATCAAATTTGTGTTCTCTACGTCTCACCCTTTTTTCTCTTTGATATGTTGTTAGTTAACTTGTTATCATGAATACAGCTGAAATAGTGCTCGCTGGAGTAAAGCAAACATCTAATGAATTAATTAATGTTGGACATTTATAATTTACATAACTGAAATGGCCAGTTTAAACCATGTGTGGTTAATAGCTAACTATCAGGAGTTGATATGGTCCTATAAATAAAGACATAAACTGGAATTTGTGTATGCCTGGTGTACTAAATACCTAAATTAAATTGTATTGATATATTAGAAATTACAGAAGCGGATGCAGGATTTAAGGTAGAGGGGGTCACCAAATGGGCGAGGGTTCTGGGGTTCAAGTGCAGTGAATTGATAAGGGCCCAGGGGGCGTAAACCCCCGGACGCTCTGAAGAGATGGCGTCTAATGGGTCATTTTATATTTTTCTTGTCAGATGCTTATTATTGAACATGTTGAATTTCTATGTACATGGTTTTCATAAATATTCTTTTGATTTTACGCTTTAGTTCATTACTTGTTATTACTATTTTTATGTATATTTACTATTTTTATTAACGATTAACTACAACAAATATTTTCTCCATCGAGGGATAACAAAATTTCCGTTTTGCACATTGTATAATGTGCACAACGGAAATTTTGTTATCCCTCGATGGAGAAAATATTTTTTTGTAGTAAATACTTATCAATAAATTCAAACAATATAATAAAATCAACAATTTTTTTTTTTATCTGAACATTTTTTTAAAAAGAGATCAACACAAAAACTGTTAGTTTCCCGTGGAGTAATATATGACGTCAAATGGCGCGTGTCTCTTTGACGATCAAATTTGTTTTCCATCCTCTGATAGAAAATATTTTTTCCAGCCAATCAAAAGTCAGTATTCTCACAAAATTTATATATTGTATCTTAGCTTAACCATTTAACTGGAGTACATTTCGTTCGATATATGAAAATATTGAAACATTTACTCTAAGGAACTTGAGAACACTTTGAGATCGATTCTTTTTCCATTGTTTTTCAACAAGTAAAATGCAAACAAGTTTAATCATCTATCACCGAAGATTCGTAAATATACGACGGAAATTTAAATTACAACATACCACCATAGACATGATGGAAGAAGATAAAAAAAGTGTTTCCCGCCGACGTGGGTTTTCTGTGTTTTTCTCTTTCTTTCTTGCGTTTTTTTAGCTGGGGTAGGGGCGCCGGGTTCACCCCTCCTAAATCCGCGCTTGAAATAGACAAGTTATTTTAAGCTAAATTTTTTGATAGCGGTTGTATTGAGAAGCGAAACACGTCTAAGTGTATGAATACAATTCAATAAGTTTATGATGTTTATGTCATTATTCTTCAGAACAGAATGCAACTTTTAAAATGATTATCTAAATTTACGCTGCGAGGTTAATAACCTTTGTACATAATTTGTCTTCAAATCCTTTACGTTCATAACCCTAGCTCACATGTTTCAATATTTGTGAATTAATTAAACTCATTTCCGATATTCCGCTGCTGGTCATACTTGGTATTAGAGAATCGGTACTGACGATGAAACTGTTTCTATGTTTTTTAAGCATCACGATGAGTGTTTGAGTAAAAACAGTCATTTTTTACCTGTTAAGAGCACTTGTGTGCACCTATGGTTTTTGTTCGGTTTGTGTCACTCAGTTTTTGATTTTATTTCAGGTGTTTGCATTGTGTTGTGTGTCTGTATTAATTGGGGTTTGTAATCGCCATTAAATAGCGGCTCTTACTGGTACGTCGTTTCTTGATTCCTTCTTTTCATATACAAGGTTTCATTCATGTTCTATCGCCGCTATCACGTGTCAATAAATAATACCCATCGCCTCTCTTTAAGATGACTGGATCTGCTTGCACAGTCGCAATTTGTTTTTCCGTCTTCATTACTGTAAAGAGTACAGCGTGTGTGGGAACAGCTTATTAGACCACTAGATGTACATCCCCCAGGTGGTAATACGGTTAATGTTTCATTTGTCGTTGACGGTAATATTTCTCTGCCTTTTTTCAAGTTTCAATGTAACAACGTGCTTGTCTGTACATAATGATTTACGATCTTTTGTACTTTTGACTACACAGCCATATGCGTCATTAAGTTGGCACTTCTCGTACATGTCGTAAGCCTTATCTTCTTTTGAGTTATGTTCACGTTACATGCGAGAACGCGTATAGTACTAAGCTTAACAAGAATTTAGCAGAAGTATAAAATGATACATTAAATCGTGTATGACGAAAACAATATTATGTTGAATTTATTTACAAGAAATCGGGTAGTTAAAATCTGTTATATGTAAGAATCGCAAACAATGATCTTCATTACTTCAAGTGGGGAATGGGGTGCTACTGTCCTCAAACGCAGCTTACATTGATATTGTTTATATACAATTTCTTACTTGCCAACAAGTTTATTAGATAGTTTATGATTACTCCAATGGAACAAAAACAATGTTTTATTAGAAAATAAAGAAAAGAAGACAAGTTATGTTTATAAATGACATTTTCAAATAACGACGACAAAGAAAAATACATCAAATGACGGCAACGACTAAGGAAGTAATCAATCTGGTTGTAAGAAAGCTTTCGTTCAAAGTACATCGCAGCTTTAGACGAATTGGATGTAAACATACACACATGTAACAAAATACCAGATAAAAAGATTGCTTGATTGACGTTTTTACTCTCCAGTTGCAATATTACAGCTATATTTAATACAACATTAAGATAATACTAAAATTTGACTCGACCTAAATATCAGTGCAACGCTTGTGTGGATTCGAACTGAAGAAAATTATTATAATCCACATATCGTTTAATTTAATTAACATTTTCAATTTATAAAGTTTTATGTTATGAGATGGAACAATCTAGTTAAAGATGTAAGCACATGTTATGTTTCGTATCTGCATGCTACATCTGATGATTTTTTTAAACATTTGTTTTTGAAAGTTGGGATAATCAGGTTTTCGTTTCAAAAGAAATGTTTATATTCTATCAGTTTTTAGATGCAAACCGAGAATAAAAGTAACAAACAGCAGGTGTATATTATTATCATAGTAATATGATCAGTATTTAAAACAACAAAACTGGTATTAACGGTTTTAAAGTCGTCTAAATATCTATTAATACAAGTGTGCATACAGTGATTGAGTTATCTGTACCGTTCCTAATAATTTCATTTGGTATCTTTTCTTTTGCAATTGTAAATCTGTCAATAATGATGACAGTTAAGCACATTAAAAATAATTAAAAACTCTGGTTTTGTCGTCTGTGAGTGACCATGATTTTTGCTGCGAGTCGAAGTATTATAACTTATTAACTTGTAGTGACAGCTCAAACAATACTTTATTAAGACTGTTGATGCAAGAAAAAGACAACTTTCTATTGGGCAGAGAATATGTTCTTTAAGAATAACAGTAGTAAATGAGTACCATTAACAGGGGTTTCCAGATTGTGTACCCAACATTAGGTAAAACTGTCAATACATGTAGTTACAAATAAAATTTTGGTAATTGTAAAAAACAATTTAGTTTTTTTAGGTTCACTGTATTTAAATACGATTGCAGATAGTTTTCCAAATTTTTTAATTCAGTACACATTGATTGTGCTGCGATGATTATTGGATACACTTATTACTGACTAAGGTATATGGTACCCATCTATTTACATCAACATACCAACTCACATACTACGTAATGGAAGCGGGGGTTTGGCATGACATGCAACCTGGTTTTTTTACCCACCATTTCTTTTGAAATGTCTGTACAAAGTGACCATTGCTGTAGTTGCTACTTTTGGTTGTTGGTTCCAAACGTTGCCAGTTTTTTAGAGTTGTGATTTGTGGTTGTCCTTTTTGACAGTTTCAGTGGTGTTCGGAATTTGGTTATTACATTCATTCACTTTAATTATAAATTACATGTAAAAGTAGGAGCGTCTCAAAATGTTCTAAGTAGTGAAAAAAGGAATTGGTCACGGACATATATGGCAGATATTTGTTATGTTGAATTAAAGTTTATTAATGTTCTATCCCAGGTAAATGCTGATCAATAAAGGAAGGTATGCAAATCACAGAAATGCTAGACGTATTTTTGACAATGGCCAAAACATTTACTACCGTTTTACATTTAGCTGCCGTATGATTACATATATGAATTCAATTAAAACAAGTAATTTCTGGAAAGTTTACAAAGTGAAAATTATTGACTTATAGAATCGTCACACTTTTATAGTTAAATTACTCAAGACATCCACTTCTGTTATTATTCACCAAGTTAAAATTTTCGAATAGTTTACCCATGTGTGATATCAGTACGAATTGATTCGTTGTTTTCACCTGAAATAACCACTACACGTTCTATATTATTTTAGAGAAGGAATTTTCATTAAAAGTATGTTTTATCCAATGGGGTCCTCCAAATTTTAAGCGCTTTATTTAAAAAACTTTAATTTTAATTCATCATTAATCAAACTTCTTACCTGTGGTAGACTGAATAAGGCACTAGCAATCCATGAAATCACAATCATAATTCGCACTCGTTTTGGAGCCTTGTGGCGACTTATTGGGTCCATGATCACACAACATCGGTCTAAACTTATTACAACTGTTATATAAGCTGACGCTAATAAACCTGTAGCGGTACAGAATTTGACCAGTTTACACATAGCATTTCCCGCGAGCCACTGAACAGTGGAAGCCCAAACAGCGTCTACTCCCATAATAAAGAATGTTATTAAGAGGTCTGCTACGGCTAAGTTCACTATTAAAGTATTAATTGTTGACCTTCGTTTGCGCATTCTGTACATTTGAATTATTGTTGCGGTATTGCCAATAAGTGCCATTATAAACATGAGACCAAGAATAATAGTTCTGGTCATAAAAGCTTCATTAAACACAGGTGGATTTCCAAGAGTCTGAGTAGTGATGCCAGATGTAACATTATCAACTAAAACTCCCGAAAAATTATAAAACATCTTCTCCATTTCGTTTACTGCATATGACCTAATCCCAGTGGTTGGTATGTATACTAAGCCATTATATATTTACTTTGTAACTTTTGAACTAAACTGTATACGTCCACGTGTTTAACAAAATGAGTCGTTGTCAGTCAGATACATTCTCGCTTTTAACAGATCAGCGTTGTTATAATGTATTCATCCTGACTCGATCGATAGACTTGAGATCATACAATGCAAATTAATAACTTTTCCTATTTGTTATTCCGTATTTATAGTGTTCTGAGTCAATTGATTCGCTACTTTATTTTATATTTAATATAAATCTTGCTTATCTTATCGAATTGGTCAAATCACATACTAGCATTTAATACTGCTGTACGATATGAAAATGCGACAGCTCTTTTACAAATCCGTCAACAGATGTTTCAATTAGCACTGATTCACACGTGTTGAGATATACCTATATGATACAGTAAATTGAAAATTAACAAGGTACATGTATTTCTATTGTCAAATACGATGTTTGCTGAACTGAACCAAGAGTATTAGGCTTTTTTATTGAATGGAATTATTTCTATTATTTTAAAATATATATTGACATATTTAAATAGTAAAAAAACCATCACATTTAGTTTAATTATAGTTATATACCTTCATTCTCATCAAGCCAACATTGGTACACAGAAAATACGCAACAAAAAAATAAGCAGAATTTAAACAACATTCCAAAACAATTTATTATTTATACAATTAAGAAAACAGAATAAGCGTTGTTAGCTAGGGTCACTGAAACAGCAACAAATATGTTTGATAATGAAAGCTGCGCCATTAGCACATGATATGCCCGTCTGATAATGGGACAGGAGCCATACACTTCATGGGTGAATAAGTCTTATTGGACTGATGAGACATAATCAGATCTTTGAATATCAACAATGCCCCGAACTTTAAACTGTCCCCCTTTTTTTACAAAGTCGATACTCTTAAAAAAAATTAGAATTTTACCGACAATAAAAGGAAGCTCTGATCTCTCATTATTTCACCCAATTTTAAAGTGTTGTGTACCGTAGTATGAAACATCGGAAGAAACAATTTTCATTGTTCCGAGGTAAATGCGCATTCAAGTATACTTATTTTCATTACAGTGTTTTGCATGTACAAATATATCAATATTGCTCAATTCTCTGTTTCAATAAGTAAAATGTGATTTGTCGCATGGAATTTGCTTGACAATATAATTGCATCAGAAGTGTCTATAATACAAAGGTAATCTTCAAATCCAGATTTTGTTTTTAAGATTTTAAAATGTGTTGCTTTTAGTCGATTGATTGATTGTTAGTTTGTGTTTAACGTCCAGCAAGCACTATTTCATTTAAACTCAGGACCTGAACATTATAATTTTAAAATTATTAGTATGACATGCCCCCTTTATATTAAAACGTGATTTATTACAATAATATGCTTGTTTGTTTGTTTGTTTTATGGTGTTTAACGCACATTTCAGCAATATTTCAGCTATATCATGGCGTCCAGTTTTTATTGGGGGAGGAAGCCGGAGTACCCGGAGAAAACCCCCGACCTTCGGTAGGAAAATCCTTCAATAATATGAGAAGATATAAAGATGAAAATGGTAGTTAAACAATAAAAAGTATTAAACATCACAATTAACAGTGAAATTAAATTTTATTAAATAAATTGATTTCTTTGAAAAATCCTAAATTGTGTCGCCTGAGACAGTTGTAAATAAATTAAAACATGGATTTTTTTACGGAATAGACGTTTAGGAATGTGGGTTATATAATATAATAGTGCGATTCTTTGACAGTTTTGACACATGACCTAACATGCGGCCTAATTAATTGAATGAGCTAGTTAAAGGAACCATGGAGTACAAAAAAGTACTTGTGGTGCAAGCATTTTTCGGCTGTAGTAGTACAAAATGTAGAGAAATGTCTAACCTTTCCAGAATGTTACGCTTTCTTACAACTCAAAGATTCCTAATTCATTATGTATACATTTGTTCTTACACTAAGTATAGTTAATGGATAAGAATAGACGATTGATTTTTTGTTTTCTGACGTCCAGCGAGCAATTGTTTAGTTATATTTAGGACAACATCAAGTTTTCAATCACTTAGAATATAAGAAACTCAATTTTGACTGCTAAAGGTTGGGGCGGAGAATTTAGCCCTTCGTAGCTCCTACAATGAGCCTTTGTTACATCGGTACCCACCACGGTCCGCGTTCAGGCTTTTCATTTCGCAGCCATACCGCATACCGTAATGGGTAACATGTTTGGAATATGCCACGCTCCAAACAAGATAAAGACCCCTTTTGTAGACATTTTTACACCGCTTCACACTCACATCAGACTTGATACATGTACACATTTATGTATATAATAGTTTAAATATCAATTATATAGGTATAAATAGTATATACTACTACGTTAAAGTTAGAAATATGTTATTTGGCTACAATATTAACGTTTTGAAGTATTACATAGTCGTACGACAACAGTTTAGATTTTTTAATTATTCACTGATATTTTTTAACTGTTATCATTCACAAAACATTTAAAAGAAGTTTTTATTAAAATCTTGAATTTTTTTTAAATTGTACTTTAAGGTATTCGCTATCATAAATTCGCATTAACAAAGTGAAGTCATGTAGATTTTCCCGCTCTTTATACAGCGTCACGACAGTAGTTCCTATAAATGTAAAACCCTGGTCTGCAAATCAAAATTTTTCCAATCGCATATTTTGTAAAACTGAAAGACATGTTTAAAAAAATATTGTAGCGAAAATTTAATTTGTGGTTCTACTCTTTATGCACAATATATTTTTCCCGTAAATAAACTGTGTGTCTTCTCTAATTAGCATTTATAAATAAATCTTAAGTTGACGAGCATTGTACTCTCATTTAACGTTCATATAAAATTAATCAATGCCTTGTACAATTATGTGGTTATAACTAGACTATCATGACATATTTATTATCTTCATGTTGGTTATTTTATGCAGTTATGTAGCTGCAAATAACGCACATCTGAACATTTGATTTAATGCATTGAATAAATACTTAACCAAATATCACTGATAGTAATAGTTAGGAACAATAGCTTCTAGCAAATCAAAAGCAGCATGTCATTGGTTTACGTCTTGACATTGATATTTTCCATTAATTATGGAAACAGCTCGTTTGCTGCTGTTTTCTGTTGCTTTTTAATCAGTTTTACTCACTTTAACAAGACGATTATTAAAATAATAACAGTAATATGCGTTAAGTTATATTTAAACTTAAACTGACGTTTTACAAGAAATCAATTACATCAAATTTATGAGCAAAATTTAAAACACTATGCAACCCCAATTATTTATTAATTTTCTCAGAATGATAAATTCAAGAGACTTTGGCTTTATCCAATGTCAATAAAAAATGACTGTTTTTGAAAGAAGTGTGTGCTTGTGAATTTTATTAATAGTTTAATTTAAACATTTTTTATTGTCATAAACAAATCGTTTACCAATTAAAGCAATTTTGAATCGCCTTCTCCGTGATTTACACAATATGCATATATAAATTGTTTTTACTGATTATCGTATAAATGTGTTTTACAATCAACTAGAAAACAGCTCAGATATTGATATAAACATGACATGACGTGAAAATTTGTATGGACATTTACTGGGAAAAAATCTGGGGTGGGTGTATCAAAAATTAATGCAAAAGTAAAATCTACACTACTAGTAATTGTGAATCAACCACCAGTTATATAATGAACATTGTAAAGAATTAGGCAGCTAGCAGTGGTTTCCATAATTCTTACAAAAATCTTATCTTCAAAGTTGTAACGAAACTAAGAAGATATAATTTTTTATTGTAATCAAATGATTTCAGATTATTTTCTGGATTGTGTAATGGTTTCTTATTGTCTGGATATTTATTATGTATTAATATTGTATAGTTATGTTAATTTATTTTATAGTTTGACAATACGCCTTATTTGATTTCTCTTTCTTAATGCTAATATTCATATAAAATTTTGGGCTTTTTTATATTTGTTACGTTGTTGTGAAGTATTGTGAATTTATTGTATTTGTGATGGGTTTACTTTTCCAAATACGTTTCTCGAAGTCTGTCTCTTTGTCTTCAAAGATTTATAGAAGTTGGAATTTTATCATCTCCTCCGATGACTACTGTTTGTGTTGAGAAAGTTGTCATAACAATTTGCAACACTATGTTGACGTCTGTTTATAAACAAGCTCCCACCAGTTTGCCTTCCTGACTCTCATCCTCATAAGCTAGTAGCTAGTACTTGTCTTGTGAAAGATTGTTTGTTGTTGAAATTGGTCTGAATTGTTTGTGCCATCGTTATTACTTATTTGTCTGTTTAATTGTAACGGTATTGCTACCAGCAAACTGTTATATTATCTGTAACAA
Organism: Limnoperna fortunei; assembly: GCA_944474755.1. Classification (NCBI taxonomy): domain Eukaryota; kingdom Metazoa; phylum Mollusca; class Bivalvia; order Mytilida; family Modiolidae; genus Limnoperna; species Limnoperna fortunei. The sequence continues at coordinate 17,608,366 of OX104116.1, read as the reverse complement.
GAATTTAATCTAGGTGTTTTCATAAAAGTTTGATGGATTTACAATTACGTTAGTCAGTTCATTTTACCGTTATAATATCAGGCACGTTGGTATGTAACCTTGCTAAAACATTTGGTTAAGGTCGCCTAAAGATAAAATGAAAAATCTTACCAGATATACTTTCGGAACTGTATGTAATGTAGATTCGTATTTAGTGTTGCTCAGTATGGATCTAATTAAAAGTTTTCCCGCTTACTAAAATATGTAATTTTTTTAATATGCAAAAAAATCCTCTAACGGTAGAATTCCTGTCATTGAGGATAGGTTTAAAACATGTTTTCGGAATCAGTCTAATATACATAAGATTCTGTGGAAAAAACTTATCCATATGTCATACAAATATATCATTATAATTCTTAAAATGTGTATGTTATGGTGGAAAATAGTTTTAAAAAATTAATATGGTCCGAGCTGGTGTCCCAATTGGCTCCCTAATTAATGATTTCGAAATCCCCAGAAAGTAGTAATAGCAGTAGGAGTAGTAGTTGTAAAGTTTTACAGTACAAATATTTAATAAGAACTAAACAAGTTATGTAATATTCCATGTAACAAAGTAAATACATATAACATTAGGTGAATGAAATTTTCATGAATGCAGGATAGGTCTTTAGACAAAGCAAACCAATAGCTACATCTACTTTGGGAAGAAAAATAAGAATTGTGAGATAGTGTGTTCAGAAGGTGTGGATTCTGCTGTTAGATTTTCCTTCGACATATCGTTTTGATGATTTATTTCGTTAGGGATTCTGTGATGCATATTTTATGCGTATTGCTCTTGAGTTTACTCTTTTTACAATAACCATGTATCGTCCAATAGATTACAAATGTGACAATTATTGATATATTTTTTATATTTCATTACAAATAAGATGACTTGTCCGTCCAAATGTCATTAATAGATATGCCTTGGTGAAAGTTCCTATTGCAGATACTTTAATTACTAGTCGGGTTGGGTTACATTTCTGAAAGCGTCGAGAGAAGCATGAACAGTAAACATAAGACTTGTGAGCCTAGAAGTAGAATTTTCCTAATGTTTCATACAGGATTAGAATCGCCACCCTTATCTTAGCAATCAAGCCTATCACTCTGACTCGTAATTGTTCGTATCTGATTTGAAATTTCATTAAGATACGTTGAGACAATCTTGGTAACTATAGATAATATTCTTAATGTTTCATGTAGGGTTTGAATCTAGACAGTCACTTTGTAAAACAATCTTTTCATTTCAATTCTTAATTGTCTCTTTCTGATCTGAAATTTCAATAAGATTCGTTGAGATATGGACTGGACAATCTTGGTAACTATAAATTCAACTGTAGATTTAATTAAACTTTAAACTTTATTGGTAATAAGTGTAATAATTTTGTCAATTAAAATTTTATTACATGTATTTAATATTACTACTACTACGTCGGACAGGTTAATAATTTCTTTCTCTGTTGTTTCAGAGTCGCCCATATTTCAGATGTTTCGACCATAGTTGAAATGTACGATTCTTTAATGTGGACAGTGTATTGTTTGGCCCTTATTTGGCGTTCTGTTTGTTTTTGTTTTTTTTTTTTTGTTTTTTGTTAAAGGCTAGATCTCCAGTACTGTCTGGTTTCATACATATTTTGGCAGGGATTTCAGTTGATCCGCCATATTTGTTGACCAAATTTAACTGGTCAAGACTATGATAACAGTGAATCTTGTTGAGCTCCTCTTACACCTTTGTTAATGTACATTATTATTCAAACAAATTTTGAGCAGAACTAGATATCAGTAAGATGGCACCCATCTCTGTGGGCCCACGGACAGACTGATCACTATCTATAGTATGTCCAACATAAAGTAACGGGGCCCTAATTATGAAATTTATGTAGTAATGAATCAATGTGGTTTGTATAAACTCTGTAGTTGTATTGTAATTTTCTACGGAACTCAAATATAGCGCTTTATATATCCGAGAAATTACTAACTTTCTTGCATTCTTCATAATTATGAAGATGGTAATTAGGGTCTACGGAAAAGCCATACAGCAAACTGAAAGCCGTAAACTATTTTAATGTTTTGTATGAATTAAATGTTAATGTATGTGGGAAAAGAAGTCATACAAAAGTGAAACCAAAGATAGGAAACTGTCATGGAAACAGCGGTTTAGGAATTATGTTTCAATTTACTTGGCAACATTGTCTTTAATAGAAATGTTATTTTTAATTCATTCACGAGATTCGTTCATTTCAGTTACATCTTTGCATTAGAATGTTAACACGATCGAAGTTAATGTGCTATTATATAATTGAAACTGCGTCGAATAATAAGAATAATAAACGTCATGAGATCCAACTACTTATTCGCCACGAAAATTTTGAACCCTTTTACATGTCGTATAGACCAAGTAGTTTTAACACGGTGTCGGCTTGGTCATACCAGGACGACATATAATTATATTTTAAATGGTGAACCACGACCCGAGTGTGTGCCATGTACAAGTCCGTATACAATCAAGCATGCCTTGATGGACTGTGTTGACGTGGCCCCATTCGGGAACGTTTTTTTACTGTGTATTCTTACTTTAATTTGTTTTCAACTGTCGCTGGCGACAAAATTATTCAGTTCGTAAAGAAATAATTTGTATAATTAAATATAATCTAATACAATAACTATGATGTTATTTCATATTTCATTATTTTAATTACGTTAATTTTTATGTGTATTCACTAATACTATTGTGTAAGATTACAGTATTACTATATTTCGACAGGGGTGTTTCTATGTTTTCTTTCTAAGTGTTAAATGTAATCAATTTATAAAATTGTTCACTTCCTGAATATAGTTGAAATATTGCTTGCTGGACGTTAAACATCAATTAATCATTAATAAATCAATCAATCAATTTTGCGTCGACAGGATGCATGTAATTTTCTTTTCTAGTGTTTACGTAAAAAAGCCGATTAGGCCATTTCATGAAATATGTAAATGTTTGACTTGCAAAACAAATCATTATTGAGTTAAGATAATCGATTGAAGTGGTCCACAAACCCATGACGATTGTCGTAAAAGTATGGGAGGTTAACCTTTGATCTACTAACTATTCTTACTTCAGAGATGTCTGTACTGACACGAGGCAGTACTGTAGCGTACAGGAATCTAGTCTACTACTGCTAAGAATATAAAAAATCTAATAGATATTTAATTTCTTTTTTCAATAGATCACCAACTGATAGTCTAATTGTTGTCAAAGATAAAGTATAACTTAAGGTATACAACAGACAACTGTGCGTCTCATGTTTCCGAAGTAAGATGTTTTGTATTGGATTATACAGAGACAAGACGTCATCTGTGTCGTAAAATTCGGGAATCGGCGAATTTGCAAATTATCTACTTTTTGTTCTCTTCAAAGATTTTAACTATTTCTTTTCATAAAAAATAGAAACGCATCATTGTCAGAATATAAAGTTAACCATGGCATGGTGTTGTTTAACAAGTATCATTTTTCTAGGCCTAACACTATACATGAGTTACTTTGTCTGTAATTAAGTATTGTCGACGGAAAATAATTATATGTATAAGCATGTCTTAAAGTCGGAATACAACTTTTTTGTTAAGTGAGGAAAGACGAAAACTAAACAACATTTTAAAGAGTAATCCTAAAAATTACTAGATATTCTTTTGAATTATGGAAAAGTCGTATATTGTGTAAATGGAATTTTTCAAAATATTTCTGAGGATGTTTCACAGTGGTAGAAACATAAGTAAACATCATGACATAAGGTTTGCATGAATATAATAAAGAACCAACAATATTCTTTGTAAGTATGTTTGTTAAATAGTGGAATCCAATAGAATGAGACAATTTCAAGTTGCTTTTAGCATGTCTGCGTGAAGGCTCCGTTATTTGAATTGTACACACATAAAGATATGCAATATTCATATTGGAAGTTGATGCAATTTAAACTAGTCGGTGTATATCGTTACATGTAATTAAAATTGTAATTGTGAATAGAATAAATACTGTGCAAGTATTAATAAATAAATGTAAGCATACCAGATTGAAACATGACAAACAAGTTTGTGATATGAACGCAGTTGACAAAAAAATAATTATTCATTTGCAGAAAACCGGAACAGCTCAGACATGATTCAAATAACTTCAGTACTACTCACGACATTAGTGTTCTATAAGTACACACAACATCTTTGCATATGCAGTCAAACTATCAAAGACCTCAAAAACACGATATATATACTTTTAAAAAATGATGTTAATGATTAAATAACCGTCAAGAATAATGAATATTGGAAACAACATATAAATGTTATACACGTTGGTAAATAAACCCACATGAAGTGATGTAGAATAAATACGAGAAATGAGAAAAAAATACCCTTTTATTTTGGTACGTCCGGCATCTAAAATGTATTGCAAACCATCTTCATAAAGTGCTTACGATCTACATATGGGATCAAAAATACAGTTATTCTAGTTTTTGCTTTGAATAAGCTACATAAGCACAAGAGTTCAATAACATTTCCAAAATACTCTGGGGTTTTTGCAAAACAAGCCCTTATCAGCAACCCTGCCAACACCAATGATAAAACTTTCACAATAGCTTTGTCTCATAGTTCCATTGTGCACCTGATATTTTAATTTTTAACGGAAAGATTTATTTTGGTTTCCCATAAAATATGGACTTTGTAATTCACATAAAGGCGTACCCATATCTAATCCGCAACTACACATACACTACTGAATGCAATTTGACAACCTGTCACAAATTCTTTGTCATATACTCATATATACACTGTAAAAAATGTGTTTAGGGCCTAAACACTTTTCTAAACACATTTCTTGTTATAGATTTTGAGACATGTTTAGGCTCTCAACACATCTTAAATCTAAACATGTTTAGAAAAATGTTCAAATTCTAAACATGTTTCATTATTATGTGTTTAGAGTAGAAACGTGTTTAGATTGTATGTGTTTAGAGTAGAAACGTGTTTAGATTGTATGTGTTTAGATATAGTCTGAACATATTCCTCTTGCTATGTATGTGCTGAAGCTGTATGTAGAAAAACTGCTCACAGGTTTGACTGAAATGGAATAGGTAACTGTAAATTGGTGGGAGGTTCAGGTAGTATAGGCATCTAGGTGACCAATATCAATCCTTGATTGATTACAACCATCAGTTTTCTTCCATATTTCGTCTCAGAAAGATTTTGTTTTCATGCTTTTTATACCCTCCGCAAACTTGTTTTTTTGGGGGGTGGGGGTATATAGGAATCACCCTGTCTGTCTGTCTGTCCACATCCCTTGTAAGCGCAACTTCTAAACCGCTTGATGAAATTTAATGAAACTTAGCATAAAGGAAGTACATTATATGTAGATGTACATGAAGGATTTTTATTGACCTCGGATGTCATTAAGGGGAACTAAATTGCTTAGAAACAAAATCAAGTTAATCAGATGAAAACAAAATTGAATTCAGACATAGTTTACTTTTACTGAAATTATATTGACCAAGAACATTACAAATATTCACTGAAACCATATTGATCAAGAATATTACAAATATTCACTGAAACCATATTGATCAAAAACATTACAAATATTCACTGAAACCATATTGATCAAAAACATTACAAATATTCACTGAAACCATATTGTTCAAGAACATTACAAATATTCACTGAAACCATATTGATCAAGAACATTACAAATATTCACTGAAACCATATTGATCAAAAACATTACAAATATTCACTGAAACCATATTGATCAATAACATTAAAAATATTCACTGAAACCATATTGATCAAAAACATTACAAATATTCCCTGAAACCATATTGATCAAGAACATTACAAATATTCACTGAAACCATATTGATCAAGAACATTACAAATATTCACTGAAACCATATTGATCAAAAACATTACAAATATTCACTATTGATCAAGAACATTACAAATATTCGCTGAAACCATATTGATCAAGAACATTACAAAATCCTATGTATATACAAATGTCTAAATATTGCAAAAATCTTATCTACCCTGCCAATTTCCAAAGCATCAGAAATACAGGTTTTTCACCAAATATATATATATATACGTATGCAAATAGTTCAGGTCAAATGGCAGTATATGGACAGGTTGGTGGCGCTTCTGTCCATATAATTTTTGGAGCCTCAAACTGGTCCATATACATTTTAATATTTTTTGTGTGCCATGAACTATTTTTTAAATTTAAACAAATTAATTAGAATTTAAAGTGTCCTCAAGTTTCTTGCAAAATTTTAAATAGTTTGCAGACATATGGAATTAATTCTTTCTGTCTTTTAAAATGTAATGTTGTACAAGTCCAAGTAGCTGGTATTGTTTTGGATAGGACAAGTCCCAAACATAGTAACAGAATAGCAGTCTTAAGACTGCTTCTTTGAGGTTATGCCCCACATCCACTTCAATTCCATCTCCAACTATAAAACATTGATTAAGTGTTCTGTTTCTATTTTCTGCTATAACAAGCCTTGGCGCCTCTGTTTTCTTTCAGGAAAGTTTCAGGTTGTTTGACTGAAAAAGATCAATAGTATTAAAAATTAAAGCCTTAGTAAAAAAAAACTTGCATTTAAAAAAGGTCAGAATGGTTTACTGTATTCTTACAAATCTGCAACTAAACTATCTATACTACTAAATCTACAAGATGCAAAATTGTACGTAGCTGGCATACAGTTTTAACCACATGTTTAAACTGAGACCATGGTACAGATTGAAACATTCATCCTTCCAGATCCTTTTTGTTTTCCTTGTTTAATAATTACAGGTAATTAATGACTCCGGATCTTAAACCAAAACATTTTAACAGTGTGTCAAAGGTAATTTCTGGTACATGAGAAAACAACAACATCAAACAAGATGAATCCAATTATGTTACTTACCCTCCAGTATGTTACATGTCTCAATTGAAACTCCAGTGCCCAGTAAAATGATCTTTAAATCCTCTGCCGTTGTACTTTCATTGATTGCAGTCTATAAAAACAATTAACACTTATTTAGATAAGTTTAAGAAGTCTGATTTTATTAAGTTTGAATACAGGGAATATTTTAACTTTCATCTTAAATTAATCAAATCCTATCTGTTATCATGTGATAAATTAATATTATTATGCTAACATATGGAATTGATTAGATGAGGATAATTAATTTTCTTAAAAATAATTTCATAGGTCGTTATTTTAGTTTATTTTCGAATTCAAACCATAACTGGTTTTGCGGGCTGTCATGTTATAGATCATGTGATCATGAGTCAGTCACGTGATTATCGTACACAACGCGGCCGAATTTTGTCATATTTTGAAAACAACGGACTGATGTTGATTTCTTTTTGTTTTATATAAAACAAAAACAACGAACAGATGGAAAGATAGGATAACGTGACTTTTTATACATTTTATTATAAAATAAAACGTGTTCCCATTAATGTTTAACAAGTGCATTGTCAAAAAAAAATATGTAGTGGTCGATTAGCCCTACAAACTACAAAGTCGAAAAATGCTTTTGGCGTTAAATTAAACGATAATAAATAATAAAGACGGATACAACACCAAAATAGTTATACATTGCTTTAGATCGTGCATCTTGACTGAGCGTGCATCTCCTTCTCAAATGGCATTCATCTACATTAAATTTACTAGATCTATGTAAAAATCATTCAAATAAGCGAAAATATATATAATTGCTTTTCTTACCTTGATATTCATTCGTATTTTGACTCTCTGTTTTCAAACTGGCGATGAAGACAATCGTAGCGTCTGGCGGGAAACATGTGGTCGCTAAACACATTTATCTATGTGAAAGTCACCTGCAGTGTCGTTACATGCTGAGGCTCTAAGCGTTTTTGAGATAACATGTCTAGTTTCTAAACATGTTTACAATGAAGATGCTAATGAACTACATATGCTTAGTTTCTAAACATTTTCCTAAACATGTTTAGAGTAAAACATGTTTAGAATACGTTTAGGCTCTAAGCACAATTTTTACAGTGTACAGATTATCAATACAATAACTAGTGTAATCTCTTGTGTTCTCGTTCAGGTTATCAATAGTATTCGTTTTGTTGAGATCGGAAATAGTTGGCTAATTTGATAAGAATTTCACTTAAAGACTCTTGGCAGTCTCAAAAACATCTTTTACTAAACTATTGTTTATTTTATGCAACATTTCTTCAAGTCGTTAAGGTCGTCGTTTTTTTAGCTATAAACTACGTTAGGCGCCCATGTGAAGGTGTTTTCATTTAACATTTTCAATAAATATTTGCTTTGAGTAAGAATAATGACTTTCTTTTTCTCGTAGATATTCGATTTTAAGAATCCGTGCAAACTGGTAATACATAATGCCGTTGCAGTATTCTATTAAACAGCTGATAAATATGTGTTCTCTTCTATAGTTTGCACTTCCACTTAAAATCTCTTACAAATAAACATAGATATTGATTTTACACCAGACGATATGAATGTTCATTTAAGATAGAAATATAAAATAATAATATTTATAAACTTATTATTTTGGTTATTGTAAGTAAGTTTTATGATAGGAACTGCTTATACTGTGTATTCTAACCAAAATTCAGATTACATAGTTGCACTATGATGGCTACAAATTCGTCTTTTTTTAATTCTGGCAACTCCTAAAAATATAATATAACCAGTTACATTACTCAATAATTCAGTTGTTATGATGTATTAAAGTTTGGCAGTAAAATAAAGTAGATAGTATCGTTCAATATATTTCTTTTATAATGAAGTTGCAAATTTTGTTTCCTAAGGTACGTTATAAAACCTTAAGGCTAAGAAACCACGATACTATAAAAGATGCGTCTGTTCCAATTATTTCTTTAAAGTATTCATCAGTACTAGAGCATAAATTCAATAACGTGTGCTACGTAAGCATTCTTCAACATATGGAAACAAATAGACATCGAATGCAAAGCGAGGCAATGAGCAATAGTTCTATATCTTGTATGATTTTTAGCTGTAAATTGTTTTTGCAGTTTAATAGATGTTATCTTGGCATCATTACCATTAAATGAAAGATTTAATTTCTCAGAACACGTTACACGTGTCTTTAAAGTTTTAATTAACGATATATCTTGTGGTTATAGTAATCGCGCTTATCATTTTGTCTAGATGTGCAATATAGGTACCTGCTGCAGATGAAAGATTGAATGCCTTTATTTATTTTAAATGCGCGCGTTAGGTAGATCCGATTAATGCAGCGTTTTAGCTGTAAAAAAACTAAAAACTTTTTTAACAATTTAACCATCTACTTAGTTACTTGAATCTACTGATACATCCGATGAAACCCAGATTGTTAATAACAATAATCCAGTGATGGATTGTTGCTGACGCCAAAACTGAATAATAAGACGGATTGAAGTTTTACATCCGAAGACTATAATCTCTTCGTTCTTTTTATGCTATTTACAACTTAAAGTTACAATTAAATTGGGTAACAGAGCGAATGACCCTCCAAAACGAGAACTTCTAGTTAATAATAGAGTTTTTTTCTGTCTTCAAGATAACCTTTGTCTTCTAAGAATTTTCCACAGTGGCTTTGTTTCATCACCCAATTGAAAACAAAATGCCTTGGCTTAATTTTAAACACAAAATAATCAATTATTTATTAAGCCTGACCCTATACTAGTGTTGTCAAAAATTAGCGTAGACCATATTGGGAAGATGCCTAGTGATCGACACAAAGAGCTGTCTTTCCGATCCGGTTTAAATTCGAAAAATCAGTGGGTAATGTTTACGCTACTTGCTTGATTAAAACATCTTCTATAATTCCAAACAGAGTACACTTATTGCGGCTGCTATGAAACGTTAAATTCTACTGTAATAGGTAATCAATTTTGATCCCGTTGTTCGATCCTTTTTTCTTTTGAATAATACTTGAAAAAATTGTTTATACCATAGTATACTTAACGATTGCTTGCTGCAGTGGAGCAACATTAAATCAATCATACATTTTATACAACACCAAATGGTCATCAATTGTGTCCTTTTGTGGCTTCCCAGGACTCGTCACATCGTCACAAAGAGTTGGCTTGCGGGTCCCTGAAATGTCCATCTTGATTGTGGGGAAAGGGCATGCTATCTTGAGTGAAATGTTTGAAGATTTTATAAGTGTTTTCCAGGCTACTTGCAAATATATTGTAGACATGAAAAAGAAATCCGTATTCATTTTCAAAATATTAAGTAATCCTGCCCTACCCAAGTCTCATACTTTATGTGGAAGGCAGTCTGTGTATTTACATTCCAACCTGTACTTTCCTTTCCCTAATTTTCCAAACCGATTTTTACTGTCTTTATGTATTCGTGTTCTGGATATCTAAGAAATACTGCTGATAGACGACAACCTAACTTTCGACGCAGTATAAAATAAAATTAGGTATAAATAATTTTATATATGAATAAACTTGTGAAATAGTGAAATGGTGTAGTCATGTTTTTGTCTTTACTAAATGTAAACTGTGCTGTATTTACCAAACTAAAATTAACAATTATTTATATTCAATATATCACCCAACATATAAATACTACTATATATTCTAGTGCATTTTATTGTTTAATAAAAAACCACTGAAAATATGCAATACTTGATTCATTTGTTTTTTTTTTCATTTTGAATTGTGTAACATGTAGAAACATTTCATACATCTGGAGATTTCCACTGTAAACGATAATCTTAGCAATGTTTGATCATTTTCCTCAGCTGCATTAGCTAAACATAATTTGAAGTGGCAGAAAACGTATTTTTATCTGTAAAACAAAGTTAACATTATTTAAGTGTTGATTCGAATCTTGTTTTCAGAATTTACTGGTAAATATGATTCATTATATACATTGTATTTGCAAGAATATTTTTAAAATGTTTTGGTTAATCAAAAAGTATCTTATTCAAAAGTTTAAAAAAAACCTACAATGTATTTGAATGCAAGAAGAGAAACACTACAATTCAATTCTAATATAACTGCATGACACAAACGTGAAATAATCGTAATCAATGACGCTGTTAAATATCTCATTCAAAAAGCGTCTGTTTAAAATTTTAGCATAACTTAGTTTAGGCCTGACGTTTGCACGACTATGTCTGCTAATTTTGTTTAGAAAATGTATTATTGTAATTAATTGACGTTTAGATAATAATGGACAACAGATACCACTGCCAATATAGTTTAGCTACCTTAAGTCTCCGTGTAAAGGATTGTCAGGAAAGTTCTTTTTTACGCCACTGCCTCATACAGCAAAAAGCCAGGAAATGGTTGTGACGTAATCAACTTAACACGTAAATCGGAAGAAACAGTTTAACTAATCTTTGATCTAAGACGTCCGAATTATTGCCGGTCAATAACCCAATGAGTGGGTCTATCAGCAACATAGGGAGTTCTGTGGGTCGAGAACTGGAAACCCTACCAGTATTTATCTAGTTGAGGAAAAATATTATACAAATTTATTTCCTTTTAGAATTCTGAAATTGTATCGCCACCAACAGTTATAAACAAATTAAAATATGAATCCACATTTTTAAAACTTTCCCGAAGGTAGGCCACGTTAACACCGTCCATCAAGACATCCTTGATTGTATATAGACTGTTACATGGCACACATTCGGGACATGGTTTACCATTTAAAATACAATTGTGTGTTAAAACTAGTTTGACTGTATGATATGTAAAAGTATTGAAATTTGTATGGCGAATTAGTAGTTGGATGTTATGAAATTTACTTCGAACATCGCGATCCCAACCAATCAGCCATAATATAGAAATATACTTTCAAATTTACAGTTTAAAGTTATATAAATTTCAGAGAACTATGTTAGCGAAAACTGTAACTAACAAAGAAATTGTTAACAGTTAATATGTGCAATAAACTCATTACTTATTTTTTTATTTTGATTAACAATTTAAAATCATTGAACAGAAAAGTTGATAATATTGCGACAGGCACACTTGGCCACTTTCAGCAATTTTACAGCTATATCATGGCGTCCAGTTTTTATTGGGGGAGGAGAGTACCCGGAGAGAACTCCCGACCTTCGGTAGAAAAACTGACAATCCTTGTCAATCAATATTCGAGTCGAGTACACCCTGACGGACGTGAGACTCGAACCCACAACCTCAGTGTTGACAGACCACGTGATCAATAGTAGACGAACTACCTTAACCACTCGGCCATGGAGGCCCCTTGAATGATTAGAGGGTTTGTCCGGATTTGCATGTCTTCTCAGATCAATCATATAAATACCGGTTTGAGGTTTTACCAAGGGTATAAGAGGGGAATTTTCAAAGTCAGATTTGATTCTAAGGCCAAAAAGTTGAATTTCATTAGGATTTTTTTGCTTTTGTTCAGAGGTTTGAAAACACATTTCGTAAACTGTATCAATGATATTGTCATATGACCTGCAAGCTGCACCATAAATAAAACAATCATTACTTAATTTAGAACCAGAGATATTTATAAATTGAATAAAGTATCGCGGTTAGCACCGCAGTCAGTCCTGGATATCTTTTAAATTATCGAGGTCTTTAAGGCACTTTTTTTCAAAACACATTGATATAGAGAAGAAAGTTTAGCTTTGAAAAGTAGTTTTTTCCCAATTTAAATAAGATTGTTATACAATTAAAGTTCGGGGTTAGGATGCATTTTCGTTTTGTTATAAAACTGCATACCGACAGTTTTTGAAGTTGAGAATTTAAATCCATTCCATTCGTCATTTCTCTATTCTATTTAAACATAACTGTAGTTGACTTGCTGAAGACCGGTATAGTTATGTTCAGCAGACTGGTGTCTTTGAATAGTTAAAGCCAATTATTTTGATATGTCTGATTCCAATGTAAATAAGTCCATCTTTTAAGTTATCGATATTTGATTTACTAATGTTTCCTTTTTTCCTTTTAATTTTAAGCATCATATTTCAAACTATTCATAGGGGTATGGTTAGTGAGTACAGTTTTTTAACAGAAATGGCGGGTTAAATAAGGTGTTTTTGAATGTCAAACCTCCCACGTCCATTACTGAAGTATGTGAGTTGGTTTGTTGATGAACATGGATGGGTATCATATACCAATAGTCAGTCGTACGTTATCAAGACATGGTTTAGTGTTATGTTTTGATTTGTTGAGGTTTTAGGAATGATCTCATCCGCATTTAAAGTTAACAGTTCATTATTTTTTTTTAAAAAAGGGTTGGAACTGCCATCAAAAGTCTCTGAAGTTAGTAGTTTTCTTCAAGATTTTTCATAAAGGTCCAAATGGCCTTGTTTGATTTTAACCATGCGGCTTGATCTGTGTTTCAAAAATGTAAAGATTTAGTATAATTGGAAAATTATCACTACCACAACAATCGAAACGGACGTGCAACATCAATTTATATGATCTATTTCCAGGATGCAAATATGAATTGATACCATCATTAAAAATTTACAAATCTTCCTAATTCAATAATGCTTCATTTGTCGTATATAGTGTTACTGCCCCATAAAGGGTTGTGTCCGTTAAAGTCCCGAAGTAACATATATCAGGAAGGTATTTCATCCAATTTATATATAATAAGAATTTGGAGGAACATATACAGGGCATAAAACAATCGCTTTATCTTAAGATATCCTCAACAACCACATGAAGATCAGTATTAAGATCTACATGGCTATGGAAAATTAATTTGATCGTTGATCGTTTACAAGAATAGTAGAGCCGCCAGTGATATAGCAGAAATGATGTATATAGAGAAGTTTTTTAAAGATTATTATAACTTCGTTTTAGGTGAGATTCTTGCAGACAAAATGCAATAATAAGAAAAGCTTTACGTAATATTACAAGATGAAGAAAATCTTGAGAGCTCGACAAGTCAGTTGTATAATGGTATCCATTATAAGGGATTTTAACGGGGAAATACTGGTCTTGTGTGGGACATTTACTTGCGATCCCCTACTATGGTAATGCCATCGCCCGAAATGAACTCTTCATTAAAGGTGTGCAAACTATTGAATCTATAATGGACCAGTATAGGGTCCCTTTTAGATTTTGGAGTACTATCGATCGCTACTTTCCTTAAATTTGGGATTTTTTTGTTGGCTAGTCGCAAAAACAAGTCAAACGGGTCGCCTTTATAAAGCAGAGGAAGCCCTTCAGCCACGCCTTCCTGCAAACCCTACAAATAAGCTGTCTATCAAAAGGCAAACACAATTTATAGTATAGTTTAAAAGGAAATTCATTTAGAATACCTAAAATGAGAAGAATTTACAAAGGACAAGACGTGACAATCCGATTCATCGAAGTCAACTTCAGCTGAATAAATTATAGGAAGTTTTAATAGCGCAAAAAAAAAAAATAACAACGCGATACAAAAAGAGCAGTATTTTCTTCTGCAGGAAGCAACTTACAATCAATTTGCAAAATAGCACAATAGAAAAGCTATATGATTTACATTTTGTTAATCGTTTCGAAAGAATACCAATTCCTACTGAAGGAAATGATTTTCTTTTCCGGCATCAGTTATATACCTTTCAAATGTAGATTACTGTTTAAATATAAAGGGCAACGAATGTGCCATTATTAACCACGCAAGTTTATACATTGGTTTGATAATTTTATAGCATGAATCGATATTGGACAAAATGTCAAACACCATGGAATCTTTCAAATAAGAAAATACACAATCAAAATCCAAGAACCTGGCAAACTTGAGAATTCACAACCAGAAATAAAAACTACACCAATTGTCCGGACTTCGTACATGCATATAAAAATATGGTGTGTGGTGTTATTGCATGTCAACCCTCTTGTATCCTTAACTGTAGTATTTGAGTTGGTGTTTTGATGAAAAATTGATTGGGTATTATACACTAGTAGTCAGTAATAGAAGTATCCAATTATTATTTCATCGCAATAACTATGTACTGCTTAAAAATTAGAGAACTGTCTGCAATCATATTATCACACGAGATAAAGTAGGTATTTAACCAAGCCTAGAAAAGTAGTTTATTCTTGTAACATTTGCGTACAAGTCTATCCAAACGAACGTTTGCAAAAATCCGTATACCGAGAAATATTGCTGCACAAGTGAAGACAATTTATAATTTTTAAATTTTTAAACTCGTCTTGATCGTCGTAAATACTTGTGCTGAAATGACCATTAGTGTCATATTCGAGATGTAGGTCTATACATGATGTAGGTAAAGCTGTTTCTGTGGTCTCTAATATTTGCAGTTCTACAAAATATCATTAAGAAATAATTCACGGAGGCTGTGGTTTATCATTGTTTTACCACGGGTTGACCATTTATGTCGTATTATTTTATCCTGAGCGATAGCGATAAAATAGGATAAAATAATACGACATCAATGGTCATCCCGTGGTTAAACAATGATAAATCACAGCCTCCGTGAATTATTTCTATTCTAATAAGACAATAAGAGTACATTTATAATATTTTCGTACCTATAGAAAACATCATTTCCGCCGTAAACTGGCTGTTTCGTCAATGTAGCACACAATATATTGCAACGGATAATTATAGCGTGTCGCTATTTATAAGATTTATACGTCATATGCAATAGCTTTCCGGTTGGAGTAACAGTTTTGTAATTGGAACAGCCATTTAAAACACGCCCATTTCAGCGCGTGTTGCTCATAGATAAATCTTTTTTTTTACCACAGTTGTGGTCTCATAGCCTTTAAAGCACGTCATATAAGAATCGGAAGCAATTTAGCAAAATGGAGCTGTTAATTGAAAAGACATCATCAATATATCTATACGTGAAAAAAATGAAACTACCTTCTGTTATCTTCTTGTCTTACAAAAGACGTTGAAGGAAGTCGGCAAGGCGTGGGGGATAGTTTGTACCCTTCTGAATTTTGAGTACCTGCTAAAATACAATTTCAACGAAAGGTACAAATATGGTGTCAATCAGAAAATCTAGCGTACTACAAGCCTGTTCCTCATCGGAAAATAATTTGTCATTTTGTTCTTTAGTAGAAAAATACATTTTATTGTAAACTAAAACTACATACTGTAAGCAGGCTTTATGTATGATTTTCTATAAGTTTATCGTGAGGCAAAGTTGTACAAAAAGTTGACTGAATGATGTTTAACGCAACCTTCAACAAGTTCTATTTCATGGCGTTTCTTTTTGTTTGGGGTGAGGGGAAGAAGCCGGAGCGAACCCTTGAGCTTCTGTAGGAAACTGGAAATAGTTATCAATTAGGATTGGATTGGAGTATACAGTGAGATCCGAACCCACAACCTCAGCGTTGACAGACCACGTGATCAATAGAAGCCGTACAAAATGTTAATTAGCAAAGATTCTAGTACATGAAATTTTAGATATCGATATTTTTTTTAATGTCCATTAGAAGTTTTTAGAATCTGCATATAATTGATATTACTACGCGAAAAAACACTCACAGTATTTTTGATTTGTTGATTAAATGTTTGCTTTGCGTCCAGCTAGGAGTAAAGTAGCTATATTCAGAACAAGAACACGTTAAAAAACAAAACGGAAAGGTGGTGGGATGGGACATAGGGAACACAATTTTGACAGACACTGAAAATGTAGTACGGATTATTTACGGATGGAGAATTTAGCCTTAATTAGGCTACAACGTGCATCGATATGTACAACAAAAGTTCTTTCTATACCATGCAAGTAGCTCGGCACTCTCCAAAACACGTTACCCACTGCCTTACGTAGTAAGGCTTATTGAATTATGATTGATTACACCGCACCCCCCTCAACGAGAGGGAATACCATATCTGGCACCTGGGGACGCAATTGGAAACCCTGTGAACCCTAAAATTATGGTCCCATATGCAAAGGTTTGCAATGACGAAAATAAAGTATGTCGCAAATGGCAAATGATGCTAGTCAATCTATATTTTAATATATTCCACTAACCTCACGTGCATAATCTCTAAGAATTTTTAAACAATTTTCATGCATAGAAAAAATAGTGTTACGAATGAAATGAAAGCAAGGGGTTGATAAAAATGAAAAGGTCATTTTCTTTGGTGGTTTCAGATTTAAATTTGTATGAGCCTGGCTCCATTTGTACATAGAATTGTGTTAAACGACGCATATTTACCCCATTGCAGGCTGGGCTTAATAAATTACTAACACCTTTGCTGTTAAATTGCAGCCTCAGTACTTGTTTCCTGATCCAAAAACAATCTCTCTTTTGTGGAACGGTGTGCGGAGTACGTGACTATTAGAATGATGGCTATTTTTGTATTATGCCTACTTCAATAGACAAACACAGCATGATTTGGCTGGATAAGGTTATTGAACAGCATCCTATATTGAGTATCCTCAAAGTTATACTGAGGTTGGAAACCATCTAAATGCAAGCTAGACCTACATATTTACTACCACTGGCTCTGCAAAAACGGGAAGAACTAATAATGTTGGAAAACATTGCCCCGAATATGCCGGAGAGTAAGAAAAAGATGCAAAACAAACTTCAAGATGTTAATACATAAAAATGCAGAAATGGAATCTAATTTATCCAATTAGTACACCTATCGAACAGACAACAAACGGAAAGAGCTGAGATTACACTGTCAAAGTAGATTGCAATATCCATGGCCCTACCTAAAAATAGCTTTTTAAGAAATTTTAAAAAAAACCCCAGAAAACTGGAAAAATATTTGTATTATTCTTAAAAAAGATTAAAACTAACGGATTTTACAAAACGTAGTTTTGTGTCAGTTTCAAGATAAATAAAAACGTGGTATTTCTTTTAAATCCAATAAGAGGTTCAGGGGTTTATTCAAAAGAAAATTGACTAAACAAATAAAAATATTTGTAGATCATCCTTATAATGGTCCAAGGACAACGCTATCATTTCCAAATATAATTTCGTCTACATTAGCGTCAGTGAATTGTACAGTTATCAAGCGAAGAAAAATAAGAAAAATAAAGCAGTTCGCTTTACAATAGATGTGAAAAATGATAGAGGCATTAACTTCGCAATAAAACGAACATAGACTTTAGCTTATGTAGAGATCCACGTTGAATCAAACCAAAGCAACCAGTGGCTAAAATCCATGATGTGTGATTCTGACTATCAATTCTGTTACAATTATAGGAAGATTTCAGATCCCTGGAAGTGACAAATTGGAAATTGTTTATCCAAGAAATTAATAAAACAAAAACTATTGCGGCTGAAAAAGAATTTTTTTATTTTAATGGATCTTTGCCCAAAAATGGAGCTTGCTGCATTATATCATTAGCTTACAAGCAATTATCATCTAAAAATATTGTTATGGACTCACCGCTAGACTTATATGTATCGTAGAAGGATGAACTGCAACAAAATACCAAACTCGATCATATTCAGTAAAACTCTGACAAACAGAAATTTTAAAGTAACAAAAGTGTCATTTGACAACGTTTGCTTGGGCTGCTCTGGCTTTTAAAACTCTGGCCCCAAAAAAATCGCCAACTGCAATTTTCCGTCGCCTGTTTTGAAAACACTAGATCACTATTTGACATGGCGAAATTGTTTAACATTATGTGTGACATATTCTGTAACGTCGGACAAAATCCAAGTCTGCCGGACTCTTAATTCAATTTTTCAAAAGTTTCTCTCGAGCAGCCCGTACACTAATTGTATTTAAATCATGAAAAGATGTGTGAGTGATTTCTTGTTGGCAGAAAACCAAAATTTTACAGTAATTTATTAGAAACATCTATTCCCGTGAATGAACATAAAACCGGAAATACTGAAAATAAAACTACGCATTTGTAAGAGTTTTCTAATTACGAAATTAAGACGGACATACGGTCCGGAAATCACTCAACAACGACGTCAGTTTTCATACCTATATTTTATTAATTACATTATAAAAAATATTACTACAAAAATATGTTTGTTTTGTTATTTTTATAGATTAATTAACAGCATTAATTGTTTTATTACACGTCTATTCAAATCTGATGCAGGTAAAGCTGTTTTTCATCAGACAACTTTGTAGATTCATTTATAGCCGATTTCCGTTTAATAACTCCAAATAACACACATGTCACTGAATACTACACAATAAAAGTGTATTTACGACCATAGAAGCCGACAAAGGATCTATAATGATGCAATTGCCGATTACCGATAAATTGATTGATTGATTGATTAATGGTGTTTAATGCCCGAGCAGCAATATTACAGCTATATTCAGGCGATGAACATGAAATGGATGATAAAATGAACATGAAATGATGATGAATGAAAATGGGATGGGACACAAGGAAAAATATGGGTAACGGATTTTAGATTGTCAATGGCAAATGGGAGGATGGATAGGGTCGGGCAATTTAGCCTCCTGTAGCGGGATCGAAATCCCTACTCATAGCGAATACTACAGCAGCGTTCTTTAACGTGCGAGGAACGTGGCATTTTCCCAACACGGTGCACTAATATGATTTGCGGTCAGGTTTTCCGTATTATGGCCTGACAACCCCAGCTTGCCAGGGGTACCCCATTCAACCACTTGGGGCACACATCCCAGTCGGTCTTTAGGCAAACCGACCTGACACGCCGGTCAGGGTACTGGGCGGTATTTAGTCGCCTTTTACGACAAGCTAGCGCAACTGCGGTCTATTCTTTTAGCCACCCGGATCCCGCACGGGGCCCGATTACCGATAAATTTTACAGGTGCATGCATCTTTAAACACTATAAATCACCAAACGCAATATTTTGTCGCCAAATGAAAAAAATCTCAATTGGCGACATTGACGAAACCCAGCGCGGCCCCTGGTTTGTGTTTTGATGTTACATGCTAAACTGTGATAGTTTGTTATTAGGCTATCAATATTGGTGGAGTTAGATGACAATTTTAAAGAAGACCACTACAGTTTTATACTATACACATGCTGCCTGTATGAAGTATAATATTGGGCTATACGGTCAGTGGATTTTAAACGGTATAATTTAGTGGACTGTCGTGTCAGTTTTTATAATAGTGGTGGATTCTTATCGTGAATAAAAATTACATATTATATAAGACAGAAGTATTAGCTTGATAGAAGACGATATTGATTATAATAGACATAAGTCAGTTTTAAGGTTGTTTAAACATTTCGCAAGTATTAAGAAGTGTCGACTGTTGGTTGATTAGTCTATAAATCATCAGAATGGGCCTATGTGCAATTTGTTTAATAATATATGGCCGTGGACACTGTCTACATTATCTGTATTTCATTTTAATTCCCCTTTGTTATAAATTATATTATATTCACGTTTAATGAAGAAAGAAACATAATAAGATTTCTTTAAAGACTAAATCCATTATTTGTCAGACATTACAGCTTGCATATTACAATTTTATGTTTAAATAATTATCAGCAGAGTATATTACCGTCTGTTAGTATATTGAAAAAAATAGCAACTGATTATGACATAAACTAATTGAATGTGCGTATAAGTATCTCAAAAATGGAAATAAAGTAATATAAAGAGTAAGTAGAAAAACCGTTGTATTTATGTGATAGTTGAAATTCATGGTCAATCATTTGACAAGTTAAACATTTTAATTACGTGATTAGACCTTATATCACTACGAAACAGAAAAAGTATGAAAAAGTTAGTTTTGTACTGAATGTTACTCTACCTGTATGACTTGGTCTTCATTTTCTTCAATACTACTCGACCTTAATCTCAAGAAAACTCTAAACGTCTGAATTTGTGTCACTGTATACACGACCAAGTCTCGACCTGGTCTCAATCAATCGACTTTATCTCGACCAGGTTAAATCAGTATTGACCTGTATGAAAAAGTCTCAACCAAATCTGAATCGGCTTGGACGTGTCTGAAGTGTGAACAAGTCTTAACTGGATCTCCACCCAGTCTGTATCAGTCTCCACATACCTGAAATGACTGAATCAGTCTCGACCTGATCTCGACTAGTCTGAATTAGTCTCGACCAATCTGAAAAGACTGAATTAGCGTCGACGTGTTTTCGACTATTTTTGTTTTTGTCTGAAACAGTCTCGACCAGTTTAAACGGCTGAATATGTCTTAACCAGTTTGAAGTCCGAATAAGTCTTGACGCTCTCTCTAGAATAATCTTCAAAGAATTAGTCTCAACTAATTTCAATAGACTGATTACGTCTTGATCTGATCTTAACTAGTCTAAGTCTGTTAATAGTCTTTTACTTCTCTGGATGTGTTTTGCAACTCAACCTTTTATACAATTAAATAAATATATACTTAAGTTTTGTAATATCTTCAATCATAAATTGTAACATATATGCGTTGTTAACCAATATTTTATGCATTTTCGGTGTTAATATAAACACCACAAAATGCATACAAATATTTAACACACCATTACTGAAGACATCTTTTAAATTGTGTAAGCAGGGTTGTGTTATGATATTATTTCCTTAATTTGAGTAAAGCATGGAATTATCTGTGATTCATTACATTTAAACAATTACCTGCAAACAGTTCGTGTTGGTAATGTGGTATTTTACTTTTTGGGGAATTATTTCTCTTTATGGTACAGGATGCTATTAGAAATAATATACAATTATAGCATGGTGTTGAGGTCGATACGAAATTTTATCGCACTGGCCAAGAACAATATCGACCAAGGACGAAGTCCGCGGTCGATATTGTTCTTGGTCAGTGCGATAAAATTTCGTATCGACCGAAAGCAACATACTACAATTGCTTTATTATTTTTCCCCCAATGGGCACTGCAAGTAAATAAAGTTGTTTAGAGCAAATTTTATATAATGAAAACATAACAACAAAATTCAATCAAATAACATTTGTGAACTTAATGAAAGTTTTTACTGTTTTGGAAATGGCAGCATGAAATTAACGGTTATATTAAAGCAGTTGTTGAACACTGGCATAGGCAGGTTTCTTGGTGCACATGAAAGTGATGAGCTACTTGTATTGGTGGAAAAAGTAGATGTAGCTTTTGATATGTCAGTAGAAGTCGGTTTTGTAGTGTTTATCAATTGCAAACTAAACGGATTTTCAACACTGTTTTCTTGATCGTTAAACATGAAATCATTTAGAAAGTTCTCTTTGTCATCTGTATCAGTGTTTTCATTAACTGGTTATTTATCACTTGAAATATCTCTGAAAAATGTTTCAGTTTGGCTACTGGTCAGTTGTGTTAATTTAATACCATGACTGTCATTTTCCTCCAAAAGTTGTTCAATAACATTTGTTGATTTTTTGACAAGCACATTTTTTGACTTTGTTTCCAGTTTTTTGTTGATAATTTCTGACATACGACGTTTGGTTGATTCATCTGTTTTTCCAGAGTAAATTTTGAGTGAAGTTTCTGCTTTATGACCAGTGACTTTACCGTCATAATATGGCGACTAGGGATCTGAGCGCTGTCAAGAACATGGACTGTTGTGGCGCGTAGTGAATGATTTGTATACATCTGACTTAACTTTGCAGCTTTGCTAAGTTCTGGCATAAAAGATCCTAGTCTATTGTGTCCTAGAGGAACGTTATCGTAATAGACTCTATCTACTGGTTCCTTCCTCACTTTTTGGAAAAGCTTATTGCAGTTCGGATTTAGTCGGCGCAGATATTTCACAAATGACCTAACTGGGCATTCCAATGTTGCTGAAAAAAAATTGTTATTAAATATTACCTATTTTTACGATAGTTCAATAAAAAATATCACACCATTTGGGCATGAAATTCATGACATTTGATAGGCTTATTTAAGTTTTTGGTCAACAGAAAGTTGAGTTGTGGCAGTCATTAATATAAGTATTATAACCGACGAAAACAGTACAAATGTAATTAGGCATCAAATCTAGTAGCACTCGTTTTTGGCATAAAAAGATTTTATAGGTACAATATAAAAAAATCTCATACAACAAAATTACACAAAAAACATTAGCCTGATGTGTGTTCAACAATGTTTAAGATGCTTCAAAGAAACTTTGGTTGAACTTTATTTCAATATTTGTCTACGTTAAAAAAATATACGTGAAAATGGTTTATGTGAATATTATTGTAATTTTTAAAAACTTCAATTTAAATGAATTATTTTGTCCGACCGTGTCGTAATACAAGGTTTATGTCATCTTTTCTATAGAAATGGCTGAACCATGTCCAAACCATTGAGATGGCCAGTGCTCTGGTAGTTTATCACCTGTTCTGTTATCAGAATTTGTTGATTTTCTATAGATTTTTCCATTTTCAGGTAATTTTGTTCTACCCATTTTAAAGAAAGGTCACAGTTAATCAATTTTACCTTTTTTCTCATACATCCTGCCATCAGATGATTTCTCTCTGAATCTTCTTGGTGGTTTTTGGTCTGCTCATCTTTGGTCTGGTACACATACAAGCATCCCTCATCATCTCGCCTAACAGCAAAATCTGACCTTGTTAAATTTGCCAGATTCTCTCTACCTCTCCTCCCGAAATGCAACATGAGATCAATAAATACCTGTAAATATAAAATGAAACAAATCATATTAAAATTTAGTTTGATAAAATTCTTTTACATGTAAATTAAATAAATGTAGAAAATGAACTACATGTACATGAAATCTAGATTGATGAATAGCAAAATTAATCTACAGGTACATCAGCAATTTAAATTTTAAACATATATTTTTTACATGTTACACACAGACAGTCTTCAAATGAAGCAACAACAGCATACAAGTCTTACAGATTTGGCCAGTAAATGTGTTGTCGAGCTTATGTGCATCAAATAGTAAATTGTGAAGACTTGTGGCTGAATTGGATGCATGAATTAAAAAGAAACGCAGATCTCACAAAAACATTATTAAATGGGGGCAAATTGAGTTGTTTCGGCATACATTTTGAACAAGATAGAAAAAAATCTTTAAATAATAATTATTTTATAAATACTTAAGTGAATATTAAAACGGGGGTTTAACAAAAACTACCTATCTTGCACGAATTCATATATAATATGACGGACGAAAATATATGATCTGACAATACATTTGTTGTATTTTTTAAAATAAATGTCCAAGGGCAAAATAAAATTTATTTATTACCTTATATTGTAGTAATTGGGCATCTTCCTGGTTGTCTTGAAGTAGAAAGTCATATAACGTTGACAGATCGCCATCGCTGATAGGAGGGTGGTGGTCCACTGCCGCCTTGCCTTGCCGTTTCAATTCTTTTCCCATACACTTAAATGCTTTTGATGACTTATTAAATACAGTTTTGCTTTTAATGTCAATTTCATCATTCCTCTTGTTTCGAAGATACCGCTGAAGACCACTTCTGTAAGATGCCATTGTGGATTTTTTGTACAATTGGCCATCTTTGCTACGCATTTCAACGTAAAAGCTTGCAAGTCTCGCATCCAACTCGTCCGAGGAGAAAGATTCAAATTCCGCTGACAAATTTTTGGAAGTTAAATATTCCCTGAACAATTTTACCGCTGTCATAGTAGTCCGCTATGTATTTAATGCATCTTCATTCTCAAAAAGTGAGTTCATTCCTCGCCCTCTACGGTAGCGAACCTAGACGTCGCCATTTTGAAAACAACTGTTTACAGACGATAGGTCATAGGTCAAGTCTAAAAAAATTTTACAGCATGCTGTACGACTAAAAATAGAATATCACGTGATTTCCTTTAATCCAATAGATAATCGATAATTATACAGAAAAATAATAATAATAAAAATAGCACTGAGTCGCGAACATAAATTAAAGTGGCTACAGCTCCTTTATTTCTGAACATTATAGCGCGACTGTTTTATTCCTGTAATGTAATAGCTCTAAACTTTAAAGTAATATTTTACATATTACATTATAGCTACATGTATCTTGTAAACTTAAATACACAAACATGTAAGCTATGTGTAACATATAGAAAAATCAAAGTTTATGAAATGATTTTCTTAAGTTTCCTTTTAATTATACGAAAATATGTTTCATTTAAATCTAGCTGATTTCCTTAGGAATACACAATTTAGTTGATGTGGACTGTATCCGTATATGATTTATTTCCAGGTAGCATTCACGGTATTAAATAAATCTTTTTGTGTTTTATTCAACTTGGCGCATACCCAATGCACATACATGTACAATCACGTATTGTAAATTTTGGTCCAAACTGGTATTCGGCAATGACAATAAGCTTTCAAGTATTTTGTATAGATATTCTTTTGACGAATTTCACGAAATGCCAATTTTCAATGGCTTTGGTTAAAAGAAGTAAAAAAGATTTTAAATATAAGTGGACATAGCAATATTTGGATAAATCAATGAAACTTTAATCCTAAATAGTTAAATTTATGTGTAAAACAAAAGCTTAAAGATCAGATTCGACAAAAATGGTCAGCTGACAACTCGTCGAAAAAATTTCGTATAGGCTATTTAAGGACAGTTTTGTTTTCGAGAAATATTTAAATATTTTACAAAACAAGGATGCCATTACATAATGTCAATTAAGAACTAACAATCATATGCTACCAATTGAAACAGGACGATGGTCGAGAATTGAAAGACAAAAAAGAGAACATGTTACCTTTGTAACTCACTAGAGATGAGGACGAATTTCATTACATACATTACATTGGTTTTTGATGCGACAATTGAAAAGTATTAAAATGTTTGAATTGATTGTGTTCTTGTTGACAAAATGCTTCAGAAAATAAGAGCTCATAATTTTGAATACATGCTCATTTATATCTATTATTCAACAACTCAAAATGTTTTTATAGCTCTGTTGGTTATATATATTTTATAAATGTTGTACTTTCTCTTTCGTGTTTTTTATCGACAAAATTAGTCGTTACTGTGCATTTATTATATCAATTTACATTATTTATATACATTTTGTTGCGGCTTGAAATTTGTACTGCTTTAACAACAGTCAGCTAAGAAAAAGGAAGAAGAACTTGCACTTTTAACGGACTTTAAAATGTGTTTTAGCTGACTATGTCCCATTCAAGTGGATACATACTGTCCTACTTTTTAGGTACTCGTTAAGGGCTTAGTTCCCAAATTAAATTTAGAGTAAATGAAAGAAAAAGATTTGGTCCAGCAGTGTTTTCACAAAAAGTCTTAGGTGTAACATCTATTGTAAGTGTTGAAAGATCAAAGATAAATGCATTGTGTCGTTTGCAATTACGATGTATTTTACACTTACGACTTGTTTGCAAAATACTGCTGACCTCTAAGTTCACTGCTTTTTGTAATAGAGTCAAAATTGAAACTACAAACTAAACTCTGCAAGTAGCGTAATGACTTCAGCTTCCCGATCATTGAGAGCTAATAGTTAATCAATTTCAGTGTGGTGTTTACATTTCACAACTTATGCAATTGATATTCTGATTTTCTGAAACGGATGCTGCTGTTGACAATAATGTACAAAACAACATTAAGATACAATTGATTAATTTGCTTAAGACTTGTGATTAAGTTTTTTGTTAAGGTAACAGACATCCTACTGCAGTATTTGTTTCATCCAATATTGATGCAATATCAAATTACATATCTCCAGATTTCTTGTAGATTACATAGTTCTTTGTCTCATATCGCTTGCAAATAAACAATCAGCTGTTTTAATGGCGAATAAAACATCGTACAGATTCAGATTCTTTATTACACTCAGACACATGTTATCTGTTACATGAGGACATGAGAGAACAGACAGACAAATACATAAAACATTTTTTCAAAAGTGAACATAATTTTGTAACAAATACAGCAACATGACTTAATCACTTTGAATTACAGTACATAAACATATATTTCATTTTATCCGATGAATGGTATAGAGATGGAATTATTTTTTTCTCAATGCTAACACTTTTGATTTTCTACACATTGAAAGATAATAATATTCATCTCCTAATACATTTTCATCACACAATTTACATGTTCTATTTTCTCTCGGGATATTGTACAGCATCGAAATTTTCTTATCCAGATTTTTACATCTTCGGGGAGTCAGTGAGATTTTGTTTCCATGACAAATTGATTTTTAAATAATCTAAAACATTTCCTCTAGATGAATCGTCTATAGTTCTAAATCATTTTTGTAAAAACTGATCTCTTAATCTCTGTGTAATAACCGGTTTTATCAGAGTGAAGTCATAGTATTGTCGGTTAGTAAATACATGTATATAACTTAAACCACATTTGTCAAAAATTGATGTTACATAGGATACACATTTAAAGTTACAAATATCATTTTGATGCAAGTAAAGTATCAAATTGAGAAACTTACTACTTAGTTTGGTTTTGTCCTTTATCAATCTATTATAAAATGAAATTATTCTTATTTTAATATTGATATCAAGCGGGAATCTGCCAAGTTCGCCGTTTACCATAAAATTTGAAGTACATGTAATCTTTCGAAGCCCTAGAATGCGTTTACAAAATTGATGTACCTTTTCTATCTTCTCATTGTTTTCATATCCCCATATTTCGGAACCATATAGTAAGATTGATTCAACGAGGCTATCAAAAAGTTCAATTTGGATGTCGATAGGTAAATTCAAATTTCTGTGCTTGATCTATCAGTTTGGTTTTGGAGTCGTGAAATGATCCATTATATTTCACAAGTAAGCCTAGATATGTATAATCTATCTTTAAGCTATCTACAATTTCAAGTGATGCACCCTTAACTTTAAAATCGAAAGTGTTCCTGACCTTTCTTTTATTGAATATCAAACCTTTTGTTTAATTCGTATTAACAGAGAGTTTTCACAATCTCAAAAATGTCCAATGCCTTTTGTAGATTTTCACTGGATAGAGCAAAGATAACTGTATCATCGGCATAGAGCAATGCAAAAATCTCCAAGTATATTTGTAATGTATCGTGGCGTTTTTGCTTTACCAGATGCAGAGGTTCACAGTGTAAATTTTTAAAGAAATTATCCAAGTCTTTCAAAAATATAGAAAACAAAAACGGTGACGCACTCCGACGAGACAAAGAAAAAACTCAGACTTTTTATTTTATTGTAGCACGCATGATTTGATATTATTATACATATTGTATATTACCCTGAAACACTTCCCTTTAATATTGCTGTTCTGAAGCTTCCTCAGAGGTCTGTTCTCCATATGGTATCAACAGCTTTCCTGGAGTCTATAAACGTACAAAAAAGGTTTTTTTTTCAGAAGATAAGTATAAACATATTAGAGAGTGAGGTACAAAAATATTATTCATGTTGAAGGACCTTTTCTAAATCCTGCTTGATTTTTGGAAATAATATCAAATTCACTTGAAAAATCATTTAACCTTGCATTCAAGATAGAGGTGAATAGCTTACCAAGACAACTGACAAGTGTAATTGCTCAAAAGTTATCTGGGTTCCACTTGTCACCATTACTTTTTATAAATGGGCTTAATTATTCCATTAAGCCAATTTTCAGGTATAATTCCTAAATCGAGAATGACATTAAAGAGTTTGCAGAAGACATTAATAAAATCAACCTGAATATTTTTAAGAGATTCTTTAAGTACATCATCTACTCCCGGCGCTTTGTTGTTTTTTAAATTCCAAATGACACTCTTAACTTCTTCATTAGTTACAAGACCATTAGGAATATCATTCATACGATGGTTATTGGTTGCAAATTTTCAAGGTCATCACTATCAATTTCGTATTCGTTATGGGCATCATATATAAATTGTCATTATTCAAATCTCGGATATATCGAAACAAAGTTTCGAATGGTATATCAGGCTCGTCTTTTTAAAATTATTTAATCTATTTGAAATATTCCAGAATTTTTTCGGGTCTGATTTAGAATGCTGACGTAAGTCAACAATGCATTTATTTTGATACTTTTTATAACTCATATTCGTTTGGTTTTTGTAATCTCGAGACGCACTATTTAAAGATTTCTTAATATCACTTTTTTTATTTTCACTATAATCTTTTTTAATTTTATGGTACGCGTATCTTTTTTTCTTACAATCTATGTCAAACCAAGGTTTAGTTTTCCTTTTCCTTTGGATAAAAGTACCCATGACCTCAGACGCCTAATTAGTCAAAACATAAACAAGAGCATTTACCAAATTATTAACGCCCAAAACATTATCACACAAGATTAGTTTGTTTTCTTTGTTTGATGGTGTTTAACGCCACTTTCAGCAATTTTTCAGCTATATCATGGCGTCCAGTTTTTATTGGGGAGGAAGCCGGTGTACCCGGTGAAAACCCCCGACCTGCGGTAGGAAACCTGGCAATCCTTGTCAATTAAGATTGGAGTCGAGTTCACCCTGCCTGAAGTGAGAATCGAACCCGCAATCTCAGTGTTGACAGACCACGTGATCAATAGTAGACGAACTACCTTGACCACTCGGCCCCCGAGGCCCCCACACAAGATTAGATCATTAAGTCTATAGTCAAGGTCAAATGTAGCGTGCTTATACTGGTCAATCAGTTCGGAATTCCATCGAACATAATCTTTTGGATTACTATTACATATATTAGGATTAACAAACTTATTTTTGGAAAGAAAAGGTTAATTCTATTGAACACGAGTATACATTTCAGATACAATATTGGGAACTTTCAATTAAATTGGCACGAAATTGCCTTGGTATATTTTATATTTTGAATCGTATGTTTTTCTAGAAGAGTATTTCAGTTTTTAATAAAAAATGCTACTGAAGGAAGGCAACATACAAAGAAAAAATTCTCATACATTCATGTCAGCTTACATGTACATAGCCAAAGACGTCGTTATATTATATTATATTATATTATATAATATTATACCCATAAACTTCTAAATTATTACTATAAAATATGTTTTGATATTTAATACCACTAAATTGTTTTTGTTTACATTTTATATTTTCATTAAAAGAATGTGTTTGATAAATCAACTATCAGCAGTGCAAAATAACACTCACTTGATGTTATTTATGCAATGGAACTTTCATTTTAAAAGTGAAAAAAAAATTGCATTAGCAGTATCATAGAGTTGACTTATGGATTTCATTTGAACATCAACTTTCATTTGTTACTTTTATACGCTGGGAAAAACTCACGTTACAAGCTTTCTGAAAAACTAATTGCAAACATGATAGTGAGAATTTCAAAGCATTTAAGGGGCATTTAATAAGGTTTGATGTTATTTTAGGACAACTACAAATCAAAATTGTTCCAACTGATGATCAGAACTGGTTTGTTAACTGGCATTGTTTGTGTTTGTGATTTTTTATGATGGACAGCTATTTGCCACTTCCAGAAAGACACTGAGCTGAGATATTCTCCATTTAGTAGTTTAAGAGGAAATTCAGTTGTGAGCTACAAGGGAATACAATAATACTCAGTGTTGTTAAGCATACAACATATAAGCCAGATCTAAAATTATGGGAAAGTAAGCACTAAACAAGGATAAAATTTATGATTGATATTTGTGTTATTTTACAATTTATATATTATCACTACATTTTTAGCATTTGTCAAAGGTCAATGCCTTTAAAACTGCCAAAGTGAACATAAAAATATTCTCATAAAATTAACGTAAATGTGTATATATTTAAGTTCTGAATATTGTTTATGTTTTGTTCATTATTGGTATTCTATACGTGTAGTTCTTAATAAAATGTTGTTGAAAGGTAAAGGCACAAAACTAAGAAAAATAATCATACTTTAATGTCACCTAAGATGACCAAAGACAGCGTTTATATTTTCTTAATAAATTTTTATATAATTACTGTTAAACATTATTGGATAATTAAAATCACGGTATTATAACAAATTTTCACAGAAAGAAACATTATTTTTGCAGCTATTAACTAGTTATTGTTAAACATATAGCAATTTGACGGAATCTTTTTGACAATATACGCCAACATGAAATACAAGTATAAAATTAAAATTATCTTGTGCAACTTATTGTAAAAAACGTAAAGCTTTGCTGGCTTTTTGTTTATAATAAATTCAATTTATTATTTTTTTTTGATAAATCATTTACCAACAGTAAAATCATGTTGAAATGGAACAGTTCAAAATTTAAGTGACCCTAAGTTAGTGCTATTAGGCAGATAACACATTCACTTGTTGTTTATTCATACAACGGAAATTTCATTTTAAAAATAAAAAAACATCTGCCTTTGCCGTATCACAGCTTTGACTTATGAATTCCATTTGAGCCTTAACTTTCATTTGTTACTTTTCCATGGTGGAAAAAACTTTAACGTTTCAAGCTTGCTGAAAGACTAATTGCTTACAAGATATAATGAGAATTTAAAAGTAATCGCTGGCATAAGTTTTTGAGATTATTCTAGGGCAACTGCAAATCAAAATATGTTCCACCTTTCTGATTATTGCGATCAAAAGGGATTTGTTTGCTGTCATTGTTTTTTTTAATTAATACCGATTATTGATGGTGAGCAGTTATTTAGCACAATTCGGAAAGACGCTGAGCTTAGATATTATCCAATTACTGGCTTTCGAGAAAAATAGACGACAAAAAAGTAGTTGTTTGCTTCAAAAGAATACGATAATACTAAGTTTTTTCTATTTTAGAGTAAACAAAATCTAATGGGCACGTTTGCACGAAACAAAATGACAATAAACATAGATATTATTTTTGATTAACATTTTTTAAATATATATTATTCAAACATAGTTAGCATTTTTCCATGTCAATACCGTTAAACTGCCACAGTGACTGTAAAAATATATACATGTACCTATGTTTACGCTAGACTGTGTTTCTAAGGATTGAGTTAGGGGTTTACAGCTTAAGGTTTTAATTTGTTTAAAGAATGGCTGATAAAGAGTCCTTTCGTACATTTTGAAAAAGAATAGACTCATTTTAGCCGCTACATAAGACTATACTTTTTATCTTTACCTGATACTCTATCCCAATCTATGTAGATATATTGTTTGCTCACTTGTGCTCGAAGTATTCCTGTGCTGGACGTTCAGCAAACGTTAAATTAATCAATTGCTCTATATATCATGTTTCCCAAGTGGACTCATTGTTTGTTTTTGTGTTCTCATTCTGAAAATATCTTATATAATCAATCAATATAATTTTCTGAAATGTCATTAAATTAACCTAAGGCCAAAAACACATGGAAAACGACAATCGTTTCTGCAGGTTCGGGGCAATAAATCGAAATTTAATAACATAAGGAGTCTAGCCTGAAAAAAACAATCACTCGTAAAAATAAACAATCAAATACTACGACACTGACTAAACCTCCGCTAAAGTAGACATAAACTGCGTAATAAAGACAACATAGACCGCAATAACATCACTACGCATTGAAATATATTTTAATTATATCAGCCAAATCAAGGATAGTAAATTAGAAGAAAAACCAAAGTGTTATCAACAGAACAATTAGAAATACAAAAGCATCTTAAAAAATCACAAACAAAGCTATTAACACATTATACGACTTTTACCACGTCGCGCGAGAAATAGATAAATAAGGACAATCATAAGAGAATTTATATTATTACATATAAGCTATTGGTGCAGAAATATTACAACAAATAAATGGAAAATTTCTTTTCTTGAAACAAACCGTTTTGCTTCTCGCAGAAAAACTGTTAATCTCAATCTGAATTTGACCCTAAAAGTCAATATACTAAACATTATCGTGTGTGTAAGGCGCCTTTTTTGGCTGACAAATAAAAACTGCGTACCGCGTTTGGTCCAGCAAATGCTCCTTTTGTAGATTCAGAAATTTGTAAATTGAATTAAACAATTATTTTCCACAGTTATTAAAATTTTAAAATTTGGCGAATTTTTCATTTTGATAGAGCAATTTTTCACAGTAAATTTGGAACTAAATAACAATGGAAGTGTACATTTGAAAAAGTCAATTAATATCTATTCGAAATCATTCGGGTAATATCGTCTGCAGTGAAGGCAGGAAAAGTCGCGCGGTTTGCCAGAATACCATTGAACGTTACGAAAGCAGAAAATCTCTGTGAAAACAACGCGGCCCCTTTTGGAACCAAAATGGCTGACATCCAATGTAAAATTCCAGTAGCTAAAGGACGATTTGGGACAAGCTAACAACAAAGGCATACTATAAAAACTGGTATCGTTATCTTGTAAAACATTTTTAATTGGATTTTAGTACTACAAAGGTACAATATGGAATAATTACAAAATGCAAGCAAAATACTGAGCGCGCGGGTGTGTAATTTTAAGAATAGCTTATTCTAGCAATTTATAGCAAACATGCTGTTCGATCTTTTCAGATTATTAGTATTTAAGGCTTTCCACTTTCCAGTGGAAAGACTTATTGCATTTTGTTTCGCGACATGTCGTAAAGACATTTTGTACTATGAATGTATGAGACATTATGCTTTTGCAGTTAACCCTGTCACACCGAACACTTTTTCTTTACGGAGTTATTTCCCCTCTCATAAAAATCTTGTGTGCAGATAAACTTTCAAA
Organism: Limnoperna fortunei; assembly: GCA_944474755.1. NCBI lineage: Eukaryota > Metazoa > Mollusca > Bivalvia > Mytilida > Modiolidae > Limnoperna > Limnoperna fortunei. The sequence goes on along the minus strand of OX104116.1, from coordinate 17,574,922 downwards.
CTGTAAAAGATTTCGCAATAAAACTTTTTGCAAAATGGTCAGCTATTGATTGCGACAATTTGTTACATATCGCGCAAAGTATTTTGACGACTCCTTGTTGGAGTTATTTCCCCTTATTTATTGGAAGTACATTTTGTACCATTGTAACTCATGAACCAGAGGTGATAGAGACTAGATATTTCACAGTTGGTCATCATTGACCTTGACCTTGAAAAAGGTCACAAGGTCAAAGGTCAAGGTCATGTTCTAATTTTTGACCCTTTGTTGTGTGCAGATCTCCTCTTTTACTATAATAGATAGAGAACTGAAACCTTTACCAAAATGTGTATCATATTAAGATCTTGAATCGTCACTTTTTTATTTGACATTTTTATAAGAGTTATCTCCCCTAGACCAATAAAATATATTGTGAAGTACATTATATCAATATATCTCAGTTACTATAACAGATATTTATATGAAACCTTATATCATTAGTCATCATTCACCTTGACCTTGAAAATGGACACAAGGTCAAAGGTCAAGGTCACGTTTGAAATTTTGACATTGTCTTGTCATCGCTATTTCATTGAAACGGTAAAAGATAGGCTATAAGTTATAATGGATAAAATGTTGGTCTCATAAAGGCGCAACTTTTTTACATTTAAAGGGAAAGGATCCGACTTCATCTTATAGGAGTTATCCCCCATTACAACCATTGATAATTAGGTTTTCATTAATTACTCATCAACTATTGATAGTAGAGGCATGGGGTCTTCACTATAGACCAGTATGACCCTTGACCTTGAAAATAGAAACAAGGTCAAAGGTCAAGGTCATCTTATAAATTTTGGTATTTATGATAAATAGTCATTTCTTCATAATTATACGACATATTAACATAGGATCTTCACTGTTTGTTTGTCCTTTATTGACCCTCGGCATGATCAAGGTCATATTGACAGAAGTCAAGGTCAAAACATATTTTTCGGAAATTCTGCTTTTTCGTGTAAATAAAATTGTAAATCTTAATAAATGCTTTGTTTTTAAAGCATTAAGTATGCAAATATCAAAAACTTACTGGGCAAGGGCATTTATGTCAATTAACGTCCTTTTTTTGATACCTTTTTTATTTCGAAAGATAGCCGAATGGTTTTTTCTTTCGATTGTTTATTTTGAAAAGAATAGTCAATTTCCATCAACCAAAGTCAATGTCAAGGTCATTTTTGCGATAAGTGGAAAGCCTCTCATTTGTTCGGTAGAACCAATGAACTTTAATTTATATTTACTATTTGCGTTACAAGTCGGATGAGTGTAAATATTGTGGTGATCCATTTGGTTCAGGCAGACAACTAAACTTTTTAGAGTGGAATAAAAAGTTATTATTATTATGTCCAGATTACCTGAAATATGTCTCTTTTTAAGGTTGTGTACTTTAAATACAATTTAATACTGTACGTCATATTCAGAATATAGCTTCTTTTAGCACCATTAATAGATACATGATTGATCTTTTCCCTTTTATAAAAAATTTACTTTTAATTATTAAAGAAATGTCAATGCTAAAAGAAAAAGACAAGAAACGGTTCACAATGAATCTTTATTAATTTAAAGGAGATTATATCTTTATATCGAAATTTGAATGTGGATACCGATGCGTCTATGATAATGTTAAGTGTCTAGATATCTAGTTCCGCTCCTAAATTGTAGTTCCACAGTTAATATTTCAATTTTTCATGGATTTTTCTTTTTGAGGATGTTCAGAAAATTTAGAGCAACATGGAAATCTGAGCAAACTGTCAAACAGCCATTGATATAGTTATGTTTACCTTTTTGTGTGCAATAATCGTTTGATTTTGATGAAATATGATTAATTTATCCCTGAATATTTCTATTCTGTCTTGGAATTTTCCAAAAATTTTGAGCCATATATAAATCTGTGGCCAACCTGTCACACCGCGTTGATTAAGACATTAAAATAAATACGAGTTTTATTCTGATAACAGTTAATATTTCAATTTTTCATGGATTTTTCTTTTTGAGGATGTTCAGAAAATTTAGAGCAACATGGAAATCTGAGCAAACTCTCAAACAACCATTGATATACTTATGTTTACCTTTTTGTGTGCAATAATCGTTTGATTTTGATGAAATATGATTAATTTATCCCTGAATATTTCTTTTCTGTCTTGGACTTTTCCAAAAATTTTGAGCCATGTATAAATCTGTGGCCAACATGTCACACCGCGTTGATTAAGACATTAAAATAAATACGAGTTTTATTCTGATAAAATATATTAAGTTATTTATACAAATAAACAGTCTTATACAATATTGTTGAAGGTACAAGTTAGAAGACTCTTCACATTTTGTTTTCATTTGCTGCCTTTGGAAGTTTTGTGCCTAATCGTTGATTATATTGTCGGGTGTCTAAATTGCACCCTGTTGTAAACCAACACCACTTCGTCTTCGTTCTGATCGATAACGTCATACTTTTACTTAACTAGCGTACTATATTTTAATAGCTGTCAACAAAAAAGTATTATAAAATGAAAATTAAACAAGTATTACCTCAATAAGTCTATTTGTTCTAATTGTCTAAATAAAGCAACTGTTTTTTTCTAACAAATCTACACTACAATCTTGCCTTTTCATTTCCACTTCAATATATACAAATTGAAGAAATGATTTTTATTATATTCACGAACTTATTATGAACATGGTTATAATTAAGCATTTTCAAGCACTGTACAAACTACATACATATTTTTCTTAAATAAAAATTTTAATTTAATTTATTTCAATGGTTTATAAAAAATATGTAACGCTCCTCCTGTGAAAAATGCAAAAACATCATTGAATAAGTCACAAGTGGTATAGAAAAGAAACATTTTTTGCACGAAAAATTCCCACAATATTCATAATAGACCAAAAATAATCTAAAGTCATACATCCTTAACTACTGAATACTTATCAGTTTGAATGTGTATGACATCAAAGGATTTTTTGGAGTTTAGAGTTCCGCACACCACCTTCCGAGACAGTTGAATAGGAAAGTAGATACTGATTGTTTAATTATAGATAAAGTACCAGTTTCAAGTTTGATAAAAAAAGCTGTTGATTGCATGATCGAAGTATATGGCTCATTATTGATATGTATATACTCGCCTGGATACTGTTCATATTACCTTAGACTACTGTATTTATCTGAAGAAAAGAACACACGAGGGACCTCTAACTATAAATATAACTTTTTTTTTGCGTTAGTCAGAGCAAAATGTTTTAAAACATAGAAGCCTCAAAATCAGAGAGCAAAATGTGTCTTAGCTGAGAGTATATAGACAAATGTTTTAAAAAACCTCTAACAGTAACATCTGACAAGTTTTGATGCTTTGATGACTGTTTCATCTCTTGGTTCTGATGCCTGAATCTAGATGTATAATTCTGTAGTTTTTGAAGGAAAATGGGAGGACAATTCAGTTGGAAGTGTTAACTCGTATATTATATGTTGGTCACAATTAACCTTGGTCTTTATGAAAAGAACCAAGAATGCGGAAATACTAGGCTTGATTGTCATCATGTTATACTCAGACATCCGTAAAACCGGCATTTTTCACTTTATAAGGCAGTTATACCTGTTGAAAAAAGTATATCCATCTTACGTTTTTCATTTTTAAAATTCTTTAAAAGAAAATTAGGCTGATATATATTAAGCTTTCAAAGAAGAAAAACAGGAAGAAACAAAATACCAGCAGTAGGATAGCCAGGGCCAATCAATGTAAAAATCAACAAGAAATTGTTGCATCGAATATCAAAAGTATATTTACAAATCAAAGAAACTTTCAAAGAATCACAGTTGTACAGAAAAAGAGTGATGAAACAACTAATGCAAAGAAAGAATAGCTCCATAATCTGCACCAAGGTATGGTTATGTCGATAAGAACTTTGAGTTATAAGTCTTATTTGATTTCAACAAAGAGCCAGAGGAAATCAAGGGAGCTCTGTTGTCATTAAAACATTCCCTCCTGAGAAGTTAAAAACTACCCACATTCTTGCATTTCCTAGATGGGTTCAGTGTTTACCAGTGTTGCGAGCATCAACTTGAAGTACTGAACTCTGATAGCGGACAGAAGGGTCCATTTTCTTTTGTGATAACTTCAAAAATATGAACCAATAGTTAATTACCATTTAAATGGTATGCCAGCGGGACCATATTGTGAGGGTTAACAGTGCTAGACCCACAGAGATACCTAGCGCGTCCCCATGGCCACGTGGCGAATATGGAATGCCCTCTCATTGGGGTGGGGGTTGTCAGTTCATATTACTGTAAGCCTGACAGTTTGTAACGTGTTTAAAGAGTGCAACAGTCCTTGCACAATCAAGCCTAAAAAGGCTTAATTTTAATTTTCCGCCCTATCCAAACTCATTACTTTCCTAGTGGCAGTCGAAATGTTTGCTCCTTGATTCATCATTTTCAAATTTATTTATTGTTTTTAAACTTGTTCCCGTCCCGTTTGACGTAAAGCAAACATCCAATCAATCAATTCAAATGATATGTTCATTGTTTTGAACAGTTTCTCTGAGCGTGTGCAATACTACAGTCATTCACTGTCAAACATGTCTTGATGAAATGCTCTGACGTGGTCCACATACTGTAAATGCATATAATAGTTCGTTTACAAATGTCGCAGTCGACATAATTTTAAGTTTTTCAAAGAAATTTATTTATACAGAAACATTTCGTCTTTTTCTATCAATATGTGATATTGATTGACTAGTGTATGGACTTAACCGTATCGGCTTGGTTTATCATCCTGAGACCTCTATATCAGAGTGATATGGGTTAGCCCATATATAAAATATAAAAGAAACATTCACAAAAATAAGCTAAAGAAACCAAGAAAGCCTTGGTTCTCTGACTCATGTCATGATCTTAAAGTAACAGTCCAAAACTATTGTTCTCTGGTCAATAAACACCATGAAAATGGAACTTACAGGAAAGCATTCTATTCATACAATTCAAAGTATAGACGATTATGTAAACAAGAAGAAAAAAAAATATAAAAAACTAATGTACGATAAACTAAATTATAACATTGATAAAGACCCCAAATACTTCTGGAACCTTATAAACAAAATTAATTCACTCTCAGAAACTAATACAGGAACAATTTCAAATGAGGAGGATTTTGTCCAGTTCTTTAAAAAAATACTGACAACAATGACTTCCATAATCACATTTTATCAACACTCAACAACAAACTTCAAGTATTAGAATCTAATAAAGAAGAGCATATACTCAATAATGATATAATAGCTGAAGAAATCAAAACAGCAGTTAAAACATTAAAACATGGTAAATCTGCTGGAACTGATCTTATCAGTAACGAAATGATCAATCCTAATATTCAAATACTAATGGAACCCTTATGTAAACTATTTAATAACATATTTCAATCAGGCAATTTCCCCCAAATTTGGAATGAAAGCCATATATCCTTAATTTACAAAAAGGTAATAAACTTGATCCTTCTAACTATAGAGGAATATCAATTACCTCAAATTTAGGCAAATTATTCAACAAAATTATTCATAACAGATTACTACAATTTTTAGATATTAACACAATAATAAGTGAAAACCAAATTGGATTTAAGTCAAAGGCAAGAACTGCTGACCACATTTTCTCACTTAAATCCATTATAGATCATCACAAATCTAAGCAAAAGAAAGTATATGCAGCCTTCATAGATCTAAAAAAGGCCTTTGATACAGTTTGGAGAGAAGGCCTCTTTTATATCTTACTAAAGCATAAAATTCCATACAAAATCTTTTATATTATATATTCTATGTATCAAAAAACTACATGCAGACTTAAATTTTCAAATGGAGTAAGCGAAAAGTTTACCTCTAATTGTGGAGTAAAACAAGGGGATGTCCTGAGTCATACTTTGTTTAACCTATTTATAAATGGCCTTATTGATGAACTTAAGAATAGCTCAACAAACCCAATTATATTAGGAAGTTTAAATATATCATCACTTATGTATGCAGATGATATCATCTTGCTGTCAGAATCACAAGAAGGTCTACAAAAAGCACTGGATACTTTAAACAACTTCTGTGTATCCTGGAAACTTAGTGTAAATAAACAGAAATCAAAAATATTGATCTTTAATTCTAATGGAAAGTCACAAATTAACCAATTTAAGATAGATAATGAGATTATAGAAACAGTTAAATCATATTGTTTTCTAGGAGTGGTTTTTAACTACACTGGTAACTTTAATCTAGCTAAAACTCAATTAATGGAAAAGGGAAGAAAAGCTTGGTTTAAGATAAAGAAATCAATAACTTTAGATAATCCATGCATACTGTTGGAAAAACTTTTTGATACCCTGATTCTATATGGTAGCGAAGTATGGGGAGCTGCTAATAGTTACAAAGATTCAGAACCATATGAATACTTAAATTGGTTTTATCTTATGCTTCCGACAATAAGGTTAAAAACTAAAATGAGTACAAATAAAAATTCTATCATTTTGCAACAAATAATGAATGAAAGATTTTTAACGAATTCCTCTGTGCCTTCAACGTCTAAAAAACAGTTCAGGTTCCGCCATTGTTGATATTGATGCAGACGTACCGGAAGTAAAGTGCACGAGATGCTCTTAATACGGGGTTATCAGCCCGAAGTGTTCAGATACGGGGTTATCAGATCGGGGTGTTCAAATACGAGTCGGTTTTTTCCAGTTGTATCCGATATTCAAACTCCTATTATTTAGCCATATGTATATGATAAAAACTTTTTATTGTTTTACCCTCTTTTATCTATGTATATGCATATTTTTGTATGATATAACGTTTTAGTACTAATTGAGGGGTATTCAATTGTTTCAGTCATATATTTTATGCTATTGTTATTTTTTTTACACTGAAGCTGAAACATTGGTTGATGGACGTACATCAATAATCAATCAATCTTTTTTTATAATGCACGTATTTTAGTTTGAACACAACTCAACAAGGATGTAAAAAAATAACTTCCATTGCTTGATCTGACGGATGTTTATACGGTCGCTTTTACAACAAGTTGAAAGGAAATCATAACACAAGGTTTGTATAGCCTTTCTATTTGTTTATTATTGGCATGTTTTATAAATATTATTGCAAATTATTGTAAATTATAACAATATGTATGCTATGTTATTATATTTTTCTCGAACAACACCCAATATATTGCGTTTCGAAATAACCGTTGGGAGGCGGCGTTCAAACATATTATAAAATGCCAATTCTCATAGAACCAACGTATTTGCTATTTCTTGTATTCGCTGTCTCCATAGCATAGTGCAACGGAAAGCAATAATTATTATAAAGACGCAACACAGAAAATGTGTAAACTTAAGATGCACTTTAAAGGGTATCTGTCTCAATGTCTGAGATAGAATAAAGCGAAAATTAAAATATTCGCTTCTAATGCTGGCATCAGACTATCCCTAATTTAAGACCATGCACGAAAATAGAAATTAAAATAACGGTAAAAAAATCTAAACTTCGTCAAAAGCCTGTCAGCAGCCGAAGCCAAATACAATAGGTACATAAGGTGATACTATGGTTCTTTTATTACAAACGAAGGTACCCGAACGAAAACAAAATTTTGAACTTTTTTTTTCAAAAAGCTTACTAGCAGCCCGAAATTACACCAAGACCATAAGATGTTTACACGACGTCGTGTTAAAAGAATGATGCAATGGAACTGTGAAACGAAGGTGTTACGTGACATACTGCTGCTGCCTTCTTTCTTCGACTTCTACAGTTGTCTCATCATCAAGAATTATATTCTGCTTGAACTGAACGAAGAACTAGACCCTGTGTTACTCAACTAAAACAAATGTCTCGTTGCACTTGGGCGCTGTCCATTTGAGCCCAATATGGACACACAATTAGTTATTGACGTATAAAAAGATTGGTGGATTTTTGAAATTCAAATCATATTTTTGCTAAGAGTTACAGATCACACAAAATAAACCTTCCAATACACCTTGTAGACTGCACAATGAATATTGAAGATCATAAATCGGGATAAATTTACATTTTGAAACCATTCAAAAACTATATACTAATATTCAATTTAATTATATTAATGCGTAAACAGATTCACATAACATGTACTGTCATATTTACTCTCTCATAGAAATGCATCTTCATGTACAATATTTAAGACTTAGGTCAAAAGTCAAAAACGGCTTCTGTTGCCGAGGGATTAAGGTTATTAGTCTACCATTGATCACGTGAACACAGTCAATGGGCAAGTTGTGCTCGACCTCATTCTTAATTGGCAATGCCCTATAAATATGATCGCAATGATATACCCGACAATTTGCTGGACGTGGGGTTAAACACCTTTCAAACAAACAAAAGCAAAAGAAGTCGGGCTAGCTTTTAATATGACATTAACATAAATTTTGACATTGAGGTCAAAGTCAAGGTCATATAAATGTCATAATGGCACACCGTGTCATATTATTATACATTTGTTGAACAATATCTAAGACCTAGATTTAAAAAGGTGAATACATTAAAACTTTCCATATGAAAATTACACAAATCTGAGCTTGATGTAGATCATTTGAACATTAAAAAGTCATCATAATGATCTATGAATGTGGTACATCAAGACGAAAGTTACAGGATAGAAAAACGTTAATGTGAAGAACAATAATAAAACAAACAAAACATGATCCAGGTTTGCACAATTTCTTTACGTCTGCTCATTTGGTGTAAATTATTAGTTTGCGTGACGCCAGAATAACCTAATTCGGTGCATTAAATCGAATGAGTATTCTAATGCAGAACCGGAAAAACTGTAAGCGATTCTTATTAAACAATGTAAATTATTTTATGGTATATATTAAACAATTGATGTCGTTAAACGTTAACGCAAGCTCATATGAGACAAAATATCTCATTGTAGCTAGTGATATCTTATGTGCGGTCTTAAGTATGTCCGTGTCCCGGTGGTTTCTGGATGATAAATTACAAACGCTCAAACTGATTTTGATTAAACTGCTAAGCTGTGAAGAATTATAAAGTGGAGATTTATTTTAATTTTTATAATTTCAGCACAATTCAATTTGTAGTTTTTGAATTAGTATTAGGCCTATTTAAAAATTATGTCTATAGGTCCACGGTCAAGGTAAATTGTTCGTATAGGCTGATTTGTCAATCAGTAAAATGTGTTCACAGATGTTAAAAACTATGCAACGTAGTGGTGTATTATTTAATGTCCCAATATATGCCCTATTTTTGTATTTCAGTTTTTTGGGAATTGAAGATAGCATTATTGTATTTAAATATTTGCTAGCATACATTGGGGACCACATGGTCATAAATACTCGTTGATTGTCTCCAATAACGAGTCGACAGTAACCTTTTTCATTTGTCGGTCAGAATTTTTGTGTTTATATATCCCATCTGTTTTAAGCGCATCCATTGTTAGCAACTTCCTAAATATATCAGAGAATTTTCTCAGCTAATATACTTTAATCTGTAGAATCTGGACGCAACGCAACATCAAGTGTGCATTATGTTCGAATAATACCACTGACTTGTTTTAAAACTCGTGTTTTAAACTCGTTACAAGTATAAATTTAGTCATCTAACTTTTTAATCCTGTAGATTTTAACAAAAATCAGATATTCAAAACTCAAACTGAAGTCAAACTCCTACGTTCTTCAACATTTGTCATCTTAAGGCTTGACCTTTAAATAATTTCAATCCGAAAACCATAAAGGTTTGATTAAATGACATATCTTGGAAACATAAGACATCATATAAATCAATTTTTTACATAAATAGTTAGCTATATATTAGCAGTATACTCTGGATGTTGGTCTAACCCGAGAAAATTATTGTTCTTGAATTATAACTGCAAAGCTAGTTAAAGCATATTGTATTTTAATGTTTCTGGATGTTCTGTACAAAGTTTTTTGATCAGAAATCCACATGATGCTTTCATCGCAAGACATAGTTGAACATTCGATCCTACTGTAAACATGTTTTTTTTAAAAGGCTACATTTCTGAAACCGGTTAACTAATTAAAACAACACTTACGTGTATATTATTTTTATATGCTAATCAGAAATTCCAATCCCCATCGCAGTAAGTTAAACATACGATCTGTTATCTACTTTCAAATACATTTTAAAAAACTGCAAATTTAATTGATGCGATATTGTATATTTTATTTGGTTTCTTTATAAGATTGTTTTTCTACTTAATCAAAACTTCATTATACCTTTTATTGCAGGGATTAACTAGAAGCCTGAAAAAACGGAATAGAATCAATATTGTAATTAATGATAGAAACAAAGGTCATGTTATTTCTACCATTCGAAAATTTAAACGGCCGCCCTAACATTATTTAGTTTTGGGGAAATGCCATCTTTATTGTCTATACTAGTCAGGTGGGCCTTTGGTTTTGACAAAAGGACCTAGCAAACAAATATTTTTGAATACAAGACACAATTACCCGTAACCTGGTTCCATTTTGTGTAAAAAAGGTCACTTTTGTTGAACAAATTTCTAGCAATCTGTACTATTTAAACATGTTTGTCCAACACTTTCATTTCCGGTTTTAACTCGCCTGCAGTTTCAGAAAATTGTAGGAAATTTGTATCAAAAGCTCTCAGGAAATGTTCCCGTAGGTTAAAAAAAGTCCAGTAAATACCGCCTAAAGCACATGTAAAGTTTTATGTTGGGAACAACATAGCCTCTCATAAGGTCACTTTAGTTCGAAAGCAATCTTTTATGATCAGATAAAAAAAGCCACTTGCAATATGTCAAGGTTAGAAAAGGCTCAAGCAATTATTTCGCGTTCATGATAATAGGTCCGCCTTGATACATGTACATGTAGGCCCTAAGGTCATTAAGTTTTCTGAGGTACCATTTACCCCTCTTCACTTTGCATAAAACACACATGTAAGATCATCCGCCAAAATAGTCTTCTTTCATTACTTGTATGCAAAGGTTACCTCACGTAACCTTTTTCATGACATGTACTAGCTATAGTATGCAAAAGTTACCTCGGGTCACAACTTTCATTGCTTATACGCCATGTCTACCTCAAGTCGTCTATTTATTCCGTTTATGGAAAGGTTACCTCCGGTTGTTTTTTTTAATTTACTTATACTAATACTTTCTGGCAAATACAAGAAGCGTACCGTGTATTCATGTATTCTAAAGGAATGTGCGTCGTATCGCAATATACCGCTTGTCACGACATCAATCATGGCGTGATTTTCAAATAACAATATATTGGGTTTTAAATTACACCAGTATTTTGAAGTAAATTTTAAACAGAAAAAAACATGTCTTATCATCACCAGGTGCCTAATAATACCATTCAATGGTTAATACTACCATCCAATGGTTTTAAAGTTATTTTCCAGAAAGAACATAATACATGGTGGGAAACGTACGTCATCAAGACGTTTTGTTCACAGAATTTGCCGCATACACATGTCTGATTAGTCCAAATAAAAGTTAGTTCTCATGTTTCAGTTACTTTTTAACTGTTCGGTTTTAATATCTAATTTATGCCAACACCCACAAAAATGTGTGTAAAAGCGACAATTTATAATTTTTGACAAAGTTTTGTGCACACATTTTTATACATGTAGTAGTATTTTGTTTAATTGTGTTGTCATCATATTCAAGTTTGAAATTCCACATTTTTTGCAGAACGTTTCTGATAAATAATTTACATACGAAATGCGCACCATGTGGAGGGGCAGATAAAAAAATTTGTTTGTGCTTTTGTTTGTTTATTTACAAATGTATACAATGTATACATGTTGATTCAATTTTATTCAGGTATATAATTGTATTATGTTTACATTTATTACTTTTATAAGAAAAGATTTTTTATAATTATTTTTAACGAACTCGGATGTGAAAATCCGTCATTGTGGGCAATTACTTTTCATGTAATAATGCAGTATTACAAAATTATCTCATTTTATTATTCTATTATACATTTAAAACTGATATTTATTATATTATTTTCTACTATTTTATCTTGTTGTTAAGCAAACATCTTTAAATACGATTATTTTGCGCTTTCGCTTATTTTTAAAGATTTGTTTCGCAACTATACTTGGTTAAAGCTGTAGTCGTAGTATTTGAATAAACATAGCAACACAATTATTAAAGAAGATCAATCTCCAAATATCCAAGAAAAACAGACAAAACTAAATTCTAACATACTGGAGAATAAAAATCGGAGTGATACCCCATATAACAGCCATTCCTCAAATCGTTGGTAAAAAACTGGTTTAAATAATTGCATTCTAATGTGATCTTGTATTTGTGTAGTTATTCATAACACAACCTGTCCCGAGACACAAACAGGAAAATGAATGTCAAAAGAAGCAAAACAAAAACCAAACTCAAAAACAGAGAGCATCATTGATAAAAAATATTGGTGTTAACAAATGCACAAACAACAGTAGTTTCTAACCATTAAGTCAATGTGTGTGTCATTTGATAAAGATCCATCCGCTGATAGTTTTCCTATATAATTATATTTAAACCAATCTAACTGTAACATTTTAACCACTTACTTTGGCAGGATTTACGAAGCAACTACTAATAACAGCCTCTTGATGTTTGGTATGCAGCATCAGCATAGAGTCGCATATCGTGGGATTAGATTTCAGATCTGTCGCTCTAATACTTCCAGTTAAATGAAATGTAGCCTTTTTTACTTTGACGGATTTTTATCAAATGTACAATTGGGTTATGTTAACTACACCGAAAATGAAGTTTAAAATACAATGTTATCTTCATTCTGGAAGTCCGCTTTTAAGAGAAAGAAAAATTTTGAATTCATTTATCTTTTATCGTTCCTATCGGACCCAAAAGCTGCCTTTTGCACTAAATTTCTGTTCATTGATATAAACGTGTTCTTTATTCTGCCATTGGCCCTTCTTTTCTTTTCGGAGTGTTTTCGGAAACAAATTCATTTAATTGAATAGATAGTTATGAATCAATCTAAGCGAAGATCTTTTTATGTTTTTGCAAATAAATGTTTTGATTAACAAGGACTTTAGTGCACGAAGAAACTCTTTGTACATGTATAATACGTATTAGGACATAAATTCACAAAATAAACGATTCTCTTCTCTGCTTCTCTGAATAAGCATTATTAACATCCCTGTCTTAATATCCAAAACGTTATATATCTAACTTCGTTGTAATTTGTAGATCTTTTGACGACTTTTTTATTTCAGTGTGATATTCTCTGAAAGTTTTTGTTATTCCCTATGGTGTGTTTATGTGTTTGTTTCAAAATCCAATCTAGTGTACTTCATAACTCAATGCCAGTCATCGAAGCATACAGGCAATTCAAGCAGGTAGGTATAGTTTAGTAATATGCAATCTATAGCTTATCTGGGAATTATGGGACTATTAAATATGGTTCATGTTTTCATTGTGCATGGAGGTTGTCGTCACATGGTCTTGAACTAACAACTTGTACACTGTAGAGTTAGAGGTTCTGTATGCAGAGCAGTTTATAGTCTTATGTAAAAGATATATTTAGATATACTTTCGCTATATCAACTATACTAAAACTTGTTTCATAAATAACTAGCTATAAAATACGTTCAACAGACCATGCAACCCCTTTGTTTCAATAACAAAATACTTCAAGATATAACAATTTCTCTCTATTTTATACGATTATTAAACTTCGAGTTTTTCATTCTCAAATTAACCTATATTTAGTGCCTGTTTTTCCACACTCTATCATTCATTAAATACTCCACTATTAAACATTTGATGACAACAGCAATCAACAAATCTCAAAACATTTACACGTACAATTGATAATTCCTTTCCTTTTTTATTCACGTGCGACGCAATGATTATAAAATTACCTTTTTGGGGTCGAGTATTTCTTGCATTTGTTCCCCTGCATTCCCAATGAAATAGGCAAATTCATCGACTGCAACTGTGCCTAAGCATCTTTCATAGCATTCGTAAGTTTAGAGAAGAAATTTTCCTATCAAACTACTGAATGCATCTACATCGTAGGTTCCTCACTTTGCCAGTGCATACAACTATACTTTACAATAACAACTGGCGATTAATGCCTTCCACAGGTGAATTGGCCAGCCGTCTACATACTGAGTTGGAGGAGGACATCTACTAAAGTCAATATAGCTAAGAAGTCTACTCCTTAAAACATAAGGGGAGTCTCTATTGTCTTACGTCATTACACAAGTTAGATGCTTCCAAATCACCTTTTTTACGCATAGACTTTTCAACGTTTACACTTATCAATGTTAACGCCAATTAAATTGTCCCAAACAAACTCGACATGAGAAATATTTATTGCATGCTTTGAAGACACAAGAATTCTTGAGGATAACTCTGCCAGCGATTTTGGAGTGTTACTTCTTTTGCATTTCCTCGTATTGTCAGATCTGTTGTTTTGGTACCAAAATATTTCACAGTTTATGAACTATTATTTTCTTAGTGAACGATTCCAAAATCTTTCTTTCAACTTCCAACTGACTCTTAAAAAACCGGACAATAACTTTTAAGTCAACATCTCTGAGTGTCATTATTGAACATTTATCTTTGTTTTATGGTCTCAAGGGCTCTTCTAATTGGCGCCGATGTCGGTTCGAAGCATTTTAAATTTTTTTTCGGCTTTTGCTTCATCAAGGGTACATTGAACTTCATTTTCATCATTGCCTTTTTTTGACCCCAATCTTCTTGAAATACATTCTCTGTTCCTAAGGTTTTATTGTTGTCTTTCTTTAATGTTTTTTCTACTACTGCAATTTCGTCTGCTTTTTGACCCTCTATTGACTGTTTTGAGTTTTCTGCGCTAACTATGCATTTTGATGTCTCGTTTGCAACCCCAGCCTCGGAAATATGAATGGAGTCATTTCATCTAAATTTTCGATATCCTGAATTCCCGTTGAACAACTTTAGGCAACTTCTGAAACAGCAAAATGGATTGGTAAACTTTGGTCTTCCCTTTCTATTTCATGTTTTTTAACGTTCTCACTTTGTTTTAATGGTGTCATTCTGAGTTTCGGCAGATGAACATTGGTATTTGTTAGCACACGCTTTCCTGATTCGGACATGCAACGGGTCACATACTTGTAACTTTTTTTTTCATTGTCGTACATTCATCCCATGTTTGCTTCATTAACTGCAATACTGTGAAAGGCTTGCTGCCGACAGACCGGGCGGCGGTGTTATGTCATTTTCTATCAAATGAAATCGCAGGTTTTTCAATACAACATTCAAACCAGGATGTCAGCACTTTCTCTTTTATGCGTCTCATTGTTTCTGTGTTTAGAGTTTACCCCTTTGGAAACCAGCTAACAGGAGACCAACGAAGCTGCTGTTGGTCTAAGTACGTTTTAAATCCGAGCATAGGAATACTAAAGCAGTTGAGGCCTTTTGACGTTAAAGTTCGTAGCCTTCTGACAAAATGCGTTTGATTCTTGCAAGGATCTGAAGCAGATTCTCAATGGATGCATTATTTTTCTGTCTCAGCACAGGGTATGCAGACGACGTTTGAGATGGAAACTCTCCGATCAGTTTCACCTTTGCACATTTCTAAACAAGTCTTATTCCTTACCTTAACATTATCATGCAACTTGCATTGTCCTTTGTGCTTTTCACTTCCATATATTTCAGCAGCTAAATTTAGTGCTTCTTCGAAAACCTTGTTTCGTTCTACTTCAAAAACCGTTGTCAAGGTATTCGTCTAACTTACGTACATTCTGTCTAAATCAAGGAATTCCACAGTACTGAGACATTGCAAATAGTTTATGTATGGTACTTCATAATGAGCTCCTCTCAAAGGACATTTAAATGCAACTGCAGACGTGGTTTATATTTGCACATCGACTTCCATCTGGCTATATTAGCATGAATGCATGTCATTAAAAGTAAGCTAAATACATCCTTCTTCTATGTATACGTTATCTGGATACAACACGGGAAGAACTTTTTCGACAAACTTTTGCATGGCATATTCTTGCTTTTAAATGCTTCTGACTTTGTGCAAGTTACATTTCCGCTAACTTTTAAAAAGCAGAAGTGGTTTCGAATACAATTTTTATCATTTTTTCGTGTATTCCCGGATACCTTGTTAAACCGCTTAATCCATATGGGTTGTAATTTCTTAGAACTTGCTCGGAAGGCACAACACAATTAATGTCCGAGGTAATTGGTTCACAATGACCTCTTTCAGCTGATTCAAAGACTAAGTCGGAGATGTCTTTAAATACTGTCATAAATCTAACAAATTTCTCTTCAAAATGCCTCATGCCAAGTTTCCAAAACGTTTTTGTTTCATCCACGAATCTCATACTTCATGTATTTGGTCAATTAAATCATTGCACTACCGGTATTTCACACGATAACGAAAACGACATGTTTTGCATAAGGACCTTTGATACAGCAAAGAGCTGACAAACACCTGGAATTATATGTGTTAGTCCATTTTTATCTTAAAGAACGGTGGGTTAAATTTTTACAATCTTATTTATGTCGCTGTCTTGCTTATTCTCGTGGTCGTTGTCCCCATTCATTTCAAAGTCGTCATCAAAATTTATCCTTTTTGGAGTTATTAGATTGGTCTTGCTTATGAAACTGGAATCCCTTTCTGGGTGAACATTTGATATACACCACAGAATATCTACAAGGCTTTCTTTGTTTTCTTTGATGGAGATTTTACAAGATTTTTCTTTTTGGAAGACGATTCTTAAACAAGGCTCAATATACCGGTTAGCCTATACAATCTTTTAAACCAGCATACTAACTAAAATTAAAACGTGTTAACCAACCTTGAAGTGGACATGTCCGCCATTTATTTACGTAAAATATGTGTGTACGAAACGATCATGATGACGTACGTTTCCCACCCTGACTAAGTGAGGCAGGTTGTACACTGCACGTCTTCGCAGCGGAAAGATAAAGAGTCAACTATACGCTACCACCTTGTGAAGCATAAAATCAAAAGGTCTGTACATTTTTCTTTAATATTGGATATTTTAATATTTAATATTTTAATAGTATTTTACACCTTTCAAGTGTCACCCTGTAAAATATAATTTTGATAATGTTTGATGTGGTAACAGTTATAAAATATTGACGATTCACGTGCCAATTTTAAATGTACAGTATTTGTTTTTGAAAGTCCTTTAATTTACAAAAACTTTTCTTATAGTTTAAAGTGTAAATGTATTGATTTAAAGAGGAACTGCTGACTTCTCTTTTTCCATGGCTTCGTAATTGTGTTTTGGACATTAATTGTCTATGTGGCATTTCTTGTAAATATAGCGGTGGTTTTTTCTCTTTTACAAAATCTGTTTTGTAGTATTTATTTGTTTTTTTTACTTTACACTCAAAACGACTAAAACATTGTTACAGTGTTCGTTCTGAAAACAACTTCTACTAGTAATCAACCATATCAACTGGGTATTGTAAATAATTTTTCAAGGCTGGTCCTCCAAAGCTGCTGAATGCGGTTTCAGGTAGTACAGTACGGGATTAGTTTGCTATGTTGGATCATGAAGGCAAGCTTTACTTCAGACGACAGAGGGGTAAAGTGTCTGGAAAGTTCCACGCTCCTCGCTTTATCAAGACCATTATCAGATTTTTTTTAAAGAGTAAGCCTATTTAAGGTCCTAAAAAGAAACTGAATGCTCCGTCTATACCTAATATGTTTCTAGTATCTTTTAATCTATACCATTTACTGAAGAATACATTTGTTTTTGTTTACATTTTTTGCAAAAATTATTTGTTGAACGTTAAGCCAGTAATTAATCAATCATTCAACCATATCAGCATGGTTCAACATAATAAAACCAACTGAATGTGCAATCTTTTAAAGGACTACCAATTGTGAGTACGAAAGATACAATTGCTGCTCACAAAAAAAATTGTGATTGGCTGGTATACCCCAGGTAACGGCCAGAGGAAGCACTCTCGTTAGTTGTTGTTAGTTCATTATACGGAACGCCTAGCCGCAGACCACGACAAAAACACCAATTGTAGATTTCGAAAAAGATTAGTCTAATGCTAGCTGCTACAATAGTTAACGTTTGAGTTCGTTCGATTGCAATCAGCAAATTTATGTTTATCCATACCTATTCACCGGTGATTTATTATATTTTTAACATGTTCTTTTCATAATAACTTAGTTTAACATGTTTAAGCCGAAATTAATCTCAATTGATGTTAAGCAAACATTCAATCAATTCATCTTTTTCACGATTTTGCTAAACGTTTTAACAAAAAGTCTGTATATTCTACTGCCTTTATTGTACAATTAATGCTGCTATAGAAGGTTAAATTCTTTGTCCCAATTCAGCACTTCAAACCTTTACTGTAGCAGTCAAACTTTGCTTTGTATTTGGTCGTCCCCTTTTCCCAACAGATTAATTGTTTGTAAATAAGTTCTAGCATCAGCTGACATACTACCCTGTAAAGCAACCATTCAATCTTCAAACTGTCGTTAAAGTGCAAGGGACGTGGTAATCGCCAATCTCGTAACCAATATGGTCTGCGATCAGGATCTCCGACTATGTGATTCAAGGCCTAGACACACTTCCTAAACTAAGATGGATAGTTTTGTCTTAAGTTTTAAAGCAATTAACGAGATAGTAAATCATATGGTTAAGATTACCGACCTCATAGGTGGTAAAGAACACCATCATTTACAAAATTACTAATGGTGCATCTTGTAATTGTCAGATTATATTTAAGAAATTGTAGCTATTGTTGTCCAGACAGACTTTAACCTTGTGAAAAGTAATAAAGTAAACAATTGCATCTGACAAATGAAGAATGATAAGGTTAACTTTTTTCCTGTCTGGATACTTGGCATAATGGAACACGTACAAAATGTTCTTTCTAATGTAAGATCGCCCTAATGTCTGTAAAAGGCTACATAGAGTAGATAAAACCAAACATGCGAATAATACAAGCCACCTTAAAAATTCTATCGTTTAGTATTGTTGCAATTTAGGTTTTGGGTAATTATCTTATATTTTATGGCATTTTACAAATTTACTCTACCCTCTGCACTACTATTTAACAAGTATCGTCCCTTTTTCCGTTTATAACTCTTTACTGAGACGTGCAAAAATCTTGAAACGACATATGCTTCATTTAAACTATACATACTAGTTTTTTTAAAGAAAAGTATACATACTTTCCTTGGCAAGTTGTTTATAAAATCAATAGATATTGAATTTAATGGTCGTCTGGTATAGCAGTATTATGTTCCGATGATTAATATTGAAAGAGTAAGCAAGTGTACTTTGTTTAATTAAAAAAAGCAGTTATTCTGCAACTTCATGTAATTTCCTGATGACATCAATCCATTTTCACTATAATGTCTACAGAGTTTTTCATGTCTACTGACCTCCTTTGTTGTTATTCTATTATCTTCTTTTTTGATTTCGCAGATCGAATATTAAGATAAATGGTTCAATTGAGGAAATTGACATTTAATCTTTGCGCAACCATTGATATTTTCAGTTAATTTGATTGCTTTTGAATACACGAGGAATTATGTTTGTGCAGAGGTGATTTAAAATTAAAAACTGTACAGGGATTCGTAAAGCACCGTTATAAAGAAATAAAATTGCGTTCAATTACACATTGTCATTACGTTCAAATTATTTTAAAGATAAGTTTAAACTTTCTAAAGCCCATTGACACGTAACTGTATATGGATTTATAAAGCATCGCTAGAAAGAAATTAAAATACGTTTAATTACATAAAAACAACTACGTTCAAATCTTTTAACAATAAATTTGGTCCTTCTAATTAGTAGCAATTTTCAAGAGAGTTTTATTTAAAAATTTGGTCAACAGACTATAGCACCTACGTTTGAATCGTTTAACGTTAAATATTGAAAACGTTGCAATTTTTCTTATACGTTTTTATAACTTTCTAAAGCAGATTGACACGTAGCTGTATACGGATTTATAAATCATCGCTATAAAGAAATCAAAATACGTTTAATTACATAATACTAGAAGCAACTACGTTCAAATTGTTTAACGTTAAATATGGTCGTTTCATTAATAGCAATTTCAAGAGAGTTTTATTAAACAATTTTGTCAACAGACAATAGCAACTACGTTCAAATCGTTTAACGCTAAATGTGGTCTTCTAATTAATAGCAATTTTCAAGGAAGAAAATAAAATTTACAAAAAAACAGACAATTCACTAGAAAGTGTCCAGTTGTGAGCCACTCTTGAGATGAGAAAATAATTCTGGAAAAATACGATAAAATACTCGCTACATTACAATTAAATGTACGACTTAAGTTGTTGTGACGACTGTTCAAATGAACTAAGAATTCCTTGAATTAGGAATTTAGTCGTCCTTGTGATGCATTGGTAGTAAATTTATGCTTTGAAGTTGATATCAGCTATCGAATGGTATACAAATATTAAGGTTATCTATTGAGGATGCAATTGTGACAGTCAACTAAATCTACCTATATAGGGATTGTCCAAATAATGTCGACTCTCAGCTTTTGCCATCCGGAACTTCATTCATTCGATCATTGAATATACAGAAAAATTACGTATGTTTTTATCAAAGAAGTCTGTGATTTTTTATTAGAGGAGGCTTTTTACGTTTTTTCAAATCAAAAGTAAAATGTCCAACTAAAATTAAGAGATTTTTACATAAACCATTAAAACTGGTCCTATTAAAAATCTGGAGGTTATTGGCAATGTCAAATTCTAATCTCTAACACTGGCTTTGGTAGCATTTCATTCTTGGATTTGTTCTTGTTTTCAACCAGACAGAAAAACAAATAATTGCTCACCTGAAAGTTGTTTTGAGAATTTAATAATTTTGAATAGTGTAGTTATGTTTTATTTCATCCATACCATTTTGTAGCAGACATTTCATATATTATACAAACTGCAAAGCTTGGTATCAATTTATTTGGTAGTTTCAGAAAATTATTTCAATTATTTCAACTTTTCTGTCTTCAAACTTTAAGTAAACAATCATACATGAACAAAGTATATCTACTTAGAATCAAGAAGGTATCAGACTAAAATGTCTGCAATAGTTGTTTTTTTGTGTTTTGCTTAATAATGTTGAAAAGTGTATAATAAGAAATGTATGACGACAGAATAAAAGTGATAACATCAGGTTAATGAAAAGGAATCAACTTACAGTGTAAATGAACATTGAATGGTATAATGACAACTGAACGCAATATCGTATTGAGATTATAAAGTCACAAGAGCTGTATATGTTTTAATATAAACAGTATAAAAAACAAATAAACAAAAATAACAAAATAAATAGAGAAAACAAATTAACAAACACAAAACTTAATTAAATGATTTTTAAAAAGAAATTGAAATTTATTTTCAATTTACAAAACGTTGCCCATTATTGTAATTGAATTTTCTTTAAAAAAATACTTGCATTTCCATATAAAAACTAGACAGAATGAAGAGCATTCAATTAAAAGGGAACGTAGGTTGCAACAACTCTTTCCCCAACACAAAATATAGAAAGTAAACAAACGTAATTTCAATTTTAAATACAAAAAGACTTCATGTCAACTGCAGAATTTTCAGTTCTGTAGATTAAACTGTTTGGTTATTATACAAGTAAACGTTACAAAATATATTCAAACAGAACTACTTATAAACAAGTCTTGAATGTTATTTAAATTAATACTATAAACACAGAAATATTATGAATGATTCTCGAATAAATAAATAAAATAAAATTGAAAATTATAAAAAAAAACAAAAATGCATATAAATAAATAAGAAGATAAAAATAAAGAAGTAAAATTAAAATATTGATTCAATAGGAAATAAATCTCTTTAGAATAATAATATTTAAAGTCCACAGATTTTTACTTCATCCAATATCTTCATCGATATCTTCTAAAGCTAAACTGAATGGGCATTTTCCATGAACCAATCAAGCTTCTGAAATATATCAATGTGGGTTATACATACATAGTATTCAAATTGAAAACTTGAACACCAAAATGCTAGTGTTAAACATAATCAGGATATTTGCACCGTTTTCTATAGTCGTGACTGGACGTAAATAAATTATGGCCCTCTGGCTGATATTGGTATTATAGGGATGACTTTGTATGTAAAACAGATTTTGTCATGTTTTTTTCTCTCTGTAAATATACAGTCGGAGTGATTAATAATTTATCCAATATATGTCGGGTCTCTATATTCCCATGAGTTGAGTAATGATTGTATTTTAATTTTCTTTTCCTCAAAATTTACTAAGGTTTTATTTTCATTAAAGAGATCAAATGTTATGCCTAAAAGTTTTAATTTCCCTGACTGATTCCAATTCATTATTTTTTTTACAGAAATTTATCCTTACAATGTACTCTGGAGCCAATCCATATAGCTTAAGTTTTGTCAAGATTTGCTCTCAGGCGAGCACACTCAGAAAATTTTTCTTAAAATTCATTGAGTGAGTTTTCGCTGTCGTCCAGAATGAGGTTTAAGGCATCAGCATATTGACTTGACAGATATTCATAACCATAATGTTTTCATAACCATAATGTTTATGCCTTAATATTTGGATTGTTTTTCTAAAAAGTTCCACAGACAGGTAAGGTTGACAAAGGATCCCCTTGTCGTACACCCCCTTTTCACATTAAAGAAGGGTGAGAAGTGTCCTTTTTTTACTATACAACTGTTAGACCTTGTGTACAATGCGTTTACCCATTCATTAGCAAAAAAGTGGACCAAACCCAACGAATTTTAGGGTTTCATGTATAAATGACCACTCAAGTGTGTCGAATGCCTTTTCAAAATCTATTAGCACCAATAGTCCTGGGACATCATCTTTTTCCGCATTTTCTATTAGATCAAAATTCACTATTGCATCTCCCCAGTATAAATCCTTGCTGGGTTTCGCTTATAATGTCCGATAACAAAGTTTTATTTCTATTAGCTAGTGCTGCAGGCGCAATTTTTAAATCTACATTTAGCAGAGTGATGGGTCGCAATTTATTTAAAAAATGTTTTGGCTTGCCCTCTTTGGGTATACAAGTAATCATTCCTTGCTTTTGGCTTGTGGAAAAGGTACCTGTTTATAAACTGAAGTTAAATGATTTCACAATAAATTCTTTTAAATCGTTCCAGAAAAAATTATAAAATACAATTGTAAATCCGTCAAGGCCTGGAGATTTACCATTTTTCATGTTTTTAAAGGCTTTTAAACATTCCGTGTTATCAAGCATACCAACTGCCTGCAGCTTTTGTTCTTCTGTTAGTTTATTAATCAAGGGGTTTTTCTCATCTTAAAATAGCTCCTTATGATCTTGAGTTAAGACTGAAAAAGATGACGAGTATAATTTTTCATAATACTTTTATTGTTCTTCTATTATCTGAAGTTGATTGGAAATGTCTTCTCCTTTTCAGTTATTGTTTTGGAATTATTTTTTCACTACAGTGTCTTTTTTTTCAAATTGCAAAAGTAATTAGTAAATTTTTCGCCTTCTGACACCACTTAGCTTTAGCTCTTGTCATGATATCATTAATTTTGTGTTCTCTACAATCAATTAACTCTTGTTCAATCTATCTATTTCTGCTCTGAAAGGTGTGTTAACACAATTTGTTTGTAACTTCCTAAGTTTTATTTCTAAGTCGTTTTCAAATCTGTTATTTTGTTTTTTCTTGTATGCAGAATATGAAATGGTTTTGCCTCTAAACATTTTAGAAGTTCCCAGAATATGTGTGGGTTTCTTGTAAATTCTATTGAACTATCAGCTCCAAGCAGAGAGTACTGGTTGACAGTGTCATTAATACACTGTTAATACACTGTTTAACTTTTGAAGCATAATCTTTATCATGTAGAAGACTATTGTTGAATTGTCCCCTTTCGCGATGCGATTGTTTTTCTTTTTCATGTGGACAGTGATTATCATTAAAAACAAAAATGCCATATTTTTAAAGATACCTGTGAAAAAATCTCTTCATTTTAAATCCTCAGACAGACCCCTACAGTTGAGTGCACATATAGTCCCCGAAGACATTTATTAACACAATTATGTTCTACAACTATTTTGGACCACCTACTGACAAACCAGATAATGATATATATAATGACATGTAGTACCAGACAGTTAGCATATAACTCAGTTGTTGCCACTTGATTTAAATGTTTAACATTCAACAGAGATATGTGAAGTAGATAGTGGGAGCATATAAATATACAAAAATTCCCCCCTTTTTGACCCAAATTCCTACAACATTAAACGTTCTATTCATTCGGATTCACAGTTACATGTACTTGGGTTGTCAGTTTATACATCAAGAGCTGCCTAAAATATCATTATCTTCATTAACTTTAAAAAAAATTAATTATATGCAAAGTGCCTGTATGTTGACTAGGATGTCTCCTCTCACGATGTGAGCATAGTGTACTGTCATTAAAAAAAGATTTTCTGTAAAGGTATTAATGTTAAGAAGCTATTTACTCGGATAAATAACAACTTCTCATGTAAAATTACCTTGTACAATGCAAAATACTGCAATTTTTCAATATAAACAGGGCTATCCTTTTTATTACCGCCCCATGGGAGACGGTATACACAGTCAAATAATGAACAGTATAAGGAGTAAATGGCTATCTGTTTTTTGAATGGGTGGTTCACCAAATCTATAAATATCTTTGTTATATCATTGGTTTACGTCAGGATAGCACTAGTATGTATACTAAAATTTCGATGTATTCTTGGGTTGAATCGGGACTGTACATGTAATCAGTACTTTTGTGTAGTAATGTTACGTTCCACATATTGACTTCTATTTTATTCTGTTAATTGGTCAGTTAACAATTAAAATCTCCCTACTTTTAAAGCTGTTTGGGAAAAAACTGACATTTTCTGTATCTTCTGTATCTTTATTTTCGTTCTGATATTGATGCAAATAGAACAACACATATGGTGTGAAGAGAGTAGTATTTACAAATAATTTTAATTAGTAATTTTGTTATTATTTTCTCTGATAGCAACTGGCTCTTTAAATACTTTTATTTTAGTTAACAGATACGAACAGCTGGTCAGTTTAGCAATGAAATGCATGATTTGTTGTGTCTGTAGAGTTTAAAGGTTAATTTGTTCTATCATTAGTTTTAATGTGTAGTGTCAATTCCTTATGGCTAATTATATCGACAAGGTTAATTAGATAAAAGTTACAGTGTTTTGGCTAGACAGAGATTTTACATAATATGTTAAGTGTAATAAATTTGTATGGTTTTGTGTGAAAAGTTCAGTCGGATAGTAGCATTAGAGAAGTGAAGAGTTGTCGTAAATCGTTATCGTGAAATAGTGGACACATAGTGTATTGGTCGTATTGGTCGAAGTGTGAAAATCGTAAATCGTTAAAGTAAAATAAATTGTACGTTTTCAAGTTTGCTATGTAAATTGGATGTAAATATTTTTAATAGTTAGAATAAACAGATAAAAACTTTATCGTATTCGTATCGATAGTTGGAGAATGGGCCCTCCTTCCGAAATCCTTTTTACCAACATATTTTTACCGCTCATTTTGAACATTTGTTCAGGAAGTAAATTTTTGTTAAACTATTTTTTTTAAACGCGTGTGAAGTGACGACAGGTATTTAAATCTCTCACGCACCATTGGTTAGTAGTTTAGCGTAAAGAATGTCCTTAAAAGGTACATTGCTTACCTATCCTACATATAAATTACAAACAACACATACTTTAATAATACCCATAAAATGGGAATTGTAGCTAAGAGATATAGCGCCGCTTTTTGATAGTATGCAATGCAGACGCCATGCCTCCATGTCTCACTTTCATGAGAGAACTCACTGGTCATTGATACAATACACAACTATATAATGGAAAATTACAAAGGTGTATTGTATACTTTAATAAATAATAAATACTTAATTAAGCAAAGTAAAGAAAAGCTCAATGGTATAAGCTATTAAAATTTTCAAAAAGGTTGTTATCGTCGAGTTGTATTCACCGATTCTTCATTTACACGTCTTCTCAGTCCGACTATTTCCTAGTGAAGAGTTTGAGAAAGGGGGTTCCTTGAGGTAACATAATCTTCAGTGTCTGCAGCGGACATTTCTTTTCTCTCCTTCAGTAATTATCCGCGACGCGTAGCCAGTGTGGGGGAAAGGTCCAGGATTACGCTAAGACCATTACCTGCACGTAGGTTCATTGCTGCTGCTTAAACATCATCTCTGTTCAACAGACTGGACATTTTGTTCTTGTTTGCCTGTGCAGATGAATTTAAATACGTACTCTGAAAATTGATGAAGTGATGTGATAATTGACGACTGGAGGGATTGTTTGTTTTATCTTATTTTTTAGCTTTCTTATAATTTGATAGAGGGATACATTTGCTATGGTTAAATATACTTTTAAAAACGTTTTGGAGAATTAAGATCAGTTAAACTATTTATTCTATATTTAAATCAACGTGAAATTATTTTTTACGTCAATTACTTTATATATTTATTTGTGCGTGTTAGTTCCTATTCAATAAATAACTTTTGTTTAAACAAGTAGTGTGTTATTTGATTTCAGTTTCACAAATACGATCTGTTGATTTGTTTGCATGTGGTTCAATGTCATTTCAGCAATGTTTCCAGCTATCTATATCATGGCGTTTATTTTTTATTTGCTGGAAGATGGAGTTCCCTAGTGAAATTCCCGACCTTTGACAGGGAAACTTTCAATCCTTGTAAGGTAGGGTTAGAGTCGAAAGCACTTTGACCGCATTAAGGCTATCATAATGCTGACACGCACAGAATTAATAGTACATGGTCACTAAGGCCAATGCATACGTAATTTGTAATTTTATGGTAAAAAAGGTCGTCGTCAAATCACATCAATTCTTACCCAGATTTAGTTCAACTTTCCAATTCGAGAACCAATACTAAAGCTTCTCTTGTCGCAATATTTGCGTTATATTAATACAGCTTGACCGGTGTGTAAAACATTAGTTCTCGTCACTACTGAAATTGTATCTATGACAAGTGGAAATGCGAGACAAGAAATTATCACCCTAGGTATAGAAATGTCTCGTGACTTCTTGTTGGTGAGATTTCTCTGACTTACTAGGTGAGATAGCCTATTATAATTCTATTCATGTTGTAATTTATTTATATTAAGTGCTTTGATTGGAAAAAAACAATTAAATGGCGTCTTTTCATATAATTTATATATCGATATTTCCTCTGTCCCAATGATTTCCAAAAAAAAATCGATTGAGATTTAAAATAAAATATAATATAAATACAATTTATTGTTTCGTTTTGTTTTTTTCCAATCAATATTTAAAGAACCGCGATTCTTTTTGTACTACGTTTTGCATATCCCTACGCTTTCCGACCCAGGTACGTTTTGAGGTCTAGATGGGTTTCTGTAACTGGTTTTGCTGTTTTAAAAATCGCAGCGATTATTTCACAGAATTATAAGGATTAAACACTGTGTTTTAGGAAATTATAAATGTGTAAACTCCGGCGACTCCCTCACAAACTTGACATAAAGTCCTTCGGACTTTAGTTAGTTTATGAGTGAGTCGCAGGAGTTTACACATTGATAATTTCCTAAAACCTGTGTTTAATCATATAATGACTTCAATTAGTTATGACGTCATTGACGTCAAGTTACGTAAACAGAAATATCTTTCAAGCATACTTACTAAATGCCTAAAAATCTCGGACTCTGGCGAGAAAAAATATCAAATGCAAATCACTCGAGGAAATTTAATACAAGAAAATCTGGAAAAACGGATATCTTTTCCCATGGGTTTGAGAATTTCTTGAATCGGCTTTCCACGAGTGATTTGATACTTTCCTCACCAGTGGTGCGCAACATACAGGTATTTCTTTTATGTTACTGTGACGTTCATTACGGCATACATGTAAAAAGCTATCTCGCCCAGTAAGACAGAGAAATCTCACCAAAAGGAATTCAATGAAGATTTGTTTATGCATGTTTGTAGTAAATATTGTACTTGAAAGCGAACTTAACTGTTGCGAGTATAAAGTATTATAAATACCAAGTACATATATGTTCCAGTAATTGTCTAAATGAATTCGAATAACGAGTACTCTCATATATTCTTTAAAGGAAATAATTATGCTAAGACTATATTTTAACGTCTTTTCTTGTTTTGTTATGCACCTTAAAGTGGAACTTTTATTGGTTTAATCAAACGTTTATACAAATACTATCATTGACGTAAAAGGTATGCACTATATGCTATCCACTACATGTCCCGAGGATCTTGATAAAACATACGTTCATTTAATATCTATAACGTTTGTTTTAATTTTTTTTGCAGAAGTCAACACTATGTAGACTACCTTTGCGTTGTAGATCTGTTATTTAATACTACAGTGTTAAGCAATTAGCTGGATGCGATTTAAATAAATTATGACTAGAGACTTTTTTCAAAAGAAGATTATTTATTTTTGTTTCCTTAGCATTAACATTCACAACCATTGACCTGTATATTGAATACCTAACAAACAATTTCGTCACATCAGTATACAATATCTTACACTTGTTCTGACGATTGTCCACTACCTAAAGGCTACACAGTTCAAAATGTTGCGCTATTATTTGCATGGAAATTACAGTAGGAGTTTTTCATTTGCAAGATCTGCAAGTTAAATTAAATGGAGAAATATTCTGGAAATCATCTATTTAAATATTAATTGTTTAATTTGCTTCATGTGGATCAAACTTCCCAAGCTCTGCGGGGTATGTTAACAATCGAAATACGTAGAATTACATCCTTACTAGAATGACCTTGCAATTAAATATCCGTTAAAATGGTACGATATATCATTTATTTTTTACTTTCGACATTAAACAAAAACAAACATCGGTAAACAAACAAACATCGGTTTAATGTGTTAAGTTATTTTATCACAAGAAAAGGAATATAGATTGCAATTGCATCCACTACAGGGCTACAGTCTCCGTACTTTCCTAGTTCTATAACATAAAACCTCCCATTTCACGTTTATATTATCATTTTTATCTGACTTTTACATTTTTTTTTATTACTTGAAATGGGAGGTTTTATCTGTCAGTTGATTTTTCTCGGAGCAAAATTTTTTCAGAAGTTCTGCATATTTTTACATTTGAAATATCATGAAACTAACATAAACACAAAGACTATACCTGTTTTCAATGAATTAAACTATGTTCAATTAAGTAATCCATGTTTGAAATATCAAGACGAAATTTTTCTGCGAGCTGACATTTTGAATTTAACGGTTTATCAACATTACGGAATCAAGTTATATTTTAATGGCGGAACGAATACAATTTGTCGAAATTGTAACACATGGAAAATTCGTTTCGTCTAAAACGGATCCATAAGATAGATTTAATTGGGGTCAGCCATTGAATGTAATGGGAGTTAAGGGACACCTCAAATTAAGCTTTAAACAGGACTTAAAAAATGCATGATATACTAAGGTAAGACAATTTTTAGAAAATTTAGATATTTTTCTTTAAGTTTAGCGCAGTTTGCATGGTTGTATAAACTTTGTTCATATCAAACTTAACTGAAACATTCCGCACGATTTTCTTGCGGAATTTGCGCACGGGAAAATGCGTTTAAAGATGAAACCTCGCATTTGACTAAAAACATAAAATATCAATATCCGATAAAAATGTTGAAAATAAACATGAAATGAGAGTTTTTATTAATGGAACTACTTTCCCTTCCCTTTTTATTGATTAAAAACTTGAATATAGTTGCAATGTTATTCGCTGGACGTTTATTAATTTTTTCAATCGATCAAATAACATAGCAATAAAGTGAAACAAATATCTTTAACATTTACATGCAGTGTATAAAAATCTTATTGTGTAAAAAAATAAAAACTTTCTGATAAATTGAAAGTCGTTTCAGAACTTATTTTACCTTGTGTTTCTAAAGTGGCCATCTCATGTGAGCATCAAAACAAATGTCTATTTTATTTTTTAAATAAACCTACTGTTAAAAAGAAGGTACGAAAGCCGATTGGCCAACAAGAATTGAAAACCAAACAACACTAACTAAATCTGGATTTAGACAAGGAAGAAGTGAGTTACCCTAACCTAATACAATACCATGGGTGCATTTAGGTATTTTGGGCAGTTAAGTAGTGCTGAATTTAGTTAGACATTTGGTACATACAAGCATATGGACGCATTTGGTATTTTTCATATTATTTAAGTAAGTCGTGGTGATTGTCATAGCATTACTGAAGAGATGAATTCAACTTAGTTGACAACGGCTCTGTAAATGAACTTTGACTGAAGGAGAGGAAAATAGTTCTTATTTTGATATTTGACTGCTCCAAACTGTAGCATAGACAGTGGATTTATTATTCAATGGGATTTTAATATTGGAGCTGTATTTAAAAAGCAGTTTCATATAGAATTTATAAATAAATTTATTCAGATAATTTATTAAATGTATTGGGTATTTTTTATCTGATTGTTCAAAGCCTATTTCTGGACTATTTTATGGGTGTAAGGGAGCTTCCATGAGTACCTTTCGGATTTTCTAAATTTGCAAAAAATTGTATCTGACATGGCACCCGGAAAATTTAATGTGATATACGTGAAATTATTCCGTTCGTTTTGAGGGGTCTCTCATTACTCAACGAAACTTGGTGCCTAAGTGAGAGCAAAAAATGTCAATAGTTTCCCCTATACAAAAATAATTAAGAGGCCGTTGTCAGTTACCATAGCATTACTAAAGAGCATTATTTAAGAAATTACATCAGCTTAGTTGCAACAAATATGTGTTGGAGTTTGTTATTGGTTAAAAGCCGCGTTTGTTTTTATAGAATACACGTTAAGTCTATAGAGCGGGATATTCAAATCTATTTCTTTTATATGTCAATTCCTCAATATATTATTTGCTATACGTTAATAACATTAGCAAGGGAACCGACCCAAGAATTAAGGGAAATAAGAGGACAAAGACACAGACACATATCTGAAGCAAAAAACCCAAACAGAAAAAATCACACTTGAACCCACGAGTGTACTTTGGGCGTGCTGGGGGGCTACTTAGCACGGTCTTTTCTTTAATAAGATATCCGTCTTAGAATCTAGGAAGTAAGATACTACCTAAGGCTCAGCGAAAATGGTTTGAAGGGTTTGAAACATATTGTAAATAACTTATATTACGTCATCGTAAAGGCCTAAGAAATGCTGAAGAAATGTTATCCACATGTGTACCACAAATCCTTGTTTGAGTAAATTAGTAATAAACAAAAGTGTCCGCTCTAACAATTTGGAGTGCACGAACTAGCAAGTGAATGTGATCTGTGCAAGAGAGGCATTAAATTATAAAAAATTGATCATAAAATTGGACCAACAAGGATTTCCTTGTCCCTTGAACTAAAGTACACAATGCCAACAATAATGATAAAACACACATATTGCACATTATAAAGAGCCTTTGGAAGTTTTCCAAAAGTTAAGAAACTAAATTTGTGTTACCTACCCACCGTTTCATAATTTTTTAGTGGCAGTCATATTAAGGACCGTAAAAAAGGTATACATGATACAAAATCATTTTACTCTAAGAAAGTCTTAAGAAAAATGAATTCTAGATAATGAGGAGTATACATTATAAAAAAAGTCAAGGAATCGACAACAAAAACCAGACACAACACAACAACCAAAAACTGAGTGACTAGAGTCCAGTAAAAACCGGAGTAAGCAAACTCCTGCTTCACGTGGCACACGCTGTGTAATTTTACAGCATTATTTCTGTAGTTATTTAATATTTGTTTATATTGTTAAACGATTTAGTATTGAGAATTAGTATTTACTTCTGAGATATTGCTTGATGGTCGTTACGTAATTAATCATTATTTCAATGTAATCATTATAAACTCGGTTATGTCTAAATCAAGACAATAAATTTTTTCGTTGTATTGTAAAGAAAGGTGACTAAGAACTACATTAGATACGAAAAATGTATATGTTTAAGTATAAAACGTGCTAGCCACGGCAAAAGTCAGTAAATATTAAAATAGTTGTGCATCACTAAATGTTTGCCGCATAAGACAGATTTTCTCAATATCATTATCTTTAGTGACTAAATAATGAACTTGAATTTATCAAAGACAATTTAATATTGTCCTTCATTCTTATGTACGTTGATTTTTTTATATTTTGTGATTGCAACTTTCTTATATATATATATATATTTAGAATCCATTACAGGTACATTGTTGTACATATAGTCTATGTACATTTTCCCCCAAGTGATTATTTTTGTTACTGCTAAATTATTATCTATCATTATCTTTCTGCCAGTTTCAATCATGGTACGTAAAACGTCATGTTCTAAACGTAGCTAGGACCGTTCTGAATATTTAGGTAGGTTACAAATGTAATTAAGATATGAAAGGCTGGAAATAAAAAAGTTAAATGCAGTAAATTTGCAGATCTACTATTTTAATACTCAACGCAAATGAATTCCAATTAAAACAATGTTTGTTTTGGCAAAAACATTGTTAGTTATTATTTTTGTAAACATAACGTGTGCTCCTAATATATTTCGATTTGTTGTCAAAACTGACCATATGCTTCTATTTGTATTGTTCCATACTATTTTAAATATGGTACGTAAATATATATATCAACGCCCACTTCTATGATTTTGCAGTAGTAATTATACATGTACTATTTTCTCTCCTTATCCAGACACAATCTGTATATAGATCTTTAGTATTAACAATTGTAGGATTTCATAGTTCAAACATATAAACACTTTTGAAGTTATTTCCTTACATCCTACTGTAATGATATCAGTTATCGCTAATTCCCGGTAAAATTTGTTCTATTCGAGTTTATCTTAAAATCTTTTTTTTGTCAGACCAGCATTTTTTTTTCTTAAAAGACTTGTTGAGGCGCTGTTTTCATCCAACTTGTCTCTTTGTGCGATTTCTTCTATACATCTATGGTTTCTGCTCCAGCTGTTTCTATTTTTTATTTTACTTTATTACATGACTTCCTTAAATTATCTCTCAATCGGACAATCCGTTTACCCAGGGTTCGCATGGATTGTGTGACTTTTAAAGTCGCTCCATTTATTGAAACCGAACAATAATACGATGGTAAAAAAATACTCCAAATTCAAATGTAAACAAATAAATAAGAAAGAGACAGAACAGAATTTGTTATAAATGTTGACTTCAGGAGAGATTGCTGGCAATGGCACGATTTCATGACACGTATATTTATTATCAACTTATTATTTGTATTCACTTTCGTTGCTGACGATGGATAAAGGAGAAAATATTTCAAAGTACACTTATTTACCACAAATGAACAGAATTTTGCTACAAGAATGAATGCCAATCATTTAACTTGAGTGAAAAAACAAGATGATAGCTAAGTTTCGACTGCAAAAATGCTTGGGTAATATCAAAGTTTCATGCAATTATAAATTTTGTTGGTATTCTATTTACGGAAGTAAATAATTGAGGGAGACCATTTTTTTTATCCTGGTACTGTATAATTCGGTGATAGTTCTATCGAAGAGCGTAGGTTTGAAAAATCGGAAACCAGAATAAAGGCAATTTTGTTTATACAATTCCGGAGTATGCCGCATTTGTAAGATTCAATATATAACTGTTATGTCAATAATTTAATTGAACAACTTAAATATTAGTTTTAATTCAAGTATATTTGTGATTTAATATATGACAAAAGATTGCATGTGCGCAAATTTAAAAACTGGCAATTCAAATTAGCCACAACAGCAGGACTTAGCTGTACATAGAACCTTATGGGGGAAAAAGTTAAAATGCCTTCTGTTTAGAAATTGCAATTGTTTAAATTGTTTCTAAGCGAATGTTCATTAGATAGTCCTTAGAAAATGTGTGTTTTTAGTTGATTGAAAATCTGAGATGTCTGCTACACAAGCTTTTATATTATATAAAAACAACTTGACTGTGATTATTTATTCTCCTGGTCCTCTACACGTACAATTTTTTAATCCAATCTAAAAATTTAGATTATTTCCTCTAATTGCCATATTGTCGAGATGATATGTATTTTGCATTTAAGCAAAAGCAAACAGATAGAAAAACACAAATTCAAGGTTCGAAACGTTTGATTATACATAATACAGCCTCTAAGAAAAACACACTATTGGGTCCAAAGTATATGCTGTTAATGTATAATTTGAACAAAATATTAACTTAAAGCTTTGACACATTACAATATTATTGCATAGAACATAAATATAACCTCTGTAACGTAGGTATAAACATGCTTTAAAATGCATCCCGTAATTGTTTTCAAATCATTTTGACAAACGCGTGCAGAATGCAGAACAAATCGGCGGCGAACTGATGCTTTGCATCAAAAATTTTCTTGTTATTTATTTCTAACAATAATAACAGCTGTATAACATGTTCGTATTAATTTGAGGATTGACGTTCAGCCAGCAATATCCAGCTATCTTCGTGACATGAAAAAATCAATTTCATTTTGTTAATTAAAAGAAATCAGAGTCAAACTCATATAATAAAAAGGTGATCTCATACAACAGTACGAGGATATTTCCTCATTAAACAAGGGCATAAAAGCTGTACAAATTAAATATCATCAAAAATACTTTAATACATAAAACATTAAACAATGAAAATGATATATAATAGATATTTATTTTGCAATGCATACCATTTCATTCAAGAAAAAATAAAATTGTATAAAAATAAACTAGTATATGAATTTACAGAATAAAACTTCCCGAATGTGACAACGTCAACAAGACCATATGGCATAAAAAACGTAATTGATTGTATATAGACAGTTGCATGGCACACACCAGTCGATCTCGTATGGAGAAAAGGTCTTCTTTACAAAATTAAACAATTTGGAATAAGCGGTAATATGTTTAACTTTATATCAGACTTTTACAGGATCGCAAAATTCAAGTTTAAACTCCAAATATGGCATCCCCCAAGGCAGCGTTATCAGTCCGACACTGTTTAATATTTAATGGACGATTTAGTATATCAAGCCGAAAAAATTCGCTAAAACTTCTCTGTTCGCTGATGACAGTGCAATGTGGCACCTTAAAATACCTTTAAATACTTAGAAATGTAAGTAAATGGGCCATTAAATGGGGCTTTAAGATTTCAAAAACTAAAATAATAGGCGTTATTTTTGGAAACAGGAAAGTAACATCAACCAACCTCACATTAGGCAACCAACCCATAAAATTTGAAAATCATGTTAAATTTTTACGATTGATATTTGACCGTAAATTAACATGGAAAAAACATTTTTACTACATAGAGGAGAGATCTAAACCTATACTTAACCTTATGAGATATGTTCAGGCTAATAATTTTGGAATGGGCACTGAAACTCTGATAATGTTGTATAATTCTCTACTCAGGTCCATACTAGACTACGGATGCCAGGTTTTCAACTCCGCCTCTAAGAGTCTTAAACTTAAACTAGATAAAATACAGTATAAGGGTTTCCGAATAGCTTTGGGCGCTTTAACGTCCACGCCAATAGAAAATCTATTAGTTAAAGCAGTGGAAAACCCGCTGCAACTTCGGCCTGACGAATTTTCATTTAAATATTACGATAGATGCTCGAAAAATCCCAAAAATCCAGCAAAAGAAACCCTCGAGGATTGTGTTGAATATAGAGCAAAATCACAAAAATGGAAAAATGACACAATCCCTTTTGGCTACAGAGTAAGGAAAGAATTAAAACTAAATAAATTAGATAAAATTCAAATAGTAAAACACAATCCCTCGACTCTTCCACCATGGATTATAAAAACCGCAAATACATCATGCGAATTAAAAAATAAAATAGATAAAAGAGATGACCCTAATATAATAAAAACAATAACCCTAGAATACATAGATAGTAAATATAAAAACTTTGAAAAATTTATACCGATGGTTCAAAGGACCAGAACACCGGAAAAACCGCTTGCGCATTTACGGTACCAAAAGCAAAATATGTATTCCATGAACGCTGCACCGATAATATCTCGGTATACACCACCGAAATGATAGCAATTTTCAAAGCACTAAAATGGATAGTGGACTCTGACTATCCATATCAAAAGCTAGTTATACCTACAGATTCACTGAGTGCCATCCAATCAATTGACAATAACCAATCGAGTAGACCGGATATGTCAGAGGCTATACAAATGCTAGCATTGAAAATAAGAAATAAACAAATCGACTTAGTAATAGAATGGATACCAGCCCACGTAAGTATCTTAGGAACCATCAATATAAACATAGCCTATAGCACATCTGAATTCTACGCGATCGTCAAAAATATATTTAAAATGAAATGGCAAGATATTTGGGACACACATCGAAATTCATGGTACTACCGGCTTAATCCATCAGTTAATTCAAAGCCATTTTTCTATCTAGGAAATCGAAACTATGCAAAAACTTTAACTAGGCTCAGACTTGGCATCACCCTTCTACCGGGCCAAATGGGGCAACACATCAAAAATATATCGCCGCTCTGCAGTGTATGCAACACCAAGGAAGACATCGAACATGTCATTCTGCACTGTGTAGCCCATAACAAACGTCAGAATAAAACTAAACACAGCGCTGTCTAAATTTAACATCAATACCATCGATATCAAGATCTTGTTAGACCCTCCTAAAGAATGTAAAAACCAAGTATATAAAGAGCTCATCGATTTTATTACGGAAATTGACTATCACAAATGTATATAACTTTCTCTTTCTTTCTTGTATACAGTACTTACCTATGTGTCTTCTGCGACAGTCGCGCCATACAACCATCTAATAAATAAAAGTAAATTCCTCGGTACAATAAGCCAAGAGCTTCGTCTCGAGATCCCTAATTAGAGGATCACGCGTAACAACGGCAATACTAATCATGAACAAGTTAAAATCAAACCCAAGTAGGATAGGCCAAGAGAATTGTCTCGGGCAGGTGCCTACTCCCGATTACACATTAAAGTCTAATCCTCGGTAGAGTAGGCCAAGAGATTCGTCTCGGGCTGTTACTGAGAGACATAGAAAATTCATAAAGACCCAAACCCTATAACACGTAACAACTCTCCTCCTCAGTAAGGCAAGCCAAGAGCTCGTCTCGGGCACCTTATGAGGAACACGCGTAATAACGCCAACAATTATAACGAAAATGTTAAAAATACACCTAAGTAGGGTACGCCAAGAGCATCGTCTCTGGCAAATGCCTAGATCCGACTACAAATTCAAGTCAAATCCTCGGTAGAATAAGCCAAGAGCTTCGTCTCGAGTAGCCACTGAAGGACATAAATAAAGGAAATAAATCATTAATACCCCAATCCCTATAACATGTAACAAACCTACTCCTCAGTAAGGTAAGCCAAGAGCTTCGTCTCGGGCACCTTATGGGGAACACGCGAATAACGGCAAAAATAAATATTTAAACAAAATTATTAAACCGAAGGAGGGTATGCCAAGAGCATCGTCTCGGGTGCTTCTCTTTTTCGGAATACAAATAAAAGTCATCGATAGAGTAAGCCAAGAACCTCGTCTCGGGCACATACTGATGATTACGCGTAATAACGACAATAATAATAATAATATTGGATTGATAAAAAACTTGTTGATAAACTGCGATTTTGGTTTACAAGGAAAAGGTGGTAACCTCATATCTTGATAGAATGTAAACCATGATTTCTACCTGTTTGAGCATAGACAAGTTATTAGCCGCATTTCCTTATACTACGGAAACCCCAATATCCGTGAACCTAAATTGATTGATTGGATGTTTGCTTTACGTTTAGCGATCGAAATTTCACCTCTATTCAGAAAAAGTATGAGAACAATTTAACAAACAATAAATTATTTTTAAAGAAGGTAGGATGAAAATAGGGGCCACAATTTTGACTGTTACTGTAAAGAACGGAGTATTTGGTAGAGCCTTTTGTAGCAGCTACAATGAGCCTACTTGTTTTTGAAATGTACAAAGGGGTCTGAGACCAGGCTTTCCGTGTTATGACCTGACAACCCCCAAACGAGAACGTCAACCCTATCTGCAAACGGGGATGCGCAGGCTGCTCTGTGGGTCGAGCACTGTGAACGCTGCGAGTATTGTCCCAGCTGTGAACCTAGAGAAATCATTTAACTGTTGATGCAATTGAAACTAAAATTTCTGTGATAAAAGAAACATTATTTAAATCATATGTTGAAACATTATTAATCGCTAACAAAAGCTTTGTGTAGCTAAAAAAATTTGTTAACCACATATGTGTTATGCA
The DNA here is from genome assembly GCA_944474755.1 of Limnoperna fortunei. Lineage (NCBI taxonomy): Eukaryota > Metazoa > Mollusca > Bivalvia > Mytilida > Modiolidae > Limnoperna > Limnoperna fortunei. Next base: position 17,536,568 of record OX104116.1, on the reverse strand, counting down.
GCTTCAAGTTCTAGGTATATCGGTAGCTACATAAATTGAAACAATGTATATCACATTTTCTTTGTACGTGTATATTTATGTGTACCCTTTCTGTAAAACTAGATTGATTGGTCGATTCCTCCATGTCCACTGGAATAATGCACTTGGGATGTACGAAAAATATAGCCTTGTGTAGAGTCTACAATAAGAGTACACTTTTTCAAAACTACAAAACGGTGTTAATCATGTTCCGAGCTTAGCACTCTCTAAACACGTTATTAACTATGTTTCGCGTTCCGGCTTTCACTATTATGATCTGAAAACCCATCAATGAAAGGGCCTCGCGATCTGCTGTAAACCTGGATAGTCATTAACCATATATGTTGCTGCTATGTAAACCACGATTGCTAAGGGGCTTCAGGGGACAAGTGGTTTAGGTAGTCTAATAGTAATCATGTGTCTGTCAACAGTAAGATTTCGTCTACGAGTCTCACTGAAAACAGGGTGTACTCGACTCTAATCTTGACAAGGATTGTCAGTTTTCCTACCAAAAGCCGGTGGTTTTCTCCCGGTAACTAGCCTCCTAACTTAAAAGAACTGGACGCAATGATATAGCTGAAACATTTTTAAAGGTGGCATTACACGTTATTCAAACAAACAATACATGTATCTGCATATATTGTTTGTTTTTATCATACTTATTTATGTGTGTATTTGTGTGTGTGTTGATATCTATTGAAAGTAGAACAAACAGGTCGAAAACAACAAAAATGATTGGGTGCGCACTTTTAATAGACTTGACGGTTGATTTTATTATATATTGCACAATAACGATATAATAGTCTTATTATTCATTTATGAAACTTGTGATCTTTTAACATCAGTTTGAACTTTTTAAACATTTGACTGCTTGCATGATCATATTACTTACTCCGATATTAACTTGGAAAGTAGGTTAAAACAAATAAACAAATGTGGACAACTTGTTTCATTAATAAAATGGTTAATGTTCATATCAGTATCATGTAGGTAGAAACACTGTTTAGGTTGTAAAAAATAGGCCCGATCGCCACAAATTGAAACTGTTATAACCAAAAAATGTTTGACTTGTTATAGACATATATAAATATGAGATAGACAACATAATGTGGTGTATTTAATTGCCGATAGGACAGTTCCTATGCCAATTATAGTTATTTGCTTCGGCACAATTTATTAAGGGTTCGATTTATAAAGGCGGAGTGCAGGAGAAAAATATTTTAATTAGGCCAGTCCTTCAACTTTTGACTTCATCTTATTTCATTGGCTTTATATCCTCAATACGCTTAAAATTATTTATATTTAAAACAATCTATTTTGTATAGTCGACTTTATATCTTACCACGGAAAAAATAACATTGAAATCTGAATTGTATGACGTGAAAAATGACTTCCCGTTTATTTTTTCGATACAGAATTGTACTCGTACATTAAGAATAGTTTTATCAATATTATAAAACTTATTTATACAGTTGATTCTTTTCGAACATGGTGAATATATTTTAAGATCAATTGCTTACGGATTTCTCTCTTCCGTTATTACGGTTATGTAGCAATAAAAGGTGATTTAATTAACCAAATTCTAATTATTTTCAATTTATAAAACGTATTGTATGCATATAATTTAAAACAGTGTTTTGTTGTTGTATATTGTATATTGTTTTCATTTGTATATGTAATCATGTGGCATGAAAAACTAACTTTTCATTTATTGTTTAAAAACTTTGATGTACATTTGGAAACCAACAACGCTCTTATTTGACAACGGCTCTGTAAATGACCTTTGACTGAGGGAGAGCGAATTAGTTCTTATTTTGATATTTGGCTGCGCCGAGCTGTAGCATGGACAGTGGATTTATTATTCAATGGAATGTAGATATTAGAGCTGCATTTAAAAAGCAATTTCATACAGAATTGATAAATAAATTTATTTATATAGTTTGTTAAATGCATTGGATATTTTTCAGCTGATTGTGCAAAGCCCATTTCTGGACTATTTTATGGGTGTGTGTGAGTTTCCTTCAGTTTTTATAAACTTGCGAAAAATTTTATCTGACATGACACCCCGAAAATGTGATATTAGTGAAATGATTTCGCTCGTTTTGAGGGGTCTCCCATTACTCAACGAAACTTGGTGCCCGAGTCAGTGCAAAAAAGGTCAATAGTTTCCCCAATACACAAATAATTAAGAGGCCGTTGTCATATGGATAGCGTATAATGGGTAACTGTAATTATATTTACAACAATACCCGAATAATATTATATTAAATTATCGTAAGTGTATTAGTTGCATAATATATGTTGTATATTTAGAATGTATTTTCATAATTTGGTCATTGTGAAACACTTGTATATGGTAAACAATTTAACAATGTTACTGAGTTTTAAAATCTCTCTTAATGTTCTCCTAAAATCTCTCTAAAGGCCCTCCTAAAATCTCTCTGAAGACTCTCTTTTGACATATTATTCATAAAGCATTTGACTCCGTGCTAATTAATACTATTTACCCGAATACTAATTTTGGAACTCGGTTAAACATTTGTGGACAACTTGTTTCATACGTTTAAATAGAAATATAAGTATCAGTATCTTGTGTTAGGACACTGTTTACATGTATACATAAATTTGCTCTGATTACAAAAAGAGTACTTTGAAACTGGTATAAAAAAAGTGCTTTCTGCTCGACAATAAATCTCTGCCGTTTATCTTTGCGGAGTTTTTCAGCAGAAAGCTGCCATATAAAAATGATTATTTATGACGTGACTATTTATATCGATCAATACAGATGAAATTCCTTTAATTTTTTCTTAATATAACAGAAATGACGTCATATATCCAATTACTTAGTGTGCCTTGTGCCATTAGTTTTTTGACAGTCTGTATTTCACGAATCCTTAAATTATATATATAATTTATATATAATTTAAAATATATACTAAAGGCAATCTATTTTGTATAGTCAGCTTTATACCTTACCACAGAAATTAAAATTAAAATCCAAATTGAACGTGTATGACAGCAAGATTCATTCGTTGGTCCAATACAGAATTAATTGTGTTATCAATATTATTAAAACTAAATTATTTAGTTGATTCTTTTGAAACATTGTTAATATTTGTTTTAAATCAATTGATAATACATTTCCCTATTTCATTCTTACGGTCATGCAGATAATGATGCGGTTACCACAACATACTAGACATGATACAAACACTGTTCTAAAATAATTTCAGAAAAGTGTTTGTATCATCTCTAGTATGATGTGGTAACGGCCTCACTACGATACACTTTGGCAATAGTACCGATCGCCCCGTGCGGGATCCGGGTGGCTAAAAGAATAGACCGCAGTCGCGCTAGCTTGTCGTAGAAGGCGACTAAATAGCGCCCAGTACCCTGACCGGCGTGTCAGGTCGGTTTGCCTAAAGACCAACTGGGATGTGTGCCCCAGCAGGTGGTTGAATGGGGTTACCCTGGCAAGCTGGGGTTGTCAGGCCATAATACGGAAAACCTGACCGCAAACCATATTAGTGCACCGTGTTGGGAAAAACGTTCCTCGCACGTTAAAGAACGCTGCTTTAGTATTCGCTATGAGTAGGGATTTCGATCCCGCTACAGGAGGCTAAATTGCCCGACCCTATCCATCCTCCCATTTGCCAGTGGCAATCTAAAATACGTTACCCCTTTTTTTCCTTGTGTCCCATCCCATTTTCATTCATCATCATTTCATGTTCATTTTATCATCCATTTCATGTTCATCGCCTGAATATAGCTGAAATATTGCTGCTCGGGCGTTAAACACCATTAATCAATCAATCAATCAATAGTACCGGTCCCTTCTCTCTAAGTAAACAATTGTTCCAGCACATTTAATGCATAAAATAAGTTTATGTAATATTTTTAAAGACAAAACTGCGAATAGTGTTTTTAGAATATCTGTTTTCAAACACAAAATATCTTTTCAACTTTTACGTAGTTGTTTAGGTATGAATAGTAAACGCAATGCGTTATGCCACATCAATCATTCAAAGTCTCAGGTTTAACAGCTTTGATGTTTTGATATTTGATTTAAAATGTTTTTATTGATATTTAAATAAAAATATTTTTATTATTTTAACGTTTCTTATGAACCATTTGACATTGTATTTGTATGCAATTATCCCTACTTAGACAACAGAAAAAGCTGTTGATGGTTCACTTTGTAACATTGCGTACTCGCCTGCAATGCCTTCAAGAGAGATCCGTCACTACGAGTCAGTTGTACATTTTCTGGATCTTTTTATTTCTTCAAAAACACATGTTCTCACAGTAGTAAGTCGTGATTTCTAGACTTATTTTTACAATAATGGCAAAGTATGCTTTGGAAGTTGTCGTCAACAGATTATGAATTTTGCATTTCTGTGTTGAATTATTTACCCTCGTAGGTTAACTGTCAGCGTGGCTTTGTAATTTTCTACTTAAATTCAGTAAACGTATGTGTATCGTCTGGTTGATTGCTTGCATGTTTGCTTTATGTCCAGAGAGCAATTATTCAGCTCCATCCAGGACGAGAACAAGTCTTCTGATATATTATGCATTACACAACAGTTTATTAACCGAGAGTCAGTAAACAATTAATAAACCAAATCGGATAATGTGACTGACTACAGGGCAAAAAGGTTTCCCTGCCTCTGTAAAAGTATTAAGAATTGGGTAAGGGTTGAAAAAACGCTAACAAGAACAACAGCATAAAGAGATTTTTTGCGTGCAACAGAGTGTAACATAAAATTTCAGGTGTCAAAACGACTTTTGTTTTATTGTTTACCGTCATTTGCCATGTAATCTTATGACTACACGTTTAGCTAAAGCAATTGATTTCACAATGCAAATTAAAACGTTTGACGTCATAGAGAATATGTCATCACATATTGTACGTTTTTATTCAATGTACAATTAACATACAATTTAGCCCGAATTACGAGCCCACAGACCATAGTGAGTAACCACGCAGATTGCGTGGTAAAGAGCTCTTATGTAGATTTAAAAAGTAGACAATGTAGCCGCTACAAACGATCACTTCCGTGCCGCTACCGAAAACTCCATACTTTCCAGTGGCAGTCAAGATTTATATATGATGGTCCTTGATTTATTGTTTCTTAACTTTATTTTGTCCTGAATATAGCTTGAATATAGCTTAACTATTGATTACTGGACGTAAGGACTACATTTCAATTAATAAATGATATATATCCGTTTAACTAAATTTCTTCATTGGTAGAAGTGTTCTTCACATTTGTCGAATATAGATCTTGTTCTGGAAGAATGAATAGTATTTTAGGTTTAAGAAAATGATACCGACCAAACAAGAGCCAACACAACACAAAACAAAAACTTTAAGAGTTCCATGGTTATATAATCGATCTTGAAATACATTGCTGTTTTGTGCTTATATATTGAACCAAGACAGCATAGTATCTTAAGTATTTGATCTTGTAATATTTTTGGTTTTGAGCGCCATTAACGAAAATAGAAAGAAAAACCGACCGAACAACATTAGCCAAGGGACATTCACAAATCCAGATATAAACCCAACACAAAAACTAAAAACATAAAACAAAGAAAGTGCTCCGGATGACTAAGCAGTGTCTGACTCTAATTAGACACCCGTCGAGTTACTCTCTTCTCTGTCATGTCCAGGGAAAAGTCTAATTCAGGAATAGGAAACACTACCTAAACTGTCAGATCGTATTTTGGACACTGATTTCCCATAACGATCAATTATGTCATGGTGACGATCATAGAACTTCTGGAGAGATAACATCAACTTAGGTACAACAAAACGAGTCTCGATTTAAACAAAGTGCTCATCTGGCGCACATGTAGAATGTTTTATGACCTTTACAACCTTTATATTATGATGACGTTTTATAGACCAATTTGCTGAAAATTAGCTGTGATTAGAAAAGTATAGACGGTGAGATGGTATTCCCTATTCGATATCCAAAGTTGCTGTGTAGCTTTGCGGATGTGCCTCACAGAACCCAAAGTAATCCATACAAAACAAATTTGGTGTTTGCAGGAAAAAATACGACCCAATAAAAAAACAACATTACGTCCAGCAAGCGTTATTGCAGCTATATCAGGACGAGAACAAGTTAGCAAAAAATAAATTAACGGAAAAAGGGATGTCACATAGGGAACAGAATGTTTACTGCCACTCGAAAAGAATGGAGTATGAGTAGAGGCGGAGAATTTAGCCTTTGTTTCGGCTACAGTGAGTCTACTCTTTTTGAAATCTAAAAAAGGTTCTTTATCGTGTTTCAATAAATAAAGACAAAATTTTCTGATCCAGACATGAAAACTTAGAATAGAAATACACCGTAATTTTTCAATGATGCAGAAATATGGTACATGCATTTACATTCTCTTTTTCCAACATCAATGAAATAAAAAATATGACTAAAATATAATCGGTTGAACTAATTAGGAGATAACTGTATTGTATTTGAAGATTTGCCGGCATCAATTGGTGATTTGATGGTCGGAAATTGAGTTTATTGGCGACGCGTAAGCGGAGCCAGTAAACGGATATTTCCGACCATCAATCACCAATTGATGCCGGCAAATCTTCAAATACAATACAGTTATCTCCATTCTAATGATACGGCAATAAAAAAGTAAATTAATTGATTAAAATTAGATTTTTTTATTTGCCGGAAATAATGTCTGCGCTTGCGTTAAAATCTGACGGCATCAATCGTGGAATTGATGCCATGAAATTATTCACGTTATCCAATCAGAATTGACGGTACATCAAGAACTGCATTAGAATTATACTTTTCTCTCTGGAAAAACATCAACGTCTAAATAGTATACTTTATTCCACGGCTAGTATGCAGAATCTGTCTATTCCTACAACCCATGCGTTTCATTTAAACTGATATGTATTTCTATATCATGAAATATTTTCCTCTTTGAATACGATCTGGTTTCATCTGTGATTTAATATGGGCAAGACAAACTGGATTATGGATCAAGATAACGGATAAAATAACCATAAACAAAACAACTAGCAATGCTATTTACTATTTATCACTTGAAGACATAAATCAAATCACCTATATTTGAAAAAAGAAATTGTAGTTACATAAAGGACAACCCGAGGGCACTAAATACTTTTTGCAACGTTGACATAAAACGTATTGCTGGGTGTACCGGCTAACGAGATCCCTCTTAATTTATGCAAGACAATACAGGTCAACAACACAGGACTTGCTCGAGGGAAATATGATTTTCGAGGGTGAACAAATTTTCATATCTATATTTATATAAAAGAAATGAATGTTTTATTCCACTTTATATTATAAGTATTAAAGTTTATGTGATATAGAAGATGTTTTATAAGCATACATTTATCCGGAAGTTCTGCGTGGCTAACGGAAGTTTAAAATGTAAACTTCTCATTCTTGTTCGAGACATTTAGTTTCGATATGATAAACAATGAATGGCTGCAAGTAAGGATTATCATAATTGTTCCCCTTGTGATGGTTTTATTTTGCAATGTTGAAACTGCATCAAACATCGGAGGATTACTTTACCTGGGGCAACACGAAAATACTCGTTGGGGAAACGATGATTTATTAAATGTTATGTCATCATTTCTGTACCAATGAAACTGCTCTATTTCTAGCATTGAATTATTGTAGTGAAATAATACGTTTTAATAAAATATAAATAATGTCAACAAAATTGTCGACAGATTTTTTTTTAAGCTTAATTACAAATTAGCAAAACTTCGACTTTTTGTTAAACGTGGTAATCATCAGTGCATTTTTCTCATTCATTCGCCTACATGTAATAGTTCGTTTATCTTCATTTATCAGCTTCTTTCGATTTCACCTGCATTGTATATGTATGCAATTATCATTACTTAGACAAAAGAACTTGCTGTTGTAACATAACGTACACGCCTGCAATTTTTTCAAAGTAGATCCTTCACATTTTTGTAATATCTACCAACGCCAGTAAACTGTATCTTTACCTATTTCTACAAACCCTTTCTTTTAAAAACATAAACATGTTCTCACAGTAGTCAGAAACGAGTTCTAGACTTATTTTTACAATGGCAAAGTATGATTTAAAAAGGTGCAGTCAATTTCCAAATCATAAATGGTCCATTTCTGTGTTGTAATATTTACACAAACTACTGTAGCAACCAATATGGTATATACAGTAATCCCCTCTTTTATACTATTCCCTCGCAAGCGACTAGCGACCATCCGATTTATCTGGCTAAACTCCTGCATTAAGTGATTCTTACATAAAACTGTATGTTAGCAATGGCTTTGCAATTTTGTACTTTGGGTTGATTGATTGTATGTTTGCTTTACGTCCAGCGAGCAGCATTTCAGCTATATTCAGGCCGAGAACAAGTGTAATGGTTTATAATGCATTACACAACTCAATTTAGTAATTAAAGGGCTGCTTAAAGTACAGAGAACAGTATTGCAGATATACTCAGATCGAAAGTAGGTTAACAAATCATTCACCTAATCCGTGATTTCATTGAAATTAGGTTTAAATCTTCTGACAGTTATATTCTTTTCCATATCCGGATGTCGCAGCGATAATTAATATTGTTCGTCTCTAATGATACGCACATTGTAATATGTGTCGTTTTGTCGCTTATTGCTATCACAGAACTTAATTCTAAAAACACGTGACAACTTCTCAAATTATCAACATGAAACGGCTATTAAACACAATTTAGTGAAAACATATATTGATTTTGTTTGTTTGTTTGAAGGGTGTTTAACGCCATTTTCAGCAATGTTTCAGCTATATCATGCCGTTCAGTTTTTATTGGGGGCGGAGGGGAGGAAACTGGAGTTCCCGGAGAAAACCCCGACCTTCTGTAAGAAAACTGGCAATCTTTGAGTCGAGCGCACTCTGCCCGCAGTGAGACTCGAACCTGCAACCAACGTGTTGACAGACCACGTGATCAATAGTAGACGAACTACCTTAACCACTCGGCCACCTCATGCTAATATAGATTTTTTATAACAATTGCATATACTTTATTTATACCCACGCGAATGAAGCGGGTGTTTAGTGTGCTTTTATACTCTTATTTGCACCTCCTACAAAGAAGGCGTGGGAGTCGATCAGTTTGTAAAATGTCTTATAAGCAAATTTGAACCTTTAAACAACATGAATAGGGAAGAGTTTTTCCGTTATTTTTATTGTTGTCGTGTAGATTAAAAAATATGTTTTGTCATATTTTTTATTGTCTGATTGAGCCGTGGTAGTCTACGTTTTCTTACATGTTTGACATCATAACTTTATCTTGCAAATAAACACATTGAAACTATCGATTTCGAGTTCCCATCTGAAGGATGTCACAACAACAGAGACACCCTGCATCATACCGCTTACCACATAAGCCAGGTTTTTTTTTACCAAATTCGAGTAAATGGGTGACATTTACAGATAAAATATAAATGATTTTACAAGTTTAATCTTATACTCTTTTTAAATATTGTATATCAATTTTTTCAATTGTTCATTGAAAATGTGATCGGAACCTAATTTGTTGTCGTTTGAAATGCACGTTTTATCAGTTTCGTATATAAATATATTGAATGAACCTGTATTCACACTGCTGTTAATTAAAACGTTATTTTTTTCCTTTTAATTGAGTATGCGTAACAGACACGATCACAATAGGAAATACAAATCAACGCGAAATGTTTGCAAGCAATGTGCCTGAAGTCAGTAGACACACAACACAATCCGCTTGTTTAATTTAGATAAAAAGAATCACGTAGTTATGCTTTAGATGTTTTAAAACGCATGCTTGATGAGATGTATTTATAATGAACTAGATGTGTTTTCTAACATTTCAGCAAAAAAATTAAACATACATGTGTTAAAAAGTGAGAAAATATAAGGTAGTAAACCTTGCATAATATTCAAATTAATTTCTCTGCAAAATCGACGTTCAAGTCTCGATTGAATTTTATACATATTCAAAAATCCAGTATGCGACATTTTAAAAAAAAAAAAGCTTGTAACAGAAAATGTTTTCTATCATGCCGGTTACTGACTATAGAGTATTCAGATCATGTATATCTACACATTTTAATCCGGCTTTACGTAAAGTTAACATCCTAAATACACTCGATACACTCATAAGGATGCTAGCGTGGGACGGAATTAAATTGTTTTTCTAAGGAAAGCAATTCATTCATCCCGGAACGTACAGTTCAATGAGCATTACCTAATATTTAATGGTTATTCAACAAACATTGTTATTACTTAACAAACATGACAAAGTTGACAATAAAAAAGTTCGTATCCTGCAGTCATTCGAATTTGTTGAATAATATATATTGTTTATCATGAACAAATCATGATATATTTTACATTTTTATTAGTAAGTAAACATTAGCACTGACATAGGTCTATCTCAGTTCTACTGTTAACTGATTGTATGTTGAATTGTTAATTAATACGTTAATTAGAACGCATCTTTATTGTTTCCAAGGACATTTGATCAATTATAGTTTACAACTTGCTACTTGAATGTATATGTAATCGAAAGTTCACAAAAATATAATATAATTTTATATCTGTTGGTATATTAAAATTGCACAATTACTCAATGAGTGTATTACATAAAGAAAAATGTTAACATTATTTGCTTTTAATTAGGCACCAGATTTACTTGAGTAATGAGAGACCACTCAAAACAATCGGAATAATTTCAGCTATATTACATTAAATTTTTGGGGTGTCATGCCAGATAAAATGTTTCACAAATTTAGAAACCTTTCCCAAGGAAATGCAACACACCCCTCAAAATAGTCCTATAATGGGCTCTACACAATCAGCTAAATAAAACATCCAATACATTAAACAATTTATCTTAATATATAAGTTCCAATTCTATACGACACTGCTTTAAAAAAATACAGCTCCAATGTCAAAATTTAATTGAATGATATATCCACTCTCCATGCTATTGTTCGGCGCAGCCAATTATCAAAACAATAACTAATTTCCTCTGGATCAGTCTTAGTTCATTTAAAAGCCGTTTTCATATTGACCAAAGTTGGTGACGTGTTTTGAGAATGCCACGCTCCTTGAAGAGATAAAGAACCCTTCTGTAGGTTTTGAAAATGAGTAGGCTCATTGTAGCTGCTTGCAAAGTCTATATTGTCTGCCCCCAAAGCAATACTTCGTACTTTTTTAGTGGCAGTAAATTTTTCGCCCCTGTGTTTTTATCACTTCTTCGCTTATTAATTACGAGTTAACTTCTTGTCATAAATATAGCTTAAATACTGCTTGTTTGACTTTAAGCAAACATTTAATCAATAAAGTCATAACCGAGTTTTCCTATTCATGCATTGCTGTAGACAGGGCATTCTTTACTAAATCCATAATTGACAATGATTGCAAGTGTCCTGTCGATAGTTTGGGGTTTTAACGGCTACTGAGGCTTCTTGCCCCAACCATAATGCATCTGAACAAAGTGTGAAATTGGCGTTTTATCACATTCAATTATATCCTCCTAAACCATAGCGCCAATTTGAACCAAACTTGCTGCAACCACAAACGCCTCAGTAACTAAAAATAGAAAATTCAGCTTCATTTTTTCAGCATATCTTAAAACCTAACCTGCATACTCATAACATTAGGTAGTTTAACAATTTTTTTTCCTTATTTATTTAAAAGAAAAGAATGCTTTACATTTGGGACTTATAGATCAGGTGAGCGATGGTAGGTTACTAAAGGCACATTTTTGTCAACGCCTTGTTTGATGTAACCACTAATGTAGCCGAGGGGTATTTTTTAAGTGTTTAAACACGTCTACCCACCACGACATCACAAATTTTGTCCCTTGAACGTTCTACTTATTATTTAAATCACACACGACCTTCTTGGCAAAAGCTTTGATATATATTTACGACCTTGAAATTGAATGAAATAACAGTTACATGTGGAAAATATAACTTTGCTCGATCTAGTTCTGTAGCTGTAGTATGAAGAACCATCGTTTTTCTCCTACATAGCACCCCGTCCTTTTCTTTAGCTTTGATTCAGTCTCTCATAGTATATCCTCTAAGTATTCTCATTTTCTTTCCCTGTAACGTACTCTCTGTCTAACGCTTCCTAGAACAATCGGACTGTTTCAAAGGTGCATAGTATTTTTGTATCCATATAATATGCATAGTTTGAAACATGTGAGAAATAAGTCGAGTTTCTTCTGCAAACCTAATAGTTACTTGTCTATGACCCTTTAATTTGGGTGCATTATCATGTTGTGGTCATTGGCAGGATTTTGTAATAAAGATACTGAATCCGTAAATCCTGAGAATCTGAATGCCTACTGAATTTCCTACTGACGGAACTAATACAAAAGGATCTATTTTATATTTTAGTATTTTGACAAACCGACCAGCATCCAATTTAACCTTCATGTTTACTGTTACATGAACATTGACATGATTACACTTAACAGGTGTCAATGCTGCACTATTTAATTGGACATGTTGCAGCTATTTGTCACAAAACATACTGTTAACACATAATACTAATGTTTTAGAATAAAGAATGTTTTGTAATGATGTATCAGTTACAACAAAAATACGATCAAAATCTATTTTTATATTTTAGTTTTTCACAAAACCACTTTTCGAATTTCTAATATCATGTTTACTGCACGTGGTTTACTGTTATTAGTCATTCGAGAAATAATATTTTCTACATGTAATGTGTTAGATATTTTAGCATTTGTACGCATTATGTTATTATCCTAAGAGGGTCGAAGGTTTGGCTTATTGTGAGAATGTGCAATCAAAACCCCCTTCGGAGGAATATTTTTTAATTTTGCTCTAGCGTGCAATAGCATTTACGAGCAAAATGTCATCAAGTAAATGAATGGGATAATTCTTTTTCATTGAATTCTACTCGTATTAACAATATTTTGTACGGATTTTACAAGTTGCTTTAAAAAAAAATCTGCCAAAAACATTTTCAGGCATTGTCTAATGATTAACTAGTCACATCTGATAGGTTGTTCGATTAAGTGTATATTTGCTTAACGTCCAGCGAGCAACATCTAAACTACATATAGCGCAAATAAGACAAATGTCAAACGGGGAAAGTGACGGACCAACAGGAACTTATGACTACTACTAAAAACGTATGGAGCATTTTGTAGGAACCGAGAATTAATCTTTTTATAGCAGTTACAATGAGCCTGTCCCATTTTGACCATATAAATATAAATTCTTTTTATGTTTGGTCGTTTTTAATGGTTACAAAGTTTTGTACAACTGTATAAACGCCAAAAATAATGCATTGGAAAAAAATTCATGAAACGATGGGACTAATTTTTCACGGACAACTAGAAAATCTTGTTCTGGTCGGTCCTGTCAAAGTTAAAAACTGTCATCGTTCTCAAAATATTTCACTTATAAATGTTGTTAGAAATTGAACTATGGAATAGGTTTTGTCTTCATTCCAAATATAAATTGTTGCGAGGGACAATTTTAAACCTTTTAACAAAAAATGACTGAATTATTTAAGTGACGTAGTTCGAAAGCAAATGTTTTTCTAGACGCAAAATATATGATTACTACTCCGGATGTGATTTTAGTAATTTTAGTTGTGCCCCTGAAGGAAGTTTTTGAGTTCCAATCATTAAAACAATCAAGGTAACTAATAAACTTTGAATTTGAGAACATTTTTAATGTCCTTTTTCAAGACGACCAATAGTGAATAGTCTTAGTCTTTACAACTTTACCGTTACTGTCCAGGGAAGTTATGCCTCTTAAGAAGTCGTCAAATCTGTTTGGTAAAAGCGACAGTCTTTACTAAACAAGTTTTTCCATATTCGTTTTGTGACTAATTCTTGTCTTGAATCACCAAAATGATAAGTCAGATACAGTTAAATTGTTGCTGAAAGACGAAAAAGAACATAATAAGTACAAAGCAAGAAGACTTACCATTAGAGACCATAATTATTATTAAAGGTTTAATTCTTAAGTATTTCAATTTCTTACTTAATACAAAAAACGATATGGACCTGCTTTTGTTTGCAAGGTCTGACACAAATTTGGAATATTTAATGTGGAAGAAAATTTTAACAGTATAACGAGCAATACAGCAACTGTGAAAATGGGTGGCTAAGTTGACTGCTACTGGGAAAGTCTTTAATATTTTGAATGGCGGAATTTACGCATTTTGAAGTGGCTACAATGAGCCTACTATTTTCTTGAAGCTAAAAAATGGATTTTTACCTTGAAAGAAACGAGGCACTCTACCATTACTTACTATGGTTGGCGGTCACGCTTTCTGTTTTTACTTCAGAATCCCTATTCGCAATATGGGGACGCGCTACAGGGCTCTGTCGGTCGAGCATTGGGAACCCTACCCACCGAAAAATATTTCTTATTAATATGCAATATGTATTTAATGCATAAGGTGTCACGAGTTGTCCAAAAACTAATACAAATGTACAAGTGTCAATCTCATTTAATCCATGCACTATGCTTGCATAAATCAAGAAAATACGACCACCTTATATATTTATTGCCGTAACGCCAAGAAAATTAAGACTTAAAATTTGGTCAACATTAAAGTTAAGGTTTTTCAGTAATTTATGCTCCAAAGAGGAAGACATTTTACAGAAGAAGCGCATAGATTTCTACCTTACATTGTACGTATAATAGTAATAGTAATATAATTAAAAGATGAACACAAGGACACATTGCTATAATAATTTAAATCTGTGTACAGATGTGTGGCACGAGGAGTCTTGTTTTAGCCTTGTAATATACATGATAAATAAAAGGGTTTCTAAAATTACAGACGCAAATAAATTAATAGATCTGTTTTCAGCAATTTCAGGATTAAAATTTAATACAAACATACATGTACATGTACATTGTAACTATAACGGTTGGATTAAGATTCAATTTATTTAAATTAGTTTTGGTTTTATTTCCAATGAAGGTAATAACAAAATACCGGAAAAAAATAATCTGTTTATCTCTTTTTTGTAACACTGAGACGTCAAGATGCCCATAGAAACCGACGATAATATATCTGTATCACGATTGTAGCGGTATATGAGATTATTCAGCTAAAATTGAACAAAATAACAAGACTTATGCAAATCAAGTCTAATACTTATATAAAAGCATTAACCCCATTTCTATAATAGTCAACAAAAAAACTGTGTATGTACATGTAAAATAATGCTATGAACACTGTACAATAAAATTTTTTTTGATATGCAACTCATAAAGAAAGAACAATATATGATACATTGAAAGTCAATAATTTTATTTATGAGTGAGAGCTGCACATCCGTACCTACATATAAAAGTCCACTTCCCATGGAAATTAACATGTAATTATCATGGTGAGAGAAGAACTTTTGTGAAAAAATAAATTCCATTTCATTGAATGTTGAATAGAGAAATATTTGCCAAAAATGAGAAATTTTCTGACATTTAGAAAATTGCAAACTTTAATTCCATATTTCGTGTTGCATGAATATTATTATTTAGACTTTTATTAAATATATTTATAAACCAATATGTAAACTTACGCAAGTCATAAATTGTTTTTCCTCCACGTGGTTGAAAAAAAAATGTGGACAATGTCACAAATTTAATGTTTCCATGTTGCTTAGGGCGTTTACTTGTTGCTATAGTAAAATATTTAATTTTATGGTAAATTTGTTGTAAATGAATCTAGTTGAGCTTTCAGAAAATAATATCAGATTATTACATGACATTTTTTATATCATATGCATTATTAGCCCAAGGTTTGATATTGGCCCAAGACCCACAGGCTCGAGGGCTTATAATGCACAATATTAGCGAGCATCGCAGATGCGAGCTATACGGTTACATGCGTGTGTGTAAAAAAAGTCACGTGATCCATATGAACAAATCCATTTCAGATGGTAGCTGAACTATCCGAAGAAAATATTGTAGACGAACGAAAAAATATATAATATAAAAGTAGACAAAAATAATTTTGACATCGATAAAATTAAAGTGTTTATTTTTTAAATTACTACAAAAATGCCAGACAAATTTTTTTCACATCTGAAACGCTGTATTTGAAATTGAGTTTTGTGACGTCACCAACACATTAGAAAATGTCACGTCATAAATGGAATGTAGAGGCACTGTTAGGGGGCTCTGAAGTAACGACATGAACAATGTGCGATGCTCGCATTTGGGCTGCGCCTACATTCATACAAACAATTCCGGTAATTTCCGATCATTTACGGGAAGGTGTGTGATGACACTTACGGAAAAGCGTGTAATAACTTTCGGAAGCAGTTATTTTGATATAAGCCCGCTTTGCCAATCTGGTAAAATGTCAAATTTTTGCACATTTATTCCTTTTATCATGCAGTAAAAAATATAAGTTATTTACATTAAGTATATGATGAAACATTGATACAACCTATGTGATACAAAACCTTGTATCATCTATATATGTGATACAAGATGTACTTTTGTCGGAACTACTTCTTGAATGATATAACCAATGATTCGGTGAATGACTTTCATTCTGTGAATGAGATATGACGTCCTAATACGTGTGACGTGTTAGGGCCTATATTTTATAAACAAATGCTTCGTCGAATGTTAAATTTTAAATTTTAAACATTCAGTTTTGTTCGGCCCTTTTTTTACTTCTTAATGTGAGATCAACTTATTATATACATTTAAGTGTAGGTACAACTACCTGTATCACGTCTCTACAATTGCATACATTTTGCATCACAACTCGATGCTACGCGTCTCGTAGTGATACGAAATGTACACAACTGTCTCGACGTGATACAGGTAGTTATACCTACACATAATCTATGTAATGTGTATTTATCATACTTCATTTTTGCTTTTTTATAGAAATACGGACCCTTTTTAAAAATGTTACTTTTCATCAAAAAATTATATTATTACCGACAATTTAATTTGGAAGAACCCGAATGCCACCATTTGCATGTTCTTAGAAAGAAATGTACTAAAATAGTAGTAATATACATTGCAGCATGGAACAAACGTCATTATATTAGAAGTAAAAATTAAAAACAAGAACAACAGGAATTATCACATACGGAATTTAGTTCGTTTTCCGTCCCATTTTAGATTTCATATACCTTACGTTTATGGAAAACACCACGAGGAACAAAACACAATAAATACGGATTCTTTGTTTATTACAAGTATTAGCTTTCCTAAAAACTAGCCGCCTCTAAGCTTTATTTTACTTTGTGGACAAAATACGTACTGTTTTTAAATGCCAATGTGTATTGGTATTATTTACATCACATCATTATAAGTACACAATGTTTAGATAGCCAAATCGGGCAACCGCAAAATATAGGTCAGAGGCAGCAAATGAAGCATGAACTGTGCTAAGCATCTCTAGATATATCATACGTGGTAAGATAGTTGATGTGAAAGTTGTCAGTAAGCAGGAAAAGAATTTAAAATTTTTCTCCTAACCGGAGACATTAGTCCATAAAATACAGATCAGAGGCAGTAGCCGAGAATGCACTGGGGTTATTTCCAGAGGCATCATATTCACCAATAAAGTTGATGTTGACCTTTTCGCGAAAATGTCACGCTTTCGGAATTTCCGACAATTTCCGTGTTTCTCTATTTAAGTTTTATGATACACATTTTATAATAGACATACACAAATCAATGCCACTTTCCTTTTAAAACAGTTTGATTCCCACTATCTTGCATATTTATTCGCTTTTCATCGTAACCGATTCGTGATCGCTCGGGTTTTTTCGAGTGGCTACGAACGGCGTTCGGCCTGTTATGATTGCTACCGCCTGGTAATCATGTTGGGTTTCCATCCCTAACTAAGCTCTGCTTGTTTGTTGGTCAATCGGCAGCTATCTCCCGATTTAGCAGCCAATCAATTCAAGACACAGCATTGTTTATCTGTTATTCGTGAAGTACGACTGGTATCCGCAGTTTAGCTTTTGATTTTTTAACCCGTCTCGCATGCGAGACAAGAATAACATAAAGTCAATTTAACAAAAATTCCACCTTCAAGTTTAGAATTGCATTTAATGGTCTGCAAGTACCATACTACTTTCAAATTATATCCAAAATAAAAAATTTAGAAAAATTGACCACACCTAACTCAACTAACATTTTCTATCATATTTCATCAAATGTTTAATTTTAGTTTTTTTTCAAAGATCTTTCTTTCCAATAAGCCCAAAAAGTAGCACCAAAACAAGAAAAAAGGCAAAGAAATTAAAATACAAAGAAATACACTTTTTTTATGGGGAACTATACTCGTTGACTTCTCGCAAAGGGCATTAATTGTGGTTACGTACCACGAGGTTGCAAAAACTTTTTTAATAGTTTTAACAGTTCATAGTTTGGTAGGTATATTATGGTAATATTCCAGCCAGAAATCACATTTATGTCTGTTTCACTATAGTAAGTAAAAACTTTATAATATACCATTATTGTTGATGAGATCACTGACTGGTGATATATCGAGAATCGTGAAAAAAATAACGTTTTCATAACATAATACGTTATCGAATTAGCAGTATTGAATAACTTTTTTTACAGACAACTATTCCAACCTCTTAAAAATGTAGGAAAAAACCATTCGTGTTTTTGTTTTGTTTTGGTTTTTTTTTTTTTGTTTTTTTTTGTTTTGTTTTTTTTTTTTTTTTTGTTTGTTTGGTTTTTTTTTGTTTAGTTTGTTGTACGTTTTATTAACATTGTTAATTAAGAATAGAAAACATTTTTCAACTTTTTTATACACAATTTTTCGCTGGCAAATCGATAGTGAAAATTTTAAGTACACCTGCATATACACGAGTTACGCGTAATCGTGTCGATATCAATACCGTAAAATTAAATTCAAATTTAAATGAAGAATTTTTGCTAGCTAGAAATAGATTGTAATTATGAAAAACATTTGATGTAATTTATACCTGTAAATTTAAAATAGTATATGTATGTGCATTGAATGTTCTTGTCAATATTTCACTATTTATTCATTTATATACATAGAGATCAAGATAACATTTTTGACTATACTGTATTATTGGTTGTTTTTTCATCAGCACAAAATCATAGTACAACATCATAAATGAAATAGCTAAATCATATGATTATTAAACGGTAAAATATGTAATTACGGAACAACAGCATCTAATGATGGAATAACGACATATAATGAAATAATGATATATACACAGCATATATTGATCTTGGTTTTGGTGTTGCATACAGTAATTATATCTAAGCAGATAGGTTGCTATCGTGTTCACATCTAATAATTATAGAGATACAAATATACAAATCAAACACAGGCAAGCAATATTCAGTTACAATGAGAACGTGAAGAGTTAGAAAAACAGAAAACAGGTAGTTTATAAATGATCATGTATCGAAAAACAATTCCTTTTAGATTTAAACGTGATCTCATATAAAAATACATATGTGGGTATTTCAATTATTCTGTACCAGAATGTTCCGAATATGGCTCCAAGTGCCCGACCCACAGAGAAGCACTGCATGTCCCCGGTGGCGAATAGGGTGACCCTCTCGTTTGGGGGTAGGGGGTTGTCAGGTCATTATACGGACAGCCTGGCCGTGGACCGTAGTTGGTGACGTGTTGGAGAGTACCAAGCTCCTTTCAGGATAGTGACCCTTTTCTAGATTTCTAAAAAGAATATGCTCATTGTAGCCACTACAAAAGGCTGATAAATTCTCAGCAAGTGGTAATCAAAAATGTGTTTCATATGTCCCATTCAACCCCTTGTTTCCTTGATTTAATGTTTGTTAACTTGTTCTGGACCTAGATAAACTGAAGCTGAAATACTGCTCCCTGGAGGTAAAGGGAACATCCAATCAATCAAATAAGGTTCAATTTTTAGGCCAAAAGATTGAACTTTGTAGGTTTAAAAAAACAGTCATTGTTGTGCGGGATTAGTAGGGTACGTAATGCAAATCGACAGTAAATACTTCTTTGATATAAATAAGGCTTATTTGCATTAGCAAACACAGTTTGTAATGTTGTGGTTCTCAAAGGTCTACGGAATAACGCACTTGCAGGAACCATATTTAAAACAACAATAAATCACTTGAAACAACCATCTGTATCAAGTAAACGCCCCCCATGTCAGTAAAGATGCATTTTTGTAAATTATTTGAATTCTCTAGACATTGTTTTATGTATTTAATATATGGAAGAAAAATAAGCCTTGAGTCGATATAAGACCAAGAACAAAGGTGTTTATCATTTTTGTTAAAAGAATTACAGAATATTTAAAATGCTTAACTCACAAATAAGCAGGCCCTACCTATTAATTAAGATTGGATTCGACATACTTTGCACGAATTGAGACTCGTATTAATCTCGGTGTTGACAAGCACGTGATCATTGGTTGATGACTAACTACTTAAATCACCCAGCCACCAAGGCCTTCTAGGACTGATGAAGTTAACACTGAATTTCAACTGGACCACAAACTATGTCGTGTAACTTCGAAAGAAATTGTTCAATCTGTTTTATATAATTTTTGAATTCTAACTGCAGTTTGCATTTTTCTTTGTTATTTTTTACTTGCTGAAATTCAGAATGCTTAAAATCTTTTATAAATGCTTTGGCTAATTTTTTTTAAATATCTAAGTCTGGTGTAAACAAGTATTGTCTAACTTTAAATCAGAGCATTTGCCTAATTATTTTTATCTTCAATATTTGAAAATTAAGTGGGTAAGTTACTCGTCCACTTTTATAAACTTCTTTTATATCTCCTGCAGAAGCTTTGGCTATTCTCCTTACACTCAAAATTGTCTTCGTCTGTTGAGAGTTAAATTATTATCTGTTCCGATATTGATTTTTGTCTCTGGTAAATAAAATTCCTGATTTAAAACTCCATGAATTTTAAAGGGTATTCAAATTATAAATCATTGACAATTTTGTGTAAAGAGGTGGGGATGTTTTTTCTGTATTACCTGTCATGTGGAACTCTATGGGAACACGTGGGTGGGTCTGGGGGTTCAAACGAGGCTTCAATGATGACACAATTAACTTTATGCGGCTTAGCCACTGAGGTGTTTTAATGACATACCAGGACGATCTTTATTTATATTTTTAATAATTAAACAGAACCCGAGTGCAACTGTCCCTGACTCTCTACCTTGTCGTAATAGGTTGACGTGGTCCACACTGTAAATTTGTATTCTAATTTGTTTACAGTTATCTCAGCGACACAGTTTTACAGTTCTTAAAGGAAATTATTTAGACTGCAAAATATATGGTAATATACATAATATTTTCGATTGTCCGATGTTGTATCTATTAAAATAGCTATTTTGTGAACATTTTATAGCTTTTATTCCGTTTGGTTGTTGGTTCTAAAGTGTGCCAGTTTCTTGGACTTTGATTTGTGGATTATTTTTTTTACATTTTACTTGGTTTTCGGTTTGTTATTACATTCATTTATTAAATTCTATGAATATAAAGCCTTATACTATTGTATTGTTGTATAAGTCTGGTTTAAATCCCCTAGACAAAGTGGCATGATGCGAAACCCTCCGTATGGATATAAGTGCCCGTTCGTCTATCCGTGCATCCATCGTTTCTAGATGATAATTTAAAAATGCGTGAACAGATTTCAGTTTAACTTTGCACGGATATTAGGTACTATAAAATGAAGATAAAATTCAATTTTCAATACAATCCCATTCAATAGCCAATTCAAAATTATTTTGATATGCCCAAGGTCAAAGTAAAATGGCTTCTTAGAACGAATGTAATTTAATTCAGTAAAATGTGTTCATGAATAATAATACATTGACGCGAGAACCCTACGAGAGGACGTCAATTGAATATTTTTTCCTGTTAGAGTGCTTTAAATACAAGAATTAACTTTCATAAAACATTTAACGAAAACCAGCTGTGTACATATTTTGGCTTGTGTAACTGTAAATTACATTACTTGACTTTTGTATGCTAATTTCTGTCCGAGATGTTACTTTCAAAACAATTAATTTTCTACATAATAATATAGGTTCAATTTCGTCATCCGGAAGCATTGGCAACTTTCTTTCAACCAATTTGTATTTACTGTCATGACTGTAAAACGAGATTCTTAATTGCCCCGGAATGGAAATCGAATTTTACACCTACGAAACCTGATTATCTTCCGTTTTTGTCGAATCGTTACCAAAGTTATTAAAACGAGTAAAATCCTTCAATCTCTTTATAAATTCCGTGAGATTACACTACTCTAGTCCTTATAGCAGTAAGAAATGTTGTTTGTAATGTAAATTAAAATATGTATTATAAACCAAACATTGCCAATAACACTTCGACATGCACATATTTTATTAACTAGAAATGGTGTGAAACGTGTCTTGTCAAGTTTTCAGCAACGATCACACGTGTTTTTTGTTGAGATATCATTCAATATATGATAGCCTTTTTAAAACTATTATTCCGGGATATATCAATATATTGGGAGTCGGAATATATCTTCGTGTCAGTTGCTGTAATTCTGGACCGAGGTAGTAATATGAAAAATTACTGGAATACAATACATGTATAACAACAAAATTAACAAAAAAATCTAATTCATATAATCACTAAAATACAGAACAACAAAACAACCGAGAGTTAACTAAAAAAATCGTAGACATAACCTGCTGGCAATCAATACGTGTTCTTCAATGTTTACTTCCGTCAATCAAAATTTCAGGACGAGAACGATTATACTTATAAAGGAGTCAATTTGTAGATATGCCAAAACGAGAGATAATAATGGGTCAATTACGAAAAAAATATTTAACTGATACATATTTTTAAAAAGGCTTTAAATAGACTAAAAATTTAGCCTTGCAGAATGACTTCTCACAATGATCTTGTGATGTGGGTTTCTTTTTCATGCATAGTTCATAATTCTATACCCCTACTGGGGTACTGGTCATAGGGGAAGCTATGACGTTAGGTTATAATATGGAAAGCCTAATCGATCGCGGACTATAAGTAACGTGTTTTTAAAGTCTCACCTCCTGTACGATAAAGGCCCTTTGTTGTAGATGTCAATAAAAAAAAGTATTGTAGCCGCTAAAAAGGCTGAATTTGCCGTACCTACCCAACAGTTCATGCGTTTTTCCTGTGGAATTCAGTTTTTTTTTATTTAATGTACCTGTCTTCCCCGTTCCGTTGATTAATTATTAGCCCCTTGCTTATGCCCTGAATACAGCTTTAATAATGCTCGCGGGAAGTTAAAGCAAACATTCCTGTACATGTAACAATTCTTAATGATTGTTTGTTTGAATGGTGTTTAACGCCACTTCATCAATTTTTCTGCTATTTCATGGCATCCAATTTTTATTTGGGGAAAGCCGGAGAAAACCCGCGACCTGCGGTAGGAAAACTGGCAAAAATTGTCAAGTATGATTAGAGTAGAGTACTCCTTGACCGCAGTAAGACTCCATCCCGCAACCTCGGTGTTGAAAGACCACGTGATCAATAGAAGATGACTAATTACCTTAACAACTCGGCCAACAAGCATCCTCACAAGTCAGGGTTTCTGTGTTCACGAAACCCTGACAAACCTAGCCAGGAAATTCCTGGGATAGAAGATTTGTATATGACGTCAAACCTTTAAAATATCAACTAATGAAATTGCTTGAAAGAAGCAGGTGCTTGGCAGTAGTAATTCTTCAAAGTATGATGTAGCCAATCAAAATAGTGACTTCTAGCCCAGAATTTCTTAGCTAAGTTTGTCAGGGTTTCGTGGACACATGTGGACACAGAAACCCTGACTTGTGATAATGGCCAACAAGTTACTTTATCAAATTACGAGGTAGTACATGCGTCTGCAATAACAAGTCGTTTTAGTGCAATTCTGTATATTGGTAAAGGCCAAGAAAGTCTAACACTTGTAATTGTCGTATTACAACCTACATTTGCTTTATTTCTATTAGAGATATGTACTAAATTTTTTAACAAGGAACATTTTGTATTGCCCATAACTGGAAATTGAATTCTACACCTACGAAACCTGATTATTTTCTGTTTTTGTCGTATTCTAACCAACGTAATTAAAACGAGCAAACCACTTCAATCTCTTGATAACTTCCGCAGTGAAACGCAAGAAAAGCGCTACTTCAGTCTTTATAAAAGTAATGAAAAATCAAATCAATTCTTCAACTCAGAAGTAAAAAAAACTGTAATTTTATTCTTGACGTCATTACCGTTCAAAAACAGTAAATAGAAGCCCTGACATAATTCTTTTAACAGACATATGTCATTTAAAGACCAAACACTGAGATTAAAAATTAGTTTTACAATAAGTACGGACCCGCGTCCGCTTTTTAGAACAATGTTTTAATACCAACGAGTAAAATCGTTTAACTCTCAACTCTTGTCCTTGTGTTTTCTAATAACTGGTCTTAGATCGAAAGCAAACCTTGGACGCTAAAACCCCTGTTGTGATGTCGATAAAAAAAACTACAAAAGATAATTTTGGCAACTTAACCTATCCCGTTTTTCGAATTAATGTATGGTCTGTTAATTTGTCCCCCCCCCCCTAAAAAGCAGACACAGTGCTAGCTTGACGTACGGCGACTATTTACCTAATTAGGACGTGTGTTTTTAGACGGTCGTGTTATTTAATATTCAAAGTCAAATCTGTTCATTGTATGATAACTCTTAAAAATGAAATTCCTCTTCTGCCGTGGCTTCCTTTATTTGTCTTACTAAAATAGAAATTAACAAAGAATTGAAACAACTTGACATCATGTGCGGTTATTTCAAACAAATGTGTAACAAACATGCATTTGCTTATTAATGTTCACAAATATTTAACTGGTATTCAGCACGCAAGTAATTTAAGAAATAAACAAATTAACAGGTTCGCACTTTCAAAAAGGTAATTCTCATTACTAGTTTAAGAAACAATTATTAAAGATAACGAGGAGTATTCTGGAACGACAAGGACAGATTCAGGACAAACTGCAAACTTTAGAAAATAGAATGGTAATTGGTAAATTTATAATTTATAAAAAAAAATTAACTTCTTTTTTCCAACCATACCAAACTTGATTATGTGTGTTCCGAATCAGAATTGATTTATAAATTGCCATCGGGAAGCCTGCGAAAGTTTATAATTTATATCGGTGACTTTGTCGCAATATTTGTTTAATTGCAGACGCATTCAGCTTCAATTTGCTAGTATAAGCTTTTGTATCACCTGTTTGTTTTGTTATATTTATTTGTTGTTGGTGTTGAAAGTGTACTATCCACTGGACATCCATCATTGTTCGTAACTACATGTTGGTTGATTGATTGATTAATTTGACGTTTGCTTACGGTCCAGCGAGCAGTGTTCTTGCTCTGTTGAGCAATAGAACAAGTTAAAATCAACACATAAACTGTGATTAGGAATATTGAATATAATAGGTGTGATAGGATTCTAATAGGACCATATATTTACTAAAGCTAAATGTACCCCTTGTGCACTGTTTGATTAAATACTCGTTGGGTTGCTGAAAAAAGTCTGTTTAAATATTATAGGAAAATTGCGAATTTATCACTGGTTATTCGATATTTTGATTCTTGCGTGTTCAAACTAGTTTAACGAAACGTACAAATTAATTAAGAGCCGAAAAAATCTAGTATTTAACGGGTTCAGGACATTTACACTAAAAATGTGTCTTTGAATTTTCTTTAAAATTGTCATTTAATTTTTGTATACAAGTATATTGACTGTATCTAAATCACTTATAATTATATGTGATAGTATGGGACTTTCATTAATGTGGTTAATATGATTGAAATGAATAGTTAATAATTAACGAAAATTAATATAAATTTATCATAAATATGATATATATTCTAAGATTTTTAGAAAAAAATACAGATTGCATTCTGGATAAATTAAAATTGGTGAGTAATTTCTATTGTTTTTTCGTTTGTATATCCTAAAAAATATATATGTAACGACTATTAAAATTACATGTAAACAATTGCCTGATTTTCTCAAGTTATACAACAACTCTTAATTATTAATTATTATTCTTAAATAAATCCGTGTGTTCTTGCTTACTAAATGTACGTGACACCTGCCTCAAAACATAAAATGCCATGACAAACATAAAAAGAAAGACGTCATTATTCTTGTACAATAATAGAACAACATTAATCCGCTTATTTATTGCTCATTGTTAATACCTTGATACTATTAATAACTCTGACGTTGGTCCAATATTAACAAGAATAAATTCCCTATGTATACTTAAATGATAATACATAATATATACACGTTTAACTTTAGCTAACACTCCTATAATTCCGTTTTGTTCAGAAGTAGCATAAAGAGATAAATATTAGAACCCTTCCTATATGACATCTGAAATATGAAATGTGATAAAAGTCACGTAGTATTGTAGCAATAATGAAGCTCCCAAGACGATTTTGACCACAGAGTTCAAAATTCGTCAGAGTTACATTATAGTAGTAAGTAGAAGTGAAACAAGAAAACTTTTGATGCAAAGCATCAGTTCGCCGCCGATGTATTTTGCATTCTGCACGATTTTGTCAAAAAGATTTGATAATAATTTTACGGGACCCATTGTAAAGCACGTTTATATCTATGTTGTTTTTTTAACATGAAAACTTGCGTAGCAGGCATCTCAGATTTTCAATCAAACTAAAACACACACTTTCTATGGACTATCTAATGAATATTCGCTTAGAATGCATTGAAATTTCAAAAAGAAGGCATTTGGACTTTTTCCCTATAAAGTTCTATTTAAAGCTAAGTCGTGAGGCTGTGGCTAGTTTTGCAGGCAATCCTAATATATTATCTTGATTTTTCACTCAAGTTAAATGATTGACATTCTTGTAGCAAAATTCTGTTCATTTATGGTAACTAAGTGTACTTAGAAATATTTTCTCCTTTATCCATCGTTAGCAACGAAAGTGAATACAAATAAAAGAACAGAAGTTCTTGAGAGTTTATGTCGCTGGCTTTCATGTGTGTGTGTTACGTCTTTGTTGTTGTGTGTGCCTTAGTTATGTATTAGTCTTTTTGTACTTAATTAATCTTAGGTATTTCCTAACTTTTTGAACTCATACTCGGCAAAGATATTTTTGATACCTGAACTCATAAATATAAGATATCTGATTTGTTGGAGTACAATTTTAAGATAAATTTTAAAATTTAGCATAGTTATTTTTCTGTGGTTCCAACTACATTATGATGACAAATGGTTAGTTTGCTGGCTGTTGCATGATTTCTATGTACGAATTTTTGGGACACCCCACACTACACATTACTGGGTGTTCAGAAAACATACAACCTCAATTACCCAAGTCACAAATTCACGTGTATTCTATTTATTTAGTGTATAGGTTTTTTCTTGGAGAATTGGAAAACGGAGAAGTTGAAATGTTGCTATCATTGGACGTGGTAATACCAGAAGATATAATTTAAGTGAGTGTTTGTCATAATACGGAAAGCCTGACTGAGGACCACAGTGGGTAACGCGTGAAGAGTGCTACGCTCCTTGCACGATAAAGACCCCTTTAAAAGATGTCGACAATAGTAGGCTCGTTATAGCCGCTACACAAGGCTAAATTGTCCACCCCTACCCATACCATATACTATTCCAATGGTATTCAACATTTCTGCCCTTTGGTCGTCCATCCTTCACGAAATGATTTATTGTTTGTTAACTTGCTTCCGTCCTGAATATAGCTGAAATAATCAGTCAATCATAAATTCCAGCAATGAAACATGCGATTGCATTTTTGGCATAGTTTTTTCCTGTGACCGGCGTGTGTTCGTGAAAACTTTGAAGCAGATTGACCTGTTCCTGTTACATATAGTTATTGAAAGCTGGAAATCTATTATTTCTTATATGAATGATTTACTCCGTGTATAATGAGTTACTTGGCACGTATTTTTCTGTTATATATAAATTGTTCACTACAGTCTACTATGACAATGTTTAGTTTACTGATTTTTGTTATCTGTTCGTAATTGTCGGAAAGTGTTCCAATCCCATTATTTGTCATTTTATTGTAAAATTATCTGACAGTTATAATTGCAGAGAATAGCAAACATGACTTCACGAAATTTTAAATTGAAATTATCCGTCTCTAATGATACTGCAAAAATACAACTTGTATAATTTGAATAGCCAAAACCCTTGTTGTGTGTCAATTACGTCGTAAACGACAATCATTAGTTACTAAATACTACTCTGAACGCTAGACATCAAACACAGGTATATGCATAAAGATGCAACATTGGTTACAAAGCACAATTAGGACTCAGTTTATTGTAGAATCAAGAAAGATATTTCGTCATTTTACTGCCTACACGGCTGTCTGAGAATCTAGCATATTGTTAAGTTTGCACTTATCTATTGTAAACATAGTTCTTTAAGACAATTCTATTATTACTTTTCTGTATTTACACAAATTTGGCTCTTTAAGAGTTCTTACAGTTTTATGACAATCGTTTTCTGAAATACATGTAAGTCAATTTTTAGGATATGCACGTACGCTTCATATCTTGAATTGAAATAACATAAGCGGCTTCAAAAGATCGATTTTAACAGCGAACATTGTAATGTTAACTTCACTTGTATAACATTTTCCATAAAAAATATAGTATATAAAATGTTTAAACATAATACAAATGCAAAAAAATATTAGTTTAATGTGTGTTTGGGTATGTTTGGGTAAAAAGTCACACCCTGGTTTTGATTAGTTCAAGCCCGTTTTTATGAATGTTCCAATATAACTATGAATTTCTATTATAGTATTATAGTGATAATTGAATTTTATCATCTGCAATTCTAAAATATACTGTTAAAAAATTTAAGAATAATAATATTGATTTATTTTTTACTCTTCCTAATATTTAAAATAAAACTGTAATTTCAGGATTATCAGCAAATAAATATCAAAATGCAGTATTAACAAAAACTATTAAGTGTAACCAGCATTATAACAATTACAAAATGTAAGCATCCTCTGTGTTCTGATGAAGGAAGATTGTGAATTTATTCATGTAATGAAACAATTAATGACATCGATATACGGTCGCAATCAGGATTTTTCAGCCCTAAAAAATTTATATATATAACATTTTCTCAGGCTGATAAATCCTGAAAGAGAGCTATATCAAAGCCATTAATTGTATAATATCGCTTGCACTGAGCTGCAGTAACTGTATAATGTGAAACTGCCTTAGGAAAAATGTCGGAACAAAATATGTCTAACAAGTTTCATTAAAACTTATGCACATTCATATTTTTGATTGGACACAAATGTTCTAAATGAACTTCCTGAATGTTGTTTTGCAAAGTGTATATTGGAAATATCTAATATCAGTATATCATTGTGTAAGACTGTTCAGTGATTTCAAATAACATTATTAAATAGTGTTTTCTATACTAAATGAACATTTTAATAGCAGTACCATTTGCAATGTTACTGTCGTTTTCGTTCAATTAATTTTCGTTCCAACACATTTCAAAACCATTAGTTATACAAAATAGGCGATATGTCGGTTAAAGTTTCGACTTGAAGGCCCGGGGCCGTGTCAACGAAAGAATCCTAAGATATGTCCTAAGATACGTCTTAGGATAATACTTAGGATGGTCTTAGGACATGTCCTAAGTTTGACTTAAGGCGTACAACGAAGCAATCTTAGGATAGTCCTAACTAAGATTATCTTGGGACCATCCTAAGACAATCTGTAATAAATATTTAAAATATTTGTAAAAATTATGTAATTCATTTCATTCATTTCCATATTATGACCTAAGTATAAATTAAGATTTTTTTGTTTTAAAAAATTATAACATAAAAAAGTAAATTATTTCAAATTCATAAATTTCTCTCTTAAAGATTATAGAATATTTTAAACCCGTGACCTATATATAGAAGCGTTGTGCTGTTGGGTCCACTCGATATATGCAAGTGTACACATCATCATTAGTTACACCATGAGTAAGAAAAGAAGTCCTAACTTTTCTGGGACTGAACTTGAAGTTTTGGTCGCAGAAGTGAATGCAAACAAAAGTATTCTATTTAGTAAACTTTCTTATGTAACAACATATAATGCTAAAATGAAGACATGGGAAAAATTTGTACCAAGATCAACGCCACAAATAATGACTATCAGAGGACAGTGGAGGAAATACGAAAAAATGGTCGACATATTCAAGCAATATAAAAACGAAAGCTGCAAAGAACAGAAGAGATTCAAGAAAAACTGGCGGAGGGCCTCCCCCTGAGATATGAGTTCCCTAGAGGATCAGGTGGTCGGAATTATAGGAGAAACTTCCATTGATGGTATTGCAGGGGGCATAGATACATGCATATCCCCTGTGGAGCATCCAAGAACGTCGTCATCTCCCATGGTTACGCCTGCGTCTTCGGAATCTTCTGAAGAGGAGGAAGGTATGTGAAACATACAGTATTTTAAATATAACAATGATTTATTTGCAATTTTTGGTGACACGACACAAAACACAACAATCACACCTGCACCTGTTCTGTATATACAATAGAAGGCATGAACCATATGCTAACCCTCTTTTTTCATGCTCACATGTTTGCTCGTTATCCAAGTGTTCATGTGGAATGAATAGCATAAAGTATGTATTGTCTCAGAATAAGTTTTTTTCAGTATAGCTTCCATTGTGAGGACTTACAGCATGATCCGTTGTGTAAATTTATATTTCCTTACATGGGCCGTCGAAACGGACGAGGGTCACAAACAAACCCTTTTGGCAACGCACCACACTCTTTGAAATAACATTCTATTTTTCTGTTCATGATGTATGTATAGATAAACATAAGGATTTTGTCCTTCCCGGCAGTTTCCTTACAATTTTTTTAATTATAACTTGTACTGTACTAATTTTAGTATTTTAAGCGTTAAGTTGCCTTAACGTGCATTCTTTTGCATATTTCTAAATTAAAGCGTGATTATTTTTATAATTTTAGGTTCCTTCTGTAATACAGCGTGTGCGAGTCAGCCAGAGATACATAAGTCTACCAAAGATGCATCACAACGTTAGATAGACATAGAACAGGCAAGATTGAAGATAGAAAAAGAAATACTTCAAATTGAAAAAGAAAGATTAAAATTGAAAGGACAGAAGATTGAACTTCTAACGTGTGCACTCAACGTTGAACAGCAACGACTTGTTGTTGAACAAGAACGCCTATCCATTGATAGACAACGCTTGCTTCTCGAACAAGCAAAAGAACAGTTGCATTTAGGCCAGCTAGGACTTACATTGCAGAATCCAGCCCAATCTTCTGGACACCTTATCTCTCAATAAATACTATATGTACATTATTATTTTTATAACGTATACAAAAGCAAAGGTTTTGTCTTATTTTGTTTTAAACAATTGTATGAAGGCTGTCAGTGTATATTCCCAGAAAGCAAGACGGCAGTTTTATGGCAACACACAAACGTCTTTCTCTTTGAAAGGTTTATATCTACATTAAAAAATGTCTTCGCTAGTGATTTCTATGGGGAGGGTTGAACTTGAAGTGAAAATGTTGTCGTTGGAAAATTAGTTAACATGTATTACCTTTATTCTGTACATTTTATATTTCCTTACATTTTTGCCTTTTTCTATAAACAGTGTTTCGACGAATATAATATGCCCCTAAATCGTGGTATTCGATAGCTTTGTGCTTCGTTACATTTTGATGGAAAAATAGTAATGAATAATACAGAACTCAGATGAATGGTTTTATTAACGGTTAAATCTATTATTTATCAGTGTAGCTAGAATTACCGCTCCATCGTTTTGGTCACCATCGTATTGCTGTCTATTAATGTTTCCATGGTCACGGGGTTGGTCATCTGCAGGGGGTAACGGGATTCTCTGGTCAATGCACATGTTGTGTAGCACGATCACTGCAATAATAATGTCACAACATTTGATGGGTGAGTAAAGAAGCGTCCCGGCACTATTGTCGATTTATCGAAAACAAGATTTTAAAACTCCAAAACTCTCTATAACACAACGTGTCCTACTGTGGTCGCTGTTATAACGTTGCTCCTGTTGTGTTGAGAACAGGTGGACAACCATGGACGAAGCGGATAACAGCTATCTCCAAGGAGCCAGCCTTCTCCTATATCTCCATTGTCAAACATTTCACATAGTCTGGAGTTTCCCAAAACAAACGCATCATGGGTACTTCCAGGCCATTTGGCTACAGCATTTAAAAATTGCATGTTGTGATCAGACACAGCCCTGACATTCACAGAATGATAGTTTTTTCTGTTTACATACAGATGTTCATAAACGCTTGGTGCCTCGATGCGTATATGCGTACCATCTACAGCACCGATACTATTCGGGAAATATGCTATGTCATAAAAGCCTTGTTTGATACCCTGTAATGTTTGTTGATCACTTGGGATACGAACAATGTTTTTCAAGCATCTCGTTGCATTTCTGATGATCGTTGATACGCTCGCTCTTGATATATGATGAATATCAGCATTGACCTGTTGAAAGCTCCTAGTAGCATAGAATCTCAAGGCAACAATTAATTGCAACGACACTGGAATTGCATGTTACATCCTTGTAACATGTGCAAGGTCATTATGAAAAGTTCTGCATAGTTCTAAAATCATTGGTCTCCCTAATCTATATCTACGTACAATATCATTATCATCCAAATAATCTAACGGGTTGTCTCTATCCCTAAACACTCTGTTTCGGCGAATATTATATGCCCGTCGTCTGATGTGTTCGTATATAGCAGCTATATTTGTGTTTGTTTGGCAAAGTTAAGACATCCTAATTGTTAGGAATACCTTAACACCATCTTGGGACACCCTTCTAGCCATCCTAACTTTAGGATACAAATTAGGAGATCTCCTAACTTAGGACGCGTTCGTTGACACGACTTAGGACTAAGATGTGTCCTAAGACCATATCCTAGTCCTAAGATAGCTTCGTTGACATGGCCCCTGCTTAAGCGCATCCTTTGCATTACATGCGTTCTAATCGTGTTCTCGCAACTCGGAAACTGTACCTTCAGAGAACAGATACGGCTTAAATGCTAAGGTACAGATAAGACTGAACTATCCTTTTATTGAGAACAATATTCAATCTGCTCCGGCACATGATGTTTACATTTCGTATCTTATACATTATGCTAGATGTTGCTACGTGTTCCAATTATCTTGACCGGGCGCGGCTGTTGACCAAAAAGATATTAAAGCATAAATTTTGGCAGATTGTATCTCTTTATCAGGATTGAGTTTATTTAATGCAAAATCAATTTTACAAATGCAATCAGACATATTTTCTTAAGTAAGGATTTGAATTTGAATTTAGCAAGGACACGACTAAGAGTAACCCGCAGAACATGACAGCAGCCATTTTTTCGTTTATTGGATATCACGTAATTTTTTTTATTTTTGTTGTTGTTTTCGGTTTCCTATTGTATTGTTTCTTCCTTATGTATTTTACATAATAATACAACACAATTAAAGACATGCTTTATTATATAGCAAAATATGTAGCAAATTCAGTTCTGTCGGCTCAAACGTGTTTTTATATAACAAAAGGGGAAATTCTAAAATCGGAAATTTAAAAAGTCAAAAAATTGGGTAAAATAAGGATTATATTTTGTCCATCAAACATTCAGAAAGTGAACAGTTAATCAATATTAAAATTGATCATATTAAAACCCACACTTCCCACACTCAAAATGATCTCGAACAAAACAATAATGTGAGGATATGTACAAATAAAAATAAATAAATATTTAAAAAATTTGTAAAAATTTAGAATAACATTATATTGCCACTCTTCTTGATCAATTAAAACCCCTTTTGTAGACTCATGGTAGCCACTACAAAAGGCTTAATTCTTTTTCCCTTCCCAATACTAGATACTTTTACAGTGGCAGTCAAAATTGTGTTCCCTATGTCCCATCCCACCATTTTTTTTATTGCTCCATACTTTTCTAGTGGCAGTTAAAATTGTTTTCTCAGTCGTCCATCGACTTCCCCATTGAACATTTTTTCAAGCTCCACCTACACCCCATCCACCTAGCAATATTTCAGTACTGTTCATGTCAGACAAAAATAAATCAATCGGGTAAGGAATGTACCAACGAAAATAAATTTTTGACTGCCACAAGAAAAGTATCGTATTGGAACGACGAAGAAAAATCCTGTACATTAAAAGCTAAGTAAATTGTTGAATTCTAAAAACTAAACGATGCTTTTGTATGTCATCCTTTCCATTGGCTTTACATTGATTGATTAATGGTGTTTAACGCCCGAGCAGCAATATTTCAGCTATATTCAGGCGATGAACATGAAATGGATGATAAAATGAACATGACCATTGGCTTTACAATCTCGACGTATAAGGTATAACAGACGCTTCCGAATAGTCTATTTCTTGGCTTGGAATTGGCACTGAGATATTAGTTTTCTAAGTAGAAGGTAATTTTTCGGCGAAATTATTAGTTTTTGGGTTATTACTTTAAAACTATAACAACAAATAGAGTTTAAATGTAAATAACAAAAAATCAAAAGGCTTATAAATCATTTTTAATTATTCAAAAGTTATGTGAGGTCTTCTTACTGCTGTTGATTGTAGAAATTAAGATGTAAACTGCAAAACTTTTCATCAATAAAACGGCTACAAAACCGTGTATTAATCCGAAACACTATTTTAGTCAAAGTGTTTGGTTATTATGTATGCCTCCAGCACAGCTTCACCGAGTTATTGTTTAATGATCATTTTGTTGTTGTGGATGTATTTAGCTGTTAGCTTGTAACGTTGAATAGATAGAGAAAAACTGTTTAAAGAAAAACAAAGCTTAACACTAACGTCAAGCGATTTTTTATCGGTAACCAGCTGTAAAAAAATACGCGACGACAGCTGTCTACTAGGTTAGCGATTACAGGTTTTTAAGCCTTCTTCATCCTCAAATCACGGTTTACTAACCTAATAATGATCGTTAACAGTCTCAGTAAATGTTCGTTGTAATTTGGGAAGCAAAGCCTGCAGAAGCCTTCGAATTCATTCGTTCCCTATATACTTGTTGGAATTATCTTTATAAAATTTATACCTTGAAATCACTTTGTTTACATGTGTAACTAGAAAATGATCATTCCCTTCAATGTTGTCTTGAACTGTCCATTTGAAGTTAGACAGAAGAGAAAAATCTAGTAAGATCAATTTTTGATTGATTGATTGATTGATTGATTGATTGATTTATTTATTTATTTATTTATTTGCTCAACCACAATTACAACATCTAATGGCATTATTGCATACAAAGCTATAATAACCTTCTTGTTGGAATGAATCTGAGATAAATAAGTTTTCCGTGTTATTAGCTCATGTCCAGCTTTTTTGGCATTTGAAGCAACATCCTTACTCGTATGTTATAGGGATCAATAAGTATAGGAGTCTCGAAAAGAGAATATATGGGTTTAATTGAACGAGATGAACATCTTTGTAATGAATCGTTTAACTTCAGTAATTTCCTGAAGCTGTAATTTTGAACAATGTTCTCCGTCTGTGAGATCTGATTTATTTTCATTTTTGTAACGAACAAACTCTTGGCTACTTTTTATATAGGAGTGACTTATTGCTGATGTCCGAAATTATAGAAAGCGACAGTAAAATAAATGATTGCTACTGGCAAAAACATTCAATTAATAGTCTTCTTATATTCATATTACTTACGTTTTTCCCGTTACCGGTACGTCCTTTGATACTTTTTTTTAACAATAGGGGAAACTTTAAAAAAATTTTCCAGTATTGCTGCTTATAGTGTGATCATCACGTGATGATTTCTGTATTGACCTAGTTATTGGTCCAAGGCTTGCTGTATTGGCCTGAGGTCGTATCCGGCCAATACCGATAATGGACTAGTTGATAGTGAATACTGTAGTAGAAGTTAATTGATGATGTAAGTTTTACCATTGAACTTCATGAAATATACCGTTTTCCATTTTCATTATGTTGAGATAGAGCCCCTTGTAGGTCAGCAAATTGGGTGGTCATCGTGCAAGGATTTTGACACTTTTAACTGTTTTTTACTATGTTTCGAGAGTAGTCTGTCCGTTTTATTACGAGAAGTAAGATGCTGAAACGACAACAGCAATTACGTAGGCCATATCACAACATGATCACATTGCAACGTTACATGAGAAATTATATCAGAACAAATATGAAAAACATCGGATAGGCTTTCACAACTACAGAACAAAAGATTGCAAAACGAAAAAATAGTACGTTACTTTGAGAGCTACAGATAACATATAGAAGGAATTGATATGAATGAAACTGCCTATGGAGAAAATTAATTGAAAAACTACTATACAACTTCATCAATTCCAGGCATGCGACTTTGTCGTTGTTGTTAAAGCCCTTGCTGAACTGTTAATTTATAAAAGATAATAGATAAACATGATATTGTCTGTAAAGTCGATGATTCTTTGTTTTAAGATCTATTAAACTAAAAAGGCATAACAGGCTACGGGGACTGTTACATTGATTTCCAAATAAAACAAACCGGCCTATAAGCAATGGTTGTCAGTTTAAAATATTGTATTCTCCTAATTACGAGCGAAAAGAGCATTATAAAAAAACCTTTGTGATTGCTAGTAGAGTGTCTGATAGCCGACACTTATATCAAGTCAATTAATATGGCGATTACCTCACATTTATATTTATAAATTTTCTGTATGTAAATATTAAATTGATTATTTGTTTTAACGTCTAGCGAGCGAAATAACAGGACGAGAACAAGTTTAAAAACAATCAACGAGGTAAAAAAAGGATGGACCAATGGGAGCTATTTTCGACTGACACCGGAAATTATAAGGTTTTAGTAGGGACATATATTTTAGAGTTTGTAGTAGCTACAATAAGTCTATTTTTTCGAAATCTATTCAGACATGTAGTATGTGAGTTGGTTAGTTGATTAAAATGGATGGGTATCATATACCTGCTCATCCGTGTCAAAGATTCATAAAATGTGTTTGGCATTTTTACCTAAGAAATTCGTACAATTAACTTCAACAGAATCATCTAGGTCTTGTATTATCACCGATATACAAAACCGTCTTATTTTACTGCGCACCACTTTCCGACAATATTTCGGTCAAGAACAACTATTTCTACCACAAATCACATAATATGATTTCACATTGTAAGATATTTCTGTGTAATCAGCAACCTCATTTTGCATTTTACTTTTAGGGAAATACCTGCCATTGTTTCAAGTATCTGTTCATTGTGGAAAAGAATAAAACAGTTGTGTAACAATCCGCTGGATAGATATATTATATGGTTAATCCTTAGACGTTTGTATATAATAAACTTACTGTGACTGTATGACAAGTAACTTTGTCATCGTATATAATATATACAAAAATGCTGAATTAGATTACTGTCACACTAATACGTATTGGTTACGAAAATTCCATCGTCACACGCTAGTACACATGTACTATGTCTATGTCTACTATTCACCCCGGTTAATGAAGCTATATTTTTATATAGCGGATTTGGACGAGGGGTCTAGACCTCTGGGCATAGTGCAGATGAATTGGTACCACAGTGTCGCAACGGTGCGAGTTCGAATCCCACTGAGAGTGAGCAAAAATTTGACAGTGTTTAAAATGAAATTCTAACAGATTTGGGCTTAATTTATAGACGCATATATCAAGCCATCTGCAAAAGCAATTATATTTTTTGGCAACTGAATCTGATCAATTTAATTTGAATTAATTAAGAAAAGTTAGAAATTCAAAAAAGGGTGTTCACAGCATTAAATAACATCAAAGATTTCTGATTTCCGTACACTTTTGCAACTAAGCTGTCAGTTCGTTTACTCGCCCTCATACCTTCAGCTACTCCTACAGCAAGCTTAGCGTCTGTATAGGTCAAAGAAAATGAAAGGGTGATTAAAAATAGTTTGTACAAAAAACAAAAATGAATTGTTGTGATTTATGTCGAGGTTTCTTTTATTTATTACATAAATGTTTCCCATAATATTGCATTGATGCGTGGCTCAAATTGTCTAAGATATGGTGAGAAAATAACTGAAATTTTTACGCGTACAATACTGATATGTAATGATGCTTACGATGTATGATTTGGGTTTTGCTTGAAACTTTACATTCTGACAGTTTCTGACAAATCACAATGTCAAACTGCTTCAGTTTGTCACATTTTGTATTAGATATGTTTAAAGTTGTAATATTGGTGATGCATGTTAAAAATGTGTTTAAAGAATTACCTATTTACCCATTCACTTGTGTCCCCACAAGGTGACTCGACGTTATCTGCTCAACTTTCTTTATAGTTTTAATAATTTTTATTGTTTTACTGCTTTTTAGCTAACTTGAATCGAATTTTAATGTCAGTTATTGCCATTACTTTGCGCCCGCCGTCGTTGTCGTGAACTTTTCTTTAAAATGTTCTTCTCCAAAACCAATAGGGATTGTTTTGAAACTCGGCAATCATCATTAGTAAGATGTCCTCTACCAGGTTTGCACAAATCATGGCCGCAGACTTCACATTATAGCCGCCTTGGCAAAAATAGAACAGGGGTCAAAATACTGTTTTTGGCTGATAGTTGAAAATTATTACTATCTAGGAAAACCAAAGAGACTTTCCTTCTTAAGCACCAAAAGCTCTAGTAAACTCTCCGTTGAATCAAATTTGTACGACGACCCTTTGAAGGACTTATTGCCTATTAGACGATTTTGCCTTTTTCCTATAAACCTTGAAAATGATTTAGAACTAGGTTAGTATTACTTAATTATTCAGCGGTATGAGAGCTACAAATATGACTGCGGGGTCACGATTGTCTGATCAACTGTTTATGAGTTATTCCCTTAAACTGTCCTTTTAATTAATTTTAATTGATTTTTTTTAAATCTTCTCTAAAACCAGTACTTCATATTTTTACATTATCTTGCATTAGCATGTATTTCTATCACTACGGTTCCTGTAATTATATAGAACGGTCTTAACGAAGAAAGGGATATGTTTCTTTGAATTTCTTGCGTAAATGTTTGCTAAAGATGTTTTGATATATACATTTAAGTATCTTTTTGATTATGTATACACTGTGAGTTATTGTATCCTTTTTAACAGGGAGCAACAGTACTATTAATGTCCTGTTTCATACAATGAGCTGATGGCGGTCTTTTTTCATGTTGATCTGCAGAACAACCGACCAGCCTCTTTTTTTAATTCTTTAAGATGCATTTTCGTATATTGTCTAACCCTCTTTCTATTTAAACCCGTTGCAAGACAATATGATCTGAATAGTAGTCTTCGTTAGCTCGCTGCTGGGATTAAGTTTCCAATTACATCTTTGGCTTTATTTTCTGCGCTCATTTTATACTTCATATCTATTACTTTCACGTTGTTAAGTTTTAGATTTTTCGTCTGGTACCATGTTCGTTTTTTTATAATCTTTGTCTTTTTTGTTGTTGTTTTTTTTGTATTTCCAGCTTCTCCTTGTTTTTAAATTCAATATTTAACTCGTTGATCCCTTCATTTATTTATTCAAAGAAATTGATTTACATCAGAAATAGTTTTAGTATCCCTTTTATTCTGTTTAATAAAAATTTATTGATTAAAAATCAAGACGATGAAACTTAAAAAGTAAAAAATGTACGGGACATTCGTGAGAATCTAAAGGAAAACGAAGGAGACCCGGAAGTCAACGGAAAAATTGAAAATCCGGAGTTACACAAACATATACAACACAAAACAAAAACCCCAAAACAGAAACTGAGTAACCCAATAAAAACATGCATGAGTGCACTCCAATACTCTCGACGAGTGAGCAGTGCCTGCCTCTGATTACACACCCATCGAGTTACTCATTGTCATGTCTAGGAAAAAGTCAAATCCAGGAATATGAAGGACTAGTTTTGACTTAATTGAAATGTCCGATCGTATGTATTTCCCATAATGATAAATTAAGTCATGGTGACGACCATAGAACTTCTGAATACAATCAACCTGTAAACAACAAACTCTTTTTTTAGTGGCTTAGTAGTGAAAAGCAGTCACCGATAAAGAAAATCAGAATACCGATGATTCTAAAAGAAAATGAACTCAGACACTCTCTCTCTTTCTATTACAGAAATGTTTATATCTGGCTTGATATTGAGACAAGAAGTCAGAATGATAAATGGAAATACATTTTAATATTGTACTTGTTCAACACATCGACATTGTTTTAAATTTATATATCAAAAAGCCCCATGGATAATGGATATAAAAGCAATATTTTTTAACAGTTTAGTTGTTAAACGCCCTAAGAATTTAGTTTTTAAAGGATTTTTGTAAGATTACATCAATTGGTTTATCTTGTCTATCTATAAAAAAATATGAGTATGATATAGATTATGTTTAATGAAATTTGGAACTTCCGACCTGTCACATCATTATATGCTGCCGATTTTTAATTTAAAAAAAGCTATAATCCATTTGCAAACAAGAGCTTTTTACTTGAACAATGAAATGTCATTTACTCCAATAATTCAATTAAAAAGATACAGTCATAATGGCGTTTTTGAGAAATAAAAAGAATTTGTTTTTCGTAACTTATCATTATTCTAATATTGGTATCATACAACCTTCAGTAAGTTTTGTTCTGCGAAAAATAAACTAAAGAAAAAACAGCAAAATATAAACCGCAAATAATATGCGTTACCTAAATCTAATAACTAATGCTAGAAATAGGTATTATCTGATCAACATTATATTTAATGTTTAATTCTAATATGACGTGCTTTAAAGGCTTTGAGACCACAACTGTGGTACAAAAAATGATTTATCTATGAGCAACACGCGCTGAGGAGGGCGTGATTTAAATGGCTTTTCCAATAACAAAACTGTAACTCCCACCGGAAAGTTATTGCGTATGACGTATAAGTCTTATAAATATCGACACGCGCTATCATTTTCCGTTGCAATATATTGTTTGTTACATTGACGGAACAGCCAGTTCATGTCGGAAATTATGTTTTCTATAGGTACGAAAATATTATAAAGGTACCGTAATTGTCTTATTAGAATAGAAATAATCCACGGAGGCTGTCGCTCGGGATGAAATAATACGACATAAATGGTCACCCCGTTGTAAAACAATGATAAACCACAGCCTCCGTGAATTATTTCT
Source organism: Limnoperna fortunei (assembly GCA_944474755.1). Lineage (NCBI taxonomy): Eukaryota > Metazoa > Mollusca > Bivalvia > Mytilida > Modiolidae > Limnoperna > Limnoperna fortunei. The sequence continues at coordinate 17,495,294 of OX104116.1, read as the reverse complement.
TAATTAATTTATTAACTGCAAGTAACAATAGAACTTTCTAACAGATAACAAGCTTTTACCCGTTTCATGCTTGTATTGTGTTTATGTCAGAATACTAACATCGTGTTTATCCTGCAATCTGTCGTACACTATTGACTCTTTGTACATTTTTGTATTCTTTTAAAATTCAATAAAATATTATATCCACTATTGAGCCTAGTATGTGCACAGGTTTTTAATAATCAAAATAAATGACGTCAAATTGAGGGATTGGTGACGAACGAGTTCTACCTTCGGGCTGAATAATATATGCAAATTTAATACGTTTAATAAAATAATTATACATATTTTGCTAGATGCAACTTATCATTTGCAAAAAGGTAAACAATTAGATTATTAAAATCTTAAAGAGGGTGTGGCATACCGAGTAACAACATATAAAATAACAAGCTGCTCTAATATGATTATTGCAGTACAAATACACGTTAAATGTCTGTTTTCAATGGTTGATGCGATATCAATTACTGCATTACACTTTTGACATAAAATGAAGTTTATTCAAGATTACTGATGATAAATAGAATCTACATTTGATGTTGAGAAATAGGATTTTTATTTCATAGTTTGTTTTACAAGAAATTTCATACAAGATCTCCGCGAAAGATTACACATTAAAGTGAAGAATATATCGGATTTCTGAAACATCAGAAATACAGGGTTAATATCAAATTTTTATATATACATCTACAAATTAAGCCCAACAATGTTAGAACTAGATTTTTAACACTGTCAAATTTTAGTTAACCCTCAGCGGGATTCGAACTCACACCGTTGTGACACTGTGGCACCAAATCGCCTGCACTATGAATTAGATTACTGTCAAATTAATACGAATTGGTTACGAAAATTCCATCGTCACACGCTAGTACACATGTACTATGTCTATGTCTACGATTCACACCGGTTAATGAATCTATATTTTTATATAGCGGATTTGGCCGAGGGGTCTAGACCGTTGGACATAGTGCAGGCGATTTGGTGCCACAGTGTCACAACGGTATGAGTTCGAATCCCGCTGAGAGTAAACTAAAATTTGACAGTGTTAAAAATCTAATTCTAACAATGTTGGGCTTAATTTGTAGACGTTATATCTTTATTTAAAAGAAAACATATGAGTTGTATAAATTTGTCAACTCTATTTGAATCTAAATGTATTTACATATAAACTGATAACGATAATAACAAAATATCGAACACCATTGAAACTGTCAAAAAGGCAATCAAATAAACCGACCAATTGGAGAACCAACAAACAAATATATAGCAACTACAGCAATTGTTCTGACTTGGTGCAGGCATTTCAACAGAAAGGTGAGTTTAACCGTGTTTTATTGCATACTAAACCTCCAGCATCCATTACTTTAATGTTTAAGTAGGTGCGCTGAGAAAAATGGCTGGGTACATGTAGCATATATCACTAGTCACTAAAAGGTACATATAATAATCATCGTAGGACAAAAACTATGTACCTAATTCAAAAACTATGTACCTAATTCAAAAACTATGCATCTAAGACAAAAACTATGTACCTAATTCAAAAACTGGGAAACTGTCTCCAATCAAATTTGCAAACGAGAATTATTTTCAACAAGGAAACTGTATATATAGTAAAATGTATTTAATGCAAGGTCAAGTCGCTTTTCTTTGGTTTATTAGTTAATGTACTCAATGCGAGCATCACAGATCAATTGAGAATAAAAGACACCGTATGCAGACTGGAGAAGCTGAATATTGCTGCCTAAGTGAGGACAATATATAATTTTGAAATTAAAATCGTCTCGTTTGTCGTAAATTCTTGTGCTGAGATGATTATTGGCGTCATATTCGAGGTGAAAGTCTAGAAATGATGTAGATGAAGCTGTTTCTGCGGTTTCTTTAATTTTCTTTTGTAAAGGATATATTAACGGAATCCGCTAGACGTTAAGTAAACCTCCAATCAACTAATCTGCTGTCTTCGTGTCTTTAATAAGACGTTGAAGAAATTCATTTTCATAAGAATACAGGAATTAATCGTCAAGACGTAGGGCACAGATAGTACCCATTGGAATGCCTATAACCTGCTGAAAAACACATCCTCGAAAGAAACAAAGATCAGAAACTCTAGCCTACTATTAATTTATTCCTTGATTTAGTGTTATTTGCATTTGTTCTTAAGTAGCAAAATACGTATTCTTTTAACCATAAACTACTATGTGTAGATATATATGGAATCGAAAGCTCTATGTATGACGTCTAAAAGATGGATTTTTAGTTTATCATGAAGCAAGATGGTACAAAGAGCTGAAAAACTAAAGGCTCTTACAGATAAAATTTTAGAAATAGATCTTGATTTTAGATTGTCCAAAAGTTCTTCCGAATGTTTAGTACTCCAGATATGATTAATATTACTCAGCAAAAAAGCTTCCATGTCCTTTCACTGCAGAAAATATCTTAGTCAACCATATGGACAACTCTTTGATTGAGCACGTAGATGAGCCAGTTAAATAACTTTCCTTGTAAGGAATTTTTATGTAATTTAGGAATCCAATAAAAGCATGGCAAGTCTTTAGTCTTTTTCGTATTGAATATTCAAAGAAGTCATGTAAAATTACAAAAGTTTTCCTTGATGCCCAGCTCATGAATTATGTATTCATAGTTATCTAATTTACATATAAACACAATAATGTTAGATACCTTGTCTGCAGAGACAACACTATATTTGTCATGGTGTGAAGTGAGGCACCTCATTGTATCGTCTTGAATACGGATTTAGGTCGATCAATAACGAAATGTCTAAGATTCTTAATGCGACGTTGTATCAAAGACCTTATTGTTCCTACCCACTTAGACAGATCTTCTAGTTATAAGTCTTGTCCCTTTCTTTTTCACTCTCTCGAATAGTCTTCGACTGCATCAACAATAGTTTTGAAATTTCAATTTTAGGTTCTCTGAATTTCGAAGTACGAGAAATCATTTTTCTGAGATTGTCCTGGTCAATGATGTTCAGATCACCAGTAATTATATGGCCAGATGGACAGTATATGAAAGAAGATACAAAAATTATAACAAGCGTATTCAGTGGATTACTTTAGGTATGCTTCATAGTCTGTGACATGCAATGCTTGTGTGTGTGTTTGAAGATTTTACGGGCAATGGTGCTGGTATTTTTTATACAACACGATTAGAGTATATTTGACTTTTTTTCAGAAAATTGCTAATGTTAAATGACTGAATCAATTCCTTCATTTTGAATTTCATATGAAGGATTTTTCTATTCTCCCCAAGAAGAGTCTCCGTAGAAAAGACGAAAAGAAGCTATGTCGCAAATGATGCTTGTCAATCTTTGTTTCGGTGTAAATGGAACTATTCTTCCAACCTCAAGTGCATAATTCCTAATACGTGGACAGAAAACAGAGTGGTACTGTAATGTAAATCCAGGGTTTGCTTAAGATCAGGAAGAAAGTTATTATATCTATCGGAGGAAGATTTACAATCCAAATTTTCTTTGGCGGTTGGACAATTGTACTTTTTATGACCATGGCCTCTTATTTTGATAGAATTAGTTTCACAAAGTCTCATCATATTCACTCCATTGCATGCTGGCCTTTCTAAATGACCAACACCTTTGATGTCGTATGATTATTAAAAAAGTGAATTGTACACATGAGTTTGAAATATTTTGGCCTTGGGAGACGCACAACGTTGACTTCTGTTTTTAAACTTCATCAAGAAAAGCGAGACAACTCAAAATTAAAATATAGTCACCACTGTAAGTGAATCCAATATAGTGCTGCAAAAAATGAATGTTCATAAAGATTTAATGTACATACTGCTGAATTATATATCGTTCGCAAATAATGGGGTTCTTTTGAATTTTAATTTCGTACGAGTGAATAATGGTCATAACTATTTTTTAATTGGGGTTAAAAGTCAGCACCTAAATTAGAAACAAAATCACCGACAAACTAAAATCATATATTTTTAACGAATGTTTTGCTAAGCAAACCTAATATTGACATAGCTTTGACGATTATACCCTATATAGAAATATGGCATTTAACTATTATTAACTGCAAGTAATGCAAAACTTTTTAATTTCTCCAATATTTTACAACAAAAAGGTCGAGGTGTCCAAGTCTTCTGAAGCATTGTTTGTTTTCTTTTTTCAAAATAATTTGTAAGTTGAAAAGAAACATCTGTTATAATGCTTTATTTGATAACATGAATCGTCATTTAGGCATAAATATGGACTTCCTGTGTACAAGGAGAATTATGTTAAATACGACATCCATTGAAAGGATCAACTGTCATGCAAAAGTGAAGTAAAAGTTAAACAAAAACTGTGTAGCCAATCGTGGCAAACCCAAAGTTATCGAACTGTATACTATACAATATTTAAATCTAAATGTGAAATTTCATGATTACCGTTAATTTATCGAAATACACTGTCATACTACAAATTAATTAGAATTAAAGAATTAATGTACTGCCTTATTGCAAAATTTTCAAACACATGACAAACACCATAATAATAATAATACTGGAAATACTACTGTCAAACACCCACAAATTCAAACCTAATTCAAATGAAATGATTAGAAAACTTATTGTATACAATAAATAGTTGAACCTAATCAGAACATCAGAACAATAACTTATTTCTCAATCAAAGAACATAGATACATAATAACTTACCTAACAATGATAGAGTTCGGTACCAAAGAGGTTTTGTTCGAAACATGTAGAACTCTTTTAACACAAAGACTTCCTGTTTGCAAGAACGGAGTAAATCCTGTAAAAAAAGTCTGACCATGATTGTCCGTCGAATTAAACAACAACAAGTCTATTTTTATATTCCCTACCATATTGTAGCAATGACTTAGCACGGTGCTGAGCTATTAATGAAGATATCCAAATACACACCTGCAGTGAAACTGTAAGAACATGTTGTTCCAACAAAACTTTGCTTCGCATGGGGCTACACAGAACTAGCGTTCTTTTGCTGAGTTATTTGTGTGTGACCAAATCTTATTCAACTATCCAAGATCACCTATGAATTTGCTTTCTGATCATCTAGCATAGCCACATATTTTCGGCTAACGGCAGTAGAAGTTTCGATATCGCATGAAAGTTTGTTTAAGACAGCTAATTTTTGTTGTTGTCTTTCAGTATCTTGTACATAGTTTTCTCTAAAACACCAAAGAATGAAGACGCCCCCCAATAAGCGCACGAGAAACGGGCAATGCACGGCACAAAATAAATGCAACCATGCTACATATGGTTGAACAGGTAGATTGCGTCGACAGTATTTAGCCTTGGTAATCGTAGGTGTCTGAAACCATAAATTCTTCTGTATTTGCCATGGATCAGTTTACTCACTAAACGACAACATCTGATTAACAGATATAATTGCAATACCACCTTTCGTTTCCTTTCTAAACTCATACCAGCTTGCATGTCATGGAGTAATATTATTGCATCTCCCTCCTCCTAAGTGCAGCAGAGCAGCACAGTTATAACCCCAACAGAATTTAACCGTCCTGTAACATTTTGGTCAGTTAAAGATCCAGCAACATACAAAATGACTCCTGGATACAGCATACCAACGACCCAGCTTTAGTGACGAGTAGTTATTTCACCATGAACGCCAGAAGTGCTTGTTTGTTTACATCTACAACCTTAAACCGTTTCCAGTCAGTTATCGAACGACCTTAGATAACATAAATACTTTTTGGGACGAATCTTGTCCTGTTCTCATGGTCCTCTCAGCAAACCTAATAGACTGCTTTGCCTGTCTTGGTCACCAACAACTGTACGATCCTTTATTTGAATGAGATTCAATGGTATATTACCAAATGTTTTTAATTTTCTGACTGGTACGGCTTGTGTCAAAACCATTGCATCTCGTTTGTATAACTTGCAGCTTGGGATGTAGTGTCGGCTTCAAGCTGATAGCCTTGTTCAGCATTTGATGTCTTCATTTTCCATCGTCGATAAAATTAAGAAATAGCTTAGACATTTTTCAATTTGTAACACAAATAGTCTCAAGATATATTGTGTGTCATTGCCAAAAATATTACCGGTAATACGTAAATAGGGATACAAAAAGTTATTTTCAACAATACAACCAGCAAAACTAGAAAAAATCATATCCCTAGGATTTTTGGGGATATTTCAAAGATAACTATTTTCAACTGAGATAAAACTTCATTTTAACGTCATAAAATAATAGCTCTTCAAAATTCGTTTAAAACACGCCTTCCAAGAGCTGATTGATCGAGTTTATTTACCGGATACAATAAAGTGCTATCAATTACCGGAATCTTACATCTTGTTACATGTATCTGTTTAAAAAGGTGTCCACAATACATAAGATTTCACATAACTCAATCTGATGACTGTTGTTTTCAGAAGAAAAATTCAGATCAATTTCTGAACTATCTCTAGATATAAATCTAAGAATGGTAAAACTTAAAGTACATTGATAACATGTACTATTACAAATGTACTAAATTTACCGTGCCCGCAGTGAGACGTGAACCCGCAACCTTATTGGTGACAAACCTAAGATCAATAATAGACAAACTAGTACTAGTACCTTAACCACTCATCCGACGTATGTTGTGAACATTTCACAACTACGTTATGTTATATATCCCGCGGTCGGTATTTCGGTTTTCTGGCACGCTCACTGCTGTTGACTACTAAGCTGCTCAAAAACAGGGTTTGTTGAACCTAGGTTCATGTTATCACTTTAGACTGTTAATGATCGTAACCATGACTTAATTGATTGTTATGGGAAATCCATCTGTCAAATACGATCGGACATAATCGCTGAGTTAAAATCTCTCCTAGATATGACAATGAGTAACTTGTTTGATTGATGTTTAACGCAACCATTAGGAATTTTCAGCTATCATGGCGTCCAGTTTTATTATGGGAGGAAGCCGGAGTACACGGAAAAAACCCCCAACCTTCGGTAGGAAAACTGTCAATCCTTGTCATTTAAGATAACGAGTAACTCGACGGGTGTCTAATTAGAGGCAGACACTGCTGACTCATTCGATCTCAGACAAAGTTTTTATTGGGTTCTGGTTACTTAGTTTCTGTTGTTGTGTTTCTGGATTTTGTTTTGTGCTGTATATGTTTGCCTAAATCCGATTTGTAATTGTCCCTTTGCTTTCGGCTCTTGTTGTTCGGTCTGTTTTCCTGCTATTTTTCTCCACATTCTAATCTATGTTGTTAAGTCAAGTTTGATTGTCGATTTATTTCAATACTAGACTATATAAAATTATAAAACTTGACGGGTAGCTTCATTTATACTCATATTATTTTAAATATTACGAATCGCATTTTTAAAAAATTTTGTTGTGCATCAATGAAAATTGCGTACATTTGCATCAAAATTAACAGAATGTGTGACTCGAAATATTTGCAAAAATATGTATTATAAACGACATTGCATGATTTTGGGGTTAGTGATTGAGTTTTCGTATTTTTAAATACAAAGCGAAAAGGTAAGTTAGATTATAAATGCAACGACGCATTTACAAATAGCATGTAATCGCAATCATATAATTTTGTCTTATTCAATTCAGCATCTGTAACATAAACATCATGTAAACAACAATTGAAGCGACTGTTGCTAATACATTTGCAATAGATGTGGATATGTAATAAAACAAAACTGATTTTGATATCACAATGGCTACCTATATCAAAGTCAGTAATTGTATAGTATGTACAATAAAATACAGCTGTTGTGAATATGCATTATCACTGTTTGTCTCTGGCCTGTATTACATACCCTATATCACACCAATTACCGTATATGACATGATATAATAAACATAACATGTGCTAAACATTTATCAGTCAATCAATCAAAATCTACATCACATGTTATATCAACCCTTGAACTATATCACAGCTCATGTTTGTGGCTCTTGAGGTGATATATAGTTTCTTTTTAATACAACCTTTGATATTGATTTTCACATGTAAGATTCAGGATTAACTGCGCATCTCCAAGAAATAGTTGAATTCAAGGTACTGCTCTTATCGTAGAGTACATTGGGGAGCATCTTGTCATATCTACACTTGTCAATATATATAACAACAATCATACGTCATTTAGAATCAAGCCGGTCACGGTGCGTTAACATTATGTGCAAATGAAAATCAAAATTCGACCAAAGGTTGTGAAGAAATAGTGCGGACTAATTTAGTCGGTCATAAAGTCCCAGCAACATTAGGCTTAATACTTGCAAATGCTAAGAAGCTAAATCAAAATCCGACAGATGGTAGCCCAGATAAAGTGCGAACAACGCTAGTCTATAGACCGACTGATCTGACTTTAATGTAGCCCCGTATACTTTGTATCTAGAGGCATTGAACTTCTGTATAGAATTATTTAACATGGTCCCGATTCCACAAAAGAGTGTATATACAAATGAATATTAATGGATATAGGAGAATTTATTTTTGAAAAATGAAACTACTTTTGTTAGGAACTGCATAGATATGTTTTTTAACAACATAAATAGTATTTATCCAAATCTTCTTACTTGAAAACATCCCTTTTTAATTGTTTTGGCACATGAAATGTATATATGAAAATTCTTTTACTTTAGTTTTGGAAAGGATACAAAAAAACAAAAATCGCAAACAAAAATCGTATATTAGAAATTGAGTTATCTCCCTTTAAATTTAACTTAGTTTCATGTTTGTGTGGTTATTTAAATCGTATATCTCAAATTTCTTTGATGTTAGAACGGACCGGAGATTAGAAAATAAAGAATAATATCCTGATTAGTATAGTTTTTAAATAACATGTTGATTAGCTTACGTTTTTTTTTTTTTTATCTCAAATGATATTTTAATTTCTGATTCAAAGGACTAAAGGTATTTAGGTTGGTGGTTCTAAAATAAGTGACTTGACATTTAAGATGTTCTGAACTTTTTTAATGATCATATACATAATTTGGATCACTAACTTGAAAAATGTAACAATATCTCTTAGATTCTCGCTGTCGTTCTGAAAAAATTGTCTTTTGTATAATTGTTATTTGATTTAGAATCATTGATCACAAAGTAAGTTCAATTAAAATTTACGTTTCCCGAAACGTTGAAGTCGCCTCCCGTTCCGCACTTTTGATCACCATGGATAGTATTTCATTCAAATCAGTACATTAAAATATGCCTAGAAATCAAATTTTGTTGAAATCGGACAAAGTTGACTTTTTCCTGCAGTAAAATGGCCGCCATTTTGAAACCGGAAGTCGGACAAAACATTTTTAAATAGTGGCACACTTAAAGTATCATAAGCTACCTGTATACCAAATTTCGTCTAAATCGGATGACGTTTAAATTTTTACATTTTTAGGGGGGTGGTGTTCGGATGGCGGCCATTTTGAAATGTCGGCCGCGTCAAATTTTTTTTTGCAAAAATGCTCGGGATAGTTAGCTGTACCAGTATACCAATTTTCATTTAAATTGCTTCGGCAATTACTGAGATCTGACAACGGCCGTCATTTTTTTCAACGGCGGCCATTTTGAAAATGGCGGCCATTTTGAAAATTTAAAAAGTGGATTGCACAACTTCAGGTCACCCTTAACATGTTCCCAAAGTTTCATTTCGATCGGTTAAAAGATGAGCGAGAAAACGAGCGGACAACATTGCGAGGGGAAAACATAAGAAATATGAAAATAATAATAATAATAATTAAATTTACGTTTCCCGAAACGTTGAAGTCGCCTCCCGTTCCGCACTTTTGACCGAGTAGAGGGAACTAAAAGTCAAGAGCACAACTTCATAACATGAGCTTTCAGTTGGCCAAGTTTCATTTCGATCGGTTAAAAGATGAGCGAGAAAACGAGCAAACTTTAAAACGGCCGCCATTTTGAAACCGGAAGTCGGACAAAAAATTTTTTTTGCAAAAATGCTCAGGATAGTTAGCTGTATCAGTATACCAATTTTCATTGAAATTGCTCTGGCCATAACTGAGATCTGACAACGGCCGCCATTTTGTAAAACTTTAAAACGGCCGCCATTTTGAAACCGGAAGTCGGACAAAACATTTTTAAATAGTGGCACACTAAGGGTATCATAAGCTACCTGTATACCAAATTTCGTCTAAATCGGATGACGTTTAAATTTTTACATTTTTAGGGGGGTGGTGTTCGGATGGCGGCCATTTTGAAATGTCGGCCGCGTCAAATTTTTTTTTGCAAAAATGCTCGGGATAGTTAGCTGTACCAGTATATCAATTTTCATTGAAATTGCTTCGGCAATAACTGAGATCTGACAACGGCCGTCATTTTTTTCAACGGCGGCCATTTTGAAAATGGCGGCCATTTTGAAAATTTCAAAAGTGGATTGCACAACTTCAGGTCACCCTTAACATGTTCCCAAAGTTTCATTTCGATCGGTTAAAAGATGACCGAGAAAACGAGCGGACAACATTGCGAGGGGAAAACATAAGAAATATGAAAATAATAATAATAATAATAATAAGAAACGGAGTAAAAACAATAAGTCGCCCGACACTTCGTGGTCGTCGACTTAATAATTAAAATTTACGTTTCCCGAAACGTTGAAGTCTCCTCCCGTTCCGCACTTTTGACCGAGTAGAGGGAACTAAAAGTCAAGAGCACAACTTCATAACATGAGCTTTCAGTTGGCCAAGTTTCATTTCGATCGGTTAAAAGATGAGCGAGAAAACGAGCAAACTTTAAAACGGCCGCCATTTTGAAACCGTAAGTCGGACAAAAAATTTTTTTTGCAAAAATGCTCAGGATAGTTAGCTGTATCAGTATACCAATTTTCATTGAAATTGCTCTGGCCATAACTGAGATCTGACAACGGCCGCCATTTTGTAAAACTTTAAAACGGCCGCCATTTTGAAAATGGAAGTCGGACAAAACATTTTTAAATAGTGGCACACTTAGGGTATCATAAGCTACCTGTATACCAAATTTCGTCTAAATCGGATGACGTTTAAATTTTTACATTTTTAGGGGGGTGGTGTTCGGATGGCGGCCATTTTGAAATGTCGGCCGCGTCAAATTTTTTTTTGCAAAAATGCTCGGGATAGTTAGCTGTACCAGTATACCAATTTTCATTGAAATTGCTTTGGCAATTACTGAGATCTGACAACGGCCGTCATTTTTTTCAACGGCGGCCATTTTGAAAATGGCGGCCATTTTGAAAATTTCAAAAGTGGATTGCACAACTTCAGGTCACCCTTAACATGTTCCCAAAGTTTCATTTCGATCGGTTAAAAGATGAGCGAGAAAACGAGCGGACAACATTGCGAGGGGAAAACATAAGAAATATGAAAATAATAATAATAATTAAAATTTACGTTTCCCGAAACGTTGAAGTCGCCTCCCGTTCCGCACTTTTGACCGAGTAGAGGGAACTAAAAGTCAAGAGCACAACTTCATAACATGAGCTTTCAGTTGGCCAAGTTTCATTTCGATCGGTTAAAAGATGAGCGATAAAACGAGCGAACAACATTGCGAGGGGAAAAAGGAAAACATAATAATAATAATAATAATAAGAAACGGAGTAAAAACAATAAGTCGCCCGACACTTCGTGGTCGGCGACTTAATAATTAAAATTTACGTTTCCCGAAACGTTGAAGTCGCCTCCCGTTCCGCACTTTTGACCGAGTAGAGGGAACTAAAAGTCAAGAGCACAACTTCATAACATGAGCTTTCAGTTGGCCAAGTTTCATTACGATCGGTTATAAGATGAGCGAGAAAAAGAGCAAACTTTAAAACGGCCGCCATTTTGAAACCGGAAGTCGGACAAAAAATTTTTTTTGCAAAAATGCTCAGGATAGTTAGCTGTATCAGTATACCAATTTTCATTGAAATTGCTCTGGCCATAACTGAGATCTGACAACGGCCGCCATTTTGTAAAACTTTAAAACGGCCGCCATTTTAAAACCGGAAGTCCGACAAAACATTTTTAAATAGTGGCACACTTAGGGTATCATAAGCTACCTGTATACCAAATTTCGTCTAAATCGGATGACGTTTAAATTTTTACATTTTTAGGGGGGGTGGTGTTCGGATGGCGGCCATTTTGAAATGTCGGCCGCGTCAATTTTTTTTTTGCAAAAATGCTCGGGATAGTAAGCTGTACCAGTATACCAATTTTCATTGAAATTGCTTTGGCAATTACTGAGATCTGACAACGGCCGTCATTTTTTTCAACGGCGCCATTTTGAAAATGGCGGCCATTTTGAAAATTTCAAAAGTGGATTGCACAACTTCAGGTCACCCTTAACAAGTTCCCAAAGATTCATTTCGATCGGTTAAAAGATGAGCGAGAAAACGAGCGGACAACATTGCGAGGGGAAAAAGGAAAACATAATAATAATAATAATTAAACATGATTATGATCTTATGGATCATAACTGGCTCCCAAACGACCCCCGTGGACACTGGAGTTCAGACATCCATTCACAGCAACTTTATCTACCATGAAACCAAGTTTCGTGCAAATCGGAGCATTTTTCAATTTTGTCGGCCATCTTGGATTCAAAATGGCCGCCATTGAAAGTCCAACATGTGCGTCATATGGTGCGGTATAACATACTCTACTTATATTCCAATTTTCATTGAAATCCGTTAACTTTTGGATTTTTAAGGATTTATTTTCATTTTCAAAATGGCCGCCATTTTAAGATGGCTGCCGTGTTCAAATTCAAATTTTGATGACTAACATCTGATCGCAACACGGTTATCTTCCTAAAAACCAAGTTTCGTGCGATTCCGAGCATTTTGAATTTTTGGCGGCCATCTTGGATTCAAAATGGCCGCCATAAAAAGTCAACATGTGCGTTATATGGTAAGGTATAACATACTCTACTTATATTCCAATTTTCATCGAAATACGTTAACTTTTGGATTTTTAAGGATTTTTTTCATTTTTAAAATGGCCGCCATTTCAAGATGGCCGCCATTTTAAAAATTTTAAACCTGAAAGGCACAATTCCACATCATGACCTATTTTTGTGTGAAGTTTCATTTGGATCCCATTTACGGTCTCCGAGAAAACAGCCGGACAAAATTCAGGCGGAAAGTGGAAGAAAAAAAAAAAATAATAATAATAAGAAACGGAGCAAAAACAATATGTCTCCCAAACTTTCGTTTGGGAGCCATAATTAAAATTTACGTTTCCCGAAACGTTGAAGTCGCCTCCCGTTCCGCACTTTTGACCGAGTAGAGGGAACTAAAAGTCAAGAGCACAACTTCATAACATGAGCTTTCAGTTGGCCAAGTTTCATTTCGATCGGTTAAAAGATGAGCGAGAAAACGAGCAAACTTTAAAACGGCCGCCATTTTGAAACCGGAAGTCGGACAAAAAATTTTTTTTGCAAAAATGCTCAGGATAGTTAGCTGTATCAGTATACCAATTTTCATTGAAATTGCTCTGGCCATAACTGAGATCTGACAACGGCCGCCATTTTGTAAAACTTTAAAACGGCCGCCATTTTGAAACCGGAAGTCGGACAAAACATTTTTAAATAGTGGCACACTTAGGGTATCATAAGCTACCTGTATACCAAATTTCGTCTAAATCGGATGACGTTTAAATTTTTACATTTTTAGGGGGGTGGTGTTCGGATGGCGGCCATTTTGAAATGTCGGCCGCGTCAAATTTTTTTTTGCAAAAATGCTCGGGATAGTTAGCTGTACCAGTATACCAATTTTCATTGAAATTGCTTTGGCAATTACTGAGATCTGACAACGGCCGTCATTTTTTTCAACGGACGCCATTTTGAAAATGGCGGCCATTTTGAAAATTTCAAAAGTGGATGGCACAACTTCAGGTCACCCTTAACATGTTCCCAAAGTTTCATTTCGATCGGTTAAAAGATGAGCGAGAAAACGAGCGGACAACATTGCGAGGGGAAAAAGGAAAACATAAGAAATATGAAAATAATAATAATAATAATAAGAAACGGAGTAAAAACAATAAGTCGCCCGACACTTCGTGGTCGGCGACTTAATAATAAGAAACGGAGTAAAAACAATAAGTCGCCCGACACTTCGTGGTCGGCGACTTAATAAGAAACGGAGTAAAAACAATAAGTCGCCCGACACTTCGTGGTCGGCGACTTAATAATAATAAGAAACGGAGTAAAAACAATAAGTCGTCCGACACTTCGTGGTCGGCGACTTAATTAAAATTTACGTTTCCCGAAACGTTGAAGTCGCCTCCCGTTCCGCACTTTTGATCCCCATGGATAGTATTTCATTCAAATCAGTACATTAAAATATGCCTAGAAATCAAATTTTGTTGAAATCGGACAAAGTTGACTTTTTCCTGCAGTAAAATGGCCGCCATTTTGAAACCGGAAGTCGGACAAAAAATTTTTAAATAGTGGCACACTCAGGGTATCATAAGCTACCTGAATACCAAATTTTGTCTAAATCGGATGACCTTTAAATTTTTACATTTTTAGGGGGGTGGTGTTCGGATGGCGGCCATTTTGAAATGTCGGCCGCGTCAAATTTTTTTTTGCAAAAATGCTCGGGATAGTTAGCTGTATCAGTATACCAATTTTCATTGAAATTGCTTTGGCAATTACTGAGATTTGACAACGGCCGTCATTTTTTTTCAACGGCGGCCATTTTGAAAATGGCGGCCATTTTGAAAATTTCAAAAGTGGATTGCACAACTTCAGGTCACCCTTAACATGTTCCCAAAGTTTCATTTCGATCGGTTAAAAGATGAGCGAGAAAACGAGCGGACAACATTGCGAGGGGAAAAAGGAAAACATAATAATAATTAAAATTTACGTTTCCCGAAACGTTGAAGTCGCCTCCCGTTCCGCACTTTTGATCCCCATGGATAGTATTTCATTCAAATCAGTACATTAAAATATGCCTAGAAATCAAATTTTGTTGAAATCGGACAAAGTTGACTTTTTCCTGCAGTAAAATGGCCGCCATTTTGAAACCGGAAGTCGGACAAAAGATTTTTAAATAGTGGCACACTCAGGGTATCATAAGCTACCTGAATACTAAATTTCGTCTAAATCGGATGACGTTTAAATTTTTACATTTTTAGGGGGGTGGTGTTCGGATGGCGGCCATTTTGAAATGTCGGCCGCGTCAAATTTTTTTTTGCAAAAATGCTCGGGATAGGGAGCTGTATCAGTATACCAATTTTCATTGAAATTGCTTTGGCAATTACAGAGATCTGACAACGGCCGTCATTTTTTTTCAACGGCGGCCATTTTAAAAATGGCGGCCATTTTGAAAATTTCAAAAGTGGATTGCACAACTTCAGGTCACCCTTAACATGTTCCCAAAGTTTCATTTCGATCGGTTAAAAGATGAGCGAGAAAACGAGCGGTCAACATTGCGAGGGGAAAAAGGAAAACATAATAATAATAATAATTAAAATTTACGTTTCCCGAAACGTTGACGTCGCCTCCCGTTCCGCACTTTTGACCGAGTAGAAGGAACTAAAAGTCAAGAGCACAACTTCATAACATGAGCTTTCAGTTGGCCAAGTTTCATTTCGATCGGTTAAAAGATGAGCGAGAAAACGAGCAAACTTTAAAACGGCCGCCATTTTGAAACCGGAAGTCGGACAAAAAATTTTTTTTGCAAAAATGCTCAGGATAGTTAGCTGTATCAGTATACCAATTTTCATTGAAATTGCTGTGGCCATAACTGAGATCTGACAACGGCCGCCATTTTGTAAAACTTTAAAACGGCCGCCATTTTGAAACCGGAAGTCGGACAAAAATTTTGAAAATAGTGGCACACTCAGGGTATCATAAGCTACCTGTATACCAAATTTCGTTTAAATCGGATGACGTTTACATTTTTACAGTTTAAGGGGGGTGGTGTTCGGATGGCGGCCATTTTGAAATGTCGGCCGCGTCAAATTTTTTTTGGCAAAAATGCTCGGGATAGGGAGCTGTATCAGTATACCAATTTTCATTGAAATTGCTTTGGCAATTACTGAGATCTGACAACGGCCGTCATTTTTTTCAACGGCGGCCATTTTGAAAATGGCGGCCATTTTGAAAATTTCAAAAGTGGATTGCACAACTTCAGGTCACCCTTATTATGTTCCCAAAGTTTCATTTCGATCGGTTAAAACATGAGCGAGAAAACGAGCGGACAACATTGCGAGGGGAAAAAGGAAAACATAATTAAAATTTACGTTTCCCGAAACGTTGAAGTCGCCTCCCGTTCCGCACTTTTGATCCCCATGGATAGTATTTCATTCAAATCAGTACATTAAAATATGCCTAGAAATCAAATTTTGTTGAAATCGGACAAAGTTGACTTTTTCCTGCAGTAAAATGGCCGCCATTTTGAAACCGGAAGTCGGACAAAAATTTTTTAAGTAGTGGCACACTCTGGGTATCATAAGCTACCTGAATACCAAATTTCGTCTAAATCGGATGACGTTTAAATTTTTACATTTTTAGGGGGGGTGGTGTTCGGATGGCGGCCATTTTGAAATGTCGGCCGCGTCAATTTTTTTTTTGCAAAAATGCTCGGGATAGTAAGCTGTACCAGTATACCAATTTTCATTGAAATTGCTTTGGCAATTACTGAGATCTGACAACGGCCGTCATTTTTTTCAACGGCGCCATTTTGAAAATGGCGGCCATTTTGAAAATTTCAAAAGTGGATTGCACAACTTCAGGTCACCCTTAACAAGTTCCCAAAGATTCATTTCGATCGGTTAAAAGATGAGCGAGAAAACGAGCGGACAACATTGCGAGGGGAAAAAGGAAAACATAATAATAATAATAATTAAACATGATTATGATCTTATGGATCATAACTGGCTCCCAAACGACCCCCGTGGACACTGGAGTTCAGACATCCATTCACAGCAACTTTATCTACCATGAAACCAAGTTTCGTGCAAATCGGAGCATTTTTCAATTTTGTCGGCCATCTTGGATTCAAAATGGCCGCCATTGAAAGTCCAACATGTGCGTCATATGGTGCGGTATAACATACTCTACTTATATTCCAATTTTCATTGAAATCCGTTAACTTTTGGATTTTTAAGGATTTATTTTCATTTTCAAAATGGCCGCCATTTTAAGATGGCTGCCGTGTTCAAATTCAAATTTTGATGACTAACATCTGATCGCAACACGGTTATCTTCCTAAAAACCAAGTTTCGTGCGATTCCGAGCATTTTGAATTTTTGGCGGCCATCTTGGATTCAAAATGGCCGCCATAAAAAGTCAACATGTGCGTTATATGGTAAGGTATAACATACTCTACTTATATTCCAATTTTCATCGAAATACGTTAACTTTTGGATTTTTAAGGATTTTTTTCATTTTTAAAATGGCCGCCATTTCAAGATGGCCGCCATTTTAAAAATTTTAAACCTGAAAGGCACAATTCCACATCATGACCTATTTTTGTGTGAAGTTTCATTTGGATCCCATTTACGGTCTCCGAGAAAACAGCCGGACAAAATTCAGGCGGAAAGTGGAAGAAAAAAAAAAAATAATAATAATAAGAAACGGAGCAAAAACAATATGTCTCCCAAACTTTCGTTTGGGAGCCATAATTAAAATTTACGTTTCCCGAAACGTTGAAGTCGCCTCCCGTTCCGCACTTTTGACCGAGTAGAGGGAACTAAAAGTCAAGAGCACAACTTCATAACATGAGCTTTCAGTTGGCCAAGTTTCATTTCGATCGGTTAAAAGATGAGCGAGAAAACGAGCAAACTTTAAAACGGCCGCCATTTTGAAACCGGAAGTCGGACAAAAAATTTTTTTTGCAAAAATGCTCAGGATAGTTAGCTGTATCAGTATACCAATTTTCATTGAAATTGCTCTGGCCATAACTGAGATCTGACAACGGCCGCCATTTTGTAAAACTTTAAAACGGCCGCCATTTTGAAACCGGAAGTCGGACAAAACATTTTTAAATAGTGGCACACTTAGGGTATCATAAGCTACCTGTATACCAAATTTCGTCTAAATCGGATGACGTTTAAATTTTTACATTTTTAGGGGGGTGGTGTTCGGATGGCGGCCATTTTGAAATGTCGGCCGCGTCAAATTTTTTTTTGCAAAAATGCTCGGGATAGTTAGCTGTACCAGTATACCAATTTTCATTGAAATTGCTTTGGCAATTACTGAGATCTGACAACGGCCGTCATTTTTTTCAACGGACGCCATTTTGAAAATGGCGGCCATTTTGAAAATTTCAAAAGTGGATGGCACAACTTCAGGTCACCCTTAACATGTTCCCAAAGTTTCATTTCGATCGGTTAAAAGATGAGCGAGAAAACGAGCGGACAACATTGCGAGGGGAAAAAGGAAAACATAAGAAATATGAAAATAATAATAATAATAATAAGAAACGGAGTAAAAACAATAAGTCGCCCGACACTTCGTGGTCGGCGACTTAATAATAAGAAACGGAGTAAAAACAATAAGTCGCCCGACACTTCGTGGTCGGCGACTTAATAAGAAACGGAGTAAAAACAATAAGTCGCCCGACACTTCGTGGTCGGCGACTTAATAATAATAAGAAACGGAGTAAAAACAATAAGTCGTCCGACACTTCGTGGTCGGCGACTTAATTAAAATTTACGTTTCCCGAAACGTTGAAGTCGCCTCCCGTTCCGCACTTTTGATCCCCATGGATAGTATTTCATTCAAATCAGTACATTAAAATATGCCTAGAAATCAAATTTTGTTGAAATCGGACAAAGTTGACTTTTTCCTGCAGTAAAATGGCCGCCATTTTGAAACCGGAAGTCGGACAAAAAATTTTTAAATAGTGGCACACTCAGGGTATCATAAGCTACCTGAATACCAAATTTTGTCTAAATCGGATGACCTTTAAATTTTTACATTTTTAGGGGGGTGGTGTTCGGATGGCGGCCATTTTGAAATGTCGGCCGCGTCAAATTTTTTTTTGCAAAAATGCTCGGGATAGTTAGCTGTATCAGTATACCAATTTTCATTGAAATTGCTTTGGCAATTACTGAGATTTGACAACGGCCGTCATTTTTTTTCAACGGCGGCCATTTTGAAAATGGCGGCCATTTTGAAAATTTCAAAAGTGGATTGCACAACTTCAGGTCACCCTTAACATGTTCCCAAAGTTTCATTTCGATCGGTTAAAAGATGAGCGAGAAAACGAGCGGACAACATTGCGAGGGGAAAAAGGAAAACATAATAATAATTAAAATTTACGTTTCCCGAAACGTTGAAGTCGCCTCCCGTTCCGCACTTTTGATCCCCATGGATAGTATTTCATTCAAATCAGTACATTAAAATATGCCTAGAAATCAAATTTTGTTGAAATCGGACAAAGTTGACTTTTTCCTGCAGTAAAATGGCCGCCATTTTGAAACCGGAAGTCGGACAAAAAATTTTTAAATAGTGGCACACTCAGGGTATCATAAGCTACCTGAATACTAAATTTCGTCTAAATCGGATGACGTTTAAATTTTTACATTTTTAGGGGGGTGGTGTTCGGATGGCGGCCATTTTGAAATGTCGGCCGCGTCAAATTTTTTTTTGCAAAAATGCTCGGGATAGGGAGCTGTATCAGTATACCAATTTTCATTGAAATTGCTTTGGCAATTACAGAGATCTGACAACGGCCGTCATTTTTTTTCAACGGCGGCCATTTTAAAAATGGCGGCCATTTTGAAAATTTCAAAAGTGGATTGCACAACTTCAGGTCACCCTTAACATGTTCCCAAAGTTTCATTTCGATCGGTTAAAAGATGAGCGAGAAAACGAGCGGTCAACATTGCGAGGGGAAAAAGGAAAACATAATAATAATAATAATTAAAATTTACGTTTCCCGAAACGTTGACGTCGCCTCCCGTTCCGCACTTTTGACCGAGTAGAGGGAACTAAAAGTCAAGAGCACAACTTCATAACATGAGCTTTCAGTTGGCCAAGTTTCATTTCGATCGGTTAAAAGATGAGCGAGAAAACGAGCAAACTTTAAAACGGCCGCCATTTTGAAACCGGAAGTCGGACAAAAAATTTTTTTTGCAAAAATGCTCAGGATAGTTAGCTGTATCAGTATACCAATTTTCATTGAAATTGCTGTGGCCATAACTGAGATCTGACAACGGCCGCCATTTTGTAAAACTTTAAAACGGCCGCCATTTTGAAACCGGAAGTCGGACAAAAATTTTGAAAATAGTGGCACACTCAGGGTATCATAAGCTACCTGTATACCAAATTTCGTTTAAATCGGATGACGTTTACATTTTTACAGTTTAAGGGGGGGTGGTGTTCGGATGGCGGCCATTTTGAAATGTCGGCCGCGTCAAATTTTTTTTGGCAAAAATGCTCGGGATAGGGAGCTGTATCAGTATACCAATTTTCATTGAAATTGCTTTGGCAATTACTGAGATCTGACAACGGCCGTCATTTTTTTCAACGGCGGCCATTTTGAAAATGGCGGCCATTTTGAAAATTTCAAAAGTGGATTGCACAACTTCAGGTCACCCTTATTATGTTCCCAAAGTTTCATTTCGATCGGTTAAAACATGAGCGAGAAAACGAGCGGACAACATTGCGAGGGGAAAAAGGAAAACATAATTAAAATTTACGTTTCCCGAAACGTTGAAGTCGCCTCCCGTTCCGCACTTTTGATCCCCATGGATAGTATTTCATTCAAATCAGTACATTAAAATATGCCTAGAAATCAAATTTTGTTGAAATCGGACAAAGTTGACTTTTTCCTGCAGTAAAATGGCCGCCATTTTGAAACCGGAAGTCGGACAAAAATTTTTTAAATAGTGGCACACTCAGGGTATCATAAGCTACCTGAATACCAAATTTCGTCTAAATCGGATGACGTTTAAATTTTTACATTTTTAGGGGGGTGGTGTTCGGATGGCGGCCATTTTGAAATGTCGGCCGCGTGAAATTTTTTTTTGCAAAAATGCTCGGGATAGTGAGCTGTATCAGTATACCAATTTTCATTTAAATTGCTTTGGCAATTACTGAGATCTGACAACGGCCGTCATTTTTTTTCAACGGCGGCCATTTTGAAAATTTCAAAAGTGGATTGCACAACTTCAGGTCACCCTTAACATGTTCCCAAAGTTTCATCTTGATTGGACATTGCATCTCTGAGAAAATGTGCGGACAACATTGCGAGGGGAAAAAGGAAAACATAAGAAATATGAAAATAATAATAATAATAATAATAATAAGAAACGGAGTAAAAACAATAAGTCGCCCGACACTTCGTGGTCGGCGACTTAATAATAATAATAAGAAACGGAGTAAAAACAATAAGTCGCCCGACACTTCGTGGTCGGCGACTTAATTAAAATTTACGTTTCCCGAAACGTTGAAGTCGCCTCCCGTTCCGCACTTTTGACCGAGTAGAGGGAACTAAAAGTCAAGAGCACAACTTCATAACATGAGCTTTCAGTTGGCCAAGTTTCATTTCGATCGGTTAAAAGATGAGCGAGAAAACGAGCAAACTTTAAAACGGCCGCCATTTTGAAACCGGAAGTCGGACAAAAAATTTTTTTTGCAAAAATGCTCAGGATAGTTAGCTGTATCAGTATACCAATTTTCATTGAAATTGCTCTGGCCATAACTGAGATCTGACAACGGCCGCCATTTTGTAAAACTTTAAAACGGCCGCCATTTTGAAACCGGAAGTCGGACAAAAATTTTGAAAATAGTGGCACACTCAGGGTATCATAAGCTACCTGTATACCAAATTTCGTTTAAATCGGATGACGTTTAAATTTTTACATTTTTAGGGGGGTGGTGTTCGGATGGCGGCCATTTTGAAATGTCGGCCGCGTCAAATTTTTTTTTGCAAAAATGCTCGGGATAGTTAGCTGTACCAGTATACCAATTTTCATTGAAATTGCTTTGGCAATTACTGAGATCTGACAACGGCCGTCATTTTTTTCAACGGCGGCCATTTTGAAAATTTCAAAAGTGGATTGCACAACTTCAGGTCACCCTTAACATGTTCCCAAAGTTTCATTTCGATCGGTTAAAAGATGAGCGAGAAAACGAGCGGACAACATTGCGAGGGGAAAACATAAGAAATATGAAAATAATAATAATAATAATAAGAAACGGAGTAAAAACAATAAGTCGCCCGACACTTCGTGGTCGGCGACTTAATTAAACATGATTATGATCTTATGGATCATAACTGGCTCCCAAACGCCCCCCGTTGACCGTCAGGCTCAGCCTTCCATTCACAGCAACTTTATCTACCAGGAAACCAAATTTCGTGCAGATCGGAGCATTCTTCAATTTTGTCGGCCATCTTGGATTCAAAATGGCCGCAATAAAACGTCAACATGTGTGTCATATGGTGCGGTATAACATACTCTACTTATATTCCAATTTTCATCGAAATCCGTTGACTTTTGGATTTTAAAGGATTTATTTTCGTTTTCAAAATGGCCGCCATTTTAAGACGGCCGCCGTGTTCAAATTCAACTTTTGATGACTAACATCTGATCGCAACAGGATAATCTACCTTAAAACCAAGTTTCGTGCGATTCTGAGCATTTTGAATTTTTGGCGGCCATCTTGGATTCAAAATGGCCGCCATAAAGTCAACATGTGCGTCATATGGTGCGGTATAACATACTCTACCTATATTCCAATTTTCGTCAAAATCCGTTAACTTTTGGATTTTTAAGGATTTATTTTCATTTTCAAAATGGCCGCCATTTTAAGATGGCGGCCATGATCACATTGAGATTTCGATGACTAACATCTGATCGCAACATAGTAATCTACCTAAAAAGCAAGTTTCGTGCGATTCCGAGCATTTTGAATTTTTGGCGGCCATCTTGGATTCAAAATGGCCGCCATAAAACGTCAACATGTGCGTCATATGGTGCGCTATAACATACTCTACTTATATTCCAATTTTCGTCAAAATCCGTTAACTTTTGGATTTTTAAGGATTTTTTTCATTTTCAAAATGGCCGCTATTTCAAGATGGCCGCCAATATAAAAATTTTAAACCTGAAAGGCACCACTTCACATCATGACCTATTTTTGTGTGAAGTTTCATGTGGATCCAATTTACGGTCTCCGAGAAAACTGTCGGACAAAATTTTGGCGGAAAGTGGAAGAATAAAAATAATAATAATTAAACATGATTATGATCTTATGGATCATAACTGGCTCCCAAACGCCCCCCGTTGACCGTCAGGCTCAGCCTTCCATTCACAGCAACTTTATCTACCAGGAAACCAAATTTCGTGCAGATTGGAGCATTCTTCAATTTTGTCGGCCATCTTGGATTCAAAATGGCCGCAATAAAACGTCAACATGTGTGTCATATGGTGCGGTATAACATACTCTACTTATATTCCAATTTTCATCGAAATCCGTTGACTTTTGGATTTTTAAGGATTTATTTTCGTTTTCAAAATGGCCGCCATTTTAAGACGGCCGCCATGTTCAAATTCAACTTTTGATGACTAACATCTGATCGCAACAGGATAATCTACCTTAAAACCAAGTTTCGTGCGATTCTGAGCATTTTGAATTTTTGGCGGCCATCTTGGATTCAAAATGGCCGCCATAAAAAGTCAACATGTGCGTCATATGGTGCGGTATAACATACTCTACCTATATTCCAATTTTCGTCAAAATCCGTTAACTTTTGGATTTTTAAGGATTTATTTTCATTTTCAAAAAAGATCAAATTGAGATTTCGATGACTAACATCTGATCGCAACATAGTAATCTACCTAAAAAGCAAGTTTCGTGCGATTCCGAGCATTTTGAATTTTTGGCGGCCATCTTGGATTCAAAATGGCCGCCATAAAACGTCAACATGTGCGTCATATGGTGCGCTATAACATACTCTACTTATATTCCAATTTTCGTCAAAATCCGTTAACTTTTGGATTTTTAAGGATTTTTTTCATTTTCAAAATGGCCGCTATTTCAAGATGGCCGCCAATATAAAAATTTTAAACCTGAAAGGCACCACTTCACATCATGACCTATTTTTGTGTGAAGTTTCATGTGGATCCAATTTACGGTCTCCGAGAAAACTGTCGGACAAAATTTTGGCGGAAAGTGGAAGAATAAAAATAATAATTAAAATTTACGTTTCCCGAAACGTTGAAGTCGCCTCCCGTTCCGCACTTTTGACCGTCAAGAGCACAACTTCATAACATGAGCTTTCAGTTGGCCAAGTTTCATTTCGATCGGTTAAAAGATGAGCGAGAAAACGAGCGGACAACATTGCGAGGGGAAAACATAAGAAATATGAAAATAATAATAATAATAATAATAATTAAAATTTACGTTTCGCGAAACGTGAAGTCTCCCAAACGAAGTTACTGATAGTCCTGTGCAGCCTGTGAATCACCTTATATTTGACTTTACAGGTTACTATTCACCTAGATTTCAAATTCTAATAAAATTGAAAAAAATGGTAAATTTTCAAATTTTACTGGTATTCTGTTGACACAGACATGTTTCACCTGTCCCACATGAACGTTTGCCTAAAAGAGAATAACAAAAATAAAGTAAGTGGAGCGTGACGCCAGGGGCATACATATGAACATTGAAATGCTATTGCAATTGATGTAGACAAATGCTAATATGTAACTGCAGACAACATATCAATGGTCTACCATCAATGCTTCATATTAAACAGACACAAGAAACAAGAGGCCCTAAGGGTCCTGTATCGCTGACCTGGAATTTTTGCTATTCGACTTTGGTGGCCATTTTTAAAAAAATGGCGGGTCGTATAAAAAATCTGAGTGTACCGTTGAACTCGGCATACCAAATTTACTTTTAGAACCTATTTTCGTTAAATTATGACGATGTTGAATTTTTGCCCATTTGGCAACTTTGGCGGCCATTTTACAAAAAATGGCGCGTCGTATAAAAATTCTGAGTTGACCATTGGACTCGGCATACCAAATTTACTGTTAAAACCCATTTTCGTTAAAATCCGACAAACTTGAATTTTTGGCGATTCGGCGGCCATTTTGAAAATGGCGGCCGGTTCGCGCGCGATTTTTTGCCAAAAATAAATCAAGACCACTACGCTGAACCTACATACCAAGTTTCATCGAAATCCATCTGTCGGTTCTCCGGGAACTGCATTTTGGCGGGAAAACTTAAATGGCGGCCATTTTGAAAGTGGCGGCCATCTTGGAAATTTCGAAAGATGATTGCACATCTAGCCAATAGGGTCTAACATCCTACCAAGTTTCAAATTGATCCCATTTACGGTTTCTGAGAAAAGTGTCGGAAATCTCTACGGGGAAACCAGAAGAAGAATAATAATAATAATAATAAGAAACAGAGTAAAAACAATAAGTCTCCAAACTTCGTTTGGGAGACTTAATAATAAGAAACGGAGTAAAAACAATAAGTCGCCCGACACTTCGTGGTCGGCGACTTAATAATAAGAAACGGAGCAAAAACAATATGTCTACCAAACTTTCGTTTGGGAGCCATAATAAGAAACGGAGCAAAAACAATATGTCTCCCAAACTTTCGTTTGGGAGCCATAATAAGAAACGGAGCAAAAACAATATGTCTCCCAAACTTTCGTTTGGGAGCCATAATAAGAAACGGAGTAAAAACAATAAGTCGCCCGACACTTCGTGGTCGGCGACTTAATAATAATAAGAAACGGAGTAAAAACAATAAGTCGCCCGACACTTCGTGGTCGGCGACTTAATTAAAATTTACGTTTCCCGAAACGTTGAAGTCGCCTCCCGTTCCGCACTTTTGACCGAGTAGAGGGAACTAAAAGTCAAGAGCACAACTTCATAACATGAGCTTTCAGTTGGGCAAGTTTCATTTCGATCGGTTAAAAGATGAGCGAGAAAACGAGCAAACTTTAAAACGGCCGCCATTTTGAAACCGGAAGTCGGACAAAAAATTTTTTTTGCAAAAATGCTCAGGATAGTTAGCTGTATCAGTATACCAATTTTCATTGAAATTGCTCTGGCCATAACTGAGATCTGACAACGGCCGTCATTTTGTAAAACTTGAAAACGGCCGCCATTTTGAAACCGGAAGTCGGACAAAACATTTTTAAATAGTGGCACACTTAGGGTATCATAAGCTACCTGTATACCAAATTTCGTCTAAATCGGATGACGTTTAAATTTTTACATTTTTAGGGGGGTGGTGTTCGGATGGCGGCCATTTTGAAATGTCGGCCGCGTCAAATTTTTTTTTGCAAAAATGCTCGGGATAGTTAGCTGTACCAGTATACCAATTTTCATTGAAATTGCTTTGGCAATTACTGAGATCTGACAACGGCCGTCATTTTTTTCAACGGCGGCCATTTTGAAAATGGCGGCCATTTTGAAAATTTCAAAAGTGGAATGCACAACTTCAGGTCACCCTTAACATGTTCCCAAAGTTTCATTTCGATCGGTTAAAAGATGAGCGAGAAAACGAGCGGACAACATTGCGAGGGGAAAACATAAGAAATATGAAAATAATAATAATAATAATAATTAAAATTTACGTTTCCCGAAACGTTGAAGTCGCCTCCCGTTCCGCACTTTTGACCGAGTAGAGGGAACTAAAAGTCAAGAGCACAACTTCATAACATGAGCTTTCAGTTGGCCAAGTTTCATTTCGATCGGTTAAAAGATGAGCGAGAAAACGAGCAAACTTTAAAACGGCCGCCATTTTGAAACCGGAAGTCGGACAAAAAATTTTTTTTGCAAAAATGCTCAGGATAGTTAGCTGTATCAGTATACCAATTTTCATTGAAATTGCTTTGGCCATAACTGAGATCTGACAACGCCGCCATTTTGTAAAACATTAAAACGGCCGCCATTTTGAAACCGGAAGTCGGACAAAAATTTTGAAAATAGTGGCACACTCAGGGTATCATAAGCTACCTGTATACCAAATTTCGTCTAAATCGGATGACGTTTAAATTTTTACAGTTTTAGGGGGGTGGTGTTCGGATGGCGGCCATTTTGAAATGTCGGCCGCGTCAAATTTTTTTTGCAAAAATGCTCGGGATAGTTAGCTGTACCAGTATACCAATTTTCATTGAAATTGCTTTGGCAATTACTGAGATCTGACAACGGTCGTCATTTTTTTCAACGGCGGCCATTTTGAAAATGGCGGCCATTTTGAAAATTTCAAAAGTGGATTGCACAACTTCAGGTCACCCTGAACATGTTCCCAAAGTTTCATTTCGATCGGTTAAAAGATGAGCGAGAAAACGAGCGGACAACATTGCGAGGGGAAAAAGGAAAACATAAGAAATATGAAAATAATAATAACAAGTGCTGATTGTGATTGCAAGCAAGTCACAAAAAAATCCCCTCCCGTGCCCACTTTTGTCACAATTCGGACAACTTTTCAATTTTCGCACTTTGGCGGCCATCTTGGACTTTGGCAGCCATCTTGGATTTGTTCGACATGTTGTTCGTAATATCAATATTGACCTAAATGCCAATTTTTGTTGAAATCAGACAACTTTTCAATATTCGCACTTTGGCAGCCAATTTGAATATGACAGCCATCTTGGATTTGTTCGAAAGTGTCGCCATGTTGTTCGTAATATCAATATTGACCTAAATGCCAATTTTCGTTGAAATCGGACAACTTTTCAATTTTCGCACTTTGGCGGCCATTTTGAATATGGCGGCCATCTTGGACTTTGGCGGCCATCTTGGATTTGTTCAAACATGTCACCATGTTGTTCGTAATATCAATATTCACCTAAATGCCAATTTTCGTTGAAATCGGACAACTTTTCAATTTTCGCACTTTGGCGGCCATTTTGAATATGGCGGCCATCTTGGACTTTGGCGGCCATCTTTGATTTGTTCGAACATGTCACCATGTTGTTCGTAATATCAATATTGACCTAAATGCCAATTTTCGTTGAAATCGGACAACTTTTCAATTTTCGCACTTTGGCGGCCATTTTGAATATGGTGGCCATCTTGGATTTTTCTGAAAATGGTCCCATATTGTCCGGGACCTTAATATTGACCTATAAACCTATTTTGGTTCATATCCATATTGTTTGTGATTTTTTATGATTAATTTTGTATTTTTTTCAAATTCAAAATGGCCGCCAATCCAAGATGGCCGCCATTTTCAAAATTTCGAAATCGGAAACAACATTTCCTAGTGGTGACCTATCTTTCTGGTAAGTTTCATTGACCTATGTCTTTTCGTCTTCGAGAAATCCTACGGACAAAGTTAGGTCCAGAAGAAGAAGAAGAAGAAGAAGAAGAAGAAGAAGAAGAAGAATAATAATAAGAAACGGTGCAAAAACAATAAATCCCCGACACTTCGTGGTCGGGGATTTAATAATAATAATTAAAATTTACGTTTCCCGAAACGTTGAAGTCGCCTCCCGTTCCGCACTTTTGACCGAGTAGAGGGAACTAAAAGTCAAGAGCACAACTTCATAACATGAGCTTTCAGTTGGCCAAGTTTCATTTCGATCGGTTAAAAGATGAGCGAGAAAACGAGCAAACTTTAAAACGGCCGCCATTTTGAAACCGGAAGTCGGACAAAAAATTTTTTTTGCAAAAATGCTCAGGATAGTTAGCTGTATCAGTATACCAATTTTCATTGAAATTGCTCTGGCCATAACTGAGATCCGACAACGGCCGCCATTTTGTAAAACTTTAAAACGGCCGCCATTTTGAAACCGGAAGTCGGACAAAACATTTTTAAATAGTGGCACACTTAGGGTATCATAAGCTACCTGTATACCAAATTTCGTCTAAATCGGATGACGTTTAAATTTTTACATTTTTAGGGGGGTGGTGTTCGGATGGTGGCCATTTTGAAATGTCGGCCGCGTCAAATTTTTTTTTTGCAAAAATGCTCGGGATAGTTAGCTGTACCAGTATACCAATTTTCATTGAAATTGCTTTGGCAATTACTGAGATCTGACAACGGCCGTCATTTTTTTCAACGGCGGCCATTTTGAAAATGGCGGCCATTTTGAAAATTTCAAAAGTGGATTGCACAACTTCAGGTCACCCTTAACATGTTCCCAAAGTTTCATTTCGATCGGTTAAAAGATGAGCGAGAAAACGAGCGGACAACATTGCGAGGGGAAAAAGGAAAACATAATAATAATTAAAATTTACGTTTCGGGAAACGTGAAGTCTCCCAAACGAAGTTACTGATAGTCCTGTGCAGCCTGTGAATCACCTTATATTTGACTTTACAGGTTGCTATTCACCTAGATTTCAAATTCTAATAAAATTGAAAAAAATTTTCAAGTTATAATTAAGTTTATAACATTCAGAGGGCTTAATAATAATAAGAAGGGGAAAACGAAGAAATAGTGTAAGAAAATTCTGATTGCACCATTCAACTCGCCATAACAAATTTACTTTAAGAACCCAATTTCATTGAATTCCAACGTTGTTGATTTTTTGCCGATTTGGCAACTTCGGCGGCCATTTTACAAAAAATAGCGCGTCATATAAAAATTCTGAGTTGACCATTGAACTCGACATACTAAATTTACTTTAGGAACCAATTTTCATTGAGTTCCGACAATGTTGAATTTTTGCCGATTTAGCGACTTTGATGGCCATTTTTAAAAAAATGGCGGGTCGTATAAAAAATCTGAGTCTACCGTTGAACTCGGCATACCAAATTTACTTTTAGAACCTATTTTCGTTGAATTATGACAATGTTGAATTTTTGCCCATTTGGCAACTTTGGCGGCCATTTTACAAAAAATGGCGCGTCGTATAAAAATTCTGAGTTGACCATTGGACTCGGCATACCAAATTTACTGTTAAAACCCATTTTCGTTGAAATCCGACAAACTTGAATTTTTGGCGATTCGGCGGCCATTTTGAAAATGGCGGCCGGTTCGCGCGCGATTTTTTGCCAAAAATAAATCAAGACCACTATGCTGAACGTACATACCAAGTTTCATCGAAATCCATCTGGCGGTTCTCCGGGAACTGCATTTTGGCGGGAAAACTTAAATGGCGGCCATTTTGAAAGTGGCGGCCATCTTGGAAATTCCGAAAGATGATTGCACATCTAGCCAATAGGGTCTAACATCCTACCAAGTTTCAAATTGATCCCATTTACGGTTTCTGAGAAAAGTGTCG
Organism: Limnoperna fortunei; assembly: GCA_944474755.1. Lineage (NCBI taxonomy): Eukaryota > Metazoa > Mollusca > Bivalvia > Mytilida > Modiolidae > Limnoperna > Limnoperna fortunei. The sequence goes on along the minus strand of OX104116.1, from coordinate 17,465,163 downwards.
GAAATCTCTACGGGGAAACCAGAAGAATAATAATAATAACTAGAATTGCCATTGCGAGCAATAGCAGATGTCGCCCCGAAATTTTTTTGTTTTCCGTCATGTGAATTCCAAAATCGATGATTCCATGTTGTTCCCCACATCAAATTATCTCTAGAAGTTGATTTTCATTGAATTCCGACAATGTTGTATTTTTTAACGTAACTCGGCAGCCATCTTAAAAATGGCCACCATTTTGAAATTTTTCGTAATATGAATTCCAAGATGTAATGGTGACGGTGCTTTGTGTAAAGTTTGATTGGAATCCATCAATGCATAGCAGAGAAATGGAGGCGACAAAAAACCTCCATTTCCCCATAGGCTTCTATGCATATGTAACGTGGTGGCCATCTTGGAAAAGGTGGCCATTTTGGAATTTTTTGATATGTGAATTCCAAGATGTAATGGTGACGGTGCTTTGTGTAAAGTTTGATTGGAATCCCTCAATGCATAGCAGAGAAATGGAGGTGACAAAAAACCTCCATTTCCCCATAGGCTTCTATGCAAACGTAAAGGTTGTGGCTGCGGCCACACGGTGTGAAATTTTTTTTTCAAACTTTCCTGTCTTCTTGAGGTTGATGAGGTCCAACTTCCTATAAAAAATCTTTGGAATATCTCAAACCATGGTGAAGCTATTGTAGAAAAATCATTTTCCCATAGGCCCCATGTTAAATCTATTTTTAGCCATGGCGGCCATCTTGTTTTTCCGTTCCGCCCTAAAATCATCTCAAACCTGTATCTCATTATGGTCTTCCATCATACCAAGTTTGGTCCCTCTGTGCTTCTAGGTTTCCGAAAAATTAAGTAAAATGCCCAAAATCACTCATGCATAACTTTCTGGTTTCCATGGAGATGGTTCCACATATCACCATTTTTAAAGTTGATTGCACAACTTCAGATAGTGGTTCTACTTTATGCCATGTGATGTTCTAATCCAATCAGCCATCTCTGAGTTATCAGCCGGACAAAAAGTGAGGAAGAATAATAATAATAATAATAATAATAATAATAATAATAATAATAGTGAAAAAGAAACAGTAGAATAACAATATGTCGCCCCGACAAAGTCTGGGGCGACATAACTAGAATTGCCATTGCGAGCAATAGCAGATGTCGCCCCGAAATTTTTTTTCTTTCCGTCATGTGAATTCCAAAATCGATGATTCCATGTTGCTCCCCACATCAAAATATCTCTAGAAGTTGATTTTCATGGAATTCCGACAATGTTGTATTTTTTAACGTAACTCGGCAGCCATCTTAAAAATGGCCGCCATTTTGAAATTTTTCGTAATATGAATTTCAAAGATGTAATGGTGACGGTGCTTTGTGTAAAGTTTGATTGGAATCCATCAATGCATAGCGGAGAAATGGAGGCGACAAAAAACCTCCATTTCCCCATAGGCTTCTATGCAAATGTAACGTGGCGGCCATCTTGTAAAAGGTGGCCATTTTAGAATTTTTTGATATGTGAATTCCAAGATGTAATGATGACGGTGCTTTGTGTAAAGTTTGATTGGAATCCATCAATGCATAGCAGAGAAATGGAGGTGACAAAAAACCTCCATTTCCCCATAGGCTTCTATGCAAACGTAACGGTTGTGGCTGCGGCCACACGGTGTGAAATTTTTTTTTCAAACTTTCCTGTCTTCTCGAGGTTGATGAGGTCCAACTTCCTATAAAAAATCTTTGGAATATCTCAAACCATGGTGAAGCTATTGTAGAAAAATCATTTTCCCATAGGCCCCATGTTAAATCTATTTTTAGCCATGGCGGCCATCTTGTTTTTCCGTTCCGCCCCAAAATCATCTCAAACCTGTATCTCATTATGGTCTTCCATCATACCAAGTTTGGTCCCTCTGTGCTTCTAGGTTTCCGAAAAATTAAGGAAAATGCCCAAAATCACTCATGTATAACTTTCTGGTTTCCATGGAGATGGTTCCACATATCACCATTTTTAAAGTTGATGGCACAACTTCAAATAGTGGTTCTACTTTATGCCATGTGATGTTCTAATCCAATCAGCTATCTCTGAGTTATCAGCCGGACAAAAAGTGAGGAAGAATAATAATAATAACTAGAATTGCCATTGCGAGCAATAGCAGATGTCGCCCCGAAATTTTTTTTTTCAGTCATGTGAATTCCAAAATCGATGATTCCATGTTGCTCCCCACATCAAAATATCTCTCGAAGTTGATTTTCATGGAATTCCGACAATGTTGTATTTTTTAACGTAACTCGGCAGCCATCTTAAAAATGGCCACCATTTTGAAATTTTTCGTAATATGAATTCCAAGATGTAATGGTGACGGTGCTTTGTGTAAAGTTTGATTGGAATCCATCAATGCATAGCAGAGAAATGGAGGCGACAAAAAACCTCCATTTCCCCATAGGCTTCTATGCAAATGTAACGTGGCGGCCATCTTGGAAAAGGTGGCCATTTTAGAATTTTTTGATATGTGAATTCCAAGATGTAATGATGACGGTGCTTTGTGTAAAGTTTGATTGGAATCCATCAATGCGTAGCAGAGAAATGGAGGTGACAAAAAACCTCCATTTCCCCATAGGCTTCTATGCAAACGTAACGGTTGTGGCTGCGGCCACACGGTGTGAAATTTTTTTGTCAAACTTTCCTGTCTTCTTGAGGTTGATGAGTTTCAACTTCCTATAAAAAAACTTTGGAATATCTCAAACCATGGTGAAGCTATTGTAGAAAAATCATTTTCCCATAGGCCCCATGTTAAATCTATTTTTAGCCATGGCGGCCATCTTGTTTTTCCGTTCCGCCCCAAAATCATCTCAGACCTGTATCTCATTATGGTCTTCCATCATACCAAGTTTGGTCCCTCTGTGCTTCTAGGTTTCCGAAAAATTAAGGAAAATGCCCAAAATCACTCATGCATAACTTTCTGGTTTCCATGGAGATGGTTCCACATATCACCATTTTTAAAGTTGATTGCACAACTTCAGATAGTGGTTCTACTTTATGCCATGTGACGTTCTAATCCAATCAGCCATCTCTGAGTTATCAGCCGGACAAAAAGTGAGGAATAATAATAATAATAATAATAATAATAATAAGAATAATAATAATAATAATAATAATAATAATAATAATAATAATAATAGTGAAAAAGAAACAGTAGAATAACAATATGTCGCCCCGACAAAGTCTGGGGCGACATAATAATAATAAGAAACAGAGTAAAAACAATAAGTCTCCAAACTTCGTTTGGGAGACTTAATAATAAGAAACGGAGTAAAAACAATAAGTCGCCCGACACTTCGTGGTCGGCGACTTAATAATAATAATTAAAATTTACGTTTCCCGAAACGTTGAAGTCGCCTCCCGTTCCGCACTTTTGACCGAGTAGAGGGAACTAAAAGTCAAGAGCACAACTTCATAACATGAGCTTTCAGTTGGCCAAGTTTCATTTCGATCGGTTAAAAGATGAGCGAGAAAACGAGCAAACTTTAAAACGGCCGCTATTTTGAAACCGGAAGTCGGACAAAAAATTTTTTTTGCAAAAATGCTCAGAATAGTTAGCTGTATCAGTATACCTATTTTCATTGAAATTGCTCTGGCCATAACTGAGATCTGACAACGGCCGCCATTTTGTAAAACTTTAAAACGGCCGCCATTTTCAAACCGGAAGTCGGACAAAAATTTTGAAAATAGTGGCACACTCAGGGTATCATAAGCTACCTGTATACCAAATTTCGTTTAAATCGGATGACGTTTAAGATTTTACATTTTTAGGGGGGTGGTGTTCGGATGGCGGCCATTTTGAAATGTCGGCCGCGTCAAATTTTTTTCTGCAAAAATGCTCGGGATAGGTTAGCTGTACCAGTATACCAATTTTCATTGAAATTGCTTTGGCAATTACTGAGATCTGACAACGGCCGTCATTTTTTTTCAACGGCGGCCATTTTGAAAATGGCGGCCATTTTGAAAATTTCAAAAGTGGATTGCACAACTTCAGGTCACCCTTAACATGTTCCCAAAGTTTCATTTCGATCGGTTAAAAGATGAGCGAGAAAACGAGCGGACAACATTGCGAGGGGAAAAAGGAAAACATAATAATAATAATAACTAGTGCTGATTGTGTGAGGATGCCAACACAGAATGTCTCCCAAACGAACCCCCATTGCCACTATAATCCCCATGGATAGTATTTCATTCAAATCAGTACATTAAAATATGCCTAGAAATCAAATTTTGTTGAAATCGGACAAAGTTGACTTTTTCCTGCAGTAAAATGGCCGCCATTTTGAAACCGGAAGTCGGACAAAACATTTTTAAATAGTGGCACACTTAGGGTATCATAAGCTACCTGTATACCAAATTTCGTCTAAATCGGATGACGTTTAAATTTTTACATTTTTAGGGGGGGGAGGTGTTCGGATGGCGGCCATTTTGAAATGTCGGCCGCGTCAAATTTTTTTTTGCAAAAATGCTAGGGATAGTTAGCTGTACCAGTATACCAATTTTCATTGAAATTGCTTTGGCAATTACTGAGATCTGACAACGGCCGTCATTTTGTAAAACTTTAAAACGGCCGCCATTTTGAAACCGGAAGTCTGACAAACATTTTGAAAGTAGTGGCACACTCAGGGTACCATAATCTACCTTTGTACCAAATTTCGTCGAAATCGGATGATGTTTAAATTTTTTGCATTTTTAGGGGGGGTGGTGTTCGGATGGCGGCCATTTTGAAATGTCGGTCGCGTCAAATTTTTTTTTGCAAAAATGCTCAGGATAGTTAGCTGTATCAGTATACCAATTTTCATTGAAATTGCTTTGGCAATTACTGAGATCTGACAACGGCCGTCATTTTTTTTCAGCGGCGGCCATTTTGAAAATGGCGGCCATTTTGAAAATTTCAAAAGTGGATTGCACAACTTCAGGTCACCCTTAACATGTTCCCAAAGTTTCATCTTGATTGGACATTGCATCTCTGAGAAAATGTGCGGACAAGATTGAACGGAAAGAAAAAAGAAAGAAGAAGAATAACAAGTGCTGATTGTGATTGCAAGCAAGTCACAAAAAAATCCCCTCCCGTGCCCACTTTTGTCACAATTCGGACAACTTTTCAATTTTCGCACTTTGGCTGCCATCTTGGACTTTGGCAGCCATCTTGGATTTGTTCGACATGTTGTTCGTAATATCAATATTGACCTAAATGCCAATTTTTGTTGAAATCAGACAACTTTTCAATATTCGCACTTTGGCAGCCATTTTGAATATGACAGCCATCTTGGATTTGTTCGAAAGTGTCGCCATGTTGTTCGTAATATCAATATTGACCTAAATGCCAATTTTCGTTGAAATCGGACAACTTTTCAATTTTCGCACTTTGGCGGCCATTTTGAATATGGCGGCCATCTTGGACTTTGGCGGCCATCTTGGATTTGTTCAAACATGTCACCATGTTGTTCGTAATATCAATATTCACCTAAATGCCAATTTTCGTTGAAATCGGACAACTTTTCAATTTTCGCACTTTGGAGGCCATTTTGAATATGGCGGCCATCTTGGACTTTGGCGGCCATCTTTGATTTGTTCGAACATGTCACCATGTTGTTCGTAATATCAATATTGACCTAAATGCCAATTTTCGTTGAAATCGGACAACTTTTCAATTTTCGCACTTTGGCGGCCATTTTGAATATGGTGGCCATCTTGGATTTTTCTGAAAATGGTCCCATATTGTCCGGGACCTTAATATTGACCTATAAACCTATTTTGGTTCATATCCATATTGTTTGTGATTTTTTATGATTAATTTTGTATTTTTTTCAAATTCAAAATGGCCGCCAATCCAAGATGGCCGCCATTTTCAAAATTTCGAAATCGGAAACAACATTTCCTAGTGGTGACCTATCTTTCTGGTAAGTTTCATTGACCTATGTCTTTTCGTCTTCGAGAAATCCTACGGACAAAGTTAGGTCCAGAAGAAGAAGAAGAAGAAGAAGAAGAAGAAGAAGAATAATAATAAGAAACGGTGCAAAAACAATAAATCCCCGACACTTCGTGGTCGGGGATTTAATAACTAGAATTGCCATTGCGAGCAATAGCAGATGTCGCCCCGAAATTTTTTTTTCCGTCATGTGAATTCCAAAATCGATGATTCCATGTTGCTCCCCACATCAAAATATCTCTAGAAGTTGATTTTCATTGAATTCCGACAATGTTGTAATTTTTAACGTAACTCGGCAGCCATCTTAAAAATGGCCGCCATTTGAAATTTTTCGTAATATGAATTTCAAAGATGTAATGGTGACGGTGCTTTGTGTAAAGTTTGATTGGAATCCATCAATGCATAGCAGAGAAATGGAGGCGACAAAAAACCTCCATTTCCCCACAGGCTTCTATGCAAATGTAACGTGGCGGCCAACTTGTAAAAGGTGGCCATTTTAGCATTTTTTGATATGTGAATTCCAAGATGTAATGATGACGGTGCTTTGTGTAAAGTTTGATTGGAATCCATCAATGCATAGCAGAGAAATGGAGGTGACAAAAAACCTCCATTTCCCCATAGGCTTCTATGCAAACGTAACGGTTGTGGCTGCGGCCACACGGTGTGAAATTTTTTTTTCAAACTTTCCTGTCTTCTCGAGGTTGATGAGGTCCAACTTCCTATAAAAAATCTTTGGAATATCTCAAACCATGGTGAAGCTATTGTAGAAAAATCATTTTCCCATAGGCCCCATGTTAAATCTATTTTTAGCCATGGCGGCCATCTTGTTTTTCCGTTCCGCCCCAAAATCATCTCAAACCTGTATCTCATTATGGTCTTCCATCATACCAAGTTTGGTCCCTCTGTGCTTCTAGGTGTCCGAAAAATTAAGGAAAATGCCCAAAATCACTCATGCATAACTTTCTGGTTTCCATGGAGATGGTTCCACATATCACCATTTTGAAAGTTGATGGCACAACTTCAGATAGTGGTTCTACTTTATGCCATGTGATGTTCTAATCCAATCAGCTATCTCTGAGTTATCAGCCGGACAAAAAGTGAGGAAGAATAATAATAATAACTAGAATTGCCATTGCGAGCAATAGCAGATGTCGCCCCGAAATTTTTTTTTTCAGTCATGTGAATTCCAAAATCGATGATTCCATGTTGCTCCCCACATCAAAATATCTCTCGAAGTTGATTTTCATGGAATTCCGACAATGTTGTATTTTTTAACGTAACTCGGCAGCCATCTTAAAAATGGCCACCATTTTGAAATTTTTCGTAATATGAATTCCAAGATGTAATGGTGACGGTGCTTTGTGTAAAGTTTGATTGGAATCCATCAATGCATAGCAGAGAAATGGAGGCGACAAAAAACCTCCATTTCCCCATAGGCTTCTATGCAAATGTAACGTGGCGGCCTTCTTGGAAAAGGTGGCCATTTTAGAATTTTTTGATATGTGAATTCCAAGATGTAATGATGACGGTGCTTTGTGTAAAGTTTGATTGGAATCCATCAATGCGTAGCAGAGAAATGGAGGTGACAAAAAACCTCCATTTCCCCATAGGCTTCTATGCAAACGTAACGGTTGTGGCTGCGGCCACACGGTGTGAAATTTTTTTGTCAAACTTGCCTGTCTTCTTGAGGTTGATGAGTTTCAACTTCCTATAAAAAAACTTTGGAATATCTCAAACCATGGTGAAGCTATTGTAGAAAAATCATTTTCCCATAGGCCCCATGTTAAATCTATTTTTAGCCATGGCGGCCATCTTGTTTTTCCGTTCCGCCCCAAAATCATCTCAGACCTGTATCTCATTATGGTCTTCCATCATACCAAGTTTGGTCCCTCTGTGCTTCTAGGTTTCCGAAAAATTAAGGAAAATGCCCAAAATCACTCATGCATAACTTTCTGGTTTCCATGGAGATGGTTCCACATATCACCATTTTTAAAGTTGATTGCACAACTTCAGATAGTGGTTCTACTTTATGCCATGTGACGTTCTAATCCAATCAGCCATCTCTGAGTTATCAGCCGGACAAAAAGTGAGGAAGAATAATAATAATAATAATAATAAGAATAATAATAATAATAATAATAATAATAATAATAATAATTAAAATTTACGTTTCGCGAAACGTGAAGTCTCCCAAACGAAGTTACTGATAGTCCTGTGCAGCCTGTGAATCACCTTATATTTGACTTTACAGGTTGCTATTCACCTAGATTTCAAATTCTAATAAAATTGAAAAAAATGGTAAATTTTCAAATTTTACTGGTATTCTGTTGACACAGACATGTTTCACCTGTCCCACATGAACGTTTGCCTAAAAGAGAATAACAAAAATAAAGTAAGTGGAGCGTGACGCCAGGGGCATACATATGAACATTGAAATGCTATTGCAATTGATGTAGACAAATGCTAATATGTAACTGCAGACAACATATCAATGGTCTACCATCAATGCTTCATATTAAACAGACACAAGAAACAAGAGGCCCTAAGGGTCCTGTATCGCTGACCTGGAATTTTTGCTATCAAGGAGCAATAGCTTATACAACAAGGAGCTGTTTGACAACTTCGGCCCAATGAAGACTTTTGTAGTGCTTGATGAGCTGAACATTTCAGCAATTGAAAGTTTTTCTCTATCTACTATCGTTCTCAAGTTACAGGCAAAAAACACCCAAAATCGCTATTTTTGACTTTTCAAGAGAGATAACTATTACAAGAAGCAGTCTGACAAAGTCAAACCAATGGAGACTTTTGTAGAGCTTGATGAGCTGAGCATTTCAGCAAGTAAAAGTTTTTCTTCATCTACTATCGTTCTCAAGTTAAAGGCAAAAAACCCCAAAAAATCGCTTTTTTTGACATTTCAAGAGAGATAACTCCTACAAGGAGCCATATGACAACTTCGAACCATAAAGTCTTTTGTGGAGCTTGATGATCTAAACATTTTAGCAATTTAAAGTTTTTCTCTATCTACTATCGTTCTCAAGTTATAGGCAAACAAGAGGCCCCAAATTTACTTTAAGAACCCAATTTCATTGAATTCCAACGTTGTTGATTTTTTGCCGATTTGGCAACTTCGGCGGCCATTTTACAAAAAATAGCGCGTCATATAAAAATTCTGAGTTGACCATTGAACTCGACATACTAAATTTACTTTAGGAACCAATTTTCATTGAGTTCCGACAATGTTGAATTTTTGCCGATTTGGCGACTTTGGTGGCCATTTTTAAAAAAATGGCGGGTCGTATAAAAAATCTGAGTGTACCGTTGAACTCGGCATACCAAATTTACTTTTAGAACCTATTTTCGTTGAATTATGACAATGTTGAATTTTTGCCCATTTGGCAACTTTGGCGGCCATTTTACAAAAAATGGCGCGTCGTATAAAAATTCTGAGTTGACCATTGGACTCGGCATACCAAATTTACTGTTAAAACGCATTTTCGTTGAAATCCGACAAACTTGAATTTTTGGCGATTCGGCGGCCATTTTGAAAATGGCGGCCGGTTCGCGCGCGATTTTTTGCCAAAAATAAATCAAGACCACTATGCTGAACCTACATACCAAGTTTCATCGAAATCCATCTGGCGGTTCTCCGGGAACTGCATTTTGGCGGGAAAACTTAAATGGCGGCCATTTTGAAAGTGGCGGCCATCTTGGAAATTCCGAAACATGATTGCACATCTAGCCAATAGGGTCTAACATCCTACCAAGTTTCAAATTGATCCCATTTACGGTTTCTGAGAAAAGTGTCGGAAATCTCTACGGGGAAACCAGAAGAAGAATAATAATAATAATAATAAGAAACAGAGTAAAAACAATAAGTCTCCAAACTTCGTTTGGGAGACTTAATAATAGTGAAAAAGAAACAGTAGAATAACAATATGTCGCCCCGACAAAGTCTGGGGCGACATAATAATAATAATAATAATAATAATAATAATAATAGTGAAAAAGAAACAGTAGAATAACAATATGTCGCCCCGACAAAGTCTGGGGCGACATAACTAGAATTGCCATTGCGAGCAATAGCAGATGTCGCCCCGAAATTTTTTTTCTTTCCGTCATGTGAATTCCAAAATCGATGATTCCATGTTGCTCCCCACATCAAAATATCTCTAGAAGTTGATTTTCATGGAATTCCGACAATGTTGTATTTTTTAACGTAACTCGGCAGCCATCTTAAAAATGGCCGCCATTTTGAAATTTTTCGTAATATGAATTTCAAAGATGTAATGGTGACGGTGCTTTGTGTAAAGTTTGATTGGAATCCATCAATGCATAGCGGAGAAATGGAGGCGACAAAAAACCTCCATTTCCCCATAGGCTTCTATGCAAATGTAACGTGGCGGCCATCTTGTAAAAGGTGGCCATTTTAGAATTTTTTGAAATGTGAATTCCAAGATGTAATGATGACGGTGCTTTGTGTAAAGTTTGATTGGAATCCATCAATGCATAGCAGAGAAATGGAGGTGACAAAAAACCTCCATTTCCCCATAGGCTTCTATGCAAACGTAACGGTTGTGGCTGCGGCCACACGGTGTGAAATTTTTTTTTCAAACTTTCCTGTCTTCTCGAGGTTGATGAGGTCCAACTTCCTATAAAAAATCTTTGGAATATCTCAAACCATGGTGAAGCTATTGTAGAAAAATCATTTTCCCATAGGCCCCATGTTAAATCTATTTTTAGCCATGGCGGCCATCTTGTTTTTCCGTTCCGCCCCAAAATCATCTCAAACCTGTATCTCATTATGGTCTTCCATCATACCAAGTTTGGTCCCTCTGTGCTTCTAGGTTTCCGAAAAATTAAGGAAAATGCCCAAAATCACTCATGCATAACTTTCTGGTTTCCATGGAGATGGTTCCACATATCACCATTTTTAAAGTTGATGGCACAACTTCAGATAGTGGTTCTACTTTATGCCATGTGATGTTCTAATCCAATCAGCTATCTCTGAGTTATCAGCCGGACAAAAAGTGAGGAATAATAATAATAATAATAATAATAATAATAATAATAATAGTGAAAAAGAAACAGTAGAATAACAATATGTCGCCCCGACAAAGTCTGGGGCGACATAACTAGAATTGCCATTGCGAGCAATAGCAGATGTCGCCCCGAAATTTTTTTTCTTTCCGTCATGTGAATTCCAAAATCGATGATTCCATGTTGCTCCCCACAACAAAATATCTCTAGAAGTTGATTTTCATGGAATTCTGACAATGTTGTATTTTTTAACGTAACTCGGCAGCCATCTTAAAAATGGCCGCCATTTTGAAATTTTTCGTAATATGAATTTCAAAGATGTAATGGTGACGGTGCTTTGTGTAAAGTTTGATTGGAATCCATCAATGCATAGCGGAGAAATGGAGGCGACAAAAAACCTCCATTTCCCCATAGGCTTCTATGCAAATGTAACGTGGCGGCCATCTTGTAAAAGGTGGCCATTTTAGAATTTTTTGAAATGTGAATTCCAAGATGTAATGATGACGGTGCTTTGTGTAAAGTTTGATTGGAATCCATCAATGCATAGCAGAGAAATGGAGGTGACAAAAAACCTCCATTTCCCCATAGGCTTCTATGCAAACGTAACGGTTGTGGCTGCGGCCACACGGTGTGAAATTTTTTTTTCAAACTTTCCTGTCTTCTCGAGGTTGATGAGGTCCAACTTCCTATAAAAAATCTTTGGAATATCTCAAACCATGGTGAAGCTATTGTAGAAAAATCATTTTCCCATAGGCCCCATGTTAAATCTATTTTTAGCCATGGCGGCCATCTTGTTTTTCCGTTCCGCCCCAAAATCATCTCAATCCTGTATTTCATTATGGTCTTCCATCATACCAAGTTTGGTCCCTCTGTGCTTCTAGGTTTCCGAAAAATTAAGGAAAATGCCCAAAATCACTCATGCATAACTTTCTGGTTTCCATGGAGATGGTTCCACATATCACCATTTTTAAAGTTGATGGCACAACTTCAGATAGTGGTTCTACTTTATGCCATGTGATGTTCTAATCCAATCAGCTATCTCTGAGTTATCAGCCGGACAAAAAGTGAGGAAGAATAATAATAATAATAATAATAATAATAATAATAATAATTAAAATTTACGTTTCCCGAAACGTTGAAGTCGCCTCCCGTTCCGCACTTTTGACCGAGTAGAGGGAACTAAAAGTCAAGAGCACAAATTCATAACATGAGCTTTCAGTTGGCCAAGTTTCATTTCGATCGGTTAAAAGATGAGCGAGAAAACGAGCAAACTTTAAAACGGCCGCCATTTTGAAACCGGAAGTCGGACAAAAAATTTTTTTTGCAAAAATGCTCAGGATAGCTAGCTGTATCAGTATACCAATTTTCATTGAAATTGCTCTGGCCATAACTGAGATCTGACAACGGCCGCCATTTTGTAAAACTTTAAAACGGCCGCCATTTTGAAACCGGAAGTCGGACAAAACATTTTTAAATAGTGGCACACTTAGGGTATCATAAGCTACCTGTATACCAAATTTCGTCTAAATCGGATGACGTTTAAATTTTTACAGTTTTAGGGGGGGGGTGTTCGGATGGCGGCCATTTTGAAACGTCGGCCGCGTCAAATTTTTTTTTGCAAAAATGCTCGGGATAGGGAGCTGTACCAGTATACCAATTTTCATTGAAATTGCTTTGGCAATTACTGAGATCTGACAACGGCCGTCATTTTTTTCAACGGCGGCCATTTTGAAAATGGCGGCCATTTTGAAAATTTCAAAAGTGGATTGCACAACTTCAGGTCACCCTTAACATGTTCCCAAAGTTTCATTTCGATCGGTTAAAAGATGAGCGAGAAAACGAGCGGACAACATTGCGAGGGGAAAACATAAGAAATATGAAAATAATAATAATAATAATAATAATAATAAGAAGAAACGGAGTAAAAACAATAAGTCGCCCGACACTTCGTGGTCAGCGACTTAATAATAATAATAATAATAGTGAAAAAGAAACAGTAGAATAACAATATGTCGCCCCGACAAAGTCTGGGGCGACATAATAAGAAACCGGACAAAAACAATATGTCTCCCAAAACTTCGTTTGGGAGACATAATTAAAATTTACGTTTCCCGAAACGTTGAAGTCGCCTCCCGTTCCGCACTTTTGATCCCCATGGATAGTATTTCATTCAAATCAGTACATTAAAATATGCCTAGAAATCAAATTTTGTTGAAATCGGACAAAGTTGACTTTTTCCTGCAGTAAAATGGCCGCCATTTTGAAACCGGAAGTCGGACAAAAAATTTTTAAATAGTGGCACACTCAGGGTATCATAAGCTACCTGAATGCCAAATTTCGTCTAAATCGGATGACGTTTAAATTTTTACATTTTTAGGGGGGTGGTGTTCGGATGGCGGCCATTTTGAAATGTCGGCCGCGTCAAATTTTTTTTTGCAAAAATGCTCGGGATAATTAGCTGTACCAGTATACCAATTTTCATTGAAATTGATTTGGAAATTACTGAGATCTGACAACGGCCGTCATTTTTTTCAACGGCGGCCATTTTGAAAATGGCGGCCATTTTGAAAATTTCAAAAGTGGATTGCACAACTTCAGGTCACCCTTAACATGTTCCCAAAGTTTCATTTCGATCGGTTAAAAGATGAGCGAGAAAACGAGCGGACAACATTGCGAGGGGAAAAAGGAAAACATAATAATAATAATTAAAATTTACGTTTCCCGAAACGTTGAAGTCGCCTCCCGCTCCGCACTTTTGACCGAGTAGAGGGAACTAAAAGTCAAGAGCACAACTTCATAACATGAGCTTTCAGTTGGCCAAGTTTCATTTCGATCGGTTAAAAGATGAGCGAGAAAACGAGCAAACTTTAAAACGGCCGCCATTTTGAAACCGGAAGTCGGACAAAAATTTTTTTTGCAAAAATGCTCAGGATAGTTAGCTGTATCAGTATACCAATTTTCATTGAAATTGCTCTGGCCATAACTGAGATCTGACAACGGCCGCCATTTTGTAAAACTTTAAAACGGCCGCCATTTTGAAACCGGAAGTCGGACAAAACATTTTAAAATAGTGGCACACTTAGGGTATCATAAGCTACCTGTATACCAAATTTCGTCTAAATCGGATGACGTTTAAATTTTTACATTTTTAGGGGGGTGGTGTTCGGATGGCGGCCATTTTGAAATGTCGGCCGCGTCAAATTTTTTTTTGCAAAAATGCTCGGGATAGTTAGCTGTACCAGTATACCAATTTTCATTGAAATTGCTTTGGCAATTACTGAGATCTGACAACGGCCATCATTTTTTTCAACGGCGGCCATTTTGAAAATTTCAAAAGTGGATTGCACAACTTCAGGTCACCCTTAACATGTTCCCAAAGTTTCATTTCGATCGGTTAAAAGATGAGCGAGAAAACGAGCGGACAACATTGCGAGGGGAAAAAGGAAAACATAAGAAATATGAAAATAATAATAATAATAATAATTAAACATGATTGTGTTGGGATGCCAACACAGAAGTCGCCCAAATCCCCATGGATAGTATTCCATGCAAATCAGTACAGCTGTACATCAAAATACGTCTAGAAATCAAATTTCGTTGAAATCGGACAAAGTTGACGTTTTTGGGGGGCGGGTGTGGTAAAACGGCGGCCATTTTAAAATGGCGGCTTTCGCATCAAATTTGTTTTCGCCACACTGCTCAGGATAGTTAACTCTACCAGTGTACCAATTTTCATTAAAATCCATCCACCCATCTCCGAGATCTGAGAGGGGGCCAAAAATCTTTAATGGCGGCCATTTTGAAAATGGCGGCCATTTTGAAAATTTCAAAAGTGGATGGCACACCTCTGAGTGACCCTCCACCCACCTTAGCAGGTTCAGTACATCAAAATACGTCTAGAAATCAAATTTCGTTGAAATCGGACAAAGTTGACGTTTTTGGGGGGCGGGTGTGGTAAAACGGCGGCCATTTTAAAATGGCGGCGTTCGCATCAAATTTTTTTCGCCACACTGCTCAGGATGGTTAACTCTACCAGTGTACCAATTTTCATTAAAATCCATCCAGCCATCTCCGAGATCTGAGAGGGGGCCAAAAATCTTTAACGGCGGCCATTTTGAAAATGGCGGCCATTTTGAAAATTTCAAAAGTGGATGGCACACCTCTGAGTGACCCTCCACCCACCTCAGCAGGTTTTATCTTGATTGGTCAAAGCGTTTTCAAAAAATGTGTCGGACAAGTTGGCGATTAAGAAAAATGTGTGGAAAAGAATAATAATAATAATAATAATAATTAAAATTTACGTTTCCCGAAACGTTGAAGTCGCCTCCCGTTCCGCACTTTTGACCGAGTAGAGGGAACTAAAAGTCAAGAGCACAACTTCATAACATGAGCTTTCAGTTGGCCAAGTTTCATTTCGATCGGTTAAAAGATGAGCGAGAAAACGAGCAAACTTTAAAACGGCCGCCATTTTGAAACCGGAAGTTGGACAAAAATTTTTTTTGCAAAAATGCTCAGGATAGTTAGCTGTATCAGTATACCAATTTTCATTGAAATTGCTCTGGCCATAACTGAGATCTGACAACGGCCGCCATTTTGTAAAACTTTAAAACGGCCGCCATTTTGAAACCGGAAGTCGGACAAAACATTTTTAAATAGTGGCACACTTAGGGTATCATAAGCTACCTGTATACCAAATTTCGTCTAAATCGGATGACGTTTAAATTTTTACATTTTTAGGGGGGTGGTGTTCGGATGGCGGCCATTTTGAAATGTCGGCCGCGTCAAATTTTTTTTTGCAAAAATGCTCGGGATAGTTAGCTGTACCAGTATACCAATTTTCATTGAAATTGCTTTGGCAATTACTGAGATCTGACAACGGCCGTCATTTTTTTTCAACGGCGGCCATTTTGAAAATGGCGGCCATTTTGAAAATTTCAAAAGTGGATTGCACAACTTCAGGTCACCCTTAACATGTTCCCAAAGTTTCATTTCGATCGGTTAAAAGATGAGCGAGAAAACGAGCGGACAACATTGCGAGGGGAAAACATAAGAAATATGAAAATAATAATAATAATTAAAATTTACGTTTCCCGAAACGTTGAAGTCGCCTCCCGTTCCGCACTTTTGACCGAGTAGAGGGACTAAAAGTCAAGAGCACAACTTCATAACATGAGCTTTCAGTTGGCCAAGTTTCATTTCGATCGGTTAAAAGATGAGCGAGAAAACGAGCAAACTTTAAAACGGCCGCCATTTTGAAACCGGAAGTCGGACAAAAAATTTTTTTTCCAAAAATGCTCAGGATAGTTAGCTGTATCAGTATACCAATTTTCATTGAAATTGCTCTGGCCATAACTGAGATCTGACAACGGCCGCCATTTTGTAAAACTTTAAAACGGCCGCCATTTTGAAACCGAAGTCGGACAAAAATTTTGAAAATAGTGGCACACTCAGGGTATCATAATCTACCTGTATACCAAATTTCGTTTAAATCGGATGACGTTTAAATTTTTACAGTTTTAAGGGGGTGGTGTTCGGATGGCGGCCATTTTGAAATGTCGGCCGCGTCAAATTTTTTTTTGCAAAAATGCACAAGATAGTTAGCTGTATCAGTATACCAATTTTCATTGAAATTGCTCTGGCCATAACTGAGATCTGACAACGTCCGCCATTTTGTAAAACTTTAAAACGGCCGCCATTTTGAAACCGGAAGTCGGACAAAACATTTTTAAATAGTGGCACCCTTAGGGTATCATAAAGTACCTGTATACCAAATTTCGTCTAAATCGGATGACGTTTAAATTTTTACATTTTTAGGGGGGTGGTGTTCGGATGGCGGCCATTTTGAAATGTCGGCCGCGTCAAATTTTTTTTTGCAAAAATGCTCGGGATAGTTAGCTGTACCAGTATACCAATTTTCATTGAAATTGCTTTGGCAATTACTGAGATCTGACAACGGCCATCATTTTTTTCAACGGCGGCCATTTTGAAAATTTCAAAAGTGGATTGCACAACTTCAGGTCACCCTTAACATGTTCCCAAAGTTTCATTTCGATCGGTTAAAAGATGAGCGAGAAAACGAGCGGACAACATTGCGAGGGGAAAAAGGAAAACATAAGAAATATGAAAATAATAATAATAATAATAATTAAACATGATTGTGTTGGGATGCCAACACAGAAGTCGCCCAAATCCCCATGGATAGTATTCCATGCAAATCAGTACAGCTGTACATCAAAATACGTCTAGAAATCAAATTTCGTTGAAATCGGACAAAGTTGACGTTTTTGGGGGGCGGGTGTGGTAAAACGGCGGCCATTTTAAAATGGCGGCTTTCGCATCAAATTTGTTTTCGCCACACTGCTCAGGATAGTTAACTCTACCAGTGTACCAATTTTCATTAAAATCCATCCACCCATCTCCGAGATCTGAGAGGGGGCCAAAAATCTTTAATGGCGGCCATTTTGAAAATGGCGGCCATTTTGAAAATTTCAAAAGTGGATGGCACACCTCTGAGTGACCCTCCACCCACCTTAGCAGGTTCAGTACATCAAAATACGTCTAGAAATCAAATTTCGTTGAAATCGGACAAAGTTGACGTTTTTGGGGGGCGGGTGTGGTAAAACGGCGGCCATTTTAAAATGGCGGCGTTCGCATCAAATTTTTTTCGCCACACTGCTCAGGATGGTTAACTCTACCAGTGTACCAATTTTCATTAAAATCCATCCAGCCATCTCCGAGATCTGAGAGGGGGCCAAAAATCTTTAACGGCGGCCATTTTGAAAATGGCGGCCATTTTGAAAATTTCAAAAGTGGATGGCACACCTCTGAGTGACCCTCCACCCACCTCAGCAGGTTTTATCTTGATTGGTCAAAGCGTTTTCAAAAAATGTGTCGGACAAGTTGGCGATTAAGAAAAATGTGTGGAAAAGAATAATAATAATAATAATAATAATTAAAATTTACGTTTCCCGAAACGTTGAAGTCGCCTCCCGTTCCGCACTTTTGACCGAGTAGAGGGAACTAAAAGTCAAGAGCACAACTTCATAACATGAGCTTTCAGTTGGCCAAGTTTCATTTCGATCGGTTAAAAGATGAGCGAGAAAACGAGCAAACTTTAAAACGGCCGCCATTTTGAAACCGGAAGTTGGACAAAAATTTTTTTTGCAAAAATGCTCAGGATAGTTAGCTGTATCAGTATACCAATTTTCATTGAAATTGCTCTGGCCATAACTGAGATCTGACAACGGCCGCCATTTTGTAAAACTTTAAAACGGCCGCCATTTTGAAACCGGAAGTCGGACAAAACATTTTTAAATAGTGGCACACTTAGGGTATCATAAGCTACCTGTATACCAAATTTCGTCTAAATCGGATGACGTTTAAATTTTTACATTTTTAGGGGGGTGGTGTTCGGATGGCGGCCATTTTGAAATGTCGGCCGCGTCAAATTTTTTTTTGCAAAAATGCTCGGGATAGCTAGCTGTACCAGTATACCAATTTTCATTGAAATTGCTTTGGCAATTACTGAGATCTGACAACGGCCGTCATTTTTTTTCAACGGCGGCCATTTTGAAAATGGCGGCCATTTTGAAAATTTCAAAAGTGGATTGCACAACTTCAGGTCACCCTTAACATGTTCCCAAAGTTTCATTTCGATCGGTTAAAAGATGAGCGAGAAAACGAGCGGACAACATTGCGAGGGGAAAACATAAGAAATATGAAAATAATAATAATAATTAAAATTTACGTTTCCCGAAACGTTGAAGTCGCCTCCCGTTCCGCACTTTTGACCGAGTAGAGGGACTAAAAGTCAAGAGCACAACTTCATAACATGAGCTTTCAGTTGGCCAAGTTTCATTTCGATCGGTTAAAAGATGAGCGAGAAAACGAGCAAACTTTAAAACGGCCGCCATTTTGAAACCGGAAGTCGGACAAAAAATTTTTTTTCCAAAAATGCTCAGGATAGTTAGCTGTATCAGTATACCAATTTTCATTGAAATTGCTCTGGCCATAACTGAGATCTGACAACGGCCGCCATTTTGTAAAACTTTAAAACGGCCGCCATTTTGAAACCGAAGTCGGACAAAAATTTTGAAAATAGTGGCACACTCAGGGTATCATAATCTACCTGTATACCAAATTTCGTTTAAATCGGATGACGTTTAAATTTTTACAGTTTTAAGGGGGTGGTGTTCGGATGGCGGCCATTTTGAAATGTCGGCCGCGTCAAATTTTTTTTTGCAAAAATGCACAAGATAGTTAGCTGTATCAGTATACCAATTTTCATTGAAATTGCTCTGGCCATAACTGAGATCTGACAACGTCCGCCATTTTGTAAAACTTTAAAACGGCCGCCATTTTGAAACCGGAAGTCGGACAAAACATTTTTAAATAGTGGCACACTTAGGGTATCATAAGGTACCTGTATACCAAATTTCGTCTAAATCGGATGACGTTTAAATTTTTACATTTTTAGGGGGGTGGTGTTCGGATGGCGGCCCTTTTTGAAATGTCGGCCGCGTCAAATTTTTTTTTGCAAAAATGCTCGGGATAGTTAGCTGTAGCAGTATACCAATTTTCATTGAAATTGCTTTGGCAATTACTGAGATCTGACAACGGCCGTCATTTTTTTCAACGGCGGCCATTTTGAAAATGGCGGCCATTTTGAAAATTTCAAAAGTGGATTGCACAACTTCAGGTCACCCTTAACATGTTCCCAAAGTTTCATTTCGATCGGTTAAAAGATGAGCGAGAAAACGAGCGGACAACATTGCGAGGGGAAAACATAAGAAATATGAAAATAATAATAATAATTAAAATTTACGTTTCCCGAAACGTTGAAGTCGCCTCCCGTTCCGCACTTTTGACCGAGTAGAGGGAACTAAAAGTCAAGAGCACAACTTCATAACATGAGCTTTCAGTTGGCCAAGTTTCATTTCGATCGGTTAAAAGATGAGCGAGAAAACGAGCAAACTTTAAAACGGCCGCCATTTTGAAACCGGAAGTCGGCAAAAAAATTTTTTTTGCAAAAATGCTCAGGATAGTTAGCTGTATCAGTATACCAATTTTCATTGAAATTGCTCTGGCCATAACTGAGATCTGACAACGGCCGCCATTTTGTAAAACTTTAAAACGGCCGCCATTTTGAAACCGGAAGTCGGACAAAACATTTTTAAATAGTGGCACCCTTAGGGTATCATAAAGTACCTGTATACCAAATTTCGTCTAAATCGGATGACGTTTAAATTTTTACATTTTTAGGGGGGTGGTGTTCGGATGGCGGCCATTTTGAAATGTCGGCCGCGTCAAATTTTTTTTTGCAAAAATGCTCGGGATAGTTAGCTGTACCAGTATACCAATTTTCATTGAAATTGCTTTGGCAATTACTGAGATCTGACAACGGCCGTCATTTTTTTCAACGGCGGCCATTTTGAAAATGGCGGCCATTTTGAAAATTTCAAAAGTGGATTGCACAACTTCAGGTTACCCTTAACATGTTCCCAAAGTTTCATTTCGATCGGTTAAAAGATGAGCGAGAAAACGAGCGGACAACATTGCGAGGGGAAAACATAAGAAATATGAAAATAATAATAATAATAATAATAATAATAATAAGAAACGGAGTAAAAACAATAAGTCGCCCGACACTTCGTGGTCGGCGACTTAATAATAAGAAGAAACGGTGCAAACACAATAAGTCTCCCAAAAAAAATTTTTTTGGGCGACTTAATAATAAGAAACGGAGTAAAAACAATAAGTCGCCCGACACTTCGTGGTCGGCGACTTAATAACTAGAATTGCCATTGCGAGCAATAGCAGATGTCGCCCCGAAATTTTTTTGTTTTCCGTCATGTGAATTCCAAAATCGATGATTCCATGTTGTTCCCCACATCAAATTATCTCTAGAAGTTGATTTTCATTGAATTCCGACAATGTTGTATTTTTTAACGTAACTCGGCAGCCATCTTAAAAATGGCCACCATTTTGAAATTTTTCGTAATATGAATTCCAAGATGTAATGGTGACGGTGCTTTGTGTAAAGTTTGATTGGAATCCATCAATGCATAGCAGAGAAATGGAGGCGACAAAAAACCTCCATTTCCCCATAGGCTTCTATGCATATGTAACGTGGTGGCCATCTTGGAAAAGGTGGCCATTTTGGAATTTTTTGATATGTGAATTCCAAGATGTAATGGTGACGGTGCTTTGTGTAAAGTTTGATTGGAATCCATCAATGCATAGCAGAGAAATGGAGGTGACAAAAAACCTCCATTTCCCCATAGGCTTCTATGCAAACGTAAAGGTTGTGGCTGCGGCCACACGGTGTGAAATTTTTTTTTCAAACTTTCCTGTCTTCTTGAGGTTGATGAGGTCCAACTTCCTATAAAAAATCTTTGGAATATCTCAAACCATGGTGAAGCTATTGTAGAAAAATCATTTTCCCATAGGCCCCATGTTAAATCTATTTTTAGCCATGGCGGCCATCTTGTTTTTCCGTTCCGCCCTAAAATCATCTCAAACCTGTATCTCATTATGGTCTTCCATCATACCAAGTTTGGTCCCTCTGTGCTTCTAGGTTTCCGAAAAATTAAGTAAAATGCCCAAAATCACTCATGCATAACTTTCTGGTTTCCATGGAGATGGTTCCACATATCACCATTTTTAAAGTTGATTGCACAACTTCAGATAGTGGTTCTACTTTATGCCATGTGATGTTCTAATCCAATCAGCCATCTCTGAGTTATCAGCCGGACAAAAAGTGAGGAAGAATAATAATAATAATAATAATAATAATAATAATAATAATAATAATAATAATAATAATAATAATAATAATAATAATAATAATAATAATAGTGAAAAAGAAACAGTAGAATAACAATATGTCGCCCCGACAAAGTCTGGGGCGACATAACTAGAATTGCCATTGCGAGCAATAGCAGATGTCGCCCCGAAATTTTTTTTCTTTCCGTCATGTGAATTCCAAAATCGATGATTCCATGTTGCTCCCCACATCAAAATATCTCTAGAAGTTGATTTTCATGGAATTCCGACAATGTTGTATTTTTTAACGTAACTCGGCAGCCATCTTAAAAATGGCCGCCATTTTGAAATTTTTCGTAATATGAATTTCAAAGATGTAATGGTGACGGTGCTTTGTGTAAAGTTTGATTGGAATCCATCAATGCATAGCGGAGAAATGGAGGCGACAAAAAACCTCCATTTCCCCATAGGCTTCTATGCAAATGTAACGTGGCGGCCATCTTGTATAAGGTGGCCATTTTAGAATTTTTTGATATGTGAATTCCAAGATGTAATGATGACGGTGCTTTGTGTAAAGTTTGATTGGAATCCATCAATGCATAGCAGAGAAATGGAGGTGTCAAAAAACCTCCATTTCCCCATAGGCTTCTATGCAAACGTAACGGTTGTGGCTGCGGCCACACGGTGTGAAATTTTTTTTTCAAACTTTCCTGTCTTCTCGAGGTTGATGAGGTCCAACTTCCTATAAAAAATCTTTGGAATATCTCAAACCATGGTGAAGCTATTGTAGAAAAATCATTTTCCCATAGGCCCCATGTTAAATCTATTTTTAGCCATGGCGGCCATCTTGTTTTTCCGTTCCGCCCCAAAATCATCTCAAACCTGTATCTCATAATGGTCTTCCATCATACCAAGTTTGGTCCCTCTGTGCTTCTAGGTTTCCGAAAAAATTAAGGAAAATGCCCAAAATCACTCATGCATAACTTTCTGGTTTCCATGGAGATGGTTCCACATATCACCATTTTTAAAGTTGATGGCACAACTTCAGATAGTGGTTCTACTTTATGCCATGTGATGTTCTAATCCAATCAGCTATCTCTGAGTTATCAGCCGGACAAAAAGTGAGGAAGAATAATAATAATAACTAGAATTGCCATTGCGAGCAATAGCAGATGTCGCCCCGAAATTTTTTTTTTTCAGTCATGTGAATTCCAAAATCGATGATTCCATGTTGCTCCCCACATCAAAATATCTCTCGAAGTTGATTTTCATGGAATTCCGACAATGTTGTATTTTTTAACGTAACTCGGCAGCCATCTTAAAAATGGCCACCATTTTGAAATTTTTCGTAATATGAATTCCAAGATGTAATGGTGACGGTGCTTTGTGTAAAGTTTGATTGGAATCCATCAATGCATAGCAGAGAAATGGAGGCGACAAAAAACCTCCATTTCCCCATAGGCTTCTATGCAAATGTAACGTGGCGGCCATCTTGGAAAAGGTGGCCATTTTAGAATTTTTTGATATGTGAATTCCAAGATGTAATGATGACGGTGCTTTGTGTAAAGTTTGATTGGAATCCATCAATGCGTAGCAGAGAAATGGAGGTGACAAAAAACCTCCATTTCCCCATAGGCTTCTATGCAAACGTAACGGTTGTGGCTGCGGCCACACGGTGTGAAATTTTTTTGTCAAACTTTCCTGTCTTCTTGAGGTTGATGAGTTTCAACTTCCTATAAAAAAACTTTGGAATATCTCAAACCATGGTGAAGCTATTGTAGAAAAATCATTTTCCCATAGGCCCCATGTTAAATCTATTTTTAGCCATGGCGGCCATCTTGTTTTTCCGTTCCGCCCCAAAATCATCTCAGACCTGTATCTCATTATGGTCTTCCATCATACCAAGTTTGGTCCCTCTGTGCTTCTAGGTTTCCGAAAAATTAAGGAAAATGCCCAAAATCACTCATGCATAACTTTCTGGTTTCCATGGAGATGGTTCCACATATCACCATTTTTAAAGTTGATTGCACAACTTCAGATAGTGGTTCTACTTTATGCCATGTGACGTTCTAATCCAATCAGCCATCTCTGAGTTATCAGCCGGACAAAAAGTGAGGAAGAATAATAATAATAACTAGAATTGCCATTGCGAGCAATAGCAGATGTCGCCCCGAAATTTTTTTTTTTCAGTCATGTGAATTCCAAAATCGATGATTCCATGTTGCTCCCCACATCAAAATATCTCTCGAAGTTGATTTTCATGGAATTCCGACAATGTTGTATTTTTTAACGTAACTCGGCAGCCATCTTAAAAATGGCCACCATTTTGAAATTTTTCGTAATATGAATTCCAAGATGTAATGGTGACGGTGCTTTGTGTAAAGTTTGATTGGAATCCATCAATGCATAGCAGAGAAATGGAGGCGACAAAAAACCTCCATTTCCCCATAGGCTTCTATGCAAATGTAACGTGGCGGCCATCTTGGAAAAGGTGGCCATTTTAGAATTTTTTGATATGTGAATTCCAAGATGTAATGATGACGGTGCTTTGTGTAAAGTTTGATTGGAATCCATCAATGCGTAGCAGAGAAATGGAGGTGACAAAAAACCTCCATTTCCCCATAGGCTTCTATGCAAACGTAACGGTTGTGGCTGCGGCCACACGGTGTGAAATTTTTTTGTCAAACTTTCCTGTCTTCTTGAGGTTGATGAGTTTCAACTTCCTATAAAAAAACTTTGGAATATCTCAAACCATGGTGAAGCTATTGTAGAAAAATCATTTTCCCATAGGCCCCATGTTAAATCTATTTTTAGCCATGGCGGCCATCTTGTTTTTCCGTTCCGCCCCAAAATCATCTCAAACCTGTATCTCATTATGGTCTTCCATCATACCAAGTTTGGTCCCTCTGTGCTTCTAGGTTTCCGAAAAATTAAGGAAAATGCCCAAAATCACTCATGCATAACTTTCTGGTTTCCATGGAGATGGTTCCACATATCACCATTTTTAAAGTTGATTGCACAACTTCAGATAGTGGTTCTACTTTATGCCATGTGACGTTCTAATCCAATCAGCCATCTCTGAGTTATCAGCCGGACAAAAAGTGAGGAATAATAATAATAATAATAATAATAATAATAAGAATAATAATAATAATAATAATAATAATAATAATAATAATAATAATAATAATAGTGAAAAAGAAACAGTAGAATAACAATATGTCGCCCCGACAAAGTCTGGGGCGACATAATAATAATAATAATAAGAATAATAATAATAATAATAATAATAATAATAATAATAATAATAATAATAGTGAAAAAGAAACAGTAGAATAACAATATGTCGCCCCGACAAAGTCTGGGGCGACATAATAATAATAATAATAATAGTGAAAAAGAAACAGTAGAATAACAATATGTCGCCCCGACAAAGTCTGGGGCGACATAATAAGAAACGGAGTAAAAACAATAAGTCGCCCGACACTTCGTGGTCGGCGACTTAATAAGAAACGGAGTAAAAACAATAAGTCGCCCGACACTTCGTGGTCGGCGACTTAATAATAAGAAACGGAGTAAAAACAATAAGTCGCCCGACACACTTCGTGGTCGGCGACTTAATAATAATAAGAAACGGAGTAAAAACAATAAGTCGCCCGACACTTCGTGGTCGGCGACTTAATAATAAGAAACGGAGTAAAAACAATAAGTCGCCCGACACTTCGTGGTCGGCGACTTAATCATGGCTAATTACCAGGTATTTATATCGTCTCATGCTGTTTTCCGTAAAAAGGCAGTGTTTAATATGATTTTTAGGTCTGGATTTATGCTGCTTTGGGAGATGGCCATATAGAGAAAAATCAACGGTTTTAAAGCTGTTACATAGGTTAAGAGATCCTGAATTTGCATGTTTATCAAGCCATTTGTAAGTCTTAGGGTCCACATTTCATTTATGCCATTCCTGGAGTAGCACGTGTCGCTGTTTATTTCAAGACCGGTTATTTTTGCAGTTAAAATAGTGGTCAGGAGGTTTGATGATACATTTTGATTATCCTGCTATGAAACGCTATACAGGGAGGGGAGGTCACAATCTTCGACTTTGATATTGAGACCAAAGGTTTGTGATTTTCATGAATTTTTTCTTCACATTTCAAGCACATTTGAATAAGTTGTTTTTTTATTCTGAATCTTGTCCAGCTTCAGTCATAGCCTATTGTTACATGACGTAACAATGCTTAGTTCACTTAAACCACTAGTAATTTTTTTTCTTTATAAAACAATAATTCCACCAATGACTTTTGTTGGCCTATTTTTCCTTTTTTATAGCGAAAAATACATATATTAACTCTGACTTGTGACTCGTGCATATTTATCACGTTTAATATGCCGCATGGTCCGTAATTTTTGTTGTTTCATGAAAATGAGTTGCTTCATAGTCAAATATGCCCCATAACAATTATTAAATCACGTTTCCAATAAAGCCATATGTATCATGTAAACGTTGTTTTTAATCTGTATGCAGGACTTGCATATTTATTATGCAAGATATTAAAAACACATTTAAATGTAACTATACAGTTTTAATCAAAACAAAAACAATTATGAACCTCATTATTGATACATTGAGTGATCTTGAATTATGCATGGAAGAAGCTAGTGGTATAAAAGAGTCAATTGATACTTATAAACTTGTCAAATAGTATGTGAACACGAAAGACAAAAATATTGAAACATTAAGAGTTTTGCTACTAGTTCTAATAAATATAGTCTAATAGGGACGAATACTTTTTAGGCTCAATTTAAAGTGGTAGATACAGAAATCAAAGTTCTCAGTTTTGACGCAAGTGTTATCTCAGAACAAAAGACCTCGTCAAGACAACCGCATAATCCAGTTCGCCGAGTCTAAAGTCAGACTCTTCCGTGCTTATTGTAAAAATCATTAGTCACTGGATGTTTGAACGTGTTAGGCTACAGTAACAAAATGAGAAACGATTGAATGAATCGAATGTATGACGTCCATCAATTTTGTTGAGTTTTCCTGTTGAGAGCCAATGTTTAAGTTCTTAACTACATAGAGGATTTCAAGACTTTTACTTTAGAGAAATGTGTTGCTACTGATGATAATTCTGCTCCTCGAACAGATTTAATTACTGCTGTCGAGGGTGTTCATTCTAAACTACCTTTAGAAGGTAGTGCATTATTATTTTTCGGTAACCGTCCTGTGTCATAATTGATATTAACATTTACATTCAACAACTTAAGTTGATCCAAAAACTTGTAATATGAATGACGGATACAATTAAGACGATACAGATAACTGTGTGATATTGTACGAAATATGAATTATAAGTAGAACGTATCAATTATAAAAATGGGAAACAGAAAAATAAATAATTGCATGGCATTTACATATTGGTCATGTTATCGTCCCATGTTGGACCACGGGCTTAAAGCCCCCAGTCTAATATTTGAGTCTTGGGATGAGACCAGGTTGATATGAACCAGAGGCTCTTAAGAGCCTGTATCGCTCACCTGATTTTATAGGCAAGGAAGATGGCATTTCCCTGATGTTAAAGTAAATCCTGTAATTTTCAATAAACTTTAAATAGGACCATCCAAACAATATTACTAGAAAGCTTTGTTTCATTGGTTAACCAGTTGTATAGAGACGATTTTTTTTATTTGCCCAAAGGGTCCTCTGTTAAACTAAGTCCTGCGGCGGAGGTGGCCATTTTGAATTTCCAATTGCCATAAAAAACATAAACTTTATAAAGGACCATCCAAACAATATTGCTAGTAAGTTTTTGTTTCCATTGATTAATCGGTTTCAGAGAAGAAGCCTTTAAAAACGTTTTCCCATAGGGTCGTATGTTAAACTAAGTCCTGCGGTAGGGGCCATTTTGAATTTCCAATTGCCATAAAAAACATAAACTTTATAGAGGACCATCCAAACAATATTGCTAGTAAGTTTTTGTTTCGATTGATTAACCGGTTTCAGAGAAGAAGCCTTTAAAAACTTTTTCCCATAGGGTCCTATGTTAAACTAAGTCCTGCAGTAGCGGCCATTTTGAATTACCAATTGCCATAAAAACATAAACTTTATAGAGGACCATCCAAACAATATTGCTAGTAAGTTTTGTTTTGATTGGTTAAACGGTTTCAGAGAAGAAGCCCTTTTAAACTTTTTTCTCATAGGGTTGAATGTTAAACCAAGTCCTGCGGTGGCGGCCATTTTGAATTTCCGATTGGGATAAAAAACATTAACTTTATAGAGGACCATCCAAACAATATTGCTAATAAGTTTTGTTTCCATTGGTTGGCCGGTTTCAGAAAAGAAGCCTTTCAAACTTTTTCCCATAGGGTCCTATGTTAAATTAAGTCCTGCGGTGGCAGCCATTTTGAATTTCCAATTGCCATAAAAAACACAAACTTTATAGAGGACCATCCAAACAATATTGCTAGTAAGTTTTTGTTTCCATTGATTAACCGGTTTCAGAGAAGAAGCCTTTTAAAACTTTTTCCCATAGGGTTCTATGTTAAACTAAGTCCTGCGGTGGCGGCCATTTTGAATTTCCAATTCCCATCTAAAACACAAACTTTATAGAGGACCATCCAAACAATATTGCTAGTAAGTTTTGTTTTGATTGATTAAACGGTTTCAGAGAAGAAGCCCTTTTAACTTTTTTCCCATAGGGTCCTATGTTAAACTAAGTCTTGAGGTGGCGGCCATATTGGTTTACCAATCAAAATAAAAAACACAAACTTTGTAAAGGTCCATCCAATGAACATTAAGGCCAAGTTTGGTTTCAATTGGCCAAGTGGTTTCAGAGAAGAAGATTAAAATGTAAAAAGTTTACAGACGACGACGACGCCGACGGACGCAAAGTGATAACAATAGCTCACATGACCCTTTGGGTCAGGTGAGCTAAAAAGGTCGTGTAATAATAATGAAATATTTATCTGTTCTCTATAAGAAACAGTTTTAGATGTATAATGATAAGATACGCATCTTTGGCCAAAAAAAACCAATTTTGGTTCCTTTTTTTGGCGAGAATGCTGGTACCTGGTTAAAACTACTTACCTTCAGTAGGAAATCTGTCAATCCTTTAATCCGTTGATACAAGATAAGTATCGAGACTACAAGAGAGATTTGTAATTATTAAGAGATAGTTTTTGTTATTTCGATTTATGATTTTGTCATTATGAGATAATAACTTTTTATTACGAGATTCTCCTTATAAAAGTATTTTTTCATAATTATACAAAGTTATTGTAATTAATTTATCTGGTTAATCGATAATGTGGGGTTTTCCGTTAATTAATGCTCCTGAGACCATAATTCAAGGGTTCCCAGAACTCCTAGGTGGCGAAATAAGATGCCTTGTCGTTGCCAATCTATAATTCGGGGAAACCTGACCGCTGACAATAGCAGGTTACGTGTTTTACAGCTCTATGCTTTTTGCACTATACAGATCATATTTCGATAAAGAGAAGGTACATTGTAGCCACTTCGAACAACATTTCTTTCATTTTTAAATTATTTCATTAGGTATAACTCGTAAATCTTGTTCTTTAAAAAATTGCTCTAATAGTGTGTGTAACCTTTTATAACCAAAAAGTTACCTTTGTCAATAGACCTGGTAAAAAAAAAAGTTGGAAATAAAGCTTTTGAAATTACCATTACGTTCCATGCACATCTATAATTATTTGCGAAGATGTTTCCTTATGAAACCTAACTATTTCATTCTAAAGATCATAAATACTTTTGTATTTTTGATCATCGCACTTTGGAGTCTTACATATCTACGGAAAACGACACGGTAACCAATGTACATGTATAAACATTAGTGGAACCATAAAGTTTGGCACGCTTTGATCATCTTTACACTAAACATGCAAGTTCATGGTTTGTTATAGTTCTTGTCAGCTAGATATAATGTATGCATAATCTACACATTTCGTGCGGTAACTTTTCATGCCGATCTATTTTGCATACATTGTTAAAGAAATAAAAACATTTTCAAAAGCTAGATAAACATTTGAGATCAAACGCATTTTTTTCACTTTTTCCTTTCCGTTATCTTTTGTTGTTGATCCACTGCCTGACAGAGAAAGGATTACAAGTGTATGTAAGATATAACCTCACAACAAAGATATTCTTTATCTTAATAACGTCTAACTTGAGACAATTAGAGTACTTCTACAGAAAAGAAAACTTTAATAACTGGTTAGTGAAAATATGTACAGGTAGTAACAACGCATATTGCATGCAGCAGTTATGTATTTAAGAAATGAAATTAGTTTTCGAAATTTATTAGATACTATGCAAATAATAATTATTATTGAGCTTGACCATAGAATTAATATTACCAGAAGCCAAAGGCTGAGTTGACTATAGTTTATACTGGGTTGATAAACTATCTTCTGAACCGATGTAAAATGTAATTATCTGTCAAACCATGTTTATTATTACTAGTATATTTGGTCTTTTGTTCTAAATAAAGTTCAGAATAGTTATTAAAATTGAAGTCATCATTTCAAACAAAACCTTTGCTTTCAATTTCCTGAATTGCTCATCGTCTATTTTAGAAAGTTAGTACTTATTCCTAATAACGTTACTTTAGCTGCCACTTTCATTGCAGACAATATCAATGACCCGCAACTCGAAAAAACGTACACACTAGCTTTCTGTATCGTTGACTTTTCTCTCTAAAAGGTTTTATTCTTAAAATACTTCAGGTGACGCCTCTTGTGCCTAGAATCCATCATTTTTTGGTAAAGTCTAATATTGCTCTACGAACAACACGTGATAAAAATTGATTTAATACAAACATTGTCTATAGCAACACAAAAACATACAGTCCCAATTTTGCCTGCACATTTTTACAAAAATTTGATAGATTCATTGGGTGTTTGCTTACGTTTAGCATGCAATACTTTAGTCTATTCAGTACAATGACAACACCACAAACAATAAATCATTGGCTAAACAGAATCTGCCAATGGAAACAAAATAGTAACTACCACCGAAAAAATTATGGAGCATTTGCTAAAGACGGAGAATTTAGACTTTTTAGAGGCCCGATGAACCATGTTTTTTTTTGAAAGTCTTCAAAAGTTTATTATGCATGGAGCCAGGCACTGTCCAACATGTTACCCCCTGTGTTAATCTCCGGGAATTTATATTACGACCTGACAACGCCACCCCCCCCCCCCAAAAAAGGGGGCCTTCCTTTTCCGCCATCCTTATCTATACAATAACTTGAATTCCAAAAAAAAAAATTAAATTACCAAACTACCTGGGTGTTAAATTTGATGCAAGATTTCTATACAATATATGAATTTACGTTACAATAGTTAGATATCCATCATCAGCCTTGATTTAATTAATGAGTGGCTTGTCCTAAATATACTAGCTATTGATAAAAATGTGTAGCCGAGCTATACGACTTTTGGTATCACTTAACCTTGCTTTAAAATAGTGTGGTTGACAGTTCTGCAGCAACTTTGCTACAAGATATCACTAACATAATAAATGTGCATGCGACTGATATAACTTTCACCGACCTTGCTTTTAAATTGTCTGGTTCACAAATTGAATACAACACTTCGTGAAAAACAAGAAAAATCTAAGGCGAGTAATACGCCCATTACCAAACCTGGTGGTTAATTTTGTGGATTAAAGCAATGACGTGTACTAAAGGATTACAGTTTATATGTAAGTAATATGTAATCACTAACCTTGCTTTAGCATTGTATGGTTTAAAATCTGTTACAACTTTTCTACACAATAATATTGAATTAAAAAAACGTAGTTCGTGACTGATTTCACTTTAACTACAATTTTTTTTAAATTGTATGGTTAATAAGTTGGATGCAAAATTTTGTCAAAAACTATTCATAATTGCTCCTGATATATTTTTCAGACACTGCTTGCTCGTTTTTTCGGCCGGGTTGCACTAAGAACGAACTAGGGTTATAGTATGGTGAAGTCGGTCGTGCGGGGAAAATAGGGTATTTTCTGTAAACAACTCCAACAGTTTTATACCCAGATCTCTGAAGCTTTACATACTGAAATTGTGCAGCTGGAATTTTTCGAGGATATTTAAAACCTAATTTCTAGGCTTGCAAACCTTTTTTCAGAACACTTGAAGAAGACGGTATGTGTTTTGAGTATTCAAATTCTCCTACAGTTTTCAATCCATATTTCTGAAAAACAACACAGAAAATTGCACATGAAGTTCTGCACATGCTTTTATGGAACTGTTCAAGGATTTTTTCCTAATTTTCCTGCAAAGTTTTCCAAAATGGTTACATATTTTGTATAATCAACTTCTCGTTCAGCTTTCAACTCAGTTCCCCGAAACTCTACAGAAAGGTTGCACAAATATTTAAAGTATGCACCAGCTATCATTTGGAATTGTTCGAGTATTTGTGTTTTTCCTTTTTCTGACTTGGAAACTTAGTCATTTTTTATATATAGGGTACCAACAAAGTATAATCAACTCCTACAGCTTTAACCCATATCACTGGAACTCCATAGAAAGATTGCAAACCTATTGACGTTGTGCACCAACTGTCATGAATTGTTTAAGAAATGTTTTCCCATTTTTCTACACATGTGAACTTAGTAATTTTATAGCATATTTTATACATGAAGGTTCGGTTTTTGTGTACTCAATTCCTCCTACATTTTTCAAACAGACCCAAAACCCTCCAACAAATTGTAAACCATTACCCATTTTAAAGCAATTTCAGACTTTGCGATTTGTGTAGGCTAATTCGAAGGAAACAAACTTCGATCAAAATGTCATGTATTATAAATGACGAGAAATACTATTTACAAACTAAAAGAGGTAGTTTTTACAAGTTTATGTATTTTTTAAAATTTAATCTCCCTTTACAAAAGCCAATATGGCTAGCATGTTATTATCATTACTGTTGGCACCATGTTTGAAATACATAATTCTGTCAAAAACAAAATTGCAAATAAATGTAATACAAAAATTGGAATAGCTGTCACCTTAAACTCTCCTGTATGGCATTTCTCTTTTGATTTCTAAAACAAAAATTTCATACAAGAGAGTTTAAGGGGACATACAATTACAATGATGAAAATGAAAGCATTATTGGAAGTTTGCTTAATCTCCAACAAGAACTTCTTCTGAAACATATACCTACAACAATCGTCTTTATTGCCCTGGTATCATTATATAAGAATCTAAATTTAAAATGGACGGGGAAGCTTCCCCTCTAAATGCATTTCAACACAGTATAAGATGGGACAGAGACTTGCTAAAAACAAAAACTCTGTGTAGAGGAAGAAATAAAATAATAATAACAAGGGGCTTTTTAATCATTCAGACATGCAATACAGTGATAATCCTAATACGTACGTGGTATTCAAGACATGTTTAAAGATATAATATATAACACTAGAAGGTACCCGTATCATAACATTTTAAACAATACACAGTCTTTAAGAAGGAACTGGGGCAAAGGACGGAAAGACACAGACATGCAAAAATTTTCAAACAGCAACTGCTAACTTTAGCTATTATGACCTGTCTTAATTCTATTCATGCTGTAATTTATTAATATAAAGTGCTTTGATTGGATAAAAACACTAAAGTTACGTCATTTCAGATAATTTATAAATCGATATTTCCTCTGAGCGGACTATGTAAACAAAGATGGCGTCTTCCTATCGTATCGTAAGGGAGAGGGAACAATGTCTTGTCTGTCGCAATGATTTCTAATTAAGCGATTGAGATTTCAAATAAAATATGATATACATAGAAAATTGGTTTTTATTTTGATGTTTTTCTATTAATATATGGTGAACCGAGAGTCCTTTTGTACTATGTTTTGTATATTCCTACGCTTTCCGGCTTGGTACATTTTGAGAGCTAGATGGGTTTCTGTAAATGGTTTTTTAGCTTCAATGACTATTTATGACTATTATAAGGATTAAACACTGTGTTTTAGGAAATTATCAATGTGTAAACTCAGGCGACTCACCGGCCGAACTTGACACATTTAGTTTGTGAGTTAGTCGCCGGAGTTTACACATTGATAATTTCCTTAAACCCGGTGTTTAATTCTATATTAACCACCTTTGTGTTCACTTTTACATTAACGGTGCGTGTATGAAGGTATAACAGTAGTAAATGTGTACAAGTAACAAGTTACCAGATTGTGTACCTTACATTTAGTACAGTACTGAATACTTCGTTGTGTTCTGATTTGGTAAATAGTGGTTAGATGTGTACAATTTTTTAGCTGTAAGCTCCTGCATAAATTAAGTTTTAAAAAGTGGTAAAATTTTTCTCAGATCTTGCAAGATAAAATTTTGGTAATTTCTTAAACAATGTAGTATTTTAACATTTACTGCATTAGAAATTGCATGTAAAAGTGGGAGCGTCTCAAAATGTTCTAACTAGCGAAAAAAGGAATTGGTCATGGATATATATGGCATATATTTTTTAAATGGTAAATGAAAGTTTATTAATTTCCTAGTCCAGGTAAATGCTGATCAATGTTAGAAAGGTATGCAAATCACAGTAATGTTAGTGTTTTCGACTATAGCCAAAACATTTACTACTGTGCTACCTATAAATATAATACACGAAACATTTTTCTCATTTAAGAGCTCGTAATACTGGAGGCGGCAACGGTTAACTTTGTTTCATACTAAAAAATGCGTAAATCTTTACAGCGCGTGTTTTTAATTCACACATTCTATATGTATAGAGTTCAATGTTTACATAAAATTTGCGTACTTACATAGCACTGTTTTGTTTTTGTTACCGTAACAGTGATTGTTAGATAACCCTTTTTTTTGTTTTTAATTTAATTTTAATTTTAGTTTTAATTTAAATGTCCCT
Source organism: Limnoperna fortunei (assembly GCA_944474755.1). Lineage (NCBI taxonomy): Eukaryota > Metazoa > Mollusca > Bivalvia > Mytilida > Modiolidae > Limnoperna > Limnoperna fortunei. The sequence continues at coordinate 17,430,521 of OX104116.1, read as the reverse complement.
ACAAAACTTATTTGTGACAATCGTCAACCAGGTCATTACATGTACACCGATTTAAATAGCGTATTTTCACAATAATAAACTGCATATTAAAAATCTTGCTTTGTCTATGTATGATTAGATAACTGCTTACCTGTCAAAGAATGTGCAAGTGTTTTTCTATGTGATTATTCACATTGCTATAATTTTTAATATTAATAAATCTCTAGAGTATTTTGTTTGATGCTAAGAAAAATGTCTTTTTAATTCAATTTCAAAAAGTGTTATACGATATCAAAATAAAAAACTACACAAGTTTAGTTGCAAAGCCATAATCTGACAAAGGAATTTAATAAAATACATGCATGTTAAACATACATGTACAAAAAATATCTCAATAAGCGTTGCAATTTCTGAAGACATTCTGTAAGGCCATATTTAAAAGACGTCTTGTGGTGGCGGTCAGTTTTAATTTCTTATTAACCATAGGTTATTTTCCTTCTGTATTCTTGTATAGCGCTTTTAAAATTAGTTTGAATTGATTCTCAGCATTGTTTTTTCTGCAATAACGGTGTTGGAACATATTGATCAATAAACTAAGATGCTTTACTTTTAGTACTTTTAATGTGGACTTATGCGGTATCTATTTTTGAACATTTTCAAAGCATAATTGTGAAGGTTGAATATTGTCTAAGTATAAAATATAGTTATTTACATTTAAATTCTTAAAACTGTTATGTTTACACTTGTTTTAAATTGTTACAGGAAGGGGCCTCGGATGTAAAGGTAGTTAATCGCATGTTTGTCAACACTGAGATTGTGCAAGTTTCACTGCGTGCAGGTTTTGCTCGACTTCAATCTTAATGGACAAGAATTACCAGTTTTCCTACTTGGGTTCCCTGTCTGATAAAAACTGGACACCATGATACAGCTGAAACAGTGCTGAAAGTTGCGTTAAAACACTATGCAAACAAACAAAAGCATTTTCACAGGCTACTGTATTGCCGTTTATAAATGTAATAATTAAATGATGATACAAGTCATTATGGGGTTTTTATTTCTCCTGACATATCATAATTAAAATCTATTATAAAATAAAATTATGTTACTTCATAAACATTTTTTTCCAGCGTCGCTGGTATTTCTAACCCCCACTTCCCAATTAAATTAATTCCACTGTCTACGCGGTTCATCTTCTTCAACTTGTAACTATCCATTTCAAAGAATGATGCTCTCTCTAAAACGTTGAATCTATTTGTAATTCGTATACCATGAGACATCAACAGCTTTATGTATACACTTATATCAGTGTACTGCTTTTTAATCATAAACGTCAATTATTAGTATACTTTATTGTTATAAGCAGACAAACATATTGTAAATTTCTAAGAGAATCATTCTGAGGATTAGAAAGTAAACCTCGCTATTTTTAGAAGTAATACATATTTTCGGCAATGTTATCTACAAAAAGCCGGTCCGCATATTGTCCTTTGGCTCTGTTGAAAAAAATCAATAGGTTAATCTTTTGTTAAAGTTCTCTCATGTTCTTTGCTGGAATTGAATAGCTCTTTTAATTAACTGCTAATGATCGCGTAAAGTTTAGTTCCAGCGTCATATAAAAAGCTTTGTCTGGTACATTTGCTTGTGACAGTGAAATAAATACAATAAACAGGTTCAGGTGCGAAGCTGTACACAGAAACTACTGCTTTATAATGTTATAGAATTCAGTTGAAAAAGTTGATAACTTTGTTAAAATGCACAAATAGAAAAATTGAATTATTGAACATAAAAAACATTATTCATTTTTTTATCTTGGTTAGTAAATGAAAATGTAAGTGGTACATATTGTCCCGTATTATATAACCGGAAACAGTCCGTTGCTAACCAATGAATTAAAGATAGTTCGCATGCCGAGAAACAACCCCACTATTAGTGTTAATTAAATGGACAAGTTTACTTCCATTGGGTTTGTCTAATAATATGGTTTTTTCAATTGACAACGAAAATTCTTATTTAAAGGACAATAGAAATAAATTGAAATTCGTCCTCAACACATGTTGACAAATATTGGCAAACACGTGTATTTATGTCTCTGTTTGTGCATCTACCCTGTTCAATAGCAAGGTTATGTTACGGTAATCTAAGTTTATAGATATAATTTTTATACAACGTAGGAAATGTTTTAGTTAAATATGGTTGAATTCTTGTTTTGAATTATCGAAAACTCTCTCCTTATTTACAGAAAAAAGATGTAAAAAAATGGTGTAGGCAGAATTTTCGTGAAATGCATTAAATACATTGACAGTACTTACATTTATATATAAACTATTTTTTCTCGGTGATGCATTGTTGTTGAACCGTATTATACATTTTAAAGTTAAAACCATACTTCACAATTGCTAAAGAGATAAAGAAAATACATCTATATGCTATCATTGGAAATACAGATTCGATAAAACACTAATGTGCAGATACTCTGTTATAAAATCTGCTACAACAAAACAGACCTCTTTTGCCTCCCAAAAAATAAGTCTGTGCTTAGGAAAAATATAAAACATTATCTGCATCACGATCTCCCTGACAACCCGCCCTTTCCACCCCATAGCCCAACCTTTCCCACTTCTCCCCTTATCCTCCCCTTCTACTCCATAGCCATTACCTACCCCTACCTTTCCACCCCATAACCCACCCGCCTCTCATTTAACCCAATAATCCACCCTTTTCCACCCCATAATACCCCGCTTTCCACACCACTACACACCCACCCTTCTCCTCCCATTACCATCCTTTTCCTAGAACTACTCATCTTCCTTTCCACCCCACTTCCCCTGCCCTTACCGACCCACCCCTAATATTTCTATACCCAACCAACCATCATTCCCCTTTCCACCTCCCACCCTTCCCCTTCCACACTACCCACCCACCCTTCCCCTTTCACACTACCCATCCACCCATCCCCTTTCACACTACCCATCCACCCTTCCCCTTTCACACTACCCATCCACCCTTCCCCTTTCGAACTACCCTCCACCCTTCCCCTTTCACACTACCCATCCACCCTTCCCTTTTTCACCCCACTACATTCCCCTCCCATACCCACCCCACATATTTCTACCTCACTTCCCATCCACCATTCCCCTTTTCACCCCACTACCGAACCCTTCCCCACTTCCACCCCACTAGCCTCCTGTTCACACACTACGCCCCTAACTACACCACTACACATCCACGCCTCCCACTTCCAGTTCGCTCCCACTACCAACCCTTCCTTTTTTCCCTCCCACTACCCTTTCCACCCCCATTTTCCAATTACATTACCCAACCACCATTTTAACCTTGTTGAACCCATTACCAAACAATTCTTTTCCGCCATTTTAACAGCCTGCATCCCATTACCAAGAAAAAGATCAAGGACATAGCTATAATTGGGCTTGAACCCTTGCTAAAGGGTACCAACTTTCCTATAGGTGCCTAGGGGAGGAGGGAACAACCTTACAGCCCAGTGATAAGCCCTCCAAAAGGAAAATGGATTTTTACTTAATTTTTAAAATATATTACTAAAAAGAAAATTTATATTTCAGACCTACAGGTAACATTATCAAGATCTTTGTTCAAAATATGTGTTTACAGAGTGCATTCGTGAAAACTTTGCTGCACATGTTTTATTACAGATATATTTTTCCCATACTTTAATATTAGTTGTTTTAATATCAGTTTAAATATAAAAGACGAAAAGGACTAGAACTGTGTAATATAGCTAAATTAGAGCCTAGGAAATTCTGGTCTGCTGTAAGGCCTAAGAATCGTTCGACTTGTGCGGTTGACAATGACTTAATGATGAACCATTTTGAGAAAGTTTTAGGATCGAATCCACCGGAATTGTGCGATGAAGTACTTAATCTTCTAAACAACGCTGACTTTGGCGATTTAAATATTCCAAGTTTAGACTCTGGAGTTTCAGAAGAAGAAGTGTTAAGTGCAATTAGAAAACTGAAAACTGGTAAAAGTGCAGGGACAGATCATATTATTGCTGAAATGTGAATCAGTGCATCGCGGTTTTTTGCACCAATTTTGAAAACTTTATTCAATTTTATATTTGATAATGGATTATATCCCGATAGCTGGACTGAATGTATTGTCATTCCCGTTCCTAAAAGTGGTGACTTATCTGAACCAAACAATTACCGACCAATTGTATTAATTAGTGTGAATGCGAAGTTATATAGTAGCATACTCAAAGTAAGACTGTTAGCGTGGGCCGAAGATGAAGACAAATTAGTTAATAACCAATTCGGGTTTAGACCGGGACGCTCAACTATTGATGCCATTTTTACCTTGCATGGAATTGTTTCGCATTTATTACAAAACAAGCTAAAGTTGTATTGCGCCTTCGTTGATTTTCGTAAGGCTTTTGACAAGCTAAGCAGAAGGATTTTGTTATACAAGTTGTTACAAAATGGAGTAAGCAGTAAATTTGTGTCCGTCGTAAAATCTATTTATTCATCAGTGTATTTACGTGTTCGATCAGGTGGAATTTTATCTGATGCATTTGAAAATTTACTCGGGGTGAAACAAGGTGAACCACTGTCGCCGTTACTGTTCTTGTTTTTTATAAACGATATTGTCAGTGATCTGTCCGTTGACGACGATAATGAGGCTGTATCATTGAATGGATTTCTTATTTATTTAATATTATTTGCTGATGACACTGTGCTTTTCGGTAAATCTTCAAGCTTACTGCAAAGTTTATTAGACAAACTGTGTTTATACTGTAACAAATGGAACGTTGAAGTAAACACTGATAAGACTAAAGTTGTTGTTTTCAGAAATGGGTGGCGAGTAGTTGAGGAGCGTTTCTTCTACAATGGGAATGAACTAGAAATAGTTAATTCGTATGTCTACCTGGGTATGTTATTACACTATAATGGGAAGTTTGCCCAAACGCAAAAACGTTTATCACAGCAGGGATCCCGAGCATTGTCGTCACTGATTTCAACATTGAAACAAACTTTTTTGACTATACAGCAGAAACTGTTTTTGTTTGATACGATGGTGGGGTCTGTCCTTAGCTATGCGTCAGAAATATGGGGTTTTCACCGTGCTGGTGATGTTGAGGTTGTATTTAATAGGTTTTGTAAGTTTGTTTTAAAATTAGGGAAAAATGTTCCATTGGTATTTTTATATGGCGAGCTTGGTCATTTGCCTCTATATATTTTAAGAAAACATAGAATTTTGAAATATTGGGCTCATATTATTATTGAAAAACCTCCTATAGTGTATGATGTTTACAAGTTGTTGTATGATGATTGCTGTAATGGTAAAAATAATTGGGCAACTTGTGTAAAAACTTGTGTTCTAAACTAAGTATTTATAGATTATATAAATCAGATTTTTGTATAGAAAAATATTTAGATTTCAATTGTAATTTTTATTTGTTATCTAAATTACGTAGTGGTACACTCAAGTTAAATGTTGAGGTTGGTCGTTATAATAATACACAGAGAGAGAATCGTATATGTACTTGTTGTAAAATGAACGTTGTAGAAGATGAATATCATTTTATACTAATTTGTCCGGCATATAGATTTTTGAGATGTAATTTTTTACCTAAATACTACTGTTCATGGCCAAACAAGCATAAACTTTGTAATTTGTTGAAAGCTTCTAATCGCTCTCTCACCATAAAATTGTGTAATTATCTCAATTCAGCGTGGAAAGTCAGATCTCACATTGTTTCATAATACCTTTATTTTGATTAACTGTTCTCTATTATCTGTCATTGTTGTTACAATTGTATTATATTATTTGTTTGCCATAGCATGTCTTAGTGCTTTTTGCAAATAAACTATTCAATATCAACTAAATTAATATTGTAAACAAAAACACAATAGATTTAATTATAACTATTATAACAGGGGTGGGCAACTAAAGCTACATGTATATTATTTTCTTTATAAACAAGATTGTGCCACGGGCAAAAATCGAACTGTTGTACGCGTTAATTAAATTGTAATCACCAATTAATTATTCGTTCGGTAAAATGAAATATTGTGTGTGTGTTGTTTATATTAGGATAAAGTAATTATATAAGTCGATGAAAAATTATGAACGATTTGGTATAATCTGTGGAGGTAAAGGTTTATCGCATGGGTGAGTTTCAATAAAACCTCGACACTAAACATGTGTAGCATAAATAACATTTCAGACTTTGGTTAAATATCCCATTCTTTAACATGTTTAGGAATTCATCGGAGTGTTCTGAACGCATTAACATGTGTCAAAAGATACAGCAGTTGTGCTACTCCAAGGCCTTATGTGAACTGAAGAGTTGTTGCTTGAGCGTGTACATCGGTATGTGTGCAAGTATGCAAAAAACACAATAAATTATAAACAGGACTACCAATGCGAACAAGGACTGATATGTGCATCCTTTTATAGATTGGACCTCGATAGAAAACCTAATAGACAAAACGAAACTGTTTTTCTTTGACAGACTATGTGCCTTACCGTCCAGATCCCTACCAAAACAAGTGCTTATGACAAAACTTCTACCGTGTCTGTGCTACTTTCGAGAGTAGTTTTATTAGGGACATTTTAAGAATATTACAGAAATATGACCTAATGTCTCATGATCAGTATTTTCCATACAAAAACAATGGAAAACAATGGTCGAAAACTGTGTATCTGACTTTGCGAGAAGGGAATTTTCCGCACGCATTAACAACGACATAGACTTCGCTTACTTTAAAATTATTCACAACTTTACAAAACCGCACAGAGCATGGACAATTGCGCATAAGCACGTCAGCCTATCTATACAATGCAAATTTGTTGTCTCTACGTGCAGCCTTGTCAAACCATCAGACTACCATTTATTATGCCAGAAATGTGGTCTGTTCTATATGGACCCTGTTATTCATATTTAACACATTATGTGCATCACTCTCGTCTTTACGAGACAATATTTGGTATGAGATCATTAACATTATACCTATCGAATTAAGCTCCTCGCTACACAACATGAACGAAACTACGCAAGCTTCGAACATTTTGTCATGTAATTCGGATAGATTCTTTGAACTTTGACCCGATGACACCGAATCATTCAGTATAATATGTGTGAAATACATGTATAAACTGTGCAAAGCTTATGAATGAATCCAACAAATTGTTCGTCTCCTTTGTGCTGAAAAGATTTAGTCTAAGCAATTATTGACTACCATAATCTTTGAACACTGAGATTTTGTACCCACCATTTGTATTATTAGTTTATTTTCTCGTTCTCTCCTTTTAACTTTTTGTTTGTTTGTTTTATCATGTTTGTAACTATTATTAACCATGAATACACTCCTTAAGTAGGATAATAAAGTATAGCGTATATCTATTACTTCAGGAGTGTATTCAAAGTTTGTTGTTTGGCAAAAATAATACACTTGTAAGCTATAGATGAATTTTTGATTTGTTATGTCAGGTTTTTGTGTTATGAGTTGACAGGTACATTATAAAAGTTGAAATACTCGATTGGATCATTGAAAGATTTCTTAACATGATCCGGCAAGCAGTGTTTCAGTTACATGTATACAGACAAGAACAGGTTCACAAAGAATAAATCAACTTACATGAACTAACAGGCAGAACATTTTGACTGCCACTTGAAACGTATGTAGTAGACGTTACGTTATGTTTGTGTCTGTTTTTAGTAACAACGCTAACAAATGACTGAGCCGTTTTTGTGAAAAACTTGTGTTTTTCGTCTGGACTTTATTATTTTTCTAGAGCTTCATTTTTTACGAACATTTAGAAGTTGTATTACCGTTGTAATACAGTACATTTGCCATTATATAGAATACATACTTAACGCAAAATTGCGTCAGTAGCATATTTGCCGCCCTCATTCAAGACGTTGTGTATTGTAATATTTTCCATCATTATATACACTGTTGATATTTTTTAACTTTCGAACAATAAAATTTGATACCCGTAGTTGTCATTTAATTTCAGAGGATATTTGCGACGTGTTAAATTTGTGTGTATGTTATCTTTTCCTAAAAAATCTCATGTGCAATATTTTTTCATCCTTATTCAAAGTGGTTTTTTTGTGAAAATAAGTCTTTGCGAACATGATTCTACCTAAACTGAATCTACGAGAAAATATCATATTATTTTTTTACCAGCTGCTATTTTCAGCTATTTCCTATGCATTTAATTGCTTCTCATTATTGTTACAAACTGGTGCACGGAACAAACGGACCATCTGAACTTCCACAGGCAAAATAACGTCCTAGTTTCGTCAAATATAATTACGTGGGACAGCTAATTTGCCAACGGACCTTCAACAACGTAATTTTATATGAGTTTGCGGAAAAAATTAGCTTCAGCGCATTAATATCTTTGTTTACCCCCTATATGTGTTACGCGCGACAAATATAAAATTGCTAAATCTTAAAAAGTATATGGTTTTAAATATATTTCTTAAAAAACAAACAATGGTTTTGCAATAATGATAGTTTTGTTAGACCCAACAATATTTTTATTCGATATGTTAACTTTTGAGTATAACAAACCTAGCCGTAACACGTTTTTTTGGTGACCAGGCCTTAGTTTCATAAAACTGAACAAATTGAGATTTCCCTCAAATCCTTGATTTTTTCCTCAAATTTGAAATTTTCAGCAATTTGATTGGTCAATATTTGAGTTGAGAAAATCCTAAAATATGAAACCGGGCACATTACGAACACCTGAAGCTACGTAAGTATAAATGTACACAAACGTGACTACAATGATCATGTTCTTTTTCGAAGACGACAAAATGGGGTCTCATCACGTTGGAACGTGACACTTTTTTCACATGTTACTACTATAGTCTGTGGTTAGGCATTCCAGATTATTATCTCACAGTCCCAACGAAAGGGCCTCTGCTATCTTCTGACTGAGCAGCTCTGTGGGTCGAGCCCCTGGAAACATTCCTAGTTTCCTAAATGAAATTGAATAACATTGTATAATCACACAGACACATTAACTACAATTTATTAGTAAGCCTCGGTGGACGAGTGGTTAATTTAGTTTGTCTCCTATTGATCACGTGGTCTGTCAACACTGAGGTTGCGGTCTCGATTCTCACTGCGGACAAGGTGTACTCGACTCCAATCGTAATTAGCAAGGATTGCTAGTTTTCCTATTGAAGGTGGGGGTTTTCTCCAGGTACTCCGGCTTCCTTCCCCAATAAAAACTGTACGCCATGATATAGCTGAAAACTTGCTAAAAGTGGCGTTAAACGTCATTTAAACAAATAATCATACACATGTACATAACATTAATTAGAGATTTTGTAAATTTTTTATTTATGTCTACTATACTTCACATTTGCTTGGTTGTTCACTGTGCTTGGTTTTCGGACTGTTATTTCTCGATATGTTTTAGGACAGACCACAAAAAATTGGCTCAGTATCATTTAGAGCGACATGCGAAAAGAATCCTTTTGACTTCGTGTTTTATTTCAGGTTTTACACAATTGTTTCTGAATAAATTGAACAAACGGTGTTGTAGTCCGAGAAAAATATTCGCGGTTGCAAAATATCTATCGATCTAGGCGATGTCATTCTGTTCTTGAGTACGTAGAACACTCACATGCATCTTGGGAGTTACAAATTACGTCTCGACAAGGGTAGAGGATTTAGAATCGGTTTTAATGCGTTTGACTTTTTCGCTCACATTTTTCTTTCTTTTAATGACTTTATTTTCTCTTAAATTAAAATGAAGTCACATTCCAGTGGCTACATCTTAACTTAATTATTGTTTTACTTTTACGGTTATTTGAAGATAATCATAAAGATGACTGATAGTTTATATGTGGATACTATGAATTAATTTAACAAAAAACCTGAATTGTGTTGCAGACATTAATGAAAATAATTGTTTAATTTTGTTAAATCCACGACCTTCGGTACGAAAACTGACAATCCTTGTCAATTAATACTGGAGTCGATTACACACTACCCGCAGTGAGACTCGAACCTGCAACTTTTGTGATGACAGACCACGTGATCAAAAGTAGATCATTAACTACACTAAAAAAGACAAAACTGCAGATGATCATTATGATGTTGCAGGTGATCATACATTTTTTTTTTTTTGGGGGGGGGGAGGGGAAATTGCTTCATTCAAGCTTGAGTCAAATGTGTTCATGTTTAAGTTATTGTATGTACAGTGTTTGAATGTGTAAAAATATTTTTGTCTTATAGGTTTCAGAAATGACAGATTGCGATCTGATTATCCGATTTCATGTTTTCACAAAGTGGGCGAACAAACAAAGTATACTTACTTACTGCCCTTAATGCATGGTGGCATGTAGGGCAGCAACAAAGGTCCTCCATTGGCGGCGATCTTTCGCAAGCCTTTCTACCGTTCGTTCCATGTGTTTTTGGCCTTTCCCTTTTACGCTTTCCTTCTGGCGTCCAATATAGGACAACTTTAATGTGGGATGTACTGTCTCCCCTCATGACATGCCCTATCCACTTCCAGCGTCTTCTAAGAGAATGGTGGCCATTTTCTGTTGATTACTGGCAGCAAGTAGGTCGTCGTTGCTGATGGTTCTTTGCAAGAAGACTCACAAGATGCTTCTAAGGCATTTCGTGTGGAAGGTGGACAGCTTTGTGAGATCCTGTTCTGTCATTCTCCAGCACTCAGAGCCGTTCAAGAGTGTTGAAAGTACACAGCTCTGGTACAGCTTCAGCTTAGTATGTTTGCTGTACTGACTGGACTTCCAAATATTGTTAAGGGAGAAGATGTTGCGGGCTTTTTCCACCGATTCTTGATGTCATCACCGGCACCCCATCATTTCATACAGTGCTTCCAAGGTAAGTGAAGCTGTCAGTTGTTGGAGGATCTTTATTGTAGACATGTATAGGCTGACTGTTGGTAGTATTCAGTTCATTTCCTCTGTTTTTGTCTCATTGATTCTTACGCCGATGTATTGGGCATACTAAGCGAGTTGTTTAGTTTTTTGTATGTGTTGGTGTGTATGTGATAGCAGAGCTAGGTCATCAGCAACGTCTACTGTTTTGATCTTCCATCGTATCCCACTCTTTGTTTCACCAGTTGTTTTCCTCATCACCCAGTCGATAACCATATTGAAATGCACAGAAGACATGACACATCCTTGGCGTACACATGTTTTGACTTGGAACTTGTTGTTACTGTCCTGTATGCTGCATGTAAAGTTGCTGTAAAAACTCTTGATGATGTCTATAATGTTTGATGGGACTCCATAAAATCTAACTATTTTCCATAGGCTGTCTCTATGAATGCTATCAAAGGCTTTTTGGAAGTCGACAAAATTGATGCACTAATCTCGTTGCCATTCAGTGCATTGTTCAATGATATTGCGAAGAACAAAAATCTGGTCAGTGAATCTTCCGCCTCTTCTGAATCCTGTCTGTTCTTCCCTTAAACGTTCATCAATCGCTGCTGAAATTCTGTTCATTATAATCTTTGCAAGGATCTTGCTGGGTATTGACAGAAGTGTTATGCCACGCCAATTATTACAGTTGTTTAGCGCTCCTTTCTTTCGGATCTTAATAATTGTACCCTCTGACCATTCATTTGGTATTTTACTATCATTCCATATACATTCAAACAGGTGTGCAGTATTGAGGCTGATAGTGTTGGATCTGCCTTAAATAATTCAGCATTTAGATTGTCTTGTCCTGGAGCTTTACTGTTTTTGAGAGATTTTTTTGCTTTTATTATTTCCAGTATTGTTGGAGGTGTTGTTTCTACTTCCAAGTATTGTTCAGCTTCTGGTATCTCTGTTGTTTGTTCAGGAGGAGGACTGTTTAAAATTTCTTGAAAGTGTTCGGCCCATCTCATATTTTGTTCGCTTTCTGATGTAAGGATCTTTCCATATTTATCTTTGATAGGGATGTTGGTGTTTCCTCTATATTTGCCACTTACAAGTTTGGTTAATTTGTATAGCTGGCTTTGTTCTCTTTTCTCAGCAGCATCTTCTGCTTGTCTAGCTATATCCTCCAGATAAGATCTTTTGTCTTTTCTCGCAAACTTTTTAACTTCTTTGTCAGCAGTTCTATATTCTGCTTTGTATTTATCCTAAGCCTTTTTCGATTTTGAATCAAGTTCTTTTTGTTTGATGTTGCGACGTTTTTCAACAGCTTTCCATGTAGGTTGTGTTATCCACTGTTTCGTTGTCTTGTTAGTTCTGTAGCCAAGACACTCTTTACTAGTCTTATCATACACATCTTTGACTTGCTCCCATATTCTGTTTACATGGTCTTCTATAGGTTCTGCATTTAAGGCTTCAAATCTGTTTCGTAGCTGAATCATAAACATGTTCTTTTCTTTCTGGTTCCTAAGTTTGTCAATGTCAAATCTTTCGGTAGATGGTTAAGATTTTCAAGCTCTTCTTTGTTTTACCTTTAACATGGCAGCAACAAGGTGGTGGTCACGGCCTATGTCTGCGCCCCTTTTTACTTTGACGTCTATCAGAGATCTTCTCCATTTTCCTTTCGCCTGAATATAGCTGAAATATTGCTGCTCGGGCGTTAAACACCATTAATCAATCAATCTCCATTTTCCGTTAATCACAATGTGATCAATCTGGTGCTTATTTCTTCCATTTGGGGAGTTCCACGTTAGTTTGTGAATTATAGGGTGTGGAAACGGAGTGCCTCCTATCACCAATCTGTTCAGTGCACAGATATCAATCAATCTCTCCCCATTGTTATTGAGGTTTCCACAGCCATGCTTGCCCATTATTCATTCCATGCCAGAATTCTCAGAACCCACTTTTGCATTTAGGTCGTCCATGACAAGTAGGATATCATGTCTATGAGCTAAGACAATTTTTAAGACATGTTCATAGAAGGTGTCTTTACTGATTTCTTCGCTATCATTGGTGAGTGCATAGGATTGGATTATAGTCAAGTTGTTATGTCGACCTTTGAATCTTTCTGACATTAGCCTGCTGTTAACTGGCTTCCATTCCATTAGTGTCTTCTCTATCCCTTTTTAAAATATTAATGCTACTCCTTCAGAATGATGGTTATCTTCTCTGCCAGAATAGAGAATGTTTCATGTGGGTATTCAATCTTCCAGATCCTACCCATCTGTTCTCGCTGACTTCAAGAACATGGAGATTGTACGTACCTTCTCATTTCTGCTGTTACCTGGGCTAAATTAACAGTTTCGTACATGGTACGAACGTTCCAGAATCCAATTCTGGTTTTGCATTGGCGCTGAGAACTTCTCTCGTGATGATGGTTTCCTCGCGGCCTTCACCATCAGCAGTCATGCTAAGCGGTTGAAGGTCTCTAAGCTCAAAATTCTTTGTTGCTGTTTCCGTAACATAATGGTTTTTACTAGACAGGGTTAGCTATGTGCTAAATCCCCTATCTGGAGAGCCAGAGAATTTGCGATCGAGGTTTCCTTCCCTAGATTGGTTGCTGTCCAGAGCTAATGAGCCAAATCTACCCGGATTTTTATATCAGAGTGGTTCTTCTCCTAGAGGAGGCATTTGAAGTAGTTTTGACAGTGTAGAGGCTATGTACTGGCAGGCTAAGATTTCCGCTTTCGCTACTTTCCTCATCGCTTACAAGTAAGCTAAAGATCTAGAGACGTTCGATCTATACCACACTAGACGCATATCACTATCCTGTGGTAAACCACCACCAACAAACAAAGTATAGCTTCACAACTTTGGCCTGGCGCTAAAGTTGGTAAGCTAATAACGTAATATAATGTGAGAACCAATGGTCTGTAAAAAATAGTAGGATTCAATTATCTCGTTTTCTTTGATAGATGCATTCATTGTAAGTTTTGGGGCAATTTTTTTATTATCATTATTTTTACAATGCACCTCGCACATGTTTCGGAATTCAAAAACTGCTCAAGATTGAAACTAACATTATTCTGTGAAGTTTTAGTAGAATTTATTAACAATTCTGGGCTTTAATTTTTGTTAAATATGCAATGCAAATATTTGGTTGTACTTTAGTTTTTAACACTTGATATTTTTCAGTCAAACTGCCAAGAAAAAAGGCGCCTATATAGTGGAAATCGACACTAGAAGTTTGTAGTCGGGAAGGAATTAAGTTGATGTGGGGACTAATCTTAAAGAAATAGTCTTATGACTGCTTTTCTGTTACTATGTTTGGAATTTATCTTATCCCAAATAATACCACTTACATTGATAGAAAAAAAACTGTGCGTTGCCTCTAAAGTTTCTTTGTTGTCAATATGTATTGTCTTTTAATGGTTTTATCAATATGATTAAGGTCTTAATGAACTATGTGCGCATTAACATGTCATTTGATAAATTCGATTTGCGGTAGTTTCTAAACAATTTTGAAATATGGTATAATTACTTATTTTTGTTATGTTTATAAGTGTTTATTTGAAGATAATTTTGAAAAGGATTGAAGGAATATTTATCTCTGTGTTTTCAGAGGATATCTCTAAACACATACAATCTAAACATGTATCCATTCTAAACACATAAAATAGACATGTTTAGAATTTGAATATTTTTCACAAGAAATGTGTTTAGAAAAGTATTTAGGCCACACATTATTTACAGTGTGCAGATAATAATTATATTCATCTTGCCTTCTTTTAGAAAAATGCAGTTTATAATTTTCTTATTTAGCAAGCATTTAATTATTATAGAAAACTTTTTATCAATAAATAAAATTATATAGATAATAAAAAGGCGAATTAGTACTAATCTATTTATATTAATAAGCACCGTATATGGTCCTACAAGAAAACTCACGCCTATTTTAAATTCTGGCTTTTGCCGTTTTTTGCCGCTAAACTTCTAAATGTTCAAATTTAAACCAGGTATTGGTTGATAAATGCAGTTTTGACAGCAGAAATATGAACAAACAATTGCTGTTTGCTTGTATGGGTGTTTGTTTTTAATAGAGGAGAAAGCCGGAGTATTCGAGGAAAACTCCCCACCCTTACTAGAAAACCTGGCAATCCTTGTCAAAAAAGAATGGAGCCCGCAGTAATACTCGACTCGCAACTTTAGTATTAACAGACCCCATGATCAATAGTAGACTAACTATCCTGACCACACGGCCACAGAAGCCCCGAAAAAGACAATTGTAGAAACTGAATGTATGTTTTCATGGTCGTGTGAGATATTCTTAAAATAAGAGTAAATTATTACATATTGATGATTCATTCCCCTTTTTGTATGTCCTATTAACATATCTAGTACTAAATTTATACTGAATTTCCTTCAAAATCTACAAAACCTAGTTTTAACAAAAAAGCCCTTAAGAACACATTTTATACGCCCCACTTGAGTAGTACCGGTTTTATATTGATAGGGTGTCCGTCGGTTACACTTGGGGGTACTCGTCTCATATCCGCAATTATTAATACGCCACTCCATGGAATATAATTGAACTTTGACAGAATCTTGTCACAAAGTACCATTTTGCATCTAATATTTTACATATTGATTTGAATATTATTTGGGGTTTACCACAGCAGAAAATGGACTTTCTTTGACACATGGAAGTTGTGTGTCTGGTTTTTTGAAATACCTGTACATTTACTAGTTCAACCACAGTAATATTTTTATTCAATTTTATCGTGTTCTTACAGTAATTCCTAATAGGTAAATTGCTGGACGTTTAACAAATCAATGCATTAGTCTAATAGGTAAAGCATTTGATGGTGAAATTATAACAGGATCACAAATTTCATGCTCTGTTGATCTCATGAATCAGTTTCTCTGAACTTACATTGTAAATTAATGCCAACATATTGTCTTAATTAAAATGAAATTTATTGCAAAACGGGTTGTTACAAAGCTCCTTTTATTTGGTTTTGTAGACAAGCACAGGCAGCTATTTAGATTTTTCAGGCTTTTCACAAGCGTCATTAACAAATGCATAGATGCATTTTTGTAACTGCCTATAACGATTGGTACGATATATGGATCGTTTAAACATGCCTTTTAGAAACTCATTAAAAATAATATTGAATCTAAAATGAATCTGCAAAATCTAGATAAAGTTACAATAAAGGTACACAAATAAAGACTTAAACGGTTATTGTCTTCAATACAATTTGTTGTCCACTTTCATTTCTATTATGTTTGTTTTGTCCGTTCATTCCTAATCATCAAATTTTTATTAACAAAAATATACTACAGGTATAAATTTATTTGACGTTGAGATCAAATACAAATGAAAACTAAGCCCCATAAAATACATCAGGTTATATGACAAACACATAGCCCCAGTGATAGTTATTTAGATTTTATCCAATTTGGTATAAGTTGGCATACGTGACGGACAGTATGAAGTATTCGGTAGGACATTTTAGCTGTTTGTAGGAGCTATAATGCGATAACTCTTTTTCTACAGGGGTGTTCATTTTAAAAGGAGCATGATACTCTCCAAAAACTTTTTACCACTATGTAATCAAGCTTTTGTAACTTTGACCGACCCCCTCCCCCCACCTGTCGCTAAAAAGAGACATCCGCGATACGCCACCACTCGCAGCTTTGCGATCAAGCCTCGGCAGCCTTTCTAGTAGATAGAAAAAAATATCTGGTTATAAGGCGAAGGAGTTTGACAAGATACAGTGTTGATATGTGTTTATTTATTTGAATGTTGTTTAACGCCACTTTCAGAGATTTTTCAGCTATATCATGGCGTCCAGTTTTTATTGGGGGAGGAAGACGGAGTACTCAGAGAAGACCCCTGACCTACAGTAGGAAACTGGCAATCCTTGTCAATTAAGATTGGAGTTGAGCGCACCCTATCCGCATTTTCAGTGTTGACACACCACGTGATGAATAGTAAACGAACTACCTTAACCACTCAACCATCGAGAACCCTGTGAAGTATATATTACAGTTTTGGGGATAGTTTAAAGAAACGCAATTATTGTATATTTTCGATAAAAATTGTATGCATGGATTGGTTGTCATAACAATTAAGGAGATGTATTCCGTTTGCTTATTTCCTTTCCTTGTATAATTATGCACAAACGTGTTCGTTTTCTGAGGAATACCAGGTTTGCTGAATACATTCTAAAGGTCATCCTCTACGGGCTGAATCAAAACAAATATAGTCTAATTAAAACTGATGCTGCCAGAGAAATGTGCAAATCTATTTAAATGACTTTTCAAGGTCCCCTTACATATATTCTACATATAACGTTAACCGTTAAACGTTATTGGACTTTTATTTAAATACCATTCTCATTTCAGCGTTATTTATGTTAACATCTTGATGTTTTACTTTGATTTCTTGCAAAGTAACGACAGAAATTGTAAATGAGCAACACTTTAATAAATCTTAGTTCTATTAATACACAGAATGTCATCCGTAAAAGCCATTAAAATACGAATTTTTCTTATCGGTAGATTGTGTTTTTTGTTAATTATTATTTCTATAATAGAATAATCTACATCCAGCGATAAAATTGACCTCCGCTACAAATCAATATTTCCTTTAATTATGAACAATTATAAAGTTAGTAAATGGGTGTGATACCCACATGACCAACTCTCTTGATTTATTGAACACGTCGTCTAATTAAAGGTGTTAAGGGCTTCTGTTGTATTCCTCCATTGCTGTTTATATATTTTATTTCAGTTTAGACCTATATGGTAAGAATCTGTTGACACTCTAATGGAGAATAGGAAACGCATATTTAAAAGAAAAGGTAGGAATTTTCCGTTCAAGTTTAAATTTTGTTTCAAATCTGTTAGAAACATCCCAAGATTGTCCTTATCTTCATGGATTAAAATATGTTTTATAATTTTAGTTTTGATAAGGACGTTTTTGACGTATTGCGATGAACGATATTTAATTGGTCATAACAAAAAGCAACAAATTCAAAATAATAATAATAATACTAAATAGGAATAGTTTACAACCTTTTTCTACTTTGAAATACAAATATATTTAAAAGTAGAAAACGTAAATTATATATTTACATGTATATTATTTCAATAGTAAACTACATCAATTAAAAGATTAGCATTTTTAAAAGACTGAACCTGGGACAGTCTATATTAGGACTGTCCCTGCCCGAACTCAGCGATCTCATACGGTTTAAAATTAAGAGTCTGATATTGATAACTGTTGAAATAGATTTTGGGGGATGAGATAATTGGAATTAACAATACAAAAAACAATATAAGTGTTACAATTTTAAAGTTTTGTATTAATTGCTAAGAAATTTTACTTGCAAGGTAAACACTGGTTTTTGTAACTTCAATTTAAAGTTTAAAGTTGACGCAGCAGTTTCTCTCTATTTAATTGATTTAATCAAGAATATTTCGGAACGGGAAAGGGACTCACTTGATGCGATAGCACAAGTAGACAATGGCGGAAATGGCATTGCGCTGAAAGTAAAAAATATGTAAATCTAAAATATAGTTTGTAACTTTATTTGGATGTGACGTAACTTCCGCCCTTCAGTATGACAACTGAAACTGTTTCGATGAAGGATTTAAACACTATTCATTTCAAAATTGAGTACAGGAATATTTAATATTTCTATACAGGGGTATTTGATATAACCTTGTTTGGGTCTGTTTCGCGAAATAAACCGCGAAGCCGTTAATGAATTGTGTAAACGGACCCAAATCTAGGTAATGAGGGTTAACTTGTTCAGAAATTAAAAATATTCCATATAAGTTAAGTGTTGGTCAAATGAACTATTCTTACGCCGTTAAAATTCATAGAACTTTTTGAATTTTAACGGCGTTAAGAATAGATCATTCGATTAACGCAATTTTATAGCTTACTGGGCCAGAACAAATGTCCAGGTGAGCTTTTGCTTTCACGTTGCGTCCTTCGTCTGTCGTCCGTCGTAAAATTTAAAAAAATCTCATCTGAAAACAAATCGCCCTATGTATTAAACATGGCCACAATAATCCTTAGCGTACATTGTTTCAAATTTGTGCCCAGGGTGTGGAACAATGGACAAAGATGGCCGCTGTTACTAAAAATAGAACAGTTGGTCAACAAACTTTTTGGTCAATATCTTAAAATTCTATCAGCTATAGAGATAACCTTTAAAATACGATTTTCGACAAAATTTTCAGTTTTTAAAATGTTACCTGAAAGCTATAAGAGCTAGATTGACATTGTAAATTGTTTAAATAATTATCAAGGCAATGTATATAATACTAAACACATTGTTGTCCAGAACCACCCTTTATTGCCCTTAGATTACTTTTGTTATGAAATTTTCGGTTTTTCCCTGTAAATTAAAAAATATAACCTGTGTAAATTTCTTAAAGTGATTTGTGTTTCAGGTTTGCGATAACAGGGTCATGATGGTCTCTTATTTTCGTCTAATTTGAATTGGCCAATCAGATTTCAGTTTAATAAAACATTTTTAAAATTGCACTGAAATTGATTACATGTGTTTTTCTACCACATATGTCTCAAAAACACAAGATATTACAAATTGGTTGACTCATTAAATGAGATATTAGTAGTTTTCAGTAAAATTTCTAAATTTTAAATCGATTGATGAAGGCAAAAACTCCAACAAAATCAATACAACCTAAAAGCTCACAAAATATAGAATTCATTGAGAAAATTCCGATCGAAATCAGATAAAGAAAGCAAAAACAATCCAATAATCAAAATCGGATAAAATACCTAAGAAGTGTAACAAAAATTACATTTTGTGCCCATTATACCTCTTTAACACTACTTAAAGCTTACAAAATTAAGATATTCAGTGAGAAAGTTCCCATAAATGTTTCTGCCAAGCGTACATGACAGAATGTCCATTATCAATTATTTTGTTACGGAGAACATATTGATAAAATATATAAACAGAGTAATCATAAATTAGCTGCTCAACGCGGCCCAGGTGTCAGATAAGAAAGGTCCTTCTCTTTGGGGATGTCAGATTATAATACACAGCCATGAGATCAGATCACAGTGGGAAACGTCATGGATACTGCCATGCTCCTTGCACTTTTGTAGATTTTCAAAATGGTTAGCTGCATTGAAGCAGCTACAAAATGCTTCATTTCCATTCCTACTTTACACCAAAATATTTCAGTTACGATGAACATTTAGTTCTTATTTGCCCTTTGCACTTCTCAATAGATATAGTGTTTAACTTGCCCGGAGTATAGCTAAATTGCTCGCTAGAAAAAATGACTACATTTAATTGATCAATCTCATTAAAAAGTTTGGAAATTGTTTATATTCTCAAATTGGAAGCAAAAATAGCTTGAAAAGCATTAAATTGATTAGCAAAATACAGATGGGTGCACAAGTCCAATGAAAGCGCAGCTATCCTGACTACATATAGCGATTCTTGACCACAGACCAATTTATAGAAGCTGATTTCTCACAACGTTTTGCTGATACCACGTTACCAAATATTTTATTTGCCTTTAATGCGTAGATAATCTGTTTGCTGTGGTATTTCAACCTAAATAATGAAACATGTATTAGATTGTTGATTTAGAGCCGGTATATCCTCGGCTTAGGCAGCTTTAAACCCAAACCATTCTGAACAAGAACTGTTCAAGCGTCTAACACCTCAATTGCCGCTTTCATGAGAGGTCAGAGGTAACTACAACTGTATGTTACACTAAAGATCGATCTACGCTTATTACATTCTACCTTCCTATTTACTAAAGGCAGTTATGCGCAGTGATAATTTAACAGACATACTTGAGAGTAAATGACTGCAGATCGATGTAAGAAAGTAGCAAAGAAAACCGACCGAACAAAAAGAGCCAAAAACCAAGGGACAGTTACAAATCCGGATATAGACAAACACAACACAAAAATCAAAAACATAAAACACAGAAAGAGAGTAACCCGAACCCAATAAAAACCATGGGTGCACTCAGGTGCTCCGGACGAGTAAATTGCACTGTAATCATTGTCTCCTTAGAACTGATTGTAAGATTTCCATAACGTTGTCCACCTGGAACAACAGATTTCTTGAATTCTGGGCTATATCGAAAATAAGGTATTTTTTAGGATCATATCAAAAAAGCTGTATAATTTTTCAAAACCGACTGACACTACAACATCATTGTCTGAATAGGAAAATTCGTGAAAAGTAGATTAGTAAATAACAGTTTGGTTGTTAGTTTGTCGATTTAATGGTTGAGTGGTGTTGAAGTACTGACAATAAACAGGACATTTCAACTGCCACTCTAAATGTATGGCGATTCGGGTAGGGACATGAATGTTGTCTTTCTTTTCTAGATTCTATAATGCACTAAATTGAACAATTATTGGTAAATGTTTCAAGATTGTTCACAATAACAATCTCTTAATACTGATGACGTGATTTTCTTTTTATTAGTATAATAAAGATCATTGCTTCCAATGTCTTTTGGATTACGGAGGTCATCAGCACTGGTCCACCGGTGCCAAAATATTCCAAAATCGGTTAGAATTTATATTTTTAATTTTTTACAAACAAATTTGTCTCATTGTGCAATATTACAAATCAAAAAGATTAACCTAACGCTAGTTTGTTTCTGTACACTCTGTGAGGACTTTATCAGAACAAGTCGCAATACTTATTTTTCCGAGCAATAATAGCTAGATGCGACCGACATGTATTAGCAACCTGTGCGATGGTGCAAGACATTACTATAACAGATTACTAACCGGCAGTGATTTCTGCTTATAAAGAAATAAATAATTAGTTTCTAAATAATAAAAAAATTATTAA
The DNA here is from genome assembly GCA_944474755.1 of Limnoperna fortunei. NCBI lineage: Eukaryota > Metazoa > Mollusca > Bivalvia > Mytilida > Modiolidae > Limnoperna > Limnoperna fortunei. The sequence continues at coordinate 17,408,828 of OX104116.1, read as the reverse complement.
ACAAATATTTAATTCACTAACGTTTAATACATATATATATATGTATTAAACGTTAGTGAATTAAATATTCGTTTAATAATTTTTATTACAGATATATCTGTAATATGTCATGATCAATAACGTCACAACTGCAGAATAATCATGGAACGTGACGAAAAGCCGATAGTTTCCGGTTTAGAATGTCATACATAAGTCATAATTGGAAATAGTAAAACAAATTCAGTGCTCGTCCGACGGAAATGGTTTACTATAAAAAAAACTTTAGAATAACACTGCAGTTTTCATACAGATAACATCGTCAAGCAAAACAGTAACAAAAAATTTGCAAATCATATGTTCATGTATAAAATTCAGTGACCGAAACAGATTTACTGTTAAGGTGGTAGGGACCGGTCAACAGGTGATGGATACTTAGGATCACGGAGCTTATCGAAATATGGTGATTCTTAAAAGGGGCACAGGTCCTTTTTGGATCCGCCAATGCCGTCTGCGATACTTGCCTGTAGGTTAATTCATATGATGAATCGAGCACACCTAATCGGTTATCACATATGTAGAATTGTATGTTTTACATACCTATATGTGACCTATCTTAAAAGGCTACTATACGATTATAGCTCAGAAACGAGCATACATGATATAATTATTAAATAATCTTTAACATGAATTTATTAGAAATTGGCTCAAATCATTAGATGCAAAGACCTGTTTGTGTATTTATTATATTTGTACGAGATTCACTCCTAGGAAAACTTGAAAAACATGAGATGAGAACATCATAAGTTGCATAACTGGTGTCCGATCCTTTTGTCCGTGTTTTGAAAATAAAATAAATTAAATTTATTTGGAAAACAAGCTCGGGGTCTTTTGTAAAAATATACAGAATACAGTAAAGGTACTGTTATATATATTCCGTTGTTTAATAAGACAAAGGTACCAAAAACAATTAAAGACATTTGGGATGTTACAGAAATTTCATGTGACATAGACACACGAAGGATAATAAAGGATTAAACACTGAAAATTATAAATGTGTAAACTCCGACTACTTACTCACAAACTAAATAAAGGTCAGAAGGACTTTACGTCAAGTTTGTGAGGGAGTTGCCCAGTTTACACATTGATAATTTCCTAAAAGAACATTGTTTAATCCTTATAAGTCTAATGAATAGTCTAATTGCAATTTTAAAAGCAGAAAAACAAGTAAAGAGGTACATCTAAACCTCAAAATGTACATAGGCGGACAGCGTAAGAATATACACAACATTGTATCCAATGAATCTCGGTTCTGTAGATATATTAACACAAAAATGTATACAAAATGGAACATAGTTTTTATTCGTATTATATTTTATTTAAAATCTCAATCGATTAAATTAAAAACAAAACACTGGCCCCTCTCCCTTTATGATACGCTGGAGGACGCCATTTTGTTTACCTTGGATACAAGTAGTCCGCTCAGAGGAAATATCGATTTATTAATTATTTGAAATGACGTAATTTTTATCCAATAAAACACTTGTCATAAAACCATTGCAGCATGAACAGAATTATTAAATAACAACCGAGTTATTAAGAATTTTAAAGTTTACAAAATATTTATGATTTTTTTAAATGACGTGATAGTGTTTTATCCAATCAAAACACATGTTATAAGAACATTACAGCAGGAATATGAATTCAATTTCTCCAAACCATTTGATAAAAACATAGATTAAGACGTCGTCTGCTTTTTCGTTTGAGAGCTATAACAACTTTGGGGTACCGAGAGAACTATTTTGGATGGTAGAAAGTTAATTTGTGTAAATAATATATATATATGTTAATGAAGCCTAACCCTTTTCTCCGAAAACTGTCGAATAAAGATACCAGTTATGTAAACGTAACTGTGTAGAAATATATTCTTTATGTGTTGTTCCAGCTAAACGGAAACTGACTTATCAGAATGCAATAATTTGACCAGCACAATATTTATTAAAAAAAAACCAACATATTTATACACTCGAATTTCGGCAATGAAAATATCTTGCGCGGTGTATCGCTTAAACGAACGGTAATTTGGTTGAAATACCTGTATATTATTATTGATAAATCATTTGTTTACATAAATGAATAAAAAATATTTCAACAGCTTACTTCGCTTTAAAATCGTTGTTTACATTCCTGAATGACCCTGACCGCCGTTCATTGACGTCACACCACTCGAAATCGGCGATGCGCGAAACCTGTCATAAATGTACATGTATGTGCAGTTTACATTTTAAATATTTTGTAACAAATTGTTTTTAATTAAAAAGACTTACTTTTTTAACTGATTGTCCTGACTATATTTCCACTAGTATTTCTTTTCATTAAACTTTGTCAAGTGATCAGTTCATAAAAAGTTCAAAACGTAACTTAAGTCAACGTCAACAATTATAACAAAACTCATCAACTAACGACAGTAACGTATTTACATATGCTCAGGTTTTGAGATTATTTTACAACAGGGACACATAAATATGTCTCTTCTCCTCAGGACTCTTTCTGTGGTGCAAAATTTCAAATGTTTCCAATAATCACAACTATCACATTTTGCCGAGCTAACGATTTCTAAAGTGTACATTAAATTTAAAGTGGGAGGTGTATGTCATTGCAAACACAGCAAGGAGGTTCATCATTATCTAGATCGCCATCCTCATCTTCACTACTGGTACTGAAATGTATGGCAGATGGACCAGCAGTTGGTTCCATACTAGACGTGATTTTGTTAGTAGGTGTTCTCTTTTTTAATGGTTTGATGTCAGTTTTCCTTTCCATGAAGGTTGTTTTTGGTGTTAATTCACTGTCAAATGATGTGGTCTGTTCTTTTACCAGATCATAAAATGCGTTAGATGTTATTTCCATTCCACCACAGTCCAGTGATCTTTTACGTGAAGTTTTATGTTTTTCTAATATTTTACAAACAGGTACTTTGCCTTTCAAAAAGAATTGTTGTTTTGGCCACATGTTAAGTTATGTTTTTGGAGATTTCTGTTAATGTGTTTTGTTTGTCACACAGTATTCTAATCCATCATCATTTTTTTTGTCAATGTTACTCTACAACTTCACAATTTTCAAGTGGTTCTTCATCATCCGTTTGCTTTCCCACAATGGTACTTGGTGCCAATTGCTGTATGGTTGTCTTGATACGATCAAAATTCCTGTCCTTCTAAAAGCAGCGGCTTGATTTGATGGACTAAGACCTTTCTCAGATTTGCATACAAAGACACAAATATCATACCTTGTAATTTGTCTACCTGGATAAGTTCTTAGGAAAATCTGGCATTCTTTGTTGAACTTTGATTTCAGTATAGAAAAACATTCTATGTTCAATGGTTGTAGGAGATGACTACAGTGAGGTGGTAAGGTAAACAGTACAATTCCATTTTCTCTTGCCCAATCTATTATTGGCTTACATAAAAGAGATTTGTGGCCGTCATACAAAATCAAAATCTTATGTGTTGGATCTTGTGGTCTCTTACCTTTAAAAACATAAAATGATGGAAGTGCAGTTCCTATGGCGTTCTCACAAGCAATTATAGTGGTTGTTCCATTCCTTGGACTGACGACAGATTGAGGTTTGCTAGATTTCTCTGCAACAACTCTTGTTGGTCTGTGTTCTGTTGTTACGCCTGTCTCGTCTATGCTGTAAATAAGATGGGCTTGTCTTTAAGATTATGTTCCTTCAGTGTTTTTTCTGGTTCATTGTAGTATTTGTATATGACTTCTGTGTTTGCATTTCTACCTCTTATCCATTCTAGTGATCTTGATTTGCATAATTTCAGTGTTGGCCACTTGTCATTTAAAAGCTCGCTAGTACTTCTCTTTCCAATGTAAACAGCAACATCAGTAGCAACGTGACTTAAGTCAATCCTGCTGTTGCCATATCCAACAGATGCCATGTATTTGACATGATCAACAATGTACTCGGTCACTCTGGACAGAAGTGTGAATTGCCAACCAGACGTTGTTTCCAAAGACGTTCTTCCACTTATTTTATCTTTCAGAGTACTCACTGGAATACTAAATCATTAAGATGCACGGTTTGCAGATACTTTTTCCTCCAATATAGCTTTACAAGCTAGTATCAACAATTTTTTTATCATACTGTCTATACTGTACTGTCTTTTTGGCTACAAGAACCTAAAAATATGAAAGTTGAGACACTTTATAAAATGTGAAAACTTATATCCTTTTTTAATTACAAAAATGAAGAAATATGCCAGTTAATTTATAAATAAATTAAATATAAATTAATTAATTAATTTTCAATGTTAATTAAAAACCTTAATTATTTAAATAATTGCTCTATAAATTTTCACAATTAAAAAATTAAGAAAATATTTTTTTTTATTTTCAATAAAGAATATCATTGTTTACGCCTTTTGTATTTCAAAAATTAGTTTTTACAAAATTGTCAAATCTTCTTGATACTTGTAAACTTGCATAAAATTAGTTCTTACAATTAACTTCAGTGAAATAAACAGTAAAAACAAAATTAAAAATAAACTAAATTATGGCTTTAACTGTGTTCCGTACTTTTTTCCTTTACGTATAATGTTAAGCATCAATGAATTCCGAATGGAGGTTCGAGGACTAAACGATAGTCGATTCTTTGAGATAAACAAAAGAAAATTAACAGCAAGTACTACATTTTCTCTTGGAACTTAACAAATAAAGAAAAATAAAAAAAACCTACCGATGTGAGCCGCATATATTTTGGAGAAGTGTTTTCCAAAGTCGATGTTTTCTGCTGTTGACAGAATCTAGGAAATTACCTAATATTACTAAAAATATGCGCGTGAAAGAAAATCGCAGAAATTCGAGTGGGTGGCCATATATTTTTAGAAATATTTTTAACGTTCCCGAAACATCGTAGTATTAATTACCATTTTTTTTAACATGTCGAATAAAGATACAACTTATCGTTGTTTTCATGTGGATTTTCTTATCGCTGGACTCTTTATCTCTGACGAAATGCCTGAGTATTACATGCAGACATTTAACATTTAATTTATTGCATGTATTATTTAATTGTGTTGTTGTAGCAATGTTATTATAAGGCCTAAACGACAACTTATATAATTCAATTAGTCTTTTGCATAAAGGCGTTCCAGAGAATGAAATACAACCTTTTTTTAATCAGAAGTAGTTTAGAGTGGGAGTTGGTGGGGTGGGACCTTGACGACCTAGTGGTCTGGATAGTCGGACATCTAACATGATCACTAGGATGTAAACAGTAGAGTTACGAGTTTAGGTAGAATAGTAAGCGTTCAATATTAACTTTAACAGCCAAATATTATCAATGTTCCTGTCAAAGATCGAGAATTTTCATCCGATACGACCGCTTCCTTCAACAAGAAAACCTGAGCCATATGTATAGGTAAAACCCGATACAAACAACAACATGACGAATATAATATAGCTAAACTTTGTAGAATGGTAAATTTTATCTCTACAACTATACTGATTTCAAAATAAAGTACTTCGATTATATGTCCAGATATTTTAGTTATAATGATTTAGATGTCATAAAATTAATGTAATCAAATTAGGAAGGAATACGACCGAACAAGATATTCCTATGTTTTAATATATATTTCATCAAATTTTATACCAAATAGTACACATTATATATGACACAGAAAAAGTTTTTTTTTAACTTGAGAGGATCTCGGAAGTTGAAACAACCAATCTTAAACTTTACGAAGGTTGGCACGAAATTTTCAAATTTCGATATTTTCATAACAGAATAAAAAAAAAATTCATTGATGCCAAATTTTAGTGATAATATACAAGTCTAGAAGATTATGCAACGATACAAATGACGGTGTTTCTTGTCAAAAATTTAGAGCTGACGTGCCGTGCTGTTACTTGGCTTTCCTCAAATATTCCAAAAAGATGTAATCAAAATTACCAAGGTGACAAATTCCTTACGCCAGACGCGCGTTTCGTCTACTTAAGACTCATCAGTGGCGTTTAACTCTAAATGCTTCAAGTATTTTTTCATTCGGTGATGGAATAATATAAGTCCAGCTGGGATCGTGTAAAAACACAATACAGGTAGTTCAAAATATTATATAAACGTCTAAAGAGTCTACCAACCAGTAAAGCTTATTAAGTATCGGATCGACAAACATGACGATACAGCATAAACAAAAAATAATATACAAGTCTAGAAGATTATGTAACGATACAAATGACGGTGTTTCTTGTCAAAAATTTAGAGCTGACGTGCCGTGCTGTTACTTGGCTTTCCTCAAATATTCCAAAAAGATGTAATCAAAATTACCAAGGTGACAAATTCCTTACGCCAGACGCGCGTTTCGTCTACTTAAGACTCATCAGTGGCGTTTAACTCTAAATGCTTCAAGTATTTTTTCATTCGGTGATGGAATAATATAAGTCCAGCTGGGATCGTGTAAAAACACAATACAGGTAGTTCAAAATATTATATAAACGTCTAAAGAGTCTACCAACCAGTAAAGATTATTAAGTATCGGATCGACAAACATGACGATACAGCATAAACAAAAAATAATATACAAGTCTAGAAGATTATGCAACGATACAAATGACGGTGTTTCTTGTCAAAAATTTAGACAAAGACTGACCAACGAATGGCCTTAGTCATTGAATGTCAATATAAATAAATGATGTAAACAAGTCATAACATTTTAATCTTAAACTTTCTCATTTCCAACTTAACCCAAAATAGTTGCTTTTCAAGTCCGCCAGCCGCTGACGTGCCGTGCTGTTACTTGGCTTTCCTCAAATATTCCAACAAGATGTAATCAAAATTAGCAAGGTGACAAATTCCTTACGCCAGACGCGCGTTTCGTCTACTTAAGACTCATCAGTGGCGTTTAAGTCTAAATGCTTCAAGTATTTTTTCATTCGGTGATGGAATGATATAAGTCCACTGGGATCGTGTAAAAACACAATACAGGTAGTTCAAAATATTATATAAACGTCTAAAGAGTCTACCAACCAGTAAAGCTTATTAAGTATCGGATCGACAAACATGACGATACAGCATAAACAAAAAATAATATACAAGTCTAGAAGATTATGCAACGATACAAATGACGGTGTTTCTTGTCAAAAATTTAGACAAAGACATATAGACAAATTTATCGATGAAATCGTGTGCCGCGCCATACTGATGTTATTCGGAACCCGCTAGTTAGCAGTGGTACACGCTCTCGGGTTTTATCCATTCATTCAATGGTGCTGGAATGATAATTAACCATTAATTGTGTTATCATTTCAAAAGATAACGTCAAGCTGGATGCACCGTCTGCTAATTTTATCTATCAACTATGTCTAAGAAGAAAATTAAAAGTAAAATACTAATTAAATTCCTTTGTATAGCCCATTTTTAGCGAATAGGAAAGATGAAAAATAAGAGTTATTAATTTTTGCTTCCGATTTATATACTTTACAGTACCAACTTTATGTCTTGTTTTACGGTTACAGAATGTATATTATTTGCCTGCTTTTGATTTAAAGTTTTTTTTCATTATTCTTTTTTTTTAAGTTAAATCAGTACATAGTTGAGAAATGTAATGCATGCAGAATGGCCGTAGCATCAATTGAGGCCTCATTAAAAATTTGAACAAGTATGGTTTTGATATACGGAAAATTTTGTTAAGAATTAAAAATAAAATATCGAAATCGTGTCTTTTACTTTCTAAAACTGTATATCGCTATAACTAATACGGACGTCGGTACCTTTTAACCAAACAACGGTCTTAATATGGAATTATCGATTTGTTACTATTTACGGATTTTCACTGTCCAGTATCAGCAGTCGTTCCAATAATTATAACAAAGGTCATGATGTCGAACGTAAACAAATAAAAAGAAAAGCAGGCAGCATCCATGGATCTAAGGGTAAAAACTGGAAGCTGTAGAAAAAGAAGTGTAGGTGAATATATCAAGGGGTTAAATTATATTTTAAATGAACTGAATGTATAGAATTTTACATATTTTAATATAAATATGAACAGACGCTGTTTTTCCACTTATCCAATGTTTTGGCTGTTGTGATAATCGACGATTGCAATTGCGAGCGCCACGGCTAGTATTCGACATAATTATGACTATACCAATGTAAATTTAACTTGTGTAGCGTGTACCATGTCGGATTGCGTATTACGCCACCCGTCGACACGAACGATAACTCGTATGTGACCAATTTCTGAAATCGTCTAGAGAGAGAGAGAGAGAGAGAGAGAGAGAGAGAGAGAGAGAGAGCGAGATTGTAGATTTAGTTACATGAACCTTCTTATAATTAAAAATAAATCATGGCTGCCCACGTTTTATTGATTAATTTAAATATAGACAGGCATTATATTCATGAATATTTCGCCAAGAGCGTTAGCGAGATATAATATATATTATTTCTCACTAATGAGACAGCATGGTACCTATTTTTAGCCGGTTGAGATATCCTTATCTCAACCCGTGGTTGAGATAAGAATTTCACGCTCCTTTTCCCGTAAAAATGTATTGTGACGTAAACTGTCGGTTCAACAATAACAATTATAAAATATTTGCTTTAGTTGTGTTAGTTTACTATGCCTTTTTAAATATTAACATGAAAACAACATATCTGAGCTTCCATGACCCAATTTATGCCACAATATGACAGCGGTAAAGATCAAAACAAACACGGTGACGCAACATGTGTACACTGGAGACTACGTTCAGGGTAGATAACTCTTTTTGTTGCCATCTTTCAATAGAACGGAACCGGATTTTTTTTAACGAATTAGTGAGAAATAGAATCAAACACCGGTGGTTGGATAAGACGAGAAAATCTCAGACACCACCGTGAAAGATTCCTCGAGCCTCGTTGGAGACCAGAAATCTTTTCACTTGGGTGTCTGAGATTTTCCCGTCTTGCCCTCCCACCGGTGTTAGATCCTATATATCTCGCTAACACTGTTGGCGAAATATTCATGAATATAATGCCTGTCTATATTTAAATAATCAATAAAACGTGGGCAGCCATGATTTATTTTTAATTAGAATGATTGATTGATTGATTGATTGGATGTCTGCTTTACGTCCAGCGAGCAGTATTTCAGCTATATTCAGGACGGGAACAAGTTACCAAACAATAAATCAACGGAAAATGGGGGTGGGATGGGTCACAGGGAATACAATTTTGACTGCCACTGAAAAATTTTGGGTTTTGGGTAGGGGCGGAAAATTTAGCCTTTTGTACCGGCTAAATGAGCCTACTCTTTTTCGAAATTTACAAAAGGGGTCTTTTCGTGCAAGGTGCGTGGCACTCTCCAAACACGTTACACACTACGGTCCGCGGTCAGGCTTTTTGTATTATGACCTGACAATCCCCAGCGAGAGGGTCTTCCCTATCCGCCACCCTTGGACGCGCTGGGCTGCTCTGTGGGTCGAGCACTGGGAACCCTCCCAGTATGGTCCCAGTTTTTAATTAGAAGAAGGTTCATATAACTAAATCTTCTGGGAATATATTGGAAGGATTGTCAGTGTACGACCCTCAGAGCTGCCGAGCGCTTCCCCAGATTGGTGGTAGACGAGGTACTGTGGTTGCAACGCTCATGCACTGTAATTTTAAAAGAGATTATGCTAAAAAATATTTTTCGCTGAGCGATAAGCATGCATGCAATCTATAGACAACTTGATCCAAATACTTAAATGTTATATATATTGTAATCTCGTTTTGCGTTGCTTACCGTTTTCGGAAATAAATACGCCTCTACAATCCTTATCTGATAACAAAACCTTATAAACAGGAAAATATGAAAACATACAAAGTTTCAGCTGCCTTTAATAAACTGGATTAAAAGTGTGTGACCTTGTACAAAAATTAAATTATCTTTTAATTTGGAGGAAAGTGATATTTTGACAATTGTTTAACGCATGTCTTAATAATATCACGATGCTATGATTACAAAAATGTTTGCACATCTTTTAATTGACATCGTGATTTTGGAATCCACACTTTACGTAATGAATACGCTACAACGTTTATAAATGAAGAATATTATCAACTGATCTTCAAAAGCGATCATTCCCTATTTTTGTCAACCTTCCAACAAAAAACCAGACGTAATGCGACAGTTGTTACTCTTGAAACCTTGTGAATTGACTGTGGATATTAAAAATAATTGACTGGTAAAGATAACATATGAAAAAACTGTTTATTTGGTTCAACTACGTTGATAACAAAATACCCTGCAGACAATAGGGAACTGAGAGTCTTCCATTAAGGGTCTATAAAAAAATACTATACAAGTTAATATCCGGTTAATAAAGAATTAATAATTCATAAAATTGTTTGACAGACGAAAAAAGTTTGCAACATGTGGTCCTATGGGTTCATCTCATCCTGCGTGATTGCATGTGTGTACAAAACTCAGACAACTTCTATTGAACGAGAACACTTAAATTAGAAATAACTTGTTGGTTGGAGAGTTCCAAGCCGTATTCACCAAGACTTTTTGCGACTGTTGTTAATTTTTGTTTGCAATTTTTATTTTTTTTACAATATTTTTTTATATATATTTGCTGCACGATGAAAATCTGCTCTACCGCTTGATACCTGGCAATTTGTTTGTTCGTGGTCTAAATATTGTAATTATTTTGAAACAATAATGGTATCTTTCTTCGCTTTTTAAAATTGTATCAAGACATTATACAGTTTAGTTGGTTCCAATTCTTGTGCTCTATTAATTCACTCCAGTCAAAGTTTATTAAATTGCCCAATCCTAAATGATTAGACTGGATAATGTCATGGTTGATTTTATAAGTTTCATCCCTGTTCGACTTTGACGAATGATACGAATGATTACAATATTTAGTCTACCGAAAATCGATTATGAAGCATAAGAATTATAACTGTCCTTTGGTAATTAGCAACATGTTGGCAGCGTACCACAACGTATGAGAGATTCCGAAGAGTAGATCAAATACTGGGATTCTCCATACAGATTATTGTTGCTTAGTCATAAGATGTTAACCTCCAGGATAAATGCGTTTTGGTTCTGTCACTTTGCAATATGAATGGTTGCTTAACTTTTGGCGAGCAGTATTTAAGTCACATTTATGAGGAGAACAAATCGGAAAATGGGATATACTGAATGAAGGGCAAAAAACTAGCAATATATGTAGCGGCTTCAGTGCTCCTACATTTTATCGATACAAAAATGGTCTTTATTGTGCAAGGATGTTACTAAATATGTTCCACAGTCAGATTTATTATTTTTTTAGAGATTCCAAAGGAATGTTTTTAATTCACTTAAATGTAACTTGTCTGATGTTCAGTACTCTGTGGCTGTCAATTTGGTTTCCTTTGGTCCATCCATTTTCCCCGTTGATTTATTTTAGCTTTTCGTCCTGAATATATCTAAAATATTGCTCGCTGGACGTAAGAAAACATTTTAACAATTAATTATCTTGTCTAAAGTGGGAAATTAAGTGAATAAGACCAAGTAATGGAGTTCTTAAAAGAATCAAAACTACCTTTAGTATCTATGATTTTTGTTTGTTCTCGTTATTTAAAACAGTATTCAAAAACAACAAATCACCTGTTAACTACCATTTAGCATTCCAGGTAGTCACTGGTATTATTATCCTCAATTGTTAAGTTAAAGAAATAAAAAGATAGATAGATTGATCGATTGATTGATTGATTGATTTCGTCCTGAAAGCAATATTTCAGTTTATTACATGATATATATTTTTGCCTTTTTCCTATTGGCCTAAACCAATACACGTGACTTTCCATTTCCTATCATATTGGTTTGCAAAAAACTCATTCTACTCAATAAAAAACCATATTGCACTCTCGTGAGAAATTTATTAATGAAAATACCTAGCACGTGCTGTTTCCCCCAACGGAAATACGATAGCCTCGTTCAATATTATTCTACCCTGCTCCATAAAACCTCATATTGATCTCGTTCAAGTGCAGTAATTGTATAATATTCTGGACGTGAAAATTCAATTAAATAAACATACAGTTATTAATTGTTTCAAAACATAAAAATGTATGCAGCTTACGTATATAATTAAACATACATACGATACGTTTTGTACATTTTACCAATAAACTAGATTGATATGAGTTAATATTTATATACAATGTATCAGGTAATGATATAGCCATTATTGGCATCATAATGTTTTATTTGCTGTAATCAAATAATGAGTACCCAATATAAATCTCCCATTGGGATGGACACATATTTTAAAGAAAGGTTTATGCCGATTGTGGCAGCATTAATCTGTAGGATTACTAAATATACAGTATAGGTGCTATATTGAGCATAGCAACTAATGACATTTACCGTCATGGACCTTAAATTATAACAAGAATAACCTTCGAGATATTATTGATAATGTGTATATGTGACGAATTACTCATATCAGTATGATTTAACTTCATTCACTTTATCGCAGAAAATACACTACATGACTCAATCATAAAAATTATTGATTAATTGACTGCGAGCAATATTTCAGATATAATTATGCCTCAGTTTTATAAAACTTCTTAAATGGAGATTTTCCTCAAATGCTTTAGGTTTTCCTGTAATTTGAGTTTTCTGGCAGTCTATTTGGCCAATATTTGAGTTGAAGGAAATACTCAAATTTAAGATGTTTTATGAAACCGGGCTAACTGAGGACTTGAGCATTGACTTACGTGAATATTTTTAAAACTAATTCTTTTTATAGTTTAAAGAACAACTAGCAAAGTAAAGGGATATATACAGATCGTAACAATTGATTGATTGAATAAATGTTTGCATGACGTCCTGTGAACAATATTCCAGCTAAGTTCAGGACGAGAACAAGTTAATAACAATAAATCAAAGGAAAGGAATGGACTATCGAAAACACAATTTTGCTGCCACTTAAAACAAATTGAAGCAGGGACGGGGAATTTTGCCTTTTGAAGCGAATACAATAAGCCTATTCTTTTTTCAACAAAACGTATCTTATTGTGAAAGGAGCGTGTTACATTCATTATTTAAAATATCGTGCCCGTATATGACTACGACTGCAAATGCTACACACAACTGGGCGCATGCTACACACAACTGGGCGGAGTAGTGGTGTAATCTACAAGGCAGTGTCGATATTTCTGATGGTTTATTGCATCAATTTTGACATATGATTTACGAGCAGCACCATTTTTGAAAACAACCACACCAGGTTGTCAAGACTTGACCCACAGATCTGACCAAAGGGGCTGTGAGCTTATAATACAGAACCCGGGCTGTAGAAAATAGTTCGATATTTAAGAATGCCATCGATGTCGATAAGAGCAGCTAGTTGTAGGCTTATTTTTGTTGCTACTCAAAACTCTATACCTCAACGGTGACATTCAAAATTATATTTCCCTTTCGTCCTCTTATTTGTTTGCTTTTTCAACTGTTGCTCATCCCGATATTGCTAGCTTGACTTGAGAAAACAATAAAAGCAATTAATTATTTTCTATTAGTAAAAAAAACCACAATCTACCTTCGATCAAAGTAGAGACAATCATGAAATGAGTAAAGCCTTGCAGTTAGCATCCGTATCAGGGATAAAAAAGTTAAATATCATATGCAATTAGGCATTGGAATATTGTATACCCATTATATTGGACAATGTTAGCTTACTATACCACCATGACATACTGTAACGAATAGAATATTATGTATTAGTTCGGGATTGAGGTGCACTTTCGTTTTATTACCAAAATGTATATTATCAGTTTTGGCTGTATAGAACCCTTTTTGACTCCAGTTTTCTATTGTATATTGTATTTAAATATAATTATAGTCGGGGCTCTGTATTATAAAGATTCGTGTTTAAGACTCGAATTACCCCAAACTTTCAATAATCGTTATATTAGTTGTTAGTCACGCATTTCCGAAATAGTATTTAAAAGATTTAACAGACCATAAAGACAACTGTGGCTGCATGATGTTTGAGGAGTTGATAATGCATGTCATTTGGCCCACATTCTGCATCATGCGTGTTATGTAACAGAATTTCAAGTTTTTCCAAAAATGTGTTATAAAAAATCAAATGTTTATAATTAAAATTAAGTGTCAGTTTTACCGATTGTAATTTCAGAAAATAAGAGTAATTGAATGTTTTGGCCAATTTGTTTAAAATATTATCGACTTACGATGTGAACAAGTTTCGTCTATCTTTTTAATGAACATTTTTCCTACATTTAACTTTAATTGTTCCATTCATATTTTAGACTTCATTCATAGTAAAATAGCTTATTAATCGTTGTATTGTCTTCACAGTCGACATCAAAATCTGTTTACTAGCACATTTTTGATTTGTTGAGGTTTTGGTAATGTAGACCAGCAGTTGCAGTAAAAAGATTTTTAAATCAACTTGGTCTTTATAAGGCATATGGACCATTTTGTCCCGTACCCCCATTAAGTAGAAACATGGGTGATGTTATAACCATTTAGGATTTTTCAAGGATAGAATAATATGGACGATATTTTCGTGCTAAATATAACTTAGGGAAACAGTCGTTAAAATTGCAACAACTTGCTATAACAAATAATTTCATACTAAATTGAAAGCTAATCAGATGTTAGAAAAGGCGCACGATATGATTGATTCATAGATAAACCAATAAAAGAGTTTGTTTTAGCAGACAGTTGACTGAGTTTGGTCTCTTCTGCCTTCTGTCTATAAAAGGAAAGACCTAAGGGGTGTGTTCAACCTTCAGGATCACATCCACCATCAACAACCGTTAAAACAGAAGCAAGTCGCCTTTATTAAACTGCTATTTGCTCTCACTCAGCCACCACCTTTTTAGGTCATATATGGAATAATAGTTTGAAAACTCACAAATGGCATGACAAGAATTTCATCGGTACCTTATAACCCTACCATTGATAATAATGTGTGTTTAATGTACTTAGCCATAAACTACAAGTTAGATAATACAGTATCGGAATCTAAAATGACCAATAACAATAATTAAGACTACCGGTAGTAGTCGGGTACATACTTCTGCTGATAAAGGCTCACAAACGTTTTCTGAAAATTAAACAATAGTAGTATTAACTCATTGTACCGATGATAAAAACTACATTAATTGTACAAAATGCGGTTAGTGCATTACACACAGATTGATTGATTGATGAATGGTGTTTAACGCCCGAGCAGGCATTATTTCAGCTATATTCAGGCGATGAACATGAAATGGATGATAAAATGAACATGAAATAATGATGAATGAAAATGGGATGGGACACAAGGAAAAATAGGGGTAACGGATTTTAGATTGCCACTGGATAAAGGGGAGGATGGATATGGCTGGGCAATTCAGCCTCCTGTAGCGGGATCGAAATCCCTACTCATAGCGAATACTACAGCAGCGTTCTTTAACGTGCGTGGAACGTGGCATTTTTCCCAACACGGTGCACTAATATGGTTTGCGGTCAGGTTTTCCGTATTATGCCCTGAAAACCCCAGCTTGCCAGGGGTACCCCATTCAACCACCTGGGGCACACATCCCAGTCGGTCTTTAGGCAAACCGACCTGACACGCCGGTCAGGGTACTGGACGCTATTTAGTCGCCTTTTACGACAAGCTAGCGCGACTGCGGTCTATTCTTTTGGCCACCCGGATCCGCACGGGGCCACACAGATATTACAGACTTATTTTTTGAATCATATAAGTAACTAATTATATGTTTTAAGGAACCAACACTCGTATTTATATCACACAATTTTATGGCAGGACCGTAGAACTGAATTCAGGAGTGGATATAAGATACCAGCTACTTTAACTATACATAGACCACGAAATGTAACGTCTGTGTATTTTAGCTAAAAGTTCTAACCAACTTCAAATATAAATCAAATGTCCGATATATAATGATACGTTTGCAGGTGGCTGGTATGAAATCATAATTGTATTACCAATCTGGTGTTTGTTTAAAGTTAGTCAAGTTGTTTTCTTCATTGAATTATTATCTCTTTACACAACTACATATTTTTTGGTACTAAATATTGCTGAAAGCAGTCCCAACTGCACTTCAAACAATATTTGTTATTTACATTATGGTATTTAACCATATTGTAAAAATATTGTGGCAACGTCACCCATATTGGTCAATATCGCCTATACATGTATTTAATAAGTTATGTCAGAACCGTGAATATATACTTACATAGTATTTGTAACAATATCAATTAAACATACTACGTAGAATTCGTTTTGATCAGAAAGTCGGAAACGGTACATTAAAAAAAAATTGTCGGAAAAAGAGTACCAACAATAACAGATTTCAAAGAATATTTATAAATGATACTGATTACAATTGGCATTCAAAATAGACATTATCCAAAACACAGACTTCATATTCATTGTTATAAAACGTCTGTAGATATGATAATGAAATTATCTGATGACTCTAAAATTATCTGTATTTTAGTACTTTGTACTATTAAATTATTCGACGATCTGACCTTTGGTTTTCTTTCAATAGAATATTTAAGCTATAGATACTCTATAACGAAATCAGGCTACCAACTTGAATGCTTTTATCCTATTTACTTGTTTGTTTTGTTACAAAACTAATGGATTTTCGTAATGCATACTATTAAACTGAGCAATGAAAATTTATTCTTACGTTTATTGAATTTTAATTGAGAATTTGAAACGATCATTTGAGGTACTTTAGGTTTCACATATAAACAAAAATTAGTTTCTGTAACGACATTTTACTTTTGGTACATTGTTAAAAATGGTACAACTGTAAATAGACAAGGCGTCGATCTCATGAACATTGTGTTGCACAATAAAAAACAAGTCTTCGAGCTCATGAACATTGCATTACACTATCAAAGACAAGGCTTAGAGATTCTGAACACTCTTGCAATTGGTCATCACTGACTGATTTCCCAGATTGTAAGTAGTAATTGGTTAATATAGTCCAGTGAGATATTTTAGTTGATAAATGCAGGTATTCACAAAATGCATCAAAGCGCCCACTCAGCACATGTCGACATTCAATTATTCCTTACATAAAAGAATAGAACAATACCCTTGACAACCCCAATGAAAACTAGCAGTTACAAAAACTCATATGATCATCAGTGCTAACGGTAATTAAAATACAGGCAATTAATTATTTATTATCGGAGATGAGTTTAATAGTTCATTAGCGGGGGAGTTCCTGAATTGAATATATTGCTTCATTACCCTATCGATCTTTTCTTCTCGATAGCATAATCGCTTGATGGTCGACCAAGTATGAAAATTTCAAGATTAGAATACAATGTTTGTTTTATTGTATTTTTTATTATATTTGTTTGTATATAAAATAAGTATTAGCACTTACACATTTTGCAATTTAAGTTAATCACTTGATCGGTAAAGCGTATGCATTAAGTAATTATGTGAATGAAAATAGTTTGATACAAGAAACACCGCACTGAAAAATTAAATTTAAACTAAACATTATATTAGTACAAAAAAGAGGCTTACATTTAATGTCTAGACCATGTTAGCAATCAATCTGCGCAGATTTATTTGTGTATTTTATATTTTATTTAAGTACTATTACATCTATGGATAAAACAGGCCCGTCCTTGAACTTGAAATTTGAGTAAAAGATACCTATGAACAAATATTAGTGGTTTATATCCAATTAAAAATTTTAGATATAGATAGAAATAACAATAATATTTGCGCTTTAGTTGGAAGTTAGTTGTATTTATTCAAACAAGACAAGAAAACCAGAGGGAGCGATGTTACAATCTTGCATTTTTATTGGTTTGTTTCTAATTTAGTGTGTTTCAGAATTATTAACGTTCTTTTTGAACTTTCTAGCGAGATACATTTTGAAGTTATAAAAGTAGTATGATTACCATGTTATTTCAATGCTAAAACTTTACACAATCGGTGTGTGACTAACGAATTGGTTTTCATTGCTGTACTTGAAGGTAATTACATTTCTGGTGAACATTTTATGACACACGAGTTCCTTCAAATTGTCCTACAGTACGATGCTAATGCATATACACAGCTACAGTTGGCAGTGCATTTCGATATAATTAATTTTTGACATTTTTCTGATATTCAAATGAATACACGGAACACATTTAAACACGGACTTCCTTATACTATCTATCATTTCGCCCTAAAAGCGTTGTACTAATTAACCTCTATGGTATGACAATTTCAGGACATGTCATATAATTTTAAAAGATGTACTTTAAACTTAATTTATATTTCCGATTGCTGCTACACGATTCCTTTCAAGGTAATTCAATAGAAGATAAATCCTCACTAATCTTGTAAAGGTATTTTTGTCACATTTTGTGTACCCTCATCAGGTTTCAATGATTGTCATACAGGAGAATATAATTGCATGTACATGTAATATTTACCTTTTGGTTCACCTTGGTATATTGAAGCTGTTTTATGGAGTACTTTACAGATTGGACTACGATTCTTGACAATATGCAGGCTTATGAGCAACTTTCTGACAGTCGTTGCAAATCCAAACGAAAGTTTTCTAAAATTAGACTAAATTTCTAAGACTTGTTTTGTCTAATATGTAGAATAATATTAATTTATACATGGTTTTTACAGTTGGTTGCTAAGTATATTGAAAATGGGAAAAAAATCAACTGTGAATAGGTACCAATCTAGACTTGATCAAAATCATAAGAGTATTACTCAACGTGATAAGATAAATAATAAATCAACTAATAAATCTGGGCCAATTACTTTCGCCACCATAGGCGGTCATGATTTAGCACATCTCCAATACCTTCATACATCCACAGTGAATTAATCCCTGACAGGGAATATGATGTATCAGACAGACTTTTCCAGAAAGGCTGCTATACAACATTTTTATTCTTAAATTAAGACATTTCTTATAATTACAATTATAATTCTAATATTTATTAAGGGATAATCTTGAAGATGGTATTATATCAATAGACCTCTGTTAAGAGTTTTTTTGTCATCATTTGAAATCCATCCTCGACTTATTATTTATGAAGCGGTTTACATAATCTGCTGCCGATAACAATATTATATCTGGCAAATTCATCAAGACACTTTGTACACGTATTCGTTCAGGTTTGATGCATTTGCAAGAATGGCATCCATAATAAAAACGGTATGGTCAAAATAAAAAACCAAGGAATAATTTTCGATAAAGCACTCCTATCCTGCTTTAAAATTCCTTTTCTGATTGCTCTGATGAACACTACAGCAAATATTTCATGTTTATTGACAAAATAATATTAATACAACATTTAAAACCATTGTTGTATGTGTGCATTACATTACATGCCTGGAGACAATTATCAGTTGTACCCAGAGAAGCAGCTTTTGCTTGGTTAATTTCGTATGACAAACACAAACAATGAAGTCAATCACCACACACTAGCAAAAATATACTACAAACTTTCCCAACAAGGGTCCAGTTTTAAAAGTTCTTTAGCAATTGTATACAGTGGTTTATCAAACTCAACTGTTTGCCTAATGCGGTAACGTTTGTGTTAATAATAGTTTCATTTGAGCAACCACTTTTCATGGAGTGTCGTTACTGAAGGTAAAAAAATGTCCTTTAATGGTTTGTCTTCTACAAACTTCTTACCAATTGCAGCCACCTACAAGACGAATCCTTTAATTTTATTGAAAAAAATGGTTTATGCTTTATCTTTATTAACACACTGGATTCAATATGCAAAACATAAATTACCTAACCTTATGTCGCGACTAGGTGGTCATTGTTTTGTGTTGTTAAGTTGATTGTTTTCTTTTCGTCTGTATTTAGTTTTTATTTTAGTTTTGGCCACTCTACTGGATTATATGTTTCGTTGGAATCTTCAGGTTTCCCTGTTACATAGCATTTCATAAGGAACTGTTTACCCATTTATTACTTGTAAAAAGACAATTATAAATAGAAATTTAAAATTTAACACGGAACTACATGAAGCACAAAATCATTGTGTATGTAAATGGCATGTTTAACCAAGAGTAACACTAGGTCAGTGAAACTCTTTGCTTTAGTGGTAGGTGGAAGGATCTGGTCTAGGGTTTACACCCCTGTTTTTACATAAAATGTCCTCAAAAATACCAAGGTTAGTAGAATTTACAACGCCAGACGCGCGTTTCGTCTAATCAAGGCTTATCAGTGGCGCTTAAACCCAAAACATTATTTAAAATGATTAAGATTAAAAAAACTGTCTACCAAAACTGGCTAAGGATTTCTACACCTTGAAAATAGAAAATCTTCAAATAATTTCCGAAATTTCAGAGCAGTAAATTTTTGTCAATGACTCTATCACTGAATGAATCAATTATATTCCTGTCAGAACCGAAGTGTGACTACTAGGATTGTGCTACCCTCGAGGACTAGCAGTCCACCAGCAGTCATCTTCCCAGTGGTTGCCAATAAAATGTCATAAAAGATACCAAGGTTTAAACATTGTCTACGCTGGACGCGCGTTTTGTCTAATCAAGACTATTCAGTGGTGCTTAAACCTAAAAAAATGTTTAATGTCCAAATAATTACATGTAAGATGTTCTGAAGCCTTTATCATCAAAAATTCCAAAACAGTATACTAAATCCGGCTAAGGCTATCTACACCTTAAAAATAGAAATAGAATTAAAATAATTTACGAAAAATCACGGCAGTAAATTTTGTCTAAATCACTGAAAGAATCAATGATATTCCTGTCAGCACCGAAGTGTGATTACTGGGCTGGTGATACCCTCGGGGACTAAACTTTACATAGCTATTCTGAAAGTTATAAATAAACAAGTTTGATTCCCTAAGTGAAACGACTTAAGAAGAGAATCTGGGTCAACACACGATTTCAGAGTTGAATTACAACAACATGGTTTGGATATGTATAGTGACAACCATTCAGCAGATTTCCGAAGCATCAGAAATTTCGAACTAACATCCTTGTGATCCAGTGGCATCCATTCGCCAGCATCTTTCAATTAGACCACTCGGTCAAATTCGCTGAACAAAAATATACCTTCATTAACCGAGGTGAATCGTAAAGATAGACGTTTGACGATAGAATTTTCGTAACCTATACGTATTAATTTGACAATAGTCTAAATCGGCATTTGTATATATATACGTCTACAAATTAAGCCCAACACTGTTTGAATTAGATTTTTAACACTGTCAAATTTTTGCTTTCCCTCAGCGGGATTCGAACTCACACCGTTGTTACACTGTGGCACCAATTCGCCTGCACTATGTCCAGCGGTCTAGACCCCTCGGCCAAATCCGCTATATAAAAATATAGCTTCATTAACCGGGGTGAATCTTAGACATAGACATAGTACATGTGTACTAGCGTGTGACGATGGAATTTTCGTAACCAATACGTATTAATCTGACAGTAATCTAATTCAGCATTTTTGTATATATTATATAGGATGACAAAGTTACTTGTCATGCAGTCACAGTAAGTAAATTATATACAAACGTCTAAGTATTGTGACAACCATATAATATATCTATCCAGCGGATTTCTGAAACATCAGAAATACAGGGTTAATATCAAATATTTATATATACGTCTACAAATTAAGCCCAACACTGTTTGAATTAGATTTTTAACACTGTCAAATTTTTGCTTTCCCTCAGCGGGATTCGAACTCACACCATTGTGACACTGTGGCACCAATTCGCCTGCACTATGTCCAGCGGTCTAGACCCCTCGGCCAAATCCGCTATATAAAAAATATAGCTTCATTAACCGGGGTGAATCTTAGACATAGACATAGTACATGTGTACTAGCGTGTGACGATGGAATTTTCGTAACCAATACGTATTAATCTGACAGTAATCTAATTCAGCATTTTTGTATATATTATATAGGCTTAATTTGTAGACGTATATATAAATATTTGATATTAACCCTGTATTTCTGATGTTTCAGAAATCCGCTTAATAGATATATTATATGGTTGTCACAATACTTAGACGTTTGTATATAATTTACTTACTGTGACTGCATGACAAGTAACTTTGTCATCCTATATAATATATACAAAAATGCTGAATTAGATTACTGTCAGATTAATACGTATTGGTTACGAAAATTCCATCGTCACACGCTAGTACACATGTACTATGTCTATGTCTAAGATTCACCCCGGTTAATGAAGCTATATTTTTTATATAGCGGATTTGGCCGAGGGGTCTAGACCGCTGGACATAGTGCAGGCGAATTGGTGCCACAGTGTCACAACGGTGTGAGTTCGAATCCCGCTGAGGGAAAGCAAAAATTTGACAGTGTTAAAAATCTAATTCAAACAGTGTTGGGCTTAATTTGTAGACGTATATATAAATATTTGATATTAACCCTGTATTTCTGATGTTTCAGAAATCCGCTGGATAGATATATTATATGGTTGTCACAATACTTAGACGTTTGTATATATATATATATATATATATATATATATTTATATATTGTATAGAATGTAAAAGTAAATTGTCATAGAGTCATGGGAAGTAAAGTGTATACAAATGTCTAAGTATTTTGACAAGTTTTTTTCATAAACCTTAATTGCAACCAAGAGTTCGGCGAGAGCCTCGTTCCATGCATTGGTAGATGGATTGATGCTTACAATTAATGTTGCAGCAATTTTCAGGACGTGAACATTATCAATAAAGAGCAATATATTTAAAAAAATAACATATACAACCTTGTTAAAATATTGCAAACTGATCTAATAGGATATATACACATAAAACAAATTAAAGAATGGAAACTATAGACAATTTAATAACAGCATAGCAATATTATTAGATTTATATTAAATTACACAAATACATTTCTTTTAGCTACTGTAAAATAAGTATAAAGATAAGTATTTGCAGTATAAAAACTTTCCCGAATGTGGACAAGTTAATAAAGTCCATAAAAACCTTCTTGATAGAGTACTGACTGCGGCATGTTTTTTTTTAAACCATCAATATGTGTTGACCTGGTATGAACAATACGGCACCATGTTAAACCAACTTGGTCTCTAATTCCAACGTTATTAAATTTTGTGTGGCACAGGAGTGGGCTCATTGTCGCTGCTAGAAAGACTATTTTCTCCGACCGTGACCAATACTCGTACGTTTCTAGTGGTAGTTAAAATTTTATTCGCGTTGGTTCCATCCTTTTTCCCGTTTGAGTTATTGTTTGTATATTTGCCCTCGTCTAAAATATAGCTGCTTACTGTACCTAAAGCAAACATTCAATGCAGTCATTCTTGATATGGTAGAATTGTTTCGGCGTTGTAACAGATGTCTTACAATAAAATGTTATTCATTTCATTTCTGTAATATACAGCAATGCAAAATAAACAAAACAAACCTCTGAAAAAGGAATAAGATTTATTATAAACGAGAATCGAAATACTGAATATATCTCTGATATGCAAATTTACGTATGTGTTTATTCGCGTGTTAATTTGATCGAGTCAGAAATTAAATTCAGTCATTTTACAACTAGATGCTTGTAAATGAACCATTAAAAGGTGGAACAATCTATGAAACTTGGTGTTATATTCTACGAATTAGATTCAAATTAACACATTTTGCAATAAATATTCTGCTCTACAATAGATTATAAACCTTTAACATCACTTCTGTGTCTTGTTTTCTTTGAATTATAGAATATAATGCTAAAATGCGGCTTTTAAATATCTCCCACGATAAATAATAAAGGTCAAACGTCATTATGTTTAAAAGTCATTTTGATTCCTTGAAATGTTAGTTTATATATTTCGCTTTTTGATTTATATGACATCAAAGATTAATAGCAATAAATAAACGGATATCGTATAGTGTATAATAAGATGCTGATTAAGCCTAAAGAATGATGTACATTGTAGTATCGATTTTGACAAAAATAAATAATTTTAGACAAGCATTTTGGACGTCAATTCTTTTTTGCTTGACTCGCGGGTATTTGATACAATAATCTGAATATAATGTATTTACCTCCACAATGTATTCGCGTACATGTATAACATATTTTGCACTGAATGTTTATACTATTTATTTGTTACTTCGTAGCGTTGCTTACATGTAAATTATCAAGTACATCCGATCTAGACGAGTAAAAGTTTTATTTCAAATTATTTTTATTAACACTTCTTAGAGCTAAACTTCTCCATGTTTTCAAATTAACTGGTAATTTGTTTCAATTTTTCGATTGCTAATTATTATCAAACACAAAGGCGGTTGTGCGTAGGCGATCGTCGTTTTTCAAAATGAATAACGCAATGGTCAGCGTCTCGAACATAAAACCACCCATAAAAACTTTAATAGGAACGTCATTTCAGAATGATTTTTTTTATTTAGTTGAACTTCCATTCTGAGTGAAACTGCTAACTACGCTATTAATTGAAAAAATCCAAGAGCAATTTTGAAGCCTTCGATGTGGTATAAGGAGTATCGCGAGTTTTCTTATGTCTTCAGATAATGTTTTGATTGGCCATTAATTAGTACACGAGAAATGAAACCTACTGCAAAGCTTTCCTCAAGCGTTTTAGCTAAATGGTATATAAATTTGTTACGTTTTGAACTTTAAACCAACCGACAACATTTTATATCTAAACATTTAACATACAAACTTTCCGCGGCAGTATTTTTACAAATAGCATCAATTTTCAATACGTTTTAATAGAATTACCTAATCCCAAACTCTTCTTTTTCAGTAAAAGAGGCGGATGTTGAAATATTATTGATTTATGTTTAATAATATCAATCAACTAAAATTTTAGCTGTATCCTGTATGAAAAAAAAAGTTTAAAATGAGTTCCTTGGTTGGTATAGAATGGAAAAATGAACCTTGGAAAAAAAACAGAAACTTTTTATGCCACAATAAAGAAAGGGTACAGTAGAAGGGATCAGAGAATATAAACATACCATACCTTTTAAGCTAGGTCTTACAACTATACTGCTGCAACAGTGTCGTTTTAAGAATGTTGAAATGCACATGGTATAAATAAACAGCAAGTCATTCTTTCCGTATTATGACAACGAGAGGGCATCCCTTATCCGCCCCTGTGGACGAGCTGGGCAGCTCTGTAGGTTTAGCAATGTCAACCCTCACAGTATTGTCCCAGAAAGAAGATTTTTAATTGATTTGTTTCAGCTCGATACAGATATACAAACATTTGTTAAACTATGTTTTCAGCATTAATGCATATAACAATTTATAGTCTAGTGTATATACGCGTACTTGATGCCTATTATTTAGACTATCACTAAGAAATATTCACATTTCTCACGTTTTGTATAAATTTAGTGGGGGAGTTTGCTGACGGTTTTAAATTGATTTAACTTTATCTTGTTAAAACACAAATGTCAAATGTGATCAAGTTTATACATGAATTTAAATTTACCATTGCATGCTGTCGTTGTAGCGATTCCTACTTCGTCGCTATAGTACATTATCTTTTTCTATCAAACTGTGTCAAAAATCTTGACAGAAGAAATCGCAGTTTAAAATAGCGTTTTCCAGATTATAATCTCAGTTTACGCCTGTATTTAATCCAGTTACGACGACAAACCCGTATCTTAATGTATAGAACAAAGCAGATTAATTCACCAAGGACTTTCATTAACTCTTATATCAGGTTGTTATTTTAAGAATAGGATATGACCATGTTTTTGTACTTCATCTGTTGCACGATGCAACAATACGTTCCGTTTTAGCTTTGCAGCAGCCTCCTATTGTACAAATTTACAGTAGCTATATTTGGTTGCGTCTCAAAATTGTGTGGTAATTAGTATGATGGTAAAACAGATAACAAGTACCATGAATTAAAACTGGCCATTAAACAGTCAAACAATTCATCACACCCCGAATCAATAGTGTGAAATAGTAGCTGTTGCTCTAAACCGCTTGGTCGCTGTATGTTTAGCCCAGATTCTAACATTTGCAGTGTAATGCCGAATGAAAATCAAATTCACAAGCTTATAGCCTGTGTTTCCTAAAAAAAAATACTAAACAAATTTGACAAATGTCATTTTTAACGGCAGGTTTATACATATTACTGACAATTGGTGAATGATATCCAACCATTTTCGTCAACACACCAACTTACACACTACAGTAATGGAAGCGGGAGGATTGGCACGCAATAAAACCTGCTTTAATCCACAATTTTTGTTGAAATGCCTGTAGCAAATCAGGACCATCGCAGTAGTTGCTATATGTTTGGTTTTTGGTGCTCATGTTTGCCGGTATCTTTAACTTTGATTTTTGGATTGTCTTTATGACAGTTTTCTTTGTGTTTGTTATTTTGCTATTCCCTTTATTTAATCTACAAAAGTATGTTAACGAAACTCAAAGTTATATACAAAATCTCTTTATAATCACGATGTTTAAAGAACTCCTTTAAAAATAGTTTTTAACCAGATATATTTAGATACATAATCGCATGTTCATATTAAAACATGTAAGAACAAATAGTGCAATTAACAGCTTGTTTAGTAGTCGTTCATCTGTACAGTGCATGTGTAATACATTAACTGACGCATAAATATATAATTGCAATTTATATGAGCGCTGTTGTAAAGCAAAATTTAAAAATAGCAAAATATAAAAAGTCTTGTATATATTATAATAATTTTACAGTTTACTAATTTTCTACGTGAATTATTTTTTTAAATGCCTTCTCCTTCTTTGTTTAACATTACGAAGTAATTGTCAAAATAAATATGCTGATATTTGTTTTAAACAATTATACATTCTCATTACTAGATTCCAATATAGTGTTATCTATCGATTGAGGTAATACACCGATTTGTACGTTGTATTGTATTTCAACCTGTAAATATATTGGAGCTAATTTCGTCACCTTTGCATCAATATTCCAGCAATACCAAAGCCACAAGAGATACATTTCCTTATTTGTTCATCAAAATAAAATAATACAAAGGCTGGTATGAAGCCCTGATACCGTAAAAGAATCGCCAACGCACTACATGTATACATGAACAGTCATTTACTGCATTAATAAAACAACTGTTTAGGAGCAAAATCTGTTGATAAGTAGTCAACGCATCACAGCACGTTGTATGATATAACTTTGTTCTATTTAATTTTGAGGAATGAAATTTAAATTCTTCAGAGGTAAGACAATAAATTTAATATTTTAGAAAATTTAATTTCAATGGGGAAAAAATAAAATAAAAATTGATAAACTGATCAAGACGAAATAGACATTTATAAATTACAAATCTTTTATTGAAAGTGAATAAGAAATTTTTAAACTATTGGTTATAAATTATTGATTACTTTATTGATCAATTTATTGAAAAAAGATGTTGAAATTTGCTTTCGTGAAAGTGCGAACATGTTTTAATTCCGATGTATTTATATTTACAATGTATTGATGGCCATGGTTGGATTTGGAATAAATTTTGAAATTTTGGTGATAAAACTCATCATCATTTGAATATATCTTTAGATATAACGCCTGAAGTGAGTAGTAGTACATGAAAACTGTTTAACTTTGCTATCATTGATGACATTGGTGTTGAAGGTTTAATTAATCAAATGATATATGAATTTGTCATGAAATTCCAGTGATGTTTAAAAGAACAAATGTTTAGTTAAATTATCTTAACCAAATTAAATTTTGACCTTATCTCTGCAATTACAGATTATCTAGAAACTTGCAGGATTTTTCGAGAGGCACTACATTCATTTGATAACATTTAAAAATTAAACATAGTAATATGATCGTGAGGTCACACTGTACATATATCCCGGCATATATTGTGTATACTATCTTAGTAATGCACATCTTTCAATAACATATATTACTTTTTATGCCTTTGTTTATTTGCTTGTTTATTTATTTGAGGTTTTACTGACTTTTTAAAAAGCGAGCAAGTCGAAGAACTGGATAAGAATACCCGTCCGATCTTCGACCGAAAACCTGGCAATTCACTCAATTAAGATAGTATTCGAACTCGCTGTGCATTCGAACTAGCAACCCAAGTGTTCACACGCCGGTGATCAATAGTATAACCGTCTAGAACAGAATGTGACGGATATTATGATATCATTGGGAAACTAACTGATTGTGACCGTGCATCGATTTTGCGGATAAATGAAATGACGGGTGGCGTATGTGGAGCAAATAGCAATAAAACTTCTTTTTTGCCCCTTTGTTCTAAGGAGTTCGTATTTTGCATACTGATTACATTTTTTAGAGAGAGTGTGTTGCTTGTGTTCATAAGTTTTCTGTTTGAATTGCTTTGTCAATTCGTTTGCTTGTTTATGTCAAAATTGTTTTGTAATCCAGTGAGTTATGTTATCGTCGTTTTAGCATAGTACAAAGCGTTAAAATGAAAGCATGCACAATATATGTGTTGTTGTTCTTAATATGTTAATCGCCGAGCATTAAACAATATAAGTTCACCAAATCACTAGAAAACAAATATAAAAATCGTCATTGCAGGTCTCCACGTTCCATAAAATAAGGAAATTATTACACGTTATTTCGTATGTGAATTTGATTTATCGGTAACTCCTTAATTCAAAAGTTATTTCATGTTACTGAAAACGAAATACTGCAATAAAATAGAAGTGGTCTATACATCTTTTAGTCACTATAAAGTTATAGAAATGATTAAAAATATTAAACAAACTTATTTAATATACTATATAACATCACGTTTAAAGTCGTATCATTGTATTTTTAACGATTTTTTATTTATTAATCAAACATATTTAAACCTAAGTAAACACACTTTTAAAACGATAGCACGCTTTGTATTGCTACATGTATTTATATCTTCTTACACAACAATGTGTAATAAATAAAATGGACTTCGTTTGTACAGATTGGGTACAAAGATTGAGAAATGTAAAACTGTTCATCTTGAAAGAAGTGGTTTCTTATTTAAATAATTAAACGTTTACAAAATATCGAGTAAGGTATTTTTATAGTAAGCATCATCTGTATAAATGTCATTATGACTTCAACATTCACGGTCATGGAATTAGACACTCAAATATTTTTTTGGAGACCCGGAATTAATCGTCAAACAGGAAAATGCTTTATTTTATTTCAGTTGGTAAGAATTATGCTTCTTATAAATAACCTTCATTTGTTAACTTCGTCAATTTTAATATACGACTTTGTCAAATGTGTACTAAATTATATTTTTTAAATTATTTTAGGTTTCTAGAAGATAGGTAATTCCTTACAACCGCCAATGATTGAACTATGCACATACTTACATTTGTATGGGTAAGTAATATTTCCTGTTTTACAATATGTAATAGGAAGCAATGAACAAAAGTTTAAAAAAAACTTTTTAGACACAACAATATTAAACTCCCACCACACACACACCCTCACACACGCACACACACACCTAAACCTATAATATTCTCGCAGCTTATTGATTCCAGGCAATATTTATTGTATTAATTCAGATGACGTGTCAAGATTTTTCTGTAATGTTCGTATTGCATTTAAACAGATTATATCAAATCATGGAAAGGGTTCTTTATAGATATGATTAAATCTTTATGAGTATCAAACCGATTTACAATAAGATCAACTGCCTACTAACTTCTTTCTTGACATGTATAACTGTATCCATAACTCTATTTAGGCGGGAGAAAACAAACAGTTTTAATCAATTAAGCAGTATTTTACCTGAAAGTAAGTTCTTCAAGGTTCAGTTCTTGGTCCCCTTTTATTTATAATAGACATTATTGACAAAGCAGATCACCTTATAGATCACCTGTGTAGATTATTTGCGGATGACACCTCGTTTGGATACTCAAGTTAATACATTTTGCAAGTAACATATGCTATTGATCATGATTTTAAAGAATTTAACGAGTAGTAAAAATGGATCATGCGTTTTAATCCTAGATAAACAGAAGTTATTGTTTACTAATAATAATATTCCCAATATCAGTTTTACCTTGAATAGGGAGATATTGCTCTTAGCAATACACATAAACATTTATGTGTCATGTTAAGGGATGACACTAAATGGAATGCGCTTGTCGAAAATATGGTATCAAGTATTTCCAGACAATTGAATATATTGCGTAAACTGAAATTATCAAGACAAAATTATGAAAAAATATTTATAGTCTATATTAGACGAAGTTTTAAATATGCTTCAGAACTATGGGACAATTGTGGCATAACAAGTGCTAGCTAAACTTGGAAACCTGAATTTATAAGCTGCTCGTATTATAACAGGACTACCGTCATTTACTAAAATTATTATTTAAAAAGAAATTGGTTGGTAAACCCTAGTAGTAAGACGAAAACGCTGTATATCATCTAAGAAACTCTAAGCAATTGTGAGGATTAGATTGGTCCATTTTGTATACTTTCTCTCACGACAGACTCGTGTTTCCTTTTAACCACTCGGCATTAACGGTTTATACCTATCACTAGAAACATTAAAAGCTCTTCTAAATTCAAGTTATAAAAATCTTCTGCAAGATTACTAGTTCCCAAAGTATTTTTTAATTGGTCCGAGAAAATTAAATATCATATTGACACAACGCAGGTGTTTTTCTCATTTAAAAATGTTTAAGATTAATATCATTCAAAGTCCATCGTGCAGATGTGGTGCTAAAATGACAATACTCATCCCAACTTTTTTGAATGTGCACTGTGCAATGTTGATAGGACTACATTACTGAGTAACCTAGCTTAGGTTGAATAATTCTGCAATATGGACTTTCTTTTAGAATTAAGTGAAGCACTTTCAACAGAACATTATGAAGTTGTATACATCATGTGTTTGATTATATCAGTAAAGATTCCACGTTTGTAACCACCACCACCGCTCCCCCAACCCCATTTCAAACATTACGTACCAGTCAATAGTTTGTTTTGAATTTACATTTAGTTTTTTATTGAAGCTATATATTTGTTTAATTTAATATTAAGCATGCCTAAATATTATCGTACCAAACTGTAATCGCAGAGGACTTTTAAGTAAGTCTTACTTGAGTTGTGTCCAATCCATTTTTGTGTTTATACAAATAAAATATGTTTAAACTATAATAGAAAAAAGAACTTGTTTTTTAAAAGTTCCGGCTTTATTTGCATGAAAAAAAGTTTGCTTTTTTTAATTACCTATAACGTTTTATTTTAATTACCTATAACGTTTGTTTTAATTACCTATAAGATTTTATTTTAATTACCTGTAACGTTTGTTTTAATTACCTATAACGATGTATGCATCGTTCTTGTTATCTTGAAATGAGAATTTAAGTCGGAGAATGATTAGCCCTTTGATATACATAGTCTAGCTGATTTTGGAGCTAGAATGTTTCTCGTTGAATTTGATTGGTTGATATTTCAGATACATTCACAAAGAGAAATAACTAATAAACTATCAACGGGAAAAAGAAAGGAACAACGGTAACACAATTCATGATTCCGATTTTATTTTTACTATCCAATCAGAACGCTCAGTTATAATTAGCCGATGTGTAAGCAAAGCTTCCGCCATCTTTGTCCCACAAGCAAACAATTTGTACAGTTGTGGGAACGGCAAAATTTCAATCCTTTTAAACAAAATGGTTCTGATTTGTGAATGGGGTACAAGTAATTCCGATGAAAGGTACCGAGATCGAATGCAAGGATACATATTTATACCCTTTCCATAGATTAAAAGAGATGGCATTAGTACATGTAAGTTCAGTTTTCAGTATATCACTAAAATTCAGTGCATAGTCTCTCATCTTATAACAATCCTAAAGTACTGTAATAAGAGTAGTCTTTCTACACTACACTACAACACCCCAATTTCCATAACATCGACAGGGTTTTGTAGTCAGGGAAGGCGTTCTACACTAAACTCCAAAACCACCAACATAACATCATCAGAACATTGTAGTCAGAGAAGGCTTTCTACACTAGACTACAAGACCATCAACATAACATCATCAGAACATTGTAGTCAGAGTAGGCTTTCTACACTAGACTACAAGACCATCAACATAACATCATCAGAACATTGTAGTCAGAGTAGGCTTTCTACACTAGACTACAAGACCATCAACATAACATCATCAGAACATTGTAGTCATAGTAGGCTTTCTACACTAGACTACAAGACCACCAACATAACATCATCAGGACATTGTAGACAGAGTAGGCTTTCTACACTAAACTGTAAGACCATCAACATAACATCATCAGAATACTGTAGTCAGAGTAGGCTTTCTACACTAAACTACAAGACCATCAACATAACATCATCAGAATACTGTAGTCAGAGTAGGCTTTCTACACTTAACTACAAATCCATTTACTTGACAAAGTCAAGCCACTGTAGTCAGAGTAGGCATTCTACACTAAACTGCAGTAGTAGTCAGAGTAGACATTCTACACTAAACTACACCGAAATCAAATATCTTGTAGTCAGAGTAGGCTTCCTACACTATACTACAACACAACCATGACTTACAAGCTGTACCTCACACCGCAACTGTTATGCATATTAGTGCTGCTGCTATTCAAACATTCCCTCCAGAAAAACGAAGAAAGTCTAGATCAAAGATTATCATCCAACTTAAACATAACATTAGCATCAATCAGACATCTTAAAGCCAAATACCATCAACCACTTCAACCAAGAGCCACCCAAACGTCAACGAAAAACAGTCTGATATAGACCATCATACTATTACTAGGTGGTGACATCGAAACGAATCCAGGTCCCAAAAACCAAACAGTAAATCCATGCGGTCTTTGTGACTTACCAGTTACATGGGCATGCGAAGGAATATGCTGTGATGATTGTAATGTCTGGCATCATAAATCTTGCATCGAACTTTGTACACATGTTTACGATCTACTTCAGAGAAGCAACGTTCAGTGGATGTGCTGTAAATGCGACAGTCTGAATGTTGACTCATTTACATCCAGAAGTTTTGAACTCTTTACATCAAATGTGTTCACACCATTATCATACATTGATGATACTATGGAATCGATAAAAAGCAACAACAGCGCTTTCAACCCACTTCACATCAGTAGCCCGAAAAATAAAGAAATGAACAACACCAAGAAAAGGAGAAACCCAGATTCACAGAGAAATCTTAATGACTCAACTAATGACAGCAGAAACAACAGATGTCTTCACTGTCCCAAACAAACTCAACCTGAGGATAATGACATTAAATTGCAGAAGTCTAAGAGACAAAACATCTGAGTTTGCAGCAGTAATAAATTATACCAAACCAGACATTATCGTCGGTACAGAATCCTGGCTACGTTGCATCAAACCAGGCAAACCACCATCACCTACAGCAATTAAATCATCGAGATATTCCCAGATAATTACAAAGTGTACCGAAATGACAGGGGAACTCTAGGAGGAGGTGTCTTTATAGCAGCTCACTCTGACCTCGTATCTATAGAACAACCGGAAGCAGTCAATCAAGAAAATCAATAGCAGTAAGCCGAAGCATATACTAGCTGGTGATTTCAACTGCCCGGACATCGACTGGACCAACATGGCTCTCAACAACAAAGCTACTGATAAAGAAGTACAACAGAGACTCATCGACATATGCAATGAATTCAATCTAACACAAGTCCATGATACACCGACTAGAGAGAACAACCTGCTGGACTTAGTACTTACCACGAATGCATCCCTAGTGAAATCATCAACAAATATTCCTGAACTATCAGACCATGCCATCATTATCACCGATGCGTTAATAAAACCAACATACAACAAGACCAAACCACAGAAGCGCTTCTTATATTCTAAAGCAAACTGGGATAACATAAACAAAGAAATAGACGTAATATGTAAGGAAATTGAAGAAATGGTGAGGGGAAGCAGCAGCATGAATGATATTTGGGAACACTTCAAAGGAAGACTAAAAACTACCATTGATGAGAACATACGATCTAAAGTATTTAAAAGGAAAAACAACCTTCCTTGGATGACCAGAAGTCTGAGAAGAATGTTAAGACGAAAAGAAAGGCTATACAGAGCGGCGAAAAAATCAAAGCAATGGACTGAATACAAAAAACATCAAAGAGAATGTAAAAAACAGTTTCGTAAAGCAGAGAATGAGTACATTAATAACATCATCAATGAAGGCCTAATTAAGAACGATCGTAAACCTTTCTGGAGATATGCAAAAGCAAAGAAGCAAGATAACATCGGTATCGCCCCGCTAAGACACAAAGGTTCCATGACAAATGACAGCAAGGAGAAGGCAAACATACTAAACAACCAATTCAAGTCTGTTTTTACTAAAAGCACAACAAACTCACTTGAGACACCAGTGACACACCAAAGCCTCAACATTTAAACCATACAAGTAGGAGAACAAGGAGTATCTAAATTGCTTAAAGACATCAATCCATCCAAGGCAATGGGACCAGACCAAATTCCAAACATCATTCTCAAGACCTGCGCCAAATCACTTGCACCTGGAATTACCAAACTTTTTCAATACTCTATAGCCAGCGGAGAACTTCATGAGGACTGGCTAAACGCAAACGTTGCCCCAGTATTCAAAAAAGGGGATGTCCACATGGCCGAAAATTACAGACCCGTATCCCTGACATCAGTATCTTGCAATTTATTGGAGCATATCATTTGCAAACATATGCTATCGCACCTAGAAAAGCACAACATCCTTACATCTTTAAACCATGGATTTCGATCAGGGTACTCGTGCGAAACCCAACTAATTGTAACATTAAACGATCTGCTACAAGCATACGATCAAAACAAGCAAACAGATGTGATAATACTTGACTTTTCCAAAGCATTCGACACAGTTCCCCACGACCGACTACTTCATAAACTAGAAAAGTATGGTATCAAAGGAAACATCCACAAATGGCTAACATCGTTCCTCACCAAAAGAGAAATGCGGGTAGTAGTTGAAAGTGAACATTCAAACAATGCAGTAGAAGAATCTGGAGTACCACAAGGCACGGTTCTTGGACCCTTACTGTTCCTGTGTCACATCGGCGATCTACCCGACAGTGTGAAATCTCAAGTACGGCTCTTCGCAGACGACTGTCTACTCTATCGAACTATCAAAAGCCATGAAGATCACATTATACTTCAAAACGACCTGAAAAGCCTGGAAGAATGCGCATTAAAATGGGGAATGTGTTTCAACGCCACAAAGTGCTATGTCATGTGTATTAAGGCAAAAACCAACAGCCTTACAACCTCAACAACACAGTTCTAATACAGGTCACAGAAAACCCATACCTAGGCGTACTCTTTTCGGAAGACTTGGGATGGTCTAAACATATTGCGAAAACCGTAAGGAAGGCAAGCTCTTCCCTCGGATTTATACGACGCAACCTCAAAAACTGTCCTATGTCATGCCGAAAAACAGCCTACATTGCACTTCAGTTGTATGGGATCCGTATCTTCAAAAGGACATCGATAAAATCGAACGAGTAGAAAGAAACGGGGCACGATTCATCACAGGGGACTACAAAAGCCGCCAAGATGGAGCAGTTACGAAC
Organism: Limnoperna fortunei; assembly: GCA_944474755.1. Lineage (NCBI taxonomy): Eukaryota > Metazoa > Mollusca > Bivalvia > Mytilida > Modiolidae > Limnoperna > Limnoperna fortunei. The sequence goes on along the minus strand of OX104116.1, from coordinate 17,373,261 downwards.
ATGCTAAAAGAACTTGAATTACCATCACTAAGAGTCAGAAGAACCAACGCAAAATTAGTGTTCCTATACAAAATAGTGGAAGGATTAATACCAGCAATAGACCAGGAAGCTTACATCAGACCAGCCAGACCAAAGAGGCAAATCCGTTCCGTTAAATACAAAGACTGCCTGACTTATAACATCATAGACCGTCAGGAAACAAACAACACTAGGACTTTTATTGTACCACCATCCAAATGCAACCAATACAGGAACTCTTTCTTTGTTGACACAATCTTCCACTTGAATAAGCTACCGGAAGACACAGTGCGCAGAAAGACAATTGATAGCTTCAAGGAAGCTCTCCCGACCTGCAACTAAAGCAGCAGTTCTCTTCCGATGCATCTATACCAGTATTGATCCTCCATTGTATTTATTCAGATTCAGATTCAGATAAGAGAAATGTCTACGCTTGAAAACTTGGGAAGTCCCATTGATCAGCTCAATATTAACAGAATAAATAAACATAAAGCAGCTGCAATCCTTGTAGAGATTTAAGCAACCCTACAAGCTAAGTCTAAACAAGAATAAATGATTACGTGATGGTGTGCTCGTCTTCAATTTCAAATGGATTTTATTAAAATTTTAGGGCGCGTAGTAGCCTGTTAGTGAATCTACCTTAATTCAATCATTATATACAAGAAATGGGACAGGGACAATGGCTCTTTTGTATGTGTTCCCGTGTAAAAACTATAGAACTTATATATAATTGTATAATGGACTTAATTAATTGTTAATGATCATTACTTACATGACGTTGCATGTATTTTTTCGGCTTTGAAATTTGCCGATTTGAAGCTCGGGCAGTACTTTAAACACACAGACAAAAAAATGTCTTTAGTAAACATCGGGGTTCTTTTATTATATTGATACATCTTTATCCAATTAATTAGCAGTTATCGATTTTTCAGCGATCAGTAGATGTGTAGGAAATACTCTACAGCGTATGTAAACGCGCGCACACACACACGGCCAGTTAAGACAGATCATACATTTATAACATTTATAACATTTTACCGCAATTTCAGGAATTAAAAACATACCCAGCTTTACATGCGCAATAAGATTCAGAAAATTTTGGCTCAGGTCCAATTTCAATACAAAGCCTGTGAGGCGATTAACTTTTTATCCTAGATCGCCAGCATCTTGCATCAACGGCAGCGCGGACGGTACAATTTATTTCAGATATTCTTTTATCGTGAATATATCCCTGGGTGAAATAATTCAACCCTTTTTCTAAAACCTTATTGGATAAGAAATTACTTTCTGGTAGGTACGAAATATCTGTATTTTGGGGAATTTTGTCAAGACAATCGGTAGTAATATTGTCATCGCGATGATGCTGAGACGCCATTTTAAACGAAGCTTGTGGCGAATAGAAACAATAACTAAGGAGACGGGGCTTATCTTCTTCTCCATGAATATTGACCGCTACTGAAAAAAACTTATGACGTATACGAAAGGTTACGCCATTGCCAGCAATTAGTTTTATATCATGTCATGTTTTTAATTGTGGGTGGGGTGGAATACCCGGATGACCCTTCCCCCCACCTGTCGACATTTGACAGGAAAACTGGCAATCTGACATTTAAGGTTGGAGCCGAGCACACCATTCTTAACTTGCAACCTCGGTGTTGACAGGTACTTTGTCAATAGTAGATGACTTACTACATTTACCAATCGCCTACCAAGACAATTTATAGTGAAGTTTAACCGTAAATATGAAATGGATGTCATTCACAAGACAAAAAACACAAGTAAGCAAGTAATTTTTGACGTAACAGCGATACATGTACCATCATTATCATTATAAGCCGTCATTCGTTATGTTTAAATCAAAACGGAATAACTTTGTTAACACTCATCTGACAAAACAGATAATTAGCGTATGCGGCATTTTCATATTTAAAAAATTGGTTTAATAGTACGCTATAGTTGATATAACGCCAATACCGGTACGTTTAATGCATCTGTCTTAAATCTTTCATGGATGAACGATATATACAAGATCAATAGTATAAAAAGGTAAATACTATATTTATTGGTTGTACATATAAAAAGAACTATTTAATAGATCCTTTTGTGCTAATTTGTTATACCTAATAAGATGCTGGTTTAATTACATCAGCAATCAAATGTAGAACGTCTTCGCCTATGAACGAAATAAGGTTTCATTCAGTAGTATTCCATGATTCAACTAAGTATTTTGCCAATTAATACTCAAATAAATCTTAGACGAATGACGACAATTGAAAACAACGTGCTGGTTTTTTATTTCCCTTTTTCTGAATTGCTTTTAAAAATAAAGCACTCTCGGTTAAACACAGAGATTGAGAATATATCAAATGTCCCAAAATACATTTTCTGCATGTGATCGAGGTCTCAATTTGCAATCTAACAATAGAAGTTTTGTAATAAAAAAAACTAAGTTTTATTACAAGACGAAGTTATTAACGGGATTCATAATGTAATTTTTACTGTTTTTGTTTTTTAATTTTAGTTCCACGGAGGCAACATCGGTTTACACAAATATACCTGGCATTGTAACTCCCTTCCTTAGGCTAACGTGATTACTCTGAATGTTCCTATGTTGTCCAAGACTATTTAGTCTAGTATAATATCCCGTTTTCAAAGTTAAAATACTCTGAACTTTGAGAACCGTATACAATATAGAAGTGGCCTTGTTCTAGTCTGTGTACGTGTTAATTGAGTGTTGAGTCAAACTTTCAACTGAATGATCAAACTTTCTCACACGTTAGATATGCATAATTTTATTTGTTTATTTGATCGTGGTCCAAATACAGCCGCATATTTAGTCGTTTGAAGATAAGTTAATAATGCAAGTTTATAATCATTGAAATTGGTACTCAGATGTCAATAGCTGGATGTGTAAATGATATTTTCAGTCTACACCAAACCTAACTAAAATTTTGCTGTTGTCTGTGATGTTCTCTATAATTACGATTTCAATTAGAGATTTTTAAAATTATATCAGGCTTATTTTTAAGGTAAACTTCACTGTTAACAAAAAATGTGTATTACAGGTTATTCTTTGGACATTCCCCCTTATGAGTCGTGCGAGAGTAGATTCCAGAGCAGATATCGAGCGACATCATAATTTACTTAGAGCAATACTTTGGGAAGAAAGGTATGTAACTAAGTTTTAAAAGAAAAGAAAACACAACACAACACAAAAAACACTACACATAGTGCCTCTATCTACGTTTGATTCCATTAATTAATGTATATTTCTTTTCTATTTGAACCAGTGTTCGTATTTTCAGTTATGTGCTCTTTTATTACACAGATAACTTACCTGTTATAAACAAGAACTCGTTTGGGTAACAGTGCGTACGTGACTTTATTTTCTGATACTTGAACCGAGAAACGTAAGCGTTCTATTCATCTGTTACGATTTTTGGACTATGAAAATAAATTGTCCCAATTGTGGTCCGTTAGTATAATCTCGGATGAGTTTTAGGTTAATAAGTAAGAATGTAAAATACATGTGCATCATATAAATGCTGCGGACAGCTGGTAATAATAAAAAGACATATTTAGTGAAGTTCAATTCCAATAAAACCAATTTGAGGACAATGCAAAGAATGTTTACTTGTAAGATAGTCCAGTTTTTATTGGGGGAAGAAGTCAGACTACCCGAATAGAACCCCTGACCTTCGGTAAGAAAACTGGCAATCCTTGTAATTAGGATTGGAGTCGAGTACACCCTGCCGCAGTGAGACTCGAACCCGCAACATCATTCAACTATGTATTTTGTCAATTAATACTCAAATAAATCTTATACATTACACTACATTAACCACTCGGCCACAGGGGCGCCTAAAAAATTTGATTAATATTTGGTCAGTCTCCTTGCTATTTTTCTTGATTATCAATTGCCAGAAGAGAGTACAAACAATACTTCCGAATTCGTCTCTAGAAATGTGCTCAGTATTTGACAATATTATGAGGACAATAGCTTTTTTCCTAAGTGATGTAGAACTGAGAGTAACTTATTGCATCACTTAGACTTATTTCTAGAAATAGACTCTGGAAAACTACAAACTAGACAAACGTGATGACTTAAATTTTCCAATAGTCAACTTTCTGTCCATCGATAACAACATTCCAGCAGCTCCAACGTATGGTGTTTACATTTCACAACTAATATGTTATGCTTGCTCCTGCGATCGGTATTCCGAATTTCTAGACCGCCTACTGCTGTTGACTACACAGCTTCTCAAAAAGGGTTTGTTGTGCCTAGGTTGATGTTATCACTTCAAACGTTCTATATGGTCGTCACCATGACTTAATTAATCGTTGATCGTTATAAAAATTCATCTCTTAAATACGATCAGACATTGTTGCCGAGTCATATGTAAACTTTCATATTCCTGGATTTGACTTTCTCCTAGACATGACAATGAGTAACTCGACAGTTGCGTAATAAGAGGCAGGCACTGCTTACTCGTCCGGAGCACCTTAATGCACCCATGGCTTTCACTTTTTTGTGAGTTTTTTTTGTCTTTGATTTGCGTGTTTTTTTCTATATCCGGATGTGTAATTGTTACTTGACTTTTGGCTATTGTTGTTCGGTCGGTTTCCCTGATATTTTTCTAAGCCAAAAAAAACTTTTAACCCTTTTCCAGAATGAAAACATATAAATTCATTTTTTATTATTTTATTTTTACTTTGTTTTGAATTTTATGTTGGTGATCAGTTGACTGTAAAGAGAGTTGTAGAGGCATCTTTTTTTTTATTTTGAAGCTAATTAAACATGAGCACAATTTCTACGCGCCAACAATTACAAAGTGAGGGAGCAAAATTTAATTTTAATTAGGTTGACAGGGTCGTAACTAGGTTCAGAAAATAGAGGAGGTAGGGACTTGGAGGGAGGGAGGGAGAAAATTTTGCAATTTAAATAATCACGTTCTGGACATATATCAAACAAGTTACCAAATGTGTTCCTAAGATTGTACAATGTCTATAATTGAAATAATGTCTGTAAATAACAATATTTCGACGTCTTTATACATACAATTTCTATACTTTAACAATTCCAAACGTCGTCATTTTTTTCCACGTGGCTCGTGTGCGCTCACAAGTCTTTTATGTAATTGTATGCTAGGACCACTAGGGTCATACTCATAAGGTTCCTAGTGTTGAAACACATAGCTGTCCAGCACGTCGCCAGGTGGTAGATTTAAAGAAAAGTAGGTTCATTAAAGCTACAAAAGGCTTAATTCTATTTCTCTATCTAATACTCCATACGTTTTCTAGTCAAAAATTTGTTTCCGTATGCCTATCCATTTTCCGTTGATTTATTGTTAATAACCTGATTCTCCATCTCGGATATAGCTTAAATATGTAATATTATATACTCATATAGAAATCTTTATTTTGATTCGCTTGGACGCCGTCCCGTGACATGTGAGATTTCGCTGGGTCAACCGGTAACCGTTAGGTCGCATGGTAAGGTCACCCTCGCGCGAGATTTTGCGTTTGGATAAAAGTACGTGTACGTAATAAAACATTCAAACAAAACAGTAGTATATGTTAACATGTTTCTGTCTACATTGTATGGGCTGGATGTTGCAAATATTGAATTGTTTTCATTTAAATATTCGATATAATATAACAGTTATCACCCTAGTTGGTGTGTGAACCGGCATTTCTTTCCCCTCGAAAAATAAGATAAGCCTCGGGTGACCGTACTTTCTCGGGGAACGAAATCACCGGGTCACACACCAACTAGGTTGATAATTGTATAATATTGTTCGGTGTACATTAAGCAATCAATTAATCAATCCATTTAGTTTGTTCGTTTACGTTGTTTGCACAATACTTCCTTCAAATCTTAAACAGCATATTGTTTTTTAGCATTTATCTTAGACATTTTTTAAAAGGTAACTATTAAATCGAATGCGTCGATCTTTTGTCAAAAACGCTGTTTTAATACACCTGATGCATCTCGAATCGCTCAGACATGGCTTGCCTTACTGATGATACGTACAAGTGTATCAGCAACCTATAAGCTATACTAGTCCCAATACGTATAGAGTAAAAATTTCCTTATGGCGTGCATAAATCACTTATTGCAATATTTATATTGCTGTGACACAACTCCTAGGGGAAATGTTTCTTATTTTAACTACATATTTATTTGATGATTTGTTCGTTCATGGCATTAAAAGGTATTGTTCGCGCCTTTGAAATCAGAAATACTACCACAAATTTTGATAAAATCTTTGGTGTCAGATACTTGTGTATAATTGTATGAATTTATTTCCTTTTTATTTTCGGATCAAATTTTAGTTGATTAAACAATTTTAAACAAAGTAGAAATTTTTGATAACAAAATTACTTTGTACTTAATTATCATTTGCGTTGGAGGACAGCTGGGTATATATTTTATATCTCGTTTGCCTTAGATCTATGCATTATTTACCGTAATACTTTGTCAATGTTACATCCTTAATAATATGTGGGAAATAACTATTCAAAAAGCATTGTTTGTTTCGCACTTTATGACGTATATTTGTTGGGTTTATTCATTTTTGATGCGATGATTGAGTGGCAATATGCAATTAATTAATGAACAACTACCGTAAACCCAGGAATAAAGATATATACACATGCGTATATCTGGCGACAATTAATAATCTTTTTACCATTTGTATTTGACAGGTGTGAATTTCGCTATTGAATAAATGCGCAAGTAAAATGTTTTCAAGTTGTTCTTTGCAGAAACCTTTTGATCTTGGTTACATTATATTTGTATTATATTTCACGTTACACTACAGTAACCAAATGAAATTTTACGTCAAATTTTGGTTTTCAAAGTGCGTCTGGTTAATTTATTGATAGTGTGCTTTGTAATTTATCCATTAAGATTATTTAACAAAATGTAATGAGATCCACGATTCCTAATTTGTTTCTACATCCGGAGTTCTAGACATAAGATACCAGTGTCCAATAAAATCACATTGATGCTATAAACTCGTACCTATCTTGTTGATATACTGTCACGTGTTGTTTTAATCTACATAAAAAAGAAAACTAAAATGTTATCTGTATTATTACGGTTTTTATCTTTTTTTAAAGCCTGGTCTTGTTCGACTGTGCAATATCAAGAAAAAAAATGTTTTCAGAGTACTCTGAACGAAAAAAACCGGTTTAAGATTTCGAAAAAGAAGAGACGCATTGTAGCCACTGCAAACAATTAAATTCTCCACAATACCCGGCGAGAACCCCGACCTCAGGAAAGACATATACCTACATATATGGCATATGTACATGTGTGTATTTCTACTACAGTAAACGAAATGAAGTAAACAATTCTTTAAGCGTATAATCAGAAACAACCATGTCCGAAATTTAAAATATGATGAGAAGACAACTTTTATTCCTGAAAAATAAACGTTTTATTTTTATTTGTATCTTCAGGATTTTTTATTCTTTTTCAGACAATTCGAAGACATAGAGAAAAGAGCTTACGATTCATTAGAAACACATACTCATCTTTCACCATGTTGTCCGACAGTTAAAAGAAGAATTGCACCTCGTGGAGGACTTTCCAGGGAAGGAAAATTGTTAGAACTTTATCGTGATGCTGATGCTGTCCAAAGATTTTACGAAACTGTCTGTCATCCAGCGGTCGATAACAGGCCCTGCCGCTTTATTGACCAATCCGTTTGGAGATCAAAATGTGTACAAAACTATACATACATGTATGGGATAGTTAAGGATTTTAACGTAACAGAACCTTATAGAGTAGATTATATTCGTGTAAAATCTGGGTGTACATGTAAAGTTGAAGAACCTACAGCAGAAGTAATACAAGTTGCTGGAAATTAACATGATCTTCAGTACTAATACTAGCAGTAATTTTAGCTGCAACGTGCATATTTAAAACTTTGATTTCACGTGACCATTTTTCAGAATGCAGATTTGAGAGTTCTAAATACAAGATTGTATCTTCCATTTGTGTAGACCTCGTATGCAACTCAGACTTAAATTGAATTTCCATTGTAAACACGAAGAATTCAACTGAGCTACTACAAGGCTAACTTTATTATCTATAAGTTCAACATTATGAAAGACGTAATCGTCATAGAAGTGCTCCAATTTCCCCCATCAAAACAAAACGCGTTATCATTTTTTTTATTTCGGACTCACTCGGAAATAAATCTTGTATTTGGGTACACAGCTATGCGTAACGAAAAATGGAAGTTTTTATGTTTTGTTTGATCTTTGCAATGAGTATATGACGGTTATAAATTCTCTGTTGTAATACTTACAGGTGTTTGTCCTTTTGTTTTAAACTAAATAAACGAGATTTTTGCATTCCTAGAAAAATCAGAGACATTTAAAAGGACGTATAATGCACGTACATTGTACTAAAGATTTTAAATACTTTAGCCTAGCTTTTGTTTATGTCAAGTAAATTATTCGCAAATCGTGACAAGTCCTTTTTATCAGCTTTAATAAAAGATACATTGTAATGACATTAAAGCAATATTCGTGAAGTTAGGATTATTTCAATAAATTTGATTTAATACACGATTTTCACAAAATAAAAAAACCCAACAATTTATTATTTCTATTTAAAACCTAAATGTTCTAGAAAACCTCAGTATATTGCGTAATTTCTTCTTTTGTTTATTGCGTAATTTCTTTTCTTTTCTCTATTTTTCTTTATTAAACATAAAAATATCAGCCGGCATCATGAGAAATCTAAGCATTCAATGATTTCCAAATACAGTATTTATTTAAATAACACACTAAAGCGTCATTAGAGTATGCGTTGAAACATTTTGTATTCTTTATGTCCACAATACTATAAACATTCTTCACATGATTATACATGTATCAGACCTGGACTTGATTGCGTAAGTGCGCTAGCTTTTTAGGTGTAATCTTTTACCGCTGACCAACTGGCCCAACACCACATATTTAAAGGTTATATCAATCTGTTTCCTCTTATTTAAAGGACATTGATATATAATGACACTGATATTATTTTCTGTAGATTGTTGAGCGATCCATAAGTATTTTGCATCAGTTAATCATGTTAAATATTTTCAGACTTATTGACATGCTTCCATTTTCTCTATTGCTGTACATCACTTTTCATCATGAAATAAAAAAAGCAAAACATAGTTGTCTTTAATATACCTTTTTATTATATTATTATCTATGGAATTCTGTTGAAATGTGAAGTATTTAGAAATTAATAAGTCGTCCAGAAAAAGAGTGAAATTGAAACAACATTTGGTATCGATTATTACTATAAGTCAACGAAAGTCTTAATTATTTCCACTTTCATATGATTTGCTGGCAACACTTTACCGTCACATAACTAAATTTTTAGAAGGATTTTGTTTTAAAAATTAAAAGAAATATTAAAAACAAATAAAGTTATCTACTCTTTAGGGACCCTCTGTTTAGGGTGCAAGTAGTCCGAGAATCCTCTGCCGTCCAACGCTTTTTTTTTGCGCTGGACGCACGCAAAAAAGCGTTGGACGGCAGAGGATTCTCGGACCAGGGTGCAAGATATGGTTTTTATTAAAATGATATACCAGAGGTCGTGGTCCTGTTTTGTTCAATAAAAACATGTGTGACATTTTTCAAAGATCCAAATTTAATGGAAATGTGGTACATATATCTAATTTGTGTACAGCATTTTCAGTTTAATAGTTATTTGATAAGATTGTTATAAAAATCGTCGATCAAAATCAGCTGTTTCATGTGAGAAAATCTGACAAATCATTAGTATTTACCTTAATTTGAAAAATCCTGACACTGTATAAACGCCTAATAGAACTTTAATATGAAAAAATATGTATTTGTTTATTAAAATGAAGTTCCAAACAAAAAAGAAGTGGCAAAATACAAGTCATCCATCTGGATTCCACACAATTTTGTTGACAAAGAATCTGCAATTTTAATGCATTAGACAGGTTTAAAGCTAGGATTCAAATGGTGTTATAGGCAGTCTCGGGTTTTTTCTACAATAACAAGGATGACATCCAAATATTATTTATATAGCCAGTCTCGGGGAGTTACTACCAAAACAAGGATGACACTCCAATATTATTTGTATTTCTTTTCTATAGACATGACACTTTCTACTGACACTTCAAAAATTGATTGCATTTCATTTGTCATAGATGTGAGTAAACTGCAACTGGGCCATACTACTATATGAAGAAATTTCACAAGGGGACTTTCGATACGAAGCTAAAAAACCGTGTCTTGCTACCTTATGTTCTACTAAAGCCTTATAGGATCACTATATGTACTGCCCCGCGCTAATCTCACACAGCTGTATCATAACCGATATAAAAAATAGCACTACATTGGAAATGGCACCTATCGTGTCACGGAGACACATATGATGCCCCTTCCTCCACTACGCTTTGACCAAAAAGCTGTATTATATTTGGTAGTTACAGCGACCATCCATGGAAATGTTTATTTTGTCTACAAAAGTAGAAAGTATACAGTTTTTTGTCTGTACAGTGATAAAAGTCTAACGCCCGTAATTTCCATAAAAAAATTAGCGGAGCGGAACGAAACTGTAACTTATCACTTTGGACTCGCATACCTAAATATTATCCAATTATCTACAAGCGTTTACAAAAAAGTCCGGAAAAATATTATTGGATGTAATTACTGAAGTTCAAGACCCATAATTTCGGTAACAATCAGCGGAGCAGAACGAAACGTAAAGATTTGTAACTTGTCACTGTTGACACACATACCAAAAAACAGCTAAATATCTACAAGCGACGGACAGGGGTAAAACAATATGACCCTTCCCAACTGTTATTTGTAATTGCGGGGGCATAAAATAGCTTGTTATGATTGCGAGATAATAACCCATACTAACGACATAAATATTTCATAACTTCAGGCTTTTTCTAATTACCAGATAATTATTCTTTTTAAAATTTTCTTGTATAAGTACAATAATTTCTTCAAAAATGGTTAAAATGTATAAAATATCTCGCAATATCCATTGCTAATATCTTATTTATCAAAGGATTCTTAATTAGATTATAGGACCAGAAAGATGTTGCCTAATTAAATTTTAAAGGAATTCGTAATTGTTTTAATTCATTAAGGAACCGATTAATGGGTTAGGATTTGTGCTTATCTTGACTTTTGAAGAGGAAATAGGGAACGAAAAAGCGATTTCCGTATAATCCATCTTCGCTAGCCAAGGGTTACGATCCGATACTCTTATCTTCACCCTTGGCAGATTAAGCCATAAAATCGTATTTCCCGCCTAGCGACATCTATCGGAATTAATCAGAAAACTTAAACTCAGCCCATATGAATTACATCATTTTTAGCCAATCAAAAGAAAGGTATTATGCAAGTTTTGTAAGAAGTAATGGCTGCTCCCAGTGACTTTCCAAAACAAAATGTGAATTATTCAAAATAGATTCTTTAACCCAAAATCAGAAGGATGCGATCGAATATTTAATGCAGGGAAAAGATGTTTTCGTAGGGACAAGAACGGGAAGTGGAAAATCTTTGACCTACGAATTTATTCCGGTAACACGCTGCCATGTTTATGTTTTTCAATCGCACATGTTATCAATGCGTGATCAGTAGTATCGAGCGTTCTGATTGGACGCAGCTAGACTCAGCTGGAACCAATAAATGCCGGTAGCGGACAGACCAAAAAATCCGGCTCAATCTGCCAAGGGTGAAGATAAGAGTATCGGATCGTAACCCTTGGCTAGCGAAGATGCGTATAATCTAGTTATCGGTAAAATGAAATTTAGTACATCTGAGACTTCTGTTAAAGGATGAATCTAGTGCATGCGTCGTAAGAACAAAATAATGTCCAATATATATTTCATGTTGACAGAAACATAACCAAGAGGACGTGGAGTTAATCTTTACCCTTGAGCTATATTGTTCCCAGTGTTCAAGTCACAGAGCTGCCCAGCGCCTCCACGGGTGGCCACCAAAGGTGTCTTTCTAGTTGAATTTTGTCATATTACGGACATTATGACATAACTGCGGCCAATATAGGGTGACATGTTTGGAAAGTTCCATGCTCCTTAAATGATGAAGATTTCGTTTGTAGATTTAAAAAATAGGCTCATTGTAACCGCTAAATCCTAGGCCCCTACCCAATACTCCTTACTTTCTAGTGGCAAACAAATATATATTCTCGTTGGTTCATCCTTTTTCCACGTTGATTGATTTTTAACTTTTTTCTTCCTGAAACATTGTTCGACGGACGTTAAGCAAACATTTTATTAGTCGATCAATCAGATTTACCAAGATGATGAAAATACAAATGTGAGGATTTTTATTTTGATTTTAACATCCGTCGTCGTCGTATATAGGTTTCGAAAATGTCAGCTACGGGTCAGCCCATTGACAAAAGGAACATTTGCTTCAGTCTGAGAGACTGCTCTACAATTAACTATATATAGCAGCGACATAAGTACAATTAACCGCTAGTTTCAGTACTATTCCTGAATTTTGATTGATCAGTTAGTGGTTACACATCTTTACAAAACCTATATATCTGTCGTAAACTATTTATCCCCCACGCAACGAAGTTGCCGGGGTATAATTTTTTCCACCCGTCTGTCTGTCCGTCCGCCCGTTCCTTTGTCATGCTGTTGTCGCCTGGATAGCGCTCTCATTTCTTCGTAGATTTTCATGAAACTGGGAAATTGTTACTTATAGAAGGTGCTTAGATGGGATTGATTTTCATGGAATTTCGTCAAAGGGGACCATATTTTGGGGAGGCGGACTTTCATGTACATGTATATTCAATGTTGTCGCCTGGATAGCACTTTCATTTCTTCATGGATTTTTCATGACACCTTGGGAAATTGTTTCTTATAGTAGGTCTTTGGATGGGATTGATTTTCAGGAAAATTTGTCAAGTTAGACTGTATTTTTGGGAGGGGGCTTAGTCATCTTTCATGTACATGTAAATACAACAATGTTGTCGCCTGGAGAACGCTTTCATTATTTCATTGATTTTTATGAACTTTGGGCAATTTTACTTATATAAGGTGTTTTTGTGGAATTGATTTTCCGGGAAATTCGTAAAGGGGACAATAATTTTGGGAGGGACTTAGTCAACTTTCATGTATATGAATATTCATGTTGTCGCCTGGATAGCATTTTTTTTATAATTACATGGATTTCATGAAATTTTTCGTAATAATTAATTGTCAGTTCAATGCACCAATTTAATGACCAAATACTACCTTGATGTAATGGGAACGCGTGGAGTATTGCGAGCTGTTAGTAAGACGTAGTAAGTAAGATGCGTTCAAATTGGAAGTGATTATTGGTTTGCTTCGTACACATGATAATGAAATCTTAGACAAAAGGTCTAAATGTGTTCAACAGAAGATGCAAAAATATGCAAATATGACCTACATTGACGTCTCTGCTAATAACATTCGGACCCAAAATTATACTGTCAACATCTACTTGATTCCAAAACAGACCTTTATTTACTAACCTACATTCTGTAAAAACAGTTGGTTTTTTTTTAAAGTTCAATCAACTTTTTCCTTTGACAAAAAACAACAACGTTACTTGAAGGTCAGACATCGTTTTCAAACTATGTACGTAAAATACATCAATTCAGACTAAAATCGGGTATACAACATTGTACACGTTTAGATTTAAAGATTTTAACTTAATACCTGCAGCACAATGTACACTGCTAGGCTTTGCGTCAGGGTGTAACTGAGTACTTGGCGTGTACAAATCCTTGTAAAGAGTGTCTGCAAAATACTATAGATTGACCTTAGATATTAAAAAAGGGACATTGTAGCGCAAAATGTTTGCCGAGCATTAACAATACAATACTTATGGCTTACACATTTTAATGTAATTTGACGTTGTTTTGCACTTATTGTTGCTGTATCATGTGTAATTATATGTTTTTGTATGTTAAACTCTTTCTGTTTTGGCATTTATATGTTATTCTGAATATAAAAAATTCTTGTATGCAGTAAGTCAACAGCTGATTTTAATACGCACCCAGTTTACCATAAATGGTCGATTTCAGGTTGAGATGGCCGATTTATAGGACAAAATACATATTGAACATGCTCATTTTAAAGTGTTGTATGGCAAACAGTTGAAAACAGTTGCAGTATCGTATTGCCTAAGAGGTGTGAGAAAATAAAATGGAAGTATTTGGGAAGAGCTGAGCAACTACTTGAAAAAAACTTCATCAGAATGGGAAACTTTAGTAGAGTGATTAATACAATTTGCTTTCATTATTGTTCAATATTGCTAAAATGGTTTGTCCCATAACTCCTACAAAATTTGGCAATTAAAAACAAAAAATGGTGATATTGCACATCTACACATCACAACAATTATTCCTATTAAATATCAAAGCAATCCATTGAACTGTTTCAGATATACACCCAGAAGATCTACCATTGTATTATATTGCTGAAATGGTCAGTTCCATAACTCCTACAAAAAATTGATGAATCAAATAGTGATAGACTAACCACATTTTTACATTATAACAATTAATGCTACCACACGTCAAAGCAATCTGTCAAGCGGTTTCAGATGAGATACGTACACGATATGTACCTTAGAGATTACTGAAATGGTCCAATACTCCTACAAATTTTGATGAATAAAAATGATGGTGGAGTATGCACATCTACACATCATAGCAACTAATCCTACCAAACATCAAAGCAACTTGTCAATCGGTTTCCGAGATGTGTCCATGTATTATACTACTGAAACTGTTAAAGTCCCATAGCTCCTACAAAAATTAACGAATCAAAACGATGCTATAGTAAGCACATCTACCCATCATAACAATTAATCCTCGTTAATCCTACCAAATATCAAAGCAATCTATTAAGCGGTTTAAGAAGAGATGAGTCCACAAGATCTATATAATTGTATTATATTACTGAAATGGTCAAAGTCCCAAAACTCCTACACAATTTGACAAATCAAAATGACTGTATAGTATGCACATCTACCCATCATAACAATTAATCCTATCATATATCAAAGCAATCAGTCGAGCGGTTTTACTGGATATTTGTCCACAAGATCTACGATTGTATCATATTGCTGAAACGGTCAAAGTCTCATAACTCTTACAAAATTTGAAAAATTATAATGACGGTACCAAATATCAAAGCAATCCATGAAGCGGTTTCGGAGAAGTTGTGTCCACAAAATTGTGCTTTGCGGCGGGGGTAAAAATATATTATTTATGCAGTTATTGATTCTCGACACAAGAAAACCAAGCAGGAGGTAAGTTTACATCTCACAGACAAACAATAAAGGAGGTAAGTTAAACAACTCACTGACAAACAATAAAGGAGGTAAGTTAAACCAACCAAGTCATTCCTTCTTTCATACACGGTGGTGGGGGTCTGGAACAGCCTATAGCGACAATGTGTGCTTGTATACTAAAACAACTTTATTATTGTTGCCATGGTAATAAACAATATTTTGCAAACACTACACCGTAATATATGAATATCGTTATCGAAAAATACGCATGCTTTAAATGCGTATATTAGTTGATAATAGGACGTCACAATAGAATTCTATTCAAAATTGAATAATGTTTGCTTAACATCAAATATTTCAGCTATAGTCCGGACTAAAGCAAGTAAATGAACAAATAACCGAGAAAGCGGGTGGAACATCGGAAACATTTGACTGCTATTAAAAAATTATAATTTTGATTGACTAAAATACAATTTTTATTAATGGTATGAAATAACTAATAAGTAATAAAGTAATATACTAGTTTTTTTACATACAAATATGACTATAATTATCATTAACATAAAAATATTTTCCTATTATGACAACATATGTGACCAAGACCAACATATTAATTGTGACTTTTTTTCCTGTGACTTTTTTTCTTGTGATTTTTTTTTCCAGTGACTTTTTTTCCTATCAAAACTGTGACTTTATTTCCTGTGACATTTTTTCCTGTGACTTTCTTTCCGTTTACCAATTTGGTATCAAATGCGTAGCGGTTTCGACAACCGAAATCTGATAACCATGTATCATTTACTGATTAATATATGTGCATTTTATACGACATCCGACAAGCTTTTGTTAGTTTTTTAGAGTTAGTGCATTAAAACGTATATTTGAAATGAGGATATAACTGTTCAGTAAATCCCTTTTTAAACATTTGTACATTCAGGCATATTTATTAGGACTATCAGAGAACAAGTTTAAGTGCAGTATTTTTTTTACTGTTTTAATTGTTCCTCGGATTTTTTAGTCGTCAACTCACTTAAAAGGTTTAAATTAAAAACAGAAAAGATTTTATAATTCAGCCTGATTAACAAATGTACAATGAAGAATAACTCTAGGATAAAGTGTTCAGTCGATATTGAATATTATTACTCCCAATGTAAATCATCCTAACAAGTCAGGGTTTTTTTTGTTCACCACGAAACCCCGACAAACTTAGCTGAGAAATTCCCGGGCTAAAAGACATTTTTTGGAATGGCTATACCTGCATGTAGCCACTCAAAAGTTTGCTTTCATTCACGACTTGGTTAGGGGATATCCCGATGTCGATTGTAAATAAACCAAACGGATGTGTTGCATAGACTATGTAAAAAATAAGTGTATTTTGTACAGTAGTGTTAAAAGTTTGTTATTACCGTGTTATTTATTAGTTGCGTTACGTTTTCTTTCCACTTAAGAAGGAGTAAGAATGACTACTGCCAAATACTTGCTTCTTTCAATCAATTTCATTGGTTGATATTTTGACGATTTGACGTCATATGAAAATCTTCTAGTCCATGATTTTCCTAGCTAAGTTTGCTAGGTTTTCGTGGACACAGAGACCCTGACTTGTGAGGATGGCAGGACAGTAGATCAGTAATCTAGTCGAGTAGTAAATTAACCGTTTCAACTATTGTTGGCATACCGGTTATCTATATAACATCCCTGTGTGATTTTCAAATAGAGCGATATATTAGTTTTAAATTAACTGACTGTAAAGTAAATAATAATCAGAATAAAAAAGACATAGCATTTCAACTCATCCTCTGGTATCTATGTACCAAGTTCAAAGTGAATCCATCCATCAGATGTAAGGTTATTTTCTAGACAAGAAAATAAACTATGAGCGTTAAATCAGCTGTTAACATACATGTACACATTTAAAAGTCACAATTAATAAGTTGTCATAATATAAAAAAAATATTTTTATGTTTATTATAATTATAATCATATTTTTATGTAATACTTGTTTATTACTTTATTACTTATCAGTTATTTAATACCATTAATAAAATTGTATTTCAAGTCCATCAAAACATTTTTGAAAAACATTACTATTGACAGCTCTTCTGTGCTACTTTAACAGTTAAACTATGAATACCGAAGAAAAGTATAAAATAAACAACAATATTTTTTAAATATACATAGATCCAAGCAAAAAATATGCTTTTAAAATTTGAGAGATTTATTTATTATATGTCATATATATGTGACCATTTATTGCACTACTAATTGCTTATTTTATTCCTCTGTTTTTATATGATAAAATTCTGTTAATTTGTTATGATATATATTTTAAAATTAAATGTCTTTGAATATCCATTATACTTTTTATACAAAAGAACATAAATCTTGCACAAAAACACATTTAATACCAATACACTTATTAATTGTGACTTTTTTTCTTGTGACCTTTTTCGCTGTGTTTGTTTTTCCGATAACTTCCCACTTGGTCTATTCCCATTTGGTCTACTATTTGCCCATTCCCATTTTTCCGTGACTTTTTTTTCCTGTGACTTTTTTCCTACAACCGCAACTATTTCGGTCATAATTATGTTTGATAACTCTATTTTTCCAATAACATCTTGATTATAATTAACAGCAGAATTATAGAATATATCAAGCTATATTAAAACCACTTTTACGTTGTTTTACCTTTTTTTAATATTGGACAAATATTTTTGTCCATTCATTTTTGTGTATAAATATTTTTTAATTTAATTAGAAACGGAGGTTTGCATTTATATTCTGCTGTTTAATGATATATGGGTTGTTTTTGTTTTTGTTGTTTCGTCTTTATTTTTTCTCCAAAAGAATAACTATATTTTAGAATTTAAAAAGGCGCATAGTATTAACAATAAATAATGATTTCCTGATAAAAATTTGTGACAGATTTGTTATTTAAAACACCTGAACACCATAATTTAACCCATGATGTGTTTTCCTGATAGGGCTTGTGTCATAAACTTTGTACAGGGATGTTTATTTAACAGTTTATTCCTTAAGGCTTGCATATTGACAATAAATATGACTTCTTAAGGGACTTTTTCTATTAATTTATAGGACAGAAAAGGGGGGGGTAACTTGGTATATGTACGGTAATGCGGATGTGCGACTCGAATGGGTCACTTTTTTACCTGTCCAAAATATATGAATAGGTAGCTTTTTTATTGAAAAAAAATATCATCGGTTAGTTGTAAATTATCTAATTATTTAAAAATATCAATTCCTCAATTCTCATCTTAAGCATGTTAAGCCTATGTCACGTGGCCTATGTAAACAACGGTGATTTTACAAACAAAGTGTCCCATTAACATCACTTGATCATTATTTTGGTAGTGAATGTACTATTTTTTCAATAGAGATGTTCAGTAACAAAAATATTAATAGGTCGGATTTAATAATTCAATACATTATTAGGTCCTGTTTTATAACGTCCCAAAATATATGAATAGAGTGGGTTTTTAAATGTCCGTCCGCAGACCTGAACCTTAAACCCCAGCCACCCACCCCCAAACCGTAATTTATAGAAACCAATATAAATGTAAATCAATCACAAGTTTTAAGTTCATTACCACATGCACGTGACCACATGTTTTACTAATGAAAAAAAAACAAATTAAGCACACGCAGTAAGTAAATTCTATTAGTTTCAAACGCTTTTCAAGTCTCCAAACATTACTTCTAATATAAATTTCCATAACATTGCCACACGACGCCCTGTCTATTCAGACATGCGCAATCGTATAGGAAAATAAAGTACTGCTTAAAATTTCAACATCTTTAAACGAAACTATAAGAAAGACAATAAAAATTTAAATTGTCAAATTTTATAAATTTAAAGCTGATGGTTCATTCCTCCTATTCCCACTTTTTAAAATTCTGGTAAGAAAAGGTAAAATTTCAAGTGGGAGTAGGTGGAAAACTTGTGAAAACAAAGGGATATACTGTGAAAACATCAGCTCATTAACTTTTAATTAAATGTTGGTGTTTATGTACAAGTAAATAAAAATATGTATGAATTCGGATTTTTATGTATAAGTGCTTTATGATTAAAAAAAATACGACAAATATCAGTAAATATTTTTGTTATTTTATTGGAACAATAGAATCAATCAAATATACACAATAAAAGAGCACATTTAGTGTAAACATAAAACATAAAATAAAATTTACTTTAGAAAAGTCTATGAATTTAGTCGATGTGTAAAAGGTGGGATGCAGCATCACCAAACTGTACTGTTGTTATCTCCTGGTTACGGTGTCTCATCTTTAAGTTTTCTGTAGTTGGTGTTGTTGGCATACATCTTTCAGTAATGTCAGGAACCTTGTGTATACGTGTTGGCTCTTCGCTGGAAGTACACTGTATACTAGAGGATACATTGCACCATCAACCATTGCATGGAATGTATATAACTGGTAGAAGAGTGACGGACAGGAGTAAAAAGTACCATCACCATATATGGTATCAGCAGCAGCTAAGTGGGCTAAATTCTTTCGGGTACTTAAGATAAGCATGCATCCCTCTGTGTTCTCATCTGCTAACAGGAAAGGGTAGTCTGCAGTGGAGCATTTCCAGTACGTTCTTTCACCCCGTCTGTTTTTGGCCTGGAATTTGAAACCATTGTGGACTAGGTTCTGGTTCCCAAGTCTGTTTGTTATAAACTTTACTTGTAATTGTGCATTAGCCATTGCTACTGAAGAATGACTTGATTTTAAATGTGCCAGAATTTATACCAAACTGTTAGCTTGGAGTTCATAAAGATTGGGGTTTTCTTTTGACTACTATTCATGCCAACTGACTTATTAGCTTGCCAATCATTTTTTTTTTAAATTAAAATTAATTAAACTGATTTGGCAAAGTGAACAGTTTTCAGTCATATTTAGAAGCTTACAGTACTCATCTAGCATAGATATAATTTATTACATCTTAATTTATAAAAAATAATCCAAAATACAGGTAAATCTCAGGTAAAACTTAATTAATCCTAACTGTTATGAAAACAATTTAGCAATCAAAACATCTATTGTTATTTGCATGTGGGAATAGGAGGAATAGTATTTTATAAAAAATGGGAATAGGTGGAAGACACCAAGCTGATTTTTTCTTAATTACCAAACAAGTTGAACACGCGTCTCATAAAGATTTGTAAAGCATGGGAATAGCGATTTTTATCATGGTTTATATGGCGATCAATGGTTGTTTTCATCGATCAATATGGTAAATATTTTAATGGATTTGGAAGACACTTTTTCAAAAAATAAACTGATTTAATTGTAATTTTCGGAATGTAATTTATCGCAGAAACCCAAACAAGTTGCACATGATCGTTTAGAAAACCATTAACTTGTATTTTGACTTTTTGTAAAAGTCCTACTGAAATTTATAGGCGATCGAAATCCAACATGGCTACATTATTACGTCATTAAAATCACGAGATGTCCTCTATAATTGTACATGCGAGCGGTTGACACAACTATGACAAGAACTAAAGGCTCCCAGGAGCCTGTATCGCTCACCTGCACATTAAGCCAAACACTCTGTTTTATCCAGCTTTCTTTCCAACAAGGAATTGTCTAACAATTTTGCTAAATTAATTAATTTTGATCTTTTAAGGGAAATAACTCTTATGAGGAGGAGTTTTTGCTGCTTAGGAAGGAGGTTCACTTCAAATTTGCTGTATCTGTTACTCTTTCTTAACTATCAACCAAAAAACTATCTTGACCTCCACCCTCTTTCTATTTAAAGCCAAGGTAGCCATGTTGGTTGTCAGCTGTCATGATTTGCATAATTTTGGTAGAGGACAACTTAAAGATGATGTGTGCAATGTTTTAAAGCAGTCCTTTCATTGGTCCAAGAGGAGAAGATTTTTAAAAATCAATTAAAATTCATTAAAAAATGTTCAAGGAGAAACGGCTCATCAGACAATCTTGACCCTAAAGTCATTTTTGTAGCTCTCATAAGGTCGAACAATTAAGCAATGCTATTTTTTTCTTTAGCTCTAATACTTTTCAAGATTTTAAGGCAAAATGGCAAAAATAATCAATTTCAACACTCAAAGGGCAATTACTCTTACAAGGATAATAAAACTTCGACCCGTTTGAGTGCTTAATAGAGCTTTTGATGCTGAAGAAAGAAAGTCTCTGCGGTTTACCCGTATCTGTTATACTTTTTGGACTATAAGGCAAAAGCTGTATTTTGACCCCCACTAACCCCTGTTCTATTTTTAACTTGGTAGAGGCCATTTAACGGATGATGTGAGCAAAATTGCAAAGCAGTCCTTTCAGTGGTTTCAGAGAACATTTTAAAAAATCAATTAACAGTTTCAGAGGAATAACTCTTAAACGGTTAATCAGACAATCTTGAATGATTAACCATTTTTGTAGCTCTCATAGAGAAGAACAATTAAGCAGTCCTAACTTTTTCTCCCGTTCTAATATTTTGAGGAAAAACTCACAAAATTATCAATTTCTACAATTAAAGAGCAATAACAAGGAGTCATCATACAACTTCCACTTATTGAAGTGTTTTGTGGCGCTTTTGATGCTGAAGGAGGAAAGTCTCTTCTGTTTTCCTGTATCTATTATACTTTTTGAACTATAAGACTTAAACTATATTATGACAACCCCTTTTCCACCCGTTCTATTTTTAGACATGTTGGTTAATTTGTGGCCATGGTTTGTGCAAACTTGGTAGAGAACAGTTGACGGATGATGTGTACAAAGTTGCAAAACAGTCCTTTCAGTGGTTTCAGATGAGAAGATTTTAAATTAGAGGCTCTTAAGAGCATGTATCGCTCACCTGACTTACAAAAAAACTTTTTAAGACAATACTTTTCTTGCAAATTTTGATATTAAATGCTAAAGAGTTTATGTGAAGATGCTGTTTCTATGAATGTTGCCATGTTGAATTTACAATCAGCAGTAGGAGTGTTTCTGAGAAGAAGCAGTTTTTGTTTTTTCATAGGTTAGTATGTTAAGTGATGTTCCATAGTGGCAGCAATCTTGTATTTTGGATCGAAACAAACAACTCAAAATTGGTAGAGAACCATACAATGTCACATATCCTAAAATCTGCCAAGCTGTTTGTGAGAAAACGAATTTTAAAATCTCAGCCAGTCAGAACGCATTTGCAGCTCTGGCAGCCATGTTGAATTTCCTATCGGCTCGAAACATACTTAAAATAATAAGATTACTATCACTTCTGCATTATTTGGTTAAATTGTGTGGAACTGAGTTTCAGAGAAGAAGCTGTTGTATGGTTTTCCCATAGGGTCCTATGTTAAGCTGTGTTCCACCGTGGTGGCCTCTTGGAATTTAGATCGCCACAAAAAACTAAAATTTTGTAGAGGACCATCTAAGGTATATTTCTGCAATATTTCAAATCAATCTGCTAAGCGGTTTGTAAAAAGAAGATTTTTGAAATTTCAGCCAATCAGAACCTATTAGTTGCCCTGGAAGCCATGTTTAATTTGCAATTGGCTCAAAAAACTCAAAATAATAAGATAAATATCCATTAATCATTTCTTCATAATTTGGCTTCATTTTTGTGGAACAGTTTCAGAGAAGACGTTGTTTCTATGTTTTTCCCATAGGGTCCTATGTTAAACTATGTCCTGTGATGGCGGCCATCTTGGATTTTGGATCGGAACAAAAAACTCAAACCTTGTAGAGGACCACATAAGGTACATTTCTGCTATATTTTAAATCAATCTGCCAAGCAGTTTATGAGAAGAAGATTTTTGAATTTCAGCCAATCAGAACGCATTAATGGCCCTGGAAGCCATGTTGAATTTGCAATTGGCTGGAAAAACCCAAAATAATAAGATAATTATGCAACCTTCATTTCCTTATTAATTTGGCTTCATTGTGTGGAACAGTTTCAGAGAAGAAGTTGTTTCTATGTTTTTCCCATAGGGTCCTATGTTAAACTATGTCCTGCGATGGCGGCCATCTTAGATTTTGGATCGGCACAAAAAACTCAAACTTTGTAGAGGACCATCTAAGGTACATTTCTGCAATATTTCAAATCAATCTGCCAAGCAGTTTATGAGAAGAAGATTTTTGAATTTCAGCCAATCAGAGCACATTAATGGCCCTGGAAGCCATGTTGAATTTGCAATTGGCTCGAAAAACCCAAAACAATAAGATAATTATGCAACCTTCATTTCCTTATTAATTTGGCTTCATTGTGTGGAACAGTTTCATAGAAGAAGTTGTTTATATGTTTTTCCTATAGGGTCCAATGTTAAACTATGTCCTGCGATGGCGGCCATCTTGGATTTTGGATCGGCACAAAAAACTCAAACTTTGTAGAGGACCATCTAAGGTACATTTCTGCAATATTTCAAATCAATCTGCCAAGCAGTTTATGAGAAGAAGATTTTTTAATTTCAGCCAATCAGAACGCATTAATGGCCCTGGCAGCCATGTTTCATATTTGATCAGCACCAAAAACTCAAACTTTGTTAAGAACCACCCAATAAACATTCCTGCCAAGTTTGGTTCCAATTGGCCAAGTGGTTGTGGAGAAGAAGATTAAAATGTAAAAAGTTTACGGCCGACGACGACGACGACGACGACGACGGACGCAAAGTGATGAGAATAGCTCACACTGACCCTTTGGGTCAGGTGAGCTAAAAATCAATTAAAATTCATTAAACTCTTAAACGTTTAATCAGACAATCTGACCCTCGGACCATTTTTATAGCTCTCATATAGCAGAACAATTAAGCAATATTAATTTTTTATCTAGTTGTTATACTTTTCCAGATTTTGAGGCAAAACTGGCAAAAATCATCAATTTCTAAAATATAGGGCAATAAAGAGGAGTGATCATACAACTTCGACCTAATGGAGTGTTTTGTAGAGCTTTTGATGCTGAAGAAGGAATGTCTCTTCGGTTTTCCTGTATCTATTATACTTTTTGAACTGTAAGTCAAAATCTATATTATGATCCCTCTGTTCTATTTTTAGCCGAGGCGGCCAAGTTGGTAGGTCCGAAACCATGATTTGTGCAAGCTTAATAGAGGACATTGTACTGATGATGTGTGCAAAGTTGCAATGCATTCCTTTCAGTTGTTTTGGAGAATTTTTTTTTTAGAAAAATTAAAGACGGCGACGACGACTACGACTGACGACAACAGACGCCAAGTGATGGCAATAGCTCACCTGTTCGGGTCAGGGGAGATTAAAAAAAACAGAACTAAAGGAGATAATTAAAATAACGTTTTTAGAGTAATGGTTCTCGTGTACTGCATTACTACTCATTCCCTGATACCGGTGACACGACTTACCAGAATCCACCGTTTTTTACCGGAATCCACTTCAAAAATTGTCATTCGTATAATTTTTAAATGCTTGAATTTATTTACATTTGTTTTTTTATGCTTTTTAAACGTTTCTCTTGAAAAAGTACAGAGATACATGTTCAAATTAAGAAATTAATTTTAAAAGGCCCTGTTTACGATGAGAACGCATGGAATCTATTTTAATACATTCATTTTTTATGACAGTAACATGAATGGTTGTAAAAGTACGTTAGCCGTAAGGTGACATGAAAAATAAGATTTTTTTAATTCGTTATCCCAATAGAACAAAAATATTATGAGTAATGTTTCCCCAAAAAGAAGTAAAAAAAATATGCAGGAGAACAGTCTTTCTATGGATGTTTCTTGCTTCTGCACATTTTCTGTCAACACTGAGATTGCGGGTTCGATTCTCAGTGCAGGCAGGGTGTACTTGACTCCAATCTTAATTGACAAGGATCGCCAGTTTTCCTACCGCAGGTCGGGGGTTTTCGCCGGGTACTCCGGCTTACTCCCCAAAAAACACTGGACGCCATGATATAGCTGAAAAATTGCTGAAAGTGGCGTTAAACACCATCAAACAAACAAACTTCTGCACATTTTAAAAGGTTTGATGAGATAAATTCCAAACAGAAACAACTATTTAATTTCATGAATTTTTCTTCTAGCTTAAGAAATATGATTTTGTTCCGTTGGACTACATGTTGTTTACATTTATGTCTTGTTGTCATGGAAACCAATAAATGAAAATGCTTTTTAAACGAATCTTGACAACTCAGACATTATAAACAACATTTTAACAATAAATCTTAAGATCGTTTGTTTTTTACAATTTCCACCTGTATATTATATGAAGCTCCATGATCACCGACACATTTTCTTAATACGAACAATTTTTTTTTATTTAAAAAGTTCATTATATTAACTTTAATCGAGCTGTTGAAGGAAACCTACGTGATTGTTGTTTGCTGCACTCTTACACTCTTAGAACGGAACGCGGAACGGAAACGGAAAACGGAATAAGTGTTTTATGAGGCTTGTTTAAGGCATATAGGGATATGGGATATTCAGCTAGTTTATTCATGGTATACAGGATGTTTAAGGCAAAACTTACTGAGATATGGATATTTAAATCCATTTTATTTTTTACTGGGATATTGGATATTGGAAAACACTTTTTTCGGATACGGGATATTTGATAAAAGTTTTAAGGAGATATGGGATACTGGTTACCCCCCCCCCCCCCCCCCCCCCCCGGTTAATGCACATTTCCTTGTTTCCATCAAAAGCAAATCTTGATTTTTAAATTATAAAATGTAAATTTCAGTGCAAATAAGATATAGCGGTAATGTTTTCTCAGACTTCATTTTAAAAAGTGACTAAAAATAGATGCCTTCAAAATGCAGTAGAGAAAACTCAAAAATTCAGGCACGCGAGTGTTGACATACCGAATGACTAAGAAGCGCAAAAGAATTGGAAAATTTTGAAGATAGCCGAAGACTTGGGTTTAATTTTCATAGACATTTATAAAAACGCGAATAATTTTACATTTCTGTAGGCGTAGGCAAACGTTGCATTTGATGAATTTCATTGGACCAGAGTCAACATCAAAAATGACTAAAACTGTAAAGTATGGAGAAAGACGTTAGAGTTATCTTTCTTTGCATACTACTACAGTGAAGTACATGCAGGTAAAGTTAGTTTTTACCTGAACAGGTAAGTTTGACTGGTTATTTATAATCAGGTGTACTCTATTAGTTGGGCACCTCGACATTAAAAGGAAAGGATGTGCGAAAGAAGCACATGGTGGAAAAATATAGGAACGGGTGAATGCTACCCGAGTTTATATATTCAAAAGAGGATTGATCAGTTCAGGAGATTTCCTGGATATATAACTCACCAGGGTATCAGTAAACCCACAGATAAATTCCATATAGACTCAGCCCCACCCTATTGATTGCACGGAAAAAATGGCGCATGTGATATCTATATGAAAGTTTATTAACGTTTGTGTTATTCGCGTGGATATGGCGGAAACGGTTCTAAAAATTGTTAATAACAAAAATAACGGTATTAAAATGGTCTTTTGTTTCTTTCACAGGGGACTGGTTTATGGACTAATTAAGGTGTTGCCCACTTTGGTTTGCGTAAGAGGGTCTATAGGAGAATAGAGAGACCCACTCATAAAACTGGTAACATTAGAAAGACGTTGTAAATAGAAAGCTGTTGTACATAAAATAAGCTTTGGCATATACACATACTGAGTACTATAGGAAAATAGATGGCTATAAAGTTATTTGACAGAGTTCTGGATACCAGTAGTCGTAGAGTCAACTTAATTATTTATGGAAATACATTTTGGACTTGACAGATTATTGTAGTCATTGATTAACGTTGTAGCAGGCGTGGAAAGAGTTAGAGTATACTGGACTGTGATAAACATTTTCTATATTTTATATTTTTAGTTTAGTATTATTTATTTTCTTTTGTTTCATTTTGTGTCGATGTGTTGTGAGATAGTAGTTAGGTGTGCACATTGTTCTTATGTTTCATGTTGGGTCGATTGTGTAGCGAGGTAGTGTTGATGGCTGTATAGTGTTGTTCTTCTGTTTCAATGTTGTATTTATTAAAAGTGAATTTTTATTTAGTTTTTCAATTACGCCAACTGATCAATTTATAGAAATTTAATTTTCAAAAAAAGAATCCAATGGAGTGCAAGTCACTTCGTTACAAAAACTAAAATTTATGACATTGTCACAAAATGTAAAATTCTTTAAGCATGTGCCCCTGCAAATATCGATATGAATATACAAAAGACTACGAAAAGGAGTTTTAACATAAAAAAAGATTTTGGGTCGTCACTTGTGATATCGGGATTAATATATGCAATTCCAAGTTCAAAACAAAAACGAAACATGCCCCAGTTGAATTTGCATCAAATGAAAATACAATATTTATTTTAATAGTATATATGATTACTAACTTACCATGAATTCCAGCAGAGACATATAAATACATGTAATTATGTGTCTCTGATTTCAGCCATAAAACTGAACAAGTCATACGTTTACGCATACATAAACATGGCACCAAACTTGTTTTGATAATGTTAACTAGCGGTTTTATTGAAGTGGCAATTAATATCACATACCTATATAAAATTATCATACATTCATGTTAATTAATCTATTTATTCATTTTTCCGTTTTCGTTTCGCGTTCCGTTTCCGCGTTTTAGTAACACCCAGTAAAACTACCAAGTAAGTGAATTCATAATTTCGAGGAGAGCTCCTGTCTATTCCAGTTGAATTAAAATTAGTTAAATGGTTTCAATGAAAAAGCGTATTTTCCCATAAGTTTCTGTGTTATTCGCAGTCATGTGGTGGCGACCAATTTTAATTTATATTCAGAATAAAATAAACAATTCTTTGGTTCATTTAGCCGAGTGGTTTCCGAAAACACTGATATGTAAAGCTATACAGATGTCGTCGACGAAGGATCCAAAGTTGCTTGATCATTCCGGTTAAGCGGATCAATTTTAATTGTGTTGGCTGTATATCTGCACATCCCGCAAATATAAACGGACCCACCCCCTTTTTAGATACCTTATTTAAGATACGATAACAAAAAAATCTCCTTGAGACAAATTTTGACCTTTCAACAAGTCGTCATCTTCATCTCCCATTTAATCCAACTAACTAGTTTTTTTTTTTAATTTTTGTTAATAACCATAACAATAAGAAAGTAATAATTATTCAAATAGCTATATACTCTTAACTTATATTAGAGTTTTGATTTATCACATATTTGTTGAACTTTTCGAACTTTTTGCATACAAAATTCTTTTACGATATTCATAAATTTTGCGTGATTATTCATGTAATCGTCTTTGTTTTTGAAAAGATGCCCTGCGTGGACTGAGGTATCCCAGCATACACTCAAAACAGGAACAGGCAGTATTTTACGCCATCTGGCGACCATTTCATCTATAAGTTCATGGTCACATAACGGGTCATCTTTGCTGAAAAAGAATATGCTTGGAACCTTCACTTGGTTTTCTACAAACACTTTCATTCCAAGTTCATAAAAGTTTACTGTTTTAGACTTTGTTATTACAAAATAAAATGCAAGAAACTGTTGAAGTAAAATTCTAAGCAAGTTATTTGTGGTAACTCCAAAAGACACGCCGATTCTCATGCGATCGTAAGAGCCGTACGTAATGCTGTCAAATATACATCCGACAAGTCGTAGATGGAAATTCCAGTATTTTACTGGGTTTTCTTTTATCAGCATTAAACAGGACGTATAGTTATACGAACCAATGGAGGTGCTATGAACCAATAAATACTTGTAATGTGACAAGTCTTTACCAATATAGTCTAAAACACGCGTTGCTAGTGTGACGGATGTAGGCGGCCAAGCAAAGTGTGTTACTGTTCCTGGCACGTGCAGGATATCATGACCTAATGAGTGATATATGTCAAAATATTTGTCAAGGGCTTTGGTTGAAGCCCCTAACCAACTGAAGAATATTACAAGAGTTTGACGGGTAAAGTGTTCTTTTTGTTGTTTTGAAGTTCGGAGCTGTCGTAGGCGTAAGTTTCCTTCGTCGATATTTTTAACGTTGACATCGTACATTTTACTTCCACCTGAAAAATCAAAGAAACTACTAAATTTGTGTTCACATCATTTTTAAGCCATTTGCCCGAGTCTCACTACCGCCAGGGTTTGCTATAGTATAATCTCACTGACAAGGATTGCCAGTTTCCTCTCCCATTAAAACTGGAAGCCATGCTGTAGCTGAAAAATTGCTGAAAGTGGAGTTTAACTATTTAAGTATATTGACTGGGTGTAGCCTTTAAATATGGCACATATTAGTAACGATAACATCCGGTACAGGAAATACAGCTTCCGTTACAGAAGCTGTTAGAAGTTTCCGATTACAAATTGTGTAAATATTTTTAGCAACTGTTGTGTGGATTTTAAACACACACAAAAATGTTTTAACACAGTAGTGAGCATCATTTTCATGCATTCAATAATTCATGTTTGTTTGTTGCTTGTTTACTATCGTGTTTCTATTGTGCCATTCTGGCCTTAAATGTTTCCTTCTAAGCAAAAATAACAGCCAAATTGCCTTCTTGAGCTGTTGAGGACAGTTTCAATTTTTTATTTCATTTTTTTTCTATTAAGTGTATGAAATCATTTGGAGTCTTATTATAAAAGAAAATAGGAAAATTAGTATATGTTTGCTAAATTCAACCCATAACTTGATTGATTGATTGATTGATTGATTGATTGATTGATTGATTGCCAGAGCGTTTGCTTTAAAGGGTAAGGATACCCTCCGAATTTCTTTCCATAAGTTTGCAGAAGATTCTTATATAAATATATTTCCAGCTATGTTCGTTTTGAAAGTTAGTAACGTTAAGAAATACATCGATATTTTGTAATAATTTATTTTGAAATTCCCTGCGCCATGTAGGAAGCCATTAATCTGTGATATCACACCAACATTGATGTATTAATCATGGATTTTTTAAAACATGTTTATTTACCAATAAAGATATTATCAAAAAGATACATACACATTACGTACATTATGTGTAGGTACGTACAACTACCCGTATCACGTCGAGACAGTTGTGTACATTCGTATCACTACGAGACGCGCAGCGTCGAGTTGTGACGCGGAATGTATGCAACTGTTTTTTCTTGCGATGTATCGTATGTATAGCTGACTTCCGTCCCGATAAAAATTGTTGTACGATTGGATAGAAGAAAACACAAATTTTAATAAGTTTAATAAAATACGACGTATCATAGTGAAGTTAAGTGGTAGTTCTCAAAAGAATATTAAACGCACATAGCTTCAACCTGACTGGACACTAGAAACGTTATACTTTTTACATGGGGATTCCAGTAAATAACCAGAGGCTCTTAAGAGCCTGTATCGCTCACCTGATTTTATAGGCAATAAATGTTGCATTTCCCTGATGTTAAACGAAGTCCTGTAATGTTCAATAATCTTTAAAGAGGACCATGCAAACAATATTGCTAGAAAGTTTTGTTTCCATTGGTTAACCGGTTTTATAGAGAAGAAGATTTTTTTTAAATTTGCCCATAGGGTCCTATATTAAACGTAATCTATGTAATGCCGTGGTGGCCATTTTGATTTTCCTATTGGCATAAAAAACATAAACTTCACAAAGGACATCCAAACAATATTGCTAGTAAGTTTTCGTTTCCATTGATTAACCAGTTTTAGAGAAGAAGCCTTGGAAAAAATTTTCCCATATGGTCCTATGTTAAACTAAGTCTTGCGGTGGCGCACATTTTGAATTTCCGATTGGGATAAAAAACATGAACTTTATAGAGGACTATCCAAACAATATTGCTGGAAAGTGTTGCTGTTGATTGGTTAACCGGTTTCAGAGAAGAAGCATTTTTAACTTTTTTTCCCATAAGGTCCTATGTTAAACTACTTCCTGCATTGGTGGCCATTTTGAATTTCCAATTGGCATTAAAAAAACATAAACTTTATAAAGGACCATCCTAACAATATTGCTAGTAAGTTTTGTTTACAGTGGTTAACCAGTTTCAGAGAAGACACCTTTTTTTAACTTTTCCCCATAGGGGTCCTATGTTAAACTAAGTCCTGCGGTGGCGGCCATTTTAATTTTCCAATTGGCATAAAAAAAAAACTTTATAAAGGACCATCCAAACAATATTGGTAGTAAGTTTTGATTTGATTGGTTAACCGGTTTCAGATCTAGAGAAGAAGCCCTTTTAAACTTTTTTCCCATAGGGTCCAATGTTAAACTAAGTCATGTGTTGGCGGCCATTTTGAATTTCCAATTGTCATAAAAAAAAACACACACTTTTTAGAGGACCATCAAAACAATATTGCTAGTAAGTTTTTGTTTCCATTGGTTAACCGGTTTCGGAGAAGAAGCCTTTTAAACTTTTTCTCTTAGTGTCCTATGTTAAACTAAGTCCTGTGTTGGCGGCCATTTTAAATTTTCAATTGTCATAAAAAACAAAAACTTTATAGAGGACCATCCAAACAATATTGCTAGTAAGTTTTTATTTCCATTGGTTAACCAGTTTCAGAGAAGAAGCCTTTTTTAACTTTTTTTCCATAGGGTCATATGTTAAACTAAGTCCTGCGGTGGCGGCCATTTTAATTTTCCAATTGGCATAAAAAACATAAACTTTATAAAGGGCCATCCCAACAATGTTGGTAGTAAGTTTTGATTTGATTGGTTAACCGGTTTCAGAGAAGAAGCCTTTTAAAAAATTTTTCCCATATAGGGTCCAATGTTAAACTAAGTCATGTGTTGACGGCCATTTTGAATTTCCAATTGTCATAAAAAACACAAACTTTATAGAGAACCATCCAAATAATATTGCTAGTAAGTATTTGTTTCCATTGGTTAACCAGTTTTAGACTTTTTCCCATAGGATCCTATGTTAAACTAAGTCTTGCGGTGGCGGCCATTTTGAATTTCCAGTTGGCATAAAAAACATAAACTTTATAAAGGACCATCCAAACAATATTGCTAGTAAGTTTTGTTTTGATTGGTTAACCGGTTTCAGAGAAGAAGCCATTTTTAACTTTTTTCCCATAGGGTCCTATGTTAAACTAAGTCCTGCGTTGGCGGCCATATTGGTTTTCCAATCCAAACAAAAAACACAAACTTTGTAAAAATCCATCCAATGAACATTATGGCCAAGTTTGGTTTCAACTGGCCAAGTGGTTTCAGAGAAGAAGATTAAAATGTAAAAAGTTTACAGACGCCGCCGACGACGACGACGACGCCGACGGACGCAAAGTGATAACAATAGCTCACATGACCCTTTGGGTGAGGTGAGCTAAAAATTGTACTATTTTTAGAACTTGGATAAGATTCATGCCTCGTTATATAATCAAGAAAAATTTATTACTTTTCTGTGGCAATATTTCGCAATGACACATGTCAGACTAGTAACCAAACGAGTGAATAGACACTGTAGACTCATTTACTGGCGTTTTAGTTCATAAAAAAAATGCCCCCGCTAAATTAAGTCCCAAATAGGAAGTTGTCGTCCGACAGGTCTGAAAGTCGCTTAGGACGTACAATTTGTGATACTGAACCACTCTTCCAAATTTCAAATTGTACGGTTTCTGAGAAAAGCTTGACGGAAATTCGTACGGACGTACGTAAAAACGTTAGTACTGACAGACGGACGGACGTGAGTAAAACTTAATGCCCCCTGATATGTCGTCGCATTGGCAAAAAAATTATTCTTACCCCAAGTTCCTGTGCGTTTTACGGTAGTCAAGGACGTTAAAAACCCCAATAAGTAAGTAGAGAGTGCGTGTTTCAGGCGGTCAAATCAAGAAAATATCGCGTAAATACATCACCGGCGTGAGGATTGTTCCGAGATAAGATGGGCATCAAAGCAAAAATAATTCTTCCTCAAATGAAATGCGCAAAAATTACACGAATTGTTGTTTATCAGTTCTAAATCGTATTCTTTGGCATAAACATCCTTTTCTAAAGATTAATTACGACTACCAATTGTTTTAAAACACCAGTCTGCCTGAATAATCATTGACGAATGAAAATTGGAATGTTTTTCATAGTATACCATTGTAGATTCTTCGAACGCATAATCTTCCTATAAGTAATAGACATTGTCATTGATCGTGGTATGTGACCATAACGGGAACTAAACCCGTCTTTACACAAGTCTCGTTTAAGCGTACGGTTTGGATCTATAAAAATGCCATCCTCACAAGTCAGGGTTTCTGTGTCCACGAAACCCTGACAAACTAAGCTAGGAAATTCCCGGGCTAGAAGTCACTAATTTGATTGGCTACATCATACCTTAATGTAGCCAATCAAAAGCTCGCTTTTATTCACGACTTGATTAGGGGATATCCCGATGTCGATGGAAATAAACCAAATGGATGTGTTCCGTAGACCATGTGAAAATCAGTGTATTTTGTACAGTAGTGTTAATAGTCTGTTATTACCGCGTTATTATTTAGTTTCGTTACGTTTTCTTCACACTCAAGAATGAGTAAGAATGACTACTACCAAACACTTGCTTCTTTCAAGCAATCTCATTAGTTGATATTTTTGAAGGATTGACGTCATACAAAAATCTTCTAGCCCGGGAATTTCCTAGCGAAGTTTGTAAGAATTTTATGAACTAAATGAGATATTGAATTCGGGAAATCACAACCAAATTTATTTTTAAATGACCGATTTTTGGAAGTGTACATGATTTCGAGACAAAATGGCGATACCGGATGTGATTTTAGGTGGTCAAATTCAAAATATATAAATATACGGGGTTGGTTATATAATACTATTGCATCATAAAACTAGTGCCGGACTAGTCATAATGGTGTCAAGACACTAAAGGGGACCAATCAAATTTAGAAAATATAAAAAAATAGTTCTTAAAAAAGAAAATAGTTCTTAAAAAACAAAATAGTCCTACTATCTTAGTGCATATTAAAAACTACTAACTGGATTTTAATGAATGAAAGTTTTTCTGAAAGGTGAATTTGAGTTCTAACTTGCTCTGTTCTAATGGTGTTTTATTAGTATGTTTTATGTCACATGCAGTACATGACCTATAAACCAAGCTTTTCTAAAAAGAAAGTGCTATTTTTAGAGTGGGGTTTACCCCGGAAGATGGCTTACTCTTGGAAGGTTTTAAAGAGGTCATGAAATTTTGAGAGAACATAGTCCTGTCACATACGATTCTGGATATATATGATGTCGGTCAAGTTAAGCTTAAGGTAAAAGAGCTGCGCTAATTAAAAAAATTGAAGAATGTGTCCATGGGACACGGATGCTCCCGCTAAAGTAAGTCCCAAACAGGAAGTAGTTGTCCAACAGGTCTGAAAGTCGCTTAGGACGTACAACTTGTGATACTTAACCACCCTGCCAAATTTCAAATTGTTCTAATGTACGGTTTCTGACGGAAATTTTCATACTCATGTTAACACATTTTCATATCGGCCCAGTGGCAAACAGGAAGTAGTTGTCCGACAGGTCTGAAAGTCGCTTAGGACGTACAACTTGTGATACTGAACCACCCTGCCAAATTTCAAATTGTTCTTGTGTACGGTTTCTGAGAAAAGCTTGACGGAAATTTTCATACTCATGTTAACACATTTTCATATCGGCCCAGTCGCAAACAGGAAGTAGATGTCCGACAGGTCTGAAAGTTGCTTAGGACGTACAACTTGTGATACTGAACTACCCTGCCAAATTTCAAATTGTTCTGATGTACGGTTTCTGAGAAAAGCTTGACGGAAGTTTTCATACTCATGTTAGAACATTTTCATATCGGCCCAGTCGCAAACAGGAAGTAGTTGTCCGACAGGTCTGAAAGTCGCTTAGGACATACAACTTATGATACTGAACCACCCTGCCAAAATTCAAATTGTTCTCGTGTACGGTTACTGAGAAAAGCTTGACGGAAATTTTCATACTTGTGTTAACACATTTTCATATCGGCCCAGTCCCAAACAGGAAGTAGTTGTCCGACAGGTCTGAAAGTCGCTTAGGACATACAACTTGTGATACTGAACAACCCTGCCAAATTTCAAATTGTTCTCATGTACGGTTTCTGAGAAAAGCTTGACGGAAATTTGTACATACAGACGGACGTATTTACGTACAAATGAAGTCCCAAACAGGAAGTAGTTGTCCGACAGGTCTGAAATTCGCTTATGACATACAACTTGTGATACTGAACCACTCTGCCAAATTAAAAATTGTTCTCATGTACGGTTTCTGAGAAAAGCTTGACGGAAATTTGTTCGGACGTACGGACAGACGGACGGACGGACGGACATGAGTAAAACTTAATGCCCCCCGACATGTCGTCGCGGGGGCATAAAAATAACAAATTTAGTTGAAAATCTTCAAGAATTGGATCAGTGTTTTCTCCCCTAATACTGTTCTATTGTTATTTTGTTTATAATATACACACAAATAAAATACTGTATTAGCAGGGGTATGAAAGCCAGGTGTTAACAGGTAGATACCTGATAGGCCAGTACAAGGTTAATTAAGGTAATTGCAGTACCATTCATATAAAGGAAACAAGATGAATTAGAAACTGAGAATAAAGTCCGTGCGAGACCGTTCTACGGTAGTCAAGGACGTTAAAAACCCCCATAAGTAAGTAAGAAACTGAGACAATACAGTTTTTAATCTAAATGACACCATATCGTGTATAGATAGAAGTATGTGTGTCGTGTAAATTAATCATTAAATCATATTATTTGTTCAGATTATATTGACGAAATTCAATGTATAAGTAATAGTTATATGAAGTATATGTCATTTGATCAGATCAATTGCACTATATATGCAATTTAGATATGGCCAATATAGATATATATGATTATAATTTTTAAATATGGAAAGAATCAAACCCATAATAAAAAAAATTAAATTACAAATGAGTTGTTTTGTATGTAGTTTTCATCAATTATTCTTTCTTGACAAAACAATTATTTTCTTAAAATTATTCACAACCTTTCTCTTACAGAAATAATTTTGAAATGCCTAATTTCTACTTTACTTTGAAATTGTTTTGACAGGGACATCCTTGCAATCAACATTTTTGTTTGCAATTACAATAATTATGAACATAACTACATGCTCCCAAAACAAAAGAAATGCCATAAAGTTGTTAATTAAAATGTTTTCTTTCACATACTAAGGAAATAGAAATGTCAGTGCCACCCCTACTATTTTGTTATCTCCCTGTAATTATCTGGGACCAGTCAAAGGTAAATTCGGGAACCAGTTATCGAGTGTAAACAGAGTTATCTTACCGATATTGATTGATTGGATGTTTGCTTTACGTCAAGCGAGCAGTATTTCAGCTATATTCAGGACGGGAACAAGTTAACAAACAATACATCAATTAATAAAGGGGTAGGATGGGAACAAA
Source organism: Limnoperna fortunei (assembly GCA_944474755.1). Classification (NCBI taxonomy): domain Eukaryota; kingdom Metazoa; phylum Mollusca; class Bivalvia; order Mytilida; family Modiolidae; genus Limnoperna; species Limnoperna fortunei. The sequence continues at coordinate 17,336,633 of OX104116.1, read as the reverse complement.
ATTTTAACTGCCACTAGAAAAGTACGGAGTATTGGGTACTGTCGGAGAATTGAGCCTTATGTAGCGGCTATAATGAGCCTACTCTTTTCCCAAATCTACAAAAGTTATCTTTATCGTGCAAGGAGCGTGGCACTCTCCAAACACGTTACCCACTGTGGTCCGCGACTAGGCTTTCCGTATAAAATTTAACAACCCCCAACGAGAGGGTTTCCCCTTTCCGCCACCCGGGGACGCGCTGTGCTGTTCTGTGGGTCGAGTACAGGGAACCGTTCCAGTATGGTCCTAGAATCTAACCGATATAATTGGGTATAAATGACTGAATTTTTTACTTAAAAAATGTATAAATCTAGCAAAAGATTCAATTCCAACAAAAGAAGTTACTATACGGTCATCGGATAAACCTTGGTTTAATTCTGAAATACGAAAACAAATTCGGACACGAAACGGAATGCATAAAATGAGACAATATTCAAATTTTAACAATATACAAAAATAAATCCCAAAGAAACAGCATTAACAACATGATAAATTACGCAAAAGAACCATTTTTTTCTAAATGCTAACGGTTACTATTATAGACGAAAAATCAACTTCGAACCCAAAAGACATTTGTTCACTTGTCAAAAATATTAAGGAACTGGTCGTTGAACTATTAGTTGATGATGTTGAAGAGGCAAAACTGTTAAATAATTACTTTTGTTCTATATCGTCGGTTGAAGATGGGAACAGAGGTGTACTGGTGTACCGTTAGAACTTTATCTACCGTAGACCTTGACGAAATTTCATTACAAGAAATCATTGATACATGTACATTAGATGGTTTAAAACTTAGTAAAGCATCTGGTAATGATGGAATCAGTCATCATATGATGAAATATACATCAAAAACGGTTGTTTTACCTCTTAGTATTATTTTTAACCATTCACTTAATTTCCAAAAAATGTGATAAATCTGATTTGTCTAATTACCATCCAATCTCAATATTGAGCTGCGTTGGTAAGGCGTTTGAAAGAGTTATATTTAAACATATACAACCACATGTCTGACCAAAAATTATTGTATAACTTTCATGAATTTCAGTCTGGTTTTGTACCTGGACATTCAACTTATCATCTGTTGATCGAACTTATGATGAATTATGTTTACCTTTAGAAAATGGAGAATAGTAGGAATGTCGTAGACAACTGCACTGAAACAACCCGTTTTGCGATCATCATGTCTGGACTTCACACTTCGGAACTTCCCAATTTTCCGTAGCTCTACTCGATTTTAGAAATTTGCCACGACTTCGATGTCGAAAATGTGAATTATTGTGTAAACACATACCATTAAGTCAAGCAGAGCATACATTTTATTTGAATATAGCAATACTTCTGCTTTTATTAGCAAAATGTCTGATAATAAGAGTATTTTCCGTTTAGAATCGTTCCCACAAAATAATTAACATAATAATAAGGATAAACGTGAACATGGCTTTGTAACTTCACACATTAAACTTTTGATAACAAAATAACTACTTTATTCGACATAGTCCAATAAAATATTGCTCTACACTAAATAAGAACTTTTAAGATTGAAATAAACACTTTTTAGTATCTTCAGCGCTCTACATCACAAAAAGGGGGGGATTGGGGCACTGACTGGGCTACATGTGATTTCTTTAACAATATTATGAGAGAAAACTGTGAAATCAGTTTACACAACAAGACAAAGAAATGGAAGACAACTGGTACAAAAGTCAATGAGCCAATAAGAATGGAATAGCTAGAGGGAGCAATTTTTAAATTAAAAAAGAATCATCTCCTGGACCAGATTGTTTCTATCCTGAACTCTTTAAAAATGCAAGCAAAAATCTTTTAAACACCATTCTTTAAATATTAAACGAATCTTCGGCAAAAGGAAACCCCCTTTGTCAATGGATGCAAGCAGATCTCAATTTACTTAAAAATCAAACTATACCTCTCTGTGGAACGCCACAGCTGCCTTATGATACACAAACATATATCATTAAGGCAACAAGCATACTATTTAGCTATTATTCTACACCATTAGGACATTTAGTTATACTATATTGACGCCAATTCACATCAATAAGCAACATTCTTAAACTATAAAGACGTTGAAATACACCATAACGATAATCTTTTAGACTATTTAACAATTATGCTATAACATAAAGATACTTCATTATATCATAATGATCATTTACTATACCACAACTATACTATGACCTCATCTTATTATAAACAGATATATCATGTCTGGGAGGGGTATTTGTGAAAAATACCAGTCGAGATATGAAATATTTCCCGAGCCGTTAGGCGAGGGAAATTTGATTCTCGAGACTGGTATTTTTCACAAATACCCCTCCCAGACATGATTTATCTGTTTAATTACACCGAATATCATGATTTCAAAGAGCGGTGAATACTAGACCACTTGCGTGCTGTTTGTTGACTGTACTATCGGAACGTTTCTGGTTTTCAAAATCGATTACTCATGTTACGTTTACTTTGAGGTAAAAGTCAAAACTTCCGAATGAATATTTCCAGCATAATAATATGCGAGGGTTATTTTTAAGCAAATACCACGGCACAGAGGGTAATTTTTTTCTGAATACCCCGGTGATGACGAAATCGATGCAAAATGAGGAAATTTGCGAAAAATACACTGTCTATTGACCAATCAAAAGCCAGCATTTTTATATGAGGTGTAATTATACCATAAAGACACTTTACTATATCATTAAGACATCTTAATATACCATGACGATGCTTGAGTATATCATGAAGACATCTTAGTATACCATGACGGTACTATACTATGACGTCATCTTATTATACCATAAAGACACTTTACTATATCATTAAGACATCTTTTAAATCAGTCCACGTAAGAATCAGGCAAAATGCATACATGTGATGGCACACGAAGAAAGAAAAAACGCAAACTTTTTATCATGGAATTTGATAAAACTCTCCAATATAACAACATTCTAATTTATTATTAAAATGAATTATTTTGCCTTTTTAAGATACTCATTTGAAATTTAGTTGAATTGTACAGTGAAATATGGCGGGAAATTTTCTCTATATAACCAGCCAAAAATTATCTAGGCAATTGTCAATTTTTCAAATGTAAAATCTTGTTAAAATTGGTTTTTATATCAAAATGAATGCATCTAAACCAAAAAAGCTAAAAACAAAAATTTTTGATGTGCCGCCCACTGCCTGACCCTTAGCAAGAATACTACTTAATATACCATGACGATGCATGAGAATATCATGACATTTAACACATTTATAATAAAGGTAATAACCCAAATAAAAAATCAAAATTAAATGCGATATATCATTTTGATATGATGTTTCTATCCACTAAAGGAAGGTTGGAATTGCATTTGGGTTTTCTGGCCCCTACCCTTCCAGAAAAAGGGCTAAAATGGGTGTATTGACAAAACTTCAGTAGAATGTTTATTTTTCATCCGATTTTGATCATTCGTTTTTTATTGTATTCCTCAGTAAATTCTGTCACCTAAATGTGCAACTGTTTTTATGTATCTTGCACCGTTACATTGCTAAGAGAGGTCAAAATTAAACCATGCCCTAAAAATCAACTTTTTTATTTGTGATCCTATTTTCAAATTTTTTTTATTGGAATCCTTGTGAAAATCCCTGCTTGCATATTACAATCAGATTTGCAATATCTCTTATCGTTTTCAAGAAATTAGGGGTCAAAAGGGCCAAAAACGCCAATTATAAGAGTTTGTCTGGACAAATGGTTTTATGCAAGAACTTTAGTTGTCGTGGGCCGGCCAATTGTTATATAGTTTTAATATAATGTTATTAACCACTAAAGGAAGCTTCCTCCTGCATTTGGGGATTGTGGCCACTACCGTTTCAAAGAAAAGGGAGCCAAAACGGGAAAAATGGATGTTTAAACAAAACTTGTAGAACGTTTATTTTTCATCTGATTGTGATCCTTTTTTTAATTGTATTCTTTAATCAACTCTGTCAACTAAATGGGTCAATGGTTTTTATGTATCTTACACTGTTACTATGCTACAGGGGGTCAAAATCCGGCCACGCCCCAAAAAATCAACTTTTTTATTTGTCGTCTGATTTTCTAAATCTTTTTTTCATTGGAATAATTTTTTGAAAATTCTAGGCAGCATTTTTCAATCAGATTTGCAATATCTCTTACTGTTTTTGTGCTATTATGGGTCAAAGTGTCCAAAAACGCCAATTTTTAGTGTTTTCCTTAAATGTTGGTATAAATATAAAAAAAAAACAAATACGCATTGAAAGTCTATCACAGAATGCATATGTCAAATAGCTTTGCGAGTCCACTGCATGTGTCCACAGCATTTGACAATCCATTTTGGGCCTCCAACATACAGGGTTCAACATGTTGCGTTCGTATCATGATGCGCTCGGAGAAACTTTTTATTAAAAAAATCTTCTCCTCTGAAACTACTGAACAGAATTTAATGAAACTTGATATGATTGATTCTTAGCGAATACCGCACAACATATGTTTCACTTTTTGATTCCTCAAAAAACATGGCTGCTGTTACTAAAAATAAAACATATGGTAAAAGCTAAGGGTTTGTCCCTTTTAATGTAAAAAATCATATTTTTTCATGTTTTTGCCTTATAGAATGAAAACTATTGCAGATAGAGAAAAGCTGTTGCCTGCTTTAACGTTCAGCTCATTAAGCTCTACAAAAGTCTCCAAAAGGTTATGCCCTTTTAAAGGTTGAAAATCCTGTTTTGGCTTTTAGAATGTAAACTATTGCATATAAAAAAAGATGTTGCTTGCGCTGGAATGTTCGGCTTAAAAAGCTGTTTGACTAATCTGTTTTAGGTGTTATGCCTGATAATATAGACCCTTATGGACCAGGTGAGCGATTCGGGCTCCTGGGCGCCTCTTGTTTTTCCGCCGAAAATTACTTTTGATATGGCTGACTGATTGCTATAAAACTTTATAGTGATTTTCCTTACTATAAAAGGATGATGGGATTGGTTTTGGGTCAATATATTCCTTTTCATGTTTTTAATATTTTTTGCAAGGTAATTTTTGACACATGTTGGTTACTAAACAGATTAAAAAAAAATTTCCCTGAGCCCTTTTTTTCTGTTAGGAACCTTATGGCCAAAGGGGGTAAAATGATCTTTTTTATTTCTTGTCCGATTTCAATTTTTTCAAGTCTAGTGAAAAATCATGGAAGAATCTTTAACAGATTCCCCTTTTTTATACGAATATTGTATTATGTAATGGCGTAGCTTTTTATTGAACTTTTGTGTTTCATTGTTAAAAGTTTTTGTAACAGTTTTCTAAGCAACTACTTCTTGTAGACTTTTGAAACTTTTATATGTGACACATTTTTAGGTCCAAAAGTACCAATTTTAGGTTTCATCAGATGACTAATTCCTGTTAACTGACTTAGTCATTCAAAATTTGTGGAAGGCAAGACGTGTTTTTCTCACAACAGTATGTTTGGCCTGCAGTAAGGTTCCATCAACTATGATTTCTGGTCCTTTTATGAGTTCATCGTTGGCGGAGGCAAATACATGTATGTCACATTTTTAGTGTTCACACATATGTTGACTTGATTTCATTTTTAGTATAATTATAATCAATTTCGTCAATGCAAGGGCTGTTGTACATCTAAATATTATTGGGCCCTGTATCGAAGATACGGACACCCTATAGTTTTCACTTTGTCAATCCATCTGTCTGTCCATCAATCAACAATTTCTTGTGAACAGTAAAACTTAAAAACTATTATAACAATACAGTTCTGAGATTATGCAGCTTGTCATGTTAATATTAAAATTTCATGCAAATTGGTGAATTTTTGTTTTTGTTTTGGGGGAACAACTTAAAATTTGTATAGAAATTAAATTTTGAGAATTGGACTTTGTGAACACTAATCTCATTAACTTTTGACAATACAGTTCTAAAATTTTGATGGTGTGCTTATTTAAATTTTATGTAATTCCGTTAAATATTTTTAAAACACTTCAGATTTTTGTTTGCTGAGTAGGCCCTTTCTTGCTTTGTCAGTATTCTAGTTTTTGTCTCGCCTGCGAAGCGGAGTGACACATAGGTGTTACTTTACCGGTGGCGACGAAGGCGGCGTTAACACCGGCTTTAACACTTTTGTGTTGAAAAATATATCAAAGCTATAAATTTGTCCGTTTAAATTTCAAAATTGTCAAAACCCTAAGGTTCTTCCTACACAGACATAGGTTGATCTTGGTCATAATTTGGTTTCCAGTTCGGCATATTTGGTTATAATTTAATTTGCTTTGTAAGCTGAAATCTGATTGGTCAATTCAAATCGGGCAACCCATATTATAAGAAATAACTTGCGTGACCTATGACCTATTCTAACGCCGTTAAAATTCAAATAGTTCCACGACGTCATCGAGGTTTTTACCGCAAAAATTGATAAGATTTATAGTTAAAATTAAATTATAAGGAATATTTCAAATTTCTGAACAGATTATACGATATAATATGGTTTTGGTCTGTTTACACCATTCATAAACCGCTTCGCGGTTTATTAGGCGTAAACATACCCAAACCATATTATATCGTATAATCTGTTCAGAAATTTGAAATATTCCTTAAATATTTTAATTTCGTTTAAATACTCAATACATGAGCAAAGTTGGTTATTTCGTATAACCTAACTTGGTTTTTCAGCACGTGACTGATTGTGCCGTCATAATAAGATGTATTGATGACGTTGACTATACGTGAATTCTTCCGCAAACAACAAGTGACGACACTAAAATTGTGAATTGCAAATATTATTTGATTACTTGTAAAATAGTGTTCTTGTTACTTCATTTTTACTATAGAATTTAAAATACAAGGTTTGTTTTCAATTGTTGGTTAGATTATTGGTTATAAACGACTTTGGATCGATTTACGCTGCAACATAAACCGCTTCGCGATTTATTCAGCGTAAATCGACCCAAAGTCGTTTATATTCAATAATCTTACCAGCAATTGAAGACAATCCTTAATTATTTTTTTCTGCTCTTCATATTCATATAGTGTTTGGCATCTTCATTCTTTCGGTAGAGCGCCTCTGATGAGTTATGAATAGACTTTTAAAACGCTGTTTTTAGAACTTTAGTCAGCACTACTAAAAACCGGCATCGTAGCACTACAAAATACTGTTGTAATATTTGTAATGTTTGTTTGTTAGTCAACAGAAACTGCTCACTTTTATATTGACAAGTGAATTTATTATGGAAGCGTGTCTTCCGGATAGAGAAGTGTCATGGTACAGTTAGATGCCGTCATGATATAATAAATTATCGCTATTTTGCAGTATTTTCCTTTGATCGTTGTGTGCGATATTATTCCATCTCACTCTACTAGCGTGAGATAGGCGCATCTCAGCTCGCTGTCAAGACGTCATTGTGACGTCACAATGTTACAAAACAGCGATAAACAGATTATTTACGTTTTATGAAACTCGATGCATTTTCTCGTCATCTCATCTCGGGGCTGTCGCCCTTCGATGAGATATGGACGAGAAAACGCATCTCGTTTCAAAAAACGTAAATAACCTGTAAGTACCATCATGATATACTAAGATGTCTTCATGATATACTCAAGCATCGTTAAGATGTCTTAATGATATAGTAAAGTGTCTTTATGGTATAATAAGATGACGTCATAGTATAGTTAAGTGTCTTCGTGATATAGTAAATGATCATCATGATATTGTAGTAGAGTCGAATTAAAGGTTTTAATTTTATGAATATTTCCACGAATATTTGGCTATAAATTTTTCTATAAGATTTAGAATAGTTTAGAAACAAATTGCACTTACGTATTTTGGTATAGTAATTCTGGTTTATGAGATTTTTCCAAGTATTTTAGTCCACATGTTTACCGTGCTGACCGGAAGTGACCATATTAAAAACATCTTATATGACCCTCGACTATTAGTTGGTTTTGGCCAATACAAGTTTCAGATTCAAAATTGCTCCCGTAACTCTCGAGTCTTACCCGTTGTTAATATGATACTGTCGGTCAAGGTTTTGCTTCTATTGTCTCTTTGGGTATAAATAAAGCGAGTTTTTAGTTCCCAAGTTAGTTGCAGTTTGAGCCGACCTGCAGCCAGGTCACCCTCTACCCTACAGAACTATATTAGTTCTATTAGGTTTTGCAGAAGGCGTTCTAGATCTTGACCTTTACATAAGGTATGTGTATTCACTAGTTTAGGGACCGTCTCAAAACCATAGGCACACTTGGCGAACGTCGTAACTTAATTACACCATTTCACAACGCGAATTCATATTTATATCTTTTCTTATATCTCTGAATAAGAGTGAAATTTATTATATTTATAAGGATTTATTGCTGTAAACTCTATAAAATAGAGATGTTCATTTGTTTTTCCTAGTCAATAGGTGCTACTATTAATAGTAGATTTTTTTGTATAATTATATTATTTTGACTAGTTTTTACTCTATTTGAATTGTACTGTTACTGTTAGTACATTTACAATTGTTAATCTTTTGAATAAATATTTTGTTATTTAAATCATCTTAATTATTACAGCCATTATTTGAAACACAACAAGTGTATCCTCATGATCGAATCTGGTGCGAAGTACTACCACTACACGCCCAGAAGGGACTTACACTAGCCCCTTTTGCTACAATATAATGAAGTATCTTTATGTTATAGCATAATAGTTAAATAGTGAAAAAGATTATCATTATGGTTTATTTCAACGTCTTTATAGTTTAATAATGTTGCTTATTGATGTGGGTTAGTGTCAATATAGTATAACTAAATGTCGTAATGGTGTAGAATAATGGCTAAATAGTATGCTTGTTGCCTTAATGATAAATGTTTGTGTATCATAAGGAAGCTGTGGCGTTCCATACCTCTCCATCACCCTACAGACAAATAAGCTTTACCAGTGTTGCAGGTAAAATTACATGTATGGAAAGAATTGTAACAAACATACAAGAGGGTTACAAATAATCAACCTGATACTGAGCATGAAGGATTAAGATATTTTCTTTCTACCAACAATTCCTTAATGACTTTTGTTCAATCAATATTCAATGGGTTTAACAAAAAAGAAAGTACAGTTGCAATTTTCATCATTAAGAGAAAGCCTTTTGATAGTATAGTTTTTGAAAGTACAGTTGCAATTTTGATAGTGTGTGGAGAGAAGGCCTGCTAGCTAGAAGTGGAATCTGGGCAGACTATATTTTTTATGGACCTGGATAAGGGCACTTAATCTTAGAGAAGCCAGATGCATAGACAATGAGTATAGAGGGAACTGGTTCAAACTAATATTGGAGTTCCACAAGGATCAGAAATCTCACCCATTCTCTTTAACATCTTCATTTAAGACATTTTCTAAGATGTAAGAGCAGAAAAAGTGAAATTTGCAGATAATGGAACAATATGGCTCTCTGGGAACAACCCATCAGAAATGGAAAGTATATACAACATGACCTACAATCAATTTTATTTTGGACAAAAAAGTAGAGAATCAACTTGAGATAGATAAAACAGAATATTGTATCTTCTGGAGAGGTGGTTTCTCAGACAAAGACAGTCTGCGAAATTAGCACAAGTCCGCTGGCCCCTGGCCAGTAAAAATCCTTTCGGGCAAGTGAAATTTTGATAAAATTTATATTGAATATATAGGAGAAAATCCAAAAGTTCAGGATTCTGGCAAGTGAGTTGCAAATCCTAATTTCAAGCACTGCAAAGATATGAAAATAATATGGAAGGTCCATAACTACAACAGAAATCCAACATTAAAAAAAGCTCTAGATCTTTAGGCATTCTAAAACAAATTAAAGGCATAGCTAAAGTACCTGCCAAAATTTTGATTTAAATATACCCAAGTCCTCTTGGGTCCATAATGAATTAAGCATGTAAAATATGGCAAAATGGAAGTGAAAATCACCTTGCTAAACTTGATTCTGTCCAAAGAAAAGGACTCAAGTCTTTATCTTGATATGCCAAGTACAGCAAGCCTTGAAGTCTTGGAAGTAGCATCAAGAATACTACTCCTAAAACTGAGAAGGGAAAAAATGGCAATAAGGCTAACTAAAATCATCAGCTACCAATCAACCATCCCTGTTAAACAACTGTATACCTTGGGAGAAAAGAAACACTTTGTATGCCTTGCTTTGCTGATCACTTGTGCCATTTACAGTTTCAATTTAGCTGTTATTTAGTTACAGGGCAAAAACTACAAATTTCACTTATTTTTTTTATTAAATGGCAATAACTCCTATAAGGAGTCATCTGGCAATTTCAGACTAATAAATTGAATTGTAGGACTTGTATTGCTGATCATTTGTGCCATTTACAGTTTCACTCTAGCAGTTATAGTTTTTCAGTAACAGGACAAAAACGGAAAATTTCATTAAAAAATTTTCATTCAAGGGCAATAACTCCTACAAGTAGTCCTCTGACAATTTCAGACTAATTTATTGAATTGTAGATCTTTAACAGCTGATCATTTTTGCATTTTAGTTTCACTCTAGCTGTTATAGTTGATAGGTTACAAGACAAAAATGAAAGGAAAAATCATAAAAAATACTCATTAAAGGGCAATAACTCCTATAAAGAGTCATCTGACAATTTCAGACCAATAAAGTGAATTGTAGGACTTGTATTGCTGATCGTTTTGGCATTTACAGCTTCACTCAGGAAGCCATTAATCATGTTAATACACAACTTCACACTCAGTCACTAATAGCAACTATGGTAGACCTTAATTATACAATGTGCTGATCGATCAATTTGAAGAAAAACATACATTGATTCCTCGTTCTGTTTTTAGTAACTGTGGCCATCTGTTGATCAACAACCTGGATAAAAATTTGAAACTATGAACCCTAAGGGTAATTGTGGCCAAGTTTGAAAAAAAATTGGCCCAGTAGTTTCTGAGGAGAAGATTTGTGTAAAAGTTTACCAAAGACAACAGATGCCAATTGCAAGTAATAGCAAAAAAGCTCCCATGGACCTTCGGTCCAAGTGAGCTAATGAAAACACATTCTTTTAAACACACAGGTTTAATGGAACTATAGAGAACTCATTAAAATAAAATATTTTATATTAACTAAGTTTCTAATTCGTTTATTATGTTATCTCTGTTTTATACTCATAATACTGTACTAAATAACGGTTACTGAACACTATAAACACCTTGTGTTAAAAAAATTCATTTTGAAGCTTGGAAGTTGAGAGAATGCATGATTTAAAATTAAAATTTTAAAATGCAAAATTAAATCAGCTAAAAAACAATATTGCTTCCACCCCCCCCCCCCCCCCCCCCCTTGGGTTCATTATTGGGGATGACTATAAGACAAATCGACCCGATGACAACTCCCGGAAATGTACCCAATTAACTTGTGAACTTCTGGTTTGATTTTCATAATAACAAACTGATCAGAACTATAAACTTTATGTATAATAACAAAGAATTTGATGTTGGTGTCAGGTTGTTTCCCCCCCCCCCCCCCCCACTACCTATTTGCCCTGGGTCGTTTCGCTCCTCTAAATAAGAAAAAAATGTGTTGAAGCAAACAATAAGCGTATTTTGTGTGTTAAAGCTAATTACAATGTATCTTTAAATAGTAAAGCATATTTTCACAAAATTAGCTTATATTTGAAATTTGTGTATATATCTGAATATATAAGGACCAATATTAACTTAGATGAACAATTTGAAACACCAGATTTTTTATTACTCCCAGGGCTCGTACTCCGACCTTAAAAACTAGATGTCTAGAACAAATTGGATGCTATTGTACAAAACTTGCCATCCATCTCTATGTTCGCCTGAATATTGCTGAAATATTGCTGCTCGGGCGTTAAACACCATTAATCAATCAATCAATCCATCTCTATGTTGAGGAAAAAGTTAAAATCTGATCTGGTGAGTCCACCTTCGCACTACATGACTGGTCCAAGAAATTTCAATATTATATACTGTTGTCTTCACAATGAAGTTAGTAACGTAAACCATCACTTATATCAATCTCAATTCTCACTTATCTGAAAGTTCTTCTTTCTTTGATGTCCATTATATGAGCTTACTTACTACGGTAAATAAACTTTCAAAATTTAACTCACATCTATGTTAATACATTACACTTCTTGCGAACAATTCCAATCTCTATGCAGATGACAACATAGGAATTGCACAAGCAATGCTTGAATTTATCAAAGACACAAAAAGATTCCACTAGTTCTCAAATTTCAAATCTCATAAATATCATCAACTTCTAAAGCTCCTTTCCTGGTTTATAACCATTGTCCATAATTGTAATGTTTTTTTTGTTTTTTTTTCCACCTATTATACCAATACTTAATTCCCAATCACATTAATTCATTTTTTCATTTATCAAATAACAAGCTATTTAAGTACTGCTATTAATAAAAAAACACTACCATTATTCAATCTCCATAATTGTATTGATAAGCTAAATTTTTATATGTTATAACCAGAATCAGCCATACAATGTATTGTCCCAAGTATTTATGAGCCACGCTTCTTATGTTTATATTAATATACTAGTAGTGCTTTTGATGATTAATTAGAAGTGTATACTAGTATATACATGTATGTTATTTTGCATGCCTTGTTATTACAATCAGTTTTATAGGGGAGGATCATTATAGGCTTTGAATGTTTTACATTCCTAGAGGCTCCCAGGAGCCTGTATCACTCACCTGAAACCAAACAACCCTTTTTTATCCAGCTTTTCTTTCCTACTAGTATAAGATCTATAAGGAATTGCCCAATACTTCTGCAAAAGTCAGAACTCCTATAAAGAGGAGCTTTTGATGCTTAGAGGGATAAGGGAGGTTCACTTCAAATTTGCTGTACGTACCTGTTATAATTTTTAACTATAAGCTGAAAACTCTCTTGACCTCCACCCCCCTTTTCTATTTTAAGCCAATGTAGCTATGTAGGTAGTCAGCTGTCATGATTTGCACAATTTTGGTAGAGGACATCCTAAAGATGATGTGTGCAATGTTTCAAAGCATCCCTTTCATTGGTTAAAGAGAAGATTTTTTAAAATCAATTAAAATTGATTAAAAATAAGTTCAAGGCGAATAATTCCTAAACGGTTCATCAGACAATCTTGATCCTAAAGCCATTTTTGTAGCTCTAATAGAGCAGAACAATTAAGCAATGCTAACTTTTTCTCTAGTTCTGATTCTTTTTCAAGATTTTGATGCAAAAATGGAAAAAATCATCAATTTCAAACTTTTGATGCTGAAGAAGGAAGGTCTTTCTGTTTTACTGTATCTGTTATACTTTTTGAACTCTGTTATACTTTTTGAACTGTATTTTTACTCCCATGCCCCCACCCCCCCCCCCCACTTTACTGATGATGTGTGCAAAGTTTCAAAGCAATCCCTTCAGTGGCTTTGGAGGAGAAAATATATTTTCAAAGAAAAGTTAACAATGGACGCCAAGTGATGGCAATAGCTCACATGACCCTTCGGCGAGTTGAAAAATCATGTAATTTATTTAACTTGAAATTAAGAAACACCTTTAATTTAGAGCACAGTGTCAGTTAATTTAAGTTTAAATTTTTGAAATGTTCAATCTTCTATCAGTGGCCATTCATGTCAAAATTGAGATGGTTTCATCTAGATGGTATTGTAAAGCACTTAATCTTCACTTGTCTGTTCTTTGCATTCATTGTAACATGTGTAATGATGCTGTTAATTTTTAAAGAAACCACAACACCATTACTTATTTATATTTGGCTCGTTATTTTTATGTTTTTTATGCTTCATGTATTTTTTGTGCTTATGTGCTGTACTTTTTATGTAGTTTTTTATGTACTGTGCTTCAATTTTTAGGTTTGTGTATGTCCTATAGTGCCTATGCATATCTTTACATATTGATTTTAATTCCAAATAATTGTGCTTTTTATATTCCAACTCTGTTCTGGATTTTATGTTTTATTCATGTTTTCTTTGTAAGTGTTATGCCTAGTGCTAATGCATGTCTGAACACTCTTTCAATTGTGCTTTATTACATGCAAGCTTAGTTTTATACATATCGAGTAGGTTTTATGTGTCTCTTTGTGTGTTATATGTACTGTGTTCTGTACTTTCTTACATGCTAACATAGTTTTATATAATAGTATGTTTTATGTGTCTAAGTGTGATTAATATGTATTGTTGTATCATGTATGTTGTTATTTTTAGTCCGTTAAAAGCTCTACAGAGCTTATGTTGCTTGTATTTATAACCCGACTTCAAATAAAGTTTCTGTGTCTAGCTCTACAGAGCTTATGTTGCTTGTATTTATAACCCGACTTCAAATAAAGTTTCTATGTCTAACACAAGCACACGTTATGAGCGGACAATTATCACACAAAATTATTATAATATTATAATATAATATAATATAATATAATATTATTATAATATAATATTATACGCTAAATTATACGATATACATGTACACATAAACAATCGTTTATAATAATTTAACGTCTCAGTCAGTGTGAACGAGAATTGGGGCGAAACCACCGTGTTCATACTAGTGAATATGCTAAAGTTTCTAAGAAAGTTTTTTTCAAGGCAAAAAAAAGATCATTAAATAAACTATTTCCTGTCCTTAACATGCATGACATGTGTCAGAACATTCGGAACATGTCCAAGACCTTTGGGGGCATTCACATTGTCGTTCTTTATTTTCCATGTAGGTTGAAATATAATTGAAATAAGGACCTTATAACAAGTGAAGTATAAAATCATTTGGACTTACCGGGCAATTAACAGTGTGTGCAATCTACAAATTATCTTACTTTGCACAAAATAAAAATTGGCGAACTTTAACCTGTCTACTACTAAAAAAAAACCGGTAACCGGACAACTCGGATCGTGACAACTCGGACCGTAGTAAGAACCACTCGGCCCATAGAAATAAGACAACTCGGACCGCATTTATTACTTACCGTCTCATACATAGTCAAATGACGATCAGTCTTCGGAGTAAATGACTCTCTGTTACTTGATTGGGTGGTTTACTAAATCTATAAATATGTTTGTCATTTCATTGGTCTACGTCAGGATTGCACTAGTATGTGTACTGAAATTTCGATATATTCTTAGGTTGAATCGGGGTTGTAATCAGTATTTTATTGTAGTAATGTTACGTTCCACATATTGACTTCTATTTCATTCAATGCATTGGTCAGTGAACAATTATAAGGTAAACATTGTACCAAAATCTCCCAACTTTATAAAGCTGTTTTGGAAAAAAACTATATGCTCTATATCTTTATTTTCGTTAATCAGTATTTTAGTGTAGTAATGTTACGTTCCACATATTGACTTCTATTTCATTCAATGCATTGATCAGTGAACAATTAAAAGGTAAACAGCTTTATATAGTAGGGAGATTTTGGTACAATGTTTACCATATAATTGTTCACCGCTCATTTTAAACATTTGTTTAGGGAGTCAACTTTTCTTTAATTATTTTTTTAAAAAGCACGTGTGAAGTGACAACAGGCATTTAAATTTCTCAAGCACCATTGGATAATAGTTAAGCGTAAATAATGTCCTTACAAGGTACATGTACATTGTTTACCTATCCTACATATAAATTAAAAGAAACCCAGATACTTTAATAAATCCATAAAGTTTGTAATGCAGCTAAGAGACGGTTAGCTTTTTAGAAAAGCTAAACTTGTTCTTATACTGTCATTAAAGAATGCGAGACAACTCGGACCGCAGACAACTCGGATCGTGACCGGTGGGACCGTAATAGGACAAGTCGGACCGTGTTATTCATACCATATGGTTACAATAAACCAACTATTTAACATTGCATCTTCCATATGGGGTACCTGCAAGTAAGATTTTATGTGTGAAAATCCTCTCAAATTAAACCCCCGAAAGCAGTTGCTTGTGTAAGCTGACATGTTAAACTACATTATTAACAAATAAAAAATATAGGTCGTGCGGCAGAAATGACCGAAAATTTTGGGTGGAAAAATCAGAACTGAATGAAACCAACAAACTGTCTGACCTCCCCCTTTTTTTTTAAAAAAAAGCTCTATTTTCCCGGCTCTTATAAATGTTTCCCCAAATCAGGGACAGTCTATACTAGTATAGACTGTCCCTGCCCAAATATAGAAGATTTTTAATCAATTATGTTTCTATTTTTAAATTTTGCTATTTTTAGAACCTAAACATCCAATCAGATGCATCCGTGTATTTTCTTCTGATTACTATCTTCAAAAATTTCCCGGTGTAATGTAAACAAATATTTGGTTTATTGTAACCATATACGTGTAGTAGTTGACGTTTTTAATTCATTTGTATTTCCTTTAACAATATTAATTAATTGTATAACGTTTTCACGAAATTATTAGGTCCTCCGTAATATATTTTGTTATACACGTATCGGGACATTTCGGTGTCCCGAGCCCGTCGGGTCACTTATGGGGTATAAATACAGAGCAGTGACAGAAATTAACGGTCGCCCACTCGCCCACGGCGACTAATATCGTGCGGTTGGGGAAACATCCGACGATCAAATAGAAAATAATCCTATTTCACAAATAACACTTTTATTGTCAAACTATTCAGTAATCAATATCCTACAAAAACCGTGACTCTGACGTCTCTCTCCCCTCCAAGAACAACAACTTCCGGACCAAAACCGGAAAACGCTTACTTTCCGGAATGAAAAACTATTTCACACCCGACACCGACAACTACAATTCAGATATACAACATCCCCCCGCCAAAGAAAAGAAATTTTCAAATTTCTTAAGTAGTTGTCGATTTCGGTGAGAAAACTATTTATAAAAAGAAAAATAATGAGTGGTCACATTTCAAATTATAGGCACAGGTGCTTCAAAATTATCGCCTCAAACATATGCATATATATAGGAAAATAGCGGTACATTAGTATTGCAACACCTTGATATATGAATGTATTGACTTAACCATTGAAAGGCTAGCAGAGACCTCCTACTCTTAAAGAAATATTCCTACAACAGAGTAATAATAAATATAACTAACGCACACGGTTTCGGATATCCCACTCACTCACACAAACAAGCAGTATCATTACAATATTGTAAACAAATAAAAGGTTTTGAATCTAGCACATTCAACCAGTCACAATCATTTTGACAGGCCCTTCAAACCGCTCCTGTTCACAAAAATTACTTGCACGTATAGCGTACACTATAAGCACCTATAGTTGAGATTAAACCATAGCCTACAATTTTAAGACAGTGTGAACATCATAATACTCAAAAATACAAGAAAAACAAATTAAAAGTTATTTCAAATCCGTTCACAGCAAAATGTTACTATTAGTCCATCTGACCCATGGATCCGTAAACATAATCCCTGGCGATGCAACCATCACCAAAAACATATTTAACTGTCCCTGTTGCCTTAAGTCCGCCTCCAGTCCCGTACTTATTGGCGATGCAATCATCACCACGAAATCCAAAACAAATCAAATCACTGAATACAGTCATATAATGTATAATGTATACGGCGATGCCACCATCACCAACACAGAGAAACTTTCGAACTTAAAAATTAAACGCAATCTCCGTGTAAAAGTCTATGAACATGAACGCACAATACAAATTGTGGCGATGCTATCATCACCATTCGTAATTTTACGAATTTAACACATCTAATCAATTAAAGGGGGTGGCCGGGCGAGCAGAAGATCCTGAGCTTTGAGTGGTAAATCCTTTAACGAACACCAAATAGCATTTTGGGAAGGTTCGCCCACTCGCTGTACTAAATAAACAAATGAATTATCTTGTCTTTTCTTAGCCAGAATTCGTTTTATTTTCAATTGATCATCTTTTCCAGATTCTGCCTTAGTGATCGAATCTGGGTCCACATTATTATCATCCCTAAATCGTATTGGTTTTTTAACAGTCCGACGAGACCGTCGTCTGTGCGTGACATTTGTCTCATTATTTTCGATTTTTTCTGCACCATCACTAACAGCGGAAGTTATTTCCGAGTCTGTAAGTTCGGACGCACTTGAGGATTCTGATTTATTGGCATTTTCAAAGAAGTGTTGAGGATTGGGTTGTCGAATGTGTGCGAATTTAAGCCTGTTTATATGTACCGGTTGAGACAAAGTTTTCTTTCCTGTCGGGTCTCTTAATTTAATTAAATGGTCACTTACTTTTTCGTGCACAACATATGGCCCAGAAAAGATAGGCTTAAGTTTACGACCTTGTCCCGTTGGAATATCGTCCATATACACATAATCGCCAACTTTGATCTCGATTTCATTAATTTTCTGATTTTTGTTTGCTTACATTTTAGATTTTGATATCTCCAAATTGTCCTTTACTGTGTCGCGTATGATTTTTAAGCGTCCCGTTAATTCAGTCAAATAGGCATGAATTGAAGATGGCAATCCTTTAAATGTCATGTTTGGTAGCAAATTTGTTAGTGGGAAGTTAGGTCGCCTACCGTAAATTACTTCATAAGGTGAATAATTCGAACTACTGTTGACACACGAGTTCATTGAAAATACTATTGCAGGAAGTAAGTCTTCCCATTGTTTACCCTTCTGTACGAAAGGGGTAAACCGCTCAGCAAGTGTTCTATGTGTCCTTTCCACCGCACCCATACAATGGTGAATAAAACTTGGTGCAAAATCCTGATTAACCCCAAGCATTTTACAAACGTACTTAGTGCATTTTCCGATGAATTCTTTTCCCTGATCGGAAATAATTGTTTGACATACGCCATATTGACAAAACAGTAAAAACAAAGCATTCGAAACTGTCAATACATCTTTATTCCGAATCGGAACTGTAAATAGAAGTTTTGAAAGCATATCCACAGCTGTAAATATATATATGTTACCGCTAGGTGATATCGGAAGTGGTCCGTATAAATCAATTTCCCAGGCTTCAAATGGTTCGCAAGGTGTTGGAAACGCTGTGATCTTCGCTCTAGTTTTAATATTTGAAAATTTTCGGACTTGACATTCATGGCAAGATAAAACATAATCCGAGATCACTTTTCCCATCCTAGGAAAATAGAAAAATTCTTTTAGTCTGTCTAAAGTGTTCTGAACCCCACAATGTCCACCCATAGGTGAATCGTGAGCAATGCGCAAAATAGTATCTATAAGTGAACCAGGTACTACCAGTTGATATTTGTTAATACCAGCCGTTCTCTGTTTGTTTTGTTTTACGGAATGGTATAAAATATTTTCAACCAATACATAATCAGATATTTCAATCAACAGGCGTCTAGCTTTCTTATTAGAATCAGGTAACTTATCATCCTTCAAATAAGCAATAAAATGTTTCAGCTCATTATCCTCTGCTTGCAATGCAGATATATTCGTGCCCTTAAGACCAAGTTTACAAAAGATAGTACTATTGGCCATATTTTGCATTGGGTCCATACCTACTTGTAACTGTTGTCTTTCCTTCTGTTTCGTAAATTGTTTGTTCCTATCGGTAGTTATCTCCGGTGTTTCGTCAGTGTCAGCGTCATATGCGTGATCGACTTGTACCGCTTGTGCTACTGGCTCCGAAATAGGAATCTGTACTATCTGTTTGCTATTTTGCTCTTCAACATTTTGTTCTGATGAAATATAATCCTTTAAATCCGCTCCGTCTGGAAGAGTTATTTTGCCTAACGACTCCGTAACAAACGGAAAATACGGGTCGTCTTCAGCTGGACTCTCTGATAATTGCGCGGCCACTTCTGGGCACCGAGAAAGGGCATCTGGAAGCTGCATTTCTGACGCTGCTTTATATTCAATGTCAAAATTAAATTGTTGGAGCAGGGAAAGCCATCGCTCATAAATGGCGCCCTTGAACTGTTTTTGAAATAAAGGTTGTAATGCCTTGTGATCACACTCAACTGTGAATTTCATACCACGCAAGTAATCATTACATTCAAGTATACTGACGACCATGCCTAATAACTCGAGTTTAGTGGGTCCGTACGACTGTTGCCAAGAATTTAAACTCTTTGACCCATACCGAATTATTCTTGGTTTACTTTCCGGGTCTCTCGGATCAACCTGGTATAACATATAACCTATACCTAATGAAGATGTGTCAACGGCAAGTCGAAAAGGCCATTCATATTTCGGAAATTGGAGAATCGGCGCAGACGTTAAGCGTTGTTTTAATGTAGTAAACGCACTTTGCTGGTCGTCTAGCCAACAGAATCTAGCATTCTTTCTCAAAAGTCGAGTAAGCGGATTAATGATAGAACTAAAATTCGGAATAAACTTCCGGAACCAGTTAAACATACCTATAATTCTTCTTAGCTCCTTTACGGTACGTGGCGGTGGAACATTAAGCACGGCATCAACTCTGTCAGACGGTGGACTAATTCCATCCTTAGAAATCTGATGTCCCAAGAAAACACATGAATCTGCCGCAAATTTACATTTTCGTGGTCCAAGTTTTAACCCGGCCTCTCTGAAACGGCGAAATACTTCATTCAAGTCCGCAATGTGTTGATCAAAAGTTGATGAATAAACCAGCACATCATCCAGATAACATAAGCACGTATTAAACTGAAGACCGTGTAAAACTTTATCCATCAGAAGTTGAAATGTATTTGGACTTGTTTTTAATCCCATGGGCAATCTAAGAAACTGGTAGGTACCAAAGCACGTATTAAATGCCGTATAACGAGATGATTCTTTATTTAAACCCATTTGGAAGAAACCGGAAGTGAGGTCTATCGATGTCAAATAATTCGGTGTAGAGTCTGAAAATGATTCGGTTAACTCTTGCAAATTCGGTATTGTGTATCTAAAATCCTTAGTCTGAGAATTTAAATGTCGGAAATCGCAAACAAACGAAAATTTTGTGGGGAGCTTTTATCGGTGGAATTCATGCGTTTAGAAACTAGCACCACGGGGCTTGTTATCGGTAGATCGTCAGTTTCCTGAACGGGAGAAATAATTCCCTGCTGTAGCAGATTATCCAAATGATGCCGTAATACCTCCCGTTTCTGTGGTGGAAGGCGATACGGTTTCTGATGTTTCCCCACAAAATTGTCTTTTAAAGAAATGTTATGCTCCACTACAGTTGTGAATCCAAGTGCAGGATTGTCCTCTGTAACAAAAATGTCTTTGTTTTTGAAAATACACTCTGCAATTTTGTCACGCTCTGAATCATTTAATCTATCCGATATGTCAAATTCTTCTTGAATTTTTCGAATTTGTTCCCTCGGTACCGAGATACTGGTATCGGGACCTTTTTCATTAAGTGTCACGTGTTGTACTATAGGCCTATTTTCAGCCGGAAACGCTATACAAGTATGATTAGAAGTAATAATTTCAAATTCTGCAATCGTTTTTCCTCTATGAACAGTTATTGGGTTTGGGGTAGTGTTTAATATACGAACTGGTACCTTTCTATTTAACTGTACCGTAACCAAAGTTTTACAAACCATCAAGCCTTTCCCTAGCAGGTGTTTAGCATTACTACAAATGCCGTTTAGTCCTCCCGAGACAAAATCCGGTAGTTTACCCCAAACTATAGTTTCGGTATTTGGCTGCAATATAAAACGCTTACCAGACACTACTTTAACTGACCTAAAATTATAAGTCCCGTCACTGTAATCTAACATAATTTTTTCTTTGTGTAAATATCCTTTTCCCAGAATGAGCGAACATGATGTATTCTGCAAAACGTAAACCTCAATCAGACGTTTACCTTGTAAAACATCCATTGAAATTTTAGCAGTTCCAATTACGCCAATAGAGCTATTGTTTGCTAAACGAATTAAAGAAGACATTTGTTGAAATGATACCTTAGCACTTTCCGGAATGGACCGAAATAATTCCTGAGACATTATGTTAATTGAACTGCCACCATCCGCCAGGGCAGCAATGCTTAAATCATCAAATTTTACAGGTATATAGATAAAAGGACATTTATCGTCATCACTATCGTGGAAATCAGAAAAATCCTCGTCGGCACTTATTTCTGCTGACCCGGTTGACTGTGCCTGTCCCCCGGGGAATTCAAGTTTCCCGATCGGCTCTTATGAAATGTCTTGCATGTAAGCGCAACATGTCCATGCTGGTTACAAAGTTGACACGAAGCATCACATATATTACCATCGCCATTCCAGTTACATTCTTTTTTGTAATGACCGTAGCCCTTACATCGATAGCACTGAACATATTGATCTGATTGGGCGGACAAAGGATGTTGAAAGCGTGACATTTGTGGCGGGTATTGTGATGATCTAGTAGATTCTTGACTCGTAAAACGGGAAAATTGCTCCGTAAGAACACGAATTTGTTCCTTCAGTTCGTCTATTTCTGACTTTTGATAATTCGGTTGCGGTTTCGTTGTTCTTTTTGAACCTGCATTTAAAGAAATAGGATGTTCGCGGTACCCGTATGCTTCTGCCATTTTTGCCGCTGTAAGAGCTTGTTGTAAATCGGTTGGTTTGCCGGCCCTAACAAAAAATGCCATACGATCTGGAAGACCACTAACAAACTTTGCCAAAATTTCATGGTCTGGTTTTTGAAGTAAACTACCCTTTTCCATCAGACTACTATAAAAGTCTTCCAAATTTTGACCAGGTCTCAAACATAATTGGTTAAACATTTCACTCTCCATGAGTACGGCCGAACTTTGCCAATTAAAGTTAATATATTTCTCGCAAAACATAATTTCAACCAATTGCCACGATTCCCTTGTAGTGTCGCTAAGCGAGGAAAACCAAGTTAATGCAGGCCCCTTAAGCTGCAAGTGAAAAGCAGCCACACGACGCTTATCTGACAAGTCATTTAATAATGCATACGATTGAAATTCATCCATAAAACGCTTTGCGTTTTCTAACGCTTTGCGTTTTCTTGTGGATAGCCGTTAAACTCTCTACATTTCCCTATGTAATTCATGACGGTTCTACGTGTCGAAATTGTATGCAATACAGGATTTAAAGTTTTCAAACTAGGAAAATCTTCCGCTTTAGGGGTACTTGTCAAATTAATAGGAGCAGGTGTTTGTGGCGTTTGTACATCCGGTAGCGGAAAACTTGTGTTTTCAAAGAGAACTTGCGAATTCGGGAAATTTTCACTATTAAAACCAGAGTTTTCACGAATTTCGTTTTCCTCTAAAAATTGATCACCTAAAACTGAAAATGAATCCTCTTCAGTTTGAGTTTCGGTATCAGATAACGGGTAAAATTCAAGTTCACTTTCTATATCAGAAAAGTAGTTCATGGTAATTAAAAAGTGTCATGTTGATATTTAGAAAGTAAATGTTGGTAGTATTTATGGATAGTTTATCAAGAGGACGAGGCAATCCCCACCGAAACAACAAAATATACGGAAACACTTTACGTGGAATGGCGAGGCAGTCCCCACCAGGCAACTCTCTAAAACATGGACACACCTATTAAATATTAAAAAGGCGAGGCAATCCCCACCAGGCAACTCTCCAGAAAAAAAGATACAATTACCTATGTTTACAATGGCGAGGCAATCCCCACCACACGAAATATTTTATTTTTAAAACTTTATTTACAATCTGTAGCAATCAATTTGCAAAGTTGTAGGAACCAATATTTAGCCAGCACGGGACATGGGTGAATTCCGTCTTGGTATAAGGCACAAAAATTGTAAGAGTATGTACTGACAAGGACACCTTTCTTATCTCTACCACGCTTGCAGTTGACCAAATCCAATGAAAATCTAGGTGAACGTTTTTTAGTTATCCGGTTGGTGTCTCTAATAAAACGATTTACTTCTTCAATTTGGTCTTCTAATTTTCTATCAAACTTCTTTAATTGTTCTACTTCATACGAAGAAAATGGCTGTCGTTGATGTTCTGAATTCCAATATAAAATAGAGTATGGGGGGATTTCAAGGAAAACAACATCCACATTGTCAAACTGGCTAGTGTAGTTGTATATATTTCGCAAATTGTCAGTAACAGTTTTGACGGCTGAATTATTTGTAGTCGAAGTAAGATGAATAAAGCGATCTGCCCTGTCTTTGGTGGTTAAATTACAATTACCAATCCACACATACAGTACTATTTTGGGGTGTCTTTGTAGTTCCTTTTCTAAGTGATTTTTTAAAAAGTTGACTTTTCACACGTGGCCCCTGGTTTACACCACCAGATTATGTCCCTTTGAAAGCTAATATCCACGTGTTGTTCTATGCGCAAGCCTTTACTGTCTGATAGAATAATCGGTGTCTTACTTATAACTTCATGTTGATTAAAAGTTTTCTTTAGTTTGCCAATTTGTTTTTGTATTTTCGGTACACTCATGGAAAATGGTAGATAAAAGTTAATGCGTCACAGGAAATTACTCACGCGGTTCCATAAAACGAAAGAAGAAAGCTCCAAATTTAATACATTTCAGTTCTCCACCATATCGTGCGGTTGGGGAAACATCCGACGATCAAATAGAAAATAATCCTATTTCACAAATAACACTTTTATTGTCAAACTATTCAGTAATCAATATCCTACAAAAACCGTGACTCTGACGTCTCTCTCCCCTCCAAGAACAACAACTTCCGGACCAAAACCGGAAAACGCTTACTTTCCGGAATGAAAAACTATTTCACACCCGACACCGACAACTACAATTCAGATATACAACACTAAATTGTCAGCTGGGCGATTAAAATCTTGTTTCAAAGGAGCCCAGCTGGCGACTAAATTCTCAATGAGGACCTGGGCGAGAGAAACTTGTTGATAAGGGGGCCAAACCTCTCTGACGAAGCTTTTTTTAAATAATAAAGCATTTTATTAACGTACATGTTTACCGGAAACAAAAGTTACTTAAACTGATCCCGAATTTCGAAACCCAGTCGCGAAACACGGAATATTTCGTGTTTTTTCCGTAACAGATCGTAACTACAATCATTTTCTGTTTTCCGATATGCAATCGTCGATGTGGAAATTTGTGAAAGGGGGCAATCCTCCGGATAAAAAAAGAAAAAAGGATGACAAGGAGGAATATTATAAGGAATATGAAGCCTCTAAACGATCGAGAACGTATTTAAAAGAGTGGGAGAAGGGCCGAAGTTGGTTAATTAACACCGACGATGGGATTATTTGTTCAATTTGTAAGAAATTCGGGGATAAAAATGTAATGAACCAATTTATTAGCGGTTGTGTTTCATACAAATTAGATAGTGTACAAAAACATCAAAAATCAAAAGGCCATGAGAAAGCGGTCCTTCTATACAACGCAAAACATGAAGCAAAATCTAAATCACAGGCAGCAAAAATTATACAAACACTAAACAAAGAGAACATTGAAAAGTTAAATATAATGTTTAGGAATGTACACGCCATGGTCCAACACAACCGCCCCCTTAATGATTACGTTTGGCTTTGTGATCTGGATGAAATTAAAGGGCTCAAACTAGGAAACACGTACAGGAATTCCAAATCCGCAAACTCCTTCATTAGGGCTATTGCAGAAACTGAGTTTAAATCTGTAGCATCTACAATTTCCACATCCAATTTCAACTGTTTAATTGGGGATGGATCAACAGACACGTCCGTAAAAGAACAAGAAATGTGGTATGTTCGAAGTGCAAGGGGTGGTGAAATTTCAGTTAATTTCCTTGGTGTAAAAAATGTGGAACGAGCAAATGCTCAAAATATAGTATCAGGAATAAAAGATTTGTTGGCTGAAAATCTTTTATTAAACTACAATGATGTCATCAAAAAAACAGTAGCGCTCTCTTGTGATGGAGCTAGTGTGATGGTTGGATGTAGGTCAGGAGTCAGTGCTTTATTGAAAGCAGATCAACCGTCTCTAATTACACTTCACTGCATGGCTCACCGCTTAGAACTGGCACTGAAAGATGCTTCCAAGAATGTAAAGCTGTATGACAAGACGGTCTCTGTTCTATGCATGGGCTTGTATTATTTTTATCATAATAGTGCACTTAATAGGGCAATATTAATGCTGTACAGAAGTTATGATGCTTTACGAGAAGATGATGATAGGTTGCTTATTCCTACAAAAGCTGGTGGTACCAGGTGGATTGGCCATGCACTTACATGTGTTACAAATCTAACTACGTCATACAAGTTCATTGTTGGTCATCTTGGACAGGTACACAAAATAAAGCAAAAAAAAAATAATAAACAAAAAAAATAACAAAATACAAAAAAACAAAACAAAAAAAGCAGTCACACCGGACAAATGCTGGATCGCAATGGTCCTGACTTAAGTTAGTACAATGTACAGGCAGTGCCAGTTCAAACGAAATTTTGGGTTGAACCATGTGTTATGGCACCAAACCTTCCTCTTCCATTGCGATTTTAGGATCCGAAATGACAAAAACACAACATGGTTGCAAGACATTAGAGATATCATATTGAGTAATATAAATATGTTTTCTTGTCAAAAGTTACTCAATTTGTTTATTCTAATACATTTAATGTTTTGCAAAGCCTTTTCTTTTATAACATCCTTGCACAATGTTTTCGTCTTTACTCTTAGCGTCCGTCATGATTCATTTAAAGTGAAACAAGAAACACTGTGTGCAGTCTCATAAAGGATAGAAGTTGGTACTTCATATTGATATTATACTCATGGCTCAGACTGGCATTTTTATTAATATATCATGACAGTGCCCGAGTGACTTGAGTATACGTTTCTCAAATTAAATCATTTCAGCTACCGGCATTTAAAACATTTTATTTCAGCTGTCCGAGCCAATTGAGAGAGTATCTGTTGACTCGAAGGCCAAGGGTATAGCATTTTTAAAACTCCTTAAATCAAAAGATGTTGTTTGCTTTCTTCATCTTCTCATGGATGTACTAGAAGTTCTAAGACGGATGTCCTTAATACTGCAAGATAGAACTAGCCTCATTTGTGAGCAGCATAACATCATGGCAGCAACTTTGGATGTTCTCAAAAAGTACCAAACAAGGTAAAATAAAAAAACAAATCTTTAACCATATCACATACATGTTGTTGCTGGAACTTATGCTAAATTATTTCTTTGTACATATAGGTAATTTTTAATCATACTTATATTTTGATTTCAATAAATTAATGCTTTGTTATAATATTTATTGACTTTTTAATCTTTACATCTTTAAAGCCCAACAATTTCTAATCAACATGTGTAATAAATTAATAACCTAAGGCATGTAAGGCTTTGATTTCTACATGTAATAATAATTGAAATGTTCAAATTTTTAAATTAAATTGTAATCAGTGTAATTTATTTATCACTCAATATCCCATTTATTTCCTACTGAACAGTGATGGACCACATCTTCGTAAGGTTATGAATCAGAATGAATTCCAAGGAACTTCTCTTAATTACTGTAACATTGTGGAATTCACTGCTGCAAGGAAAACATTTCTTTCAGATATTATTGAAGCTATTAGCAAACGATTCTCTGAGTTTTCTGAAACTGCAGTCACAAGTGTTATATCTGCTACTCGAATTGCTAATTTTAGGATTTGGCCAAAAACTTGGGATTCATTGAAAGGTTTTAAAATAAAATGTTTATTTTGCATGCTATTCTTTTGGCCAAAATTTAATTTGAACAAAATTATTTATACAATTATTACAAGTTTGACTTTGTCTTTGAAAATATCATTTTAAATTTTCAATTTCCTTTTAAAAACATCCAAGATAAATTTTGGCCAAATGAATGATTTTAATTTTAAGTAATTGTTCAGTTATTGTTTTTAGTCTTCAATTTGAATAATGTTGAAATTACATGTACTATATACACCATTATTAAATTTATAAATTATGCTGATAAATTATACATATTAATTGAAATTTAATTATGATGTTACATGATTGATTATTTAAGAATCATTACAACAAAATGTTAACTTCATGGTCACTAGCCTGTCAATTTAGGTACTTTCTCTAGCTGACTGTTTTATTCCATTTTTGTAAAAGTGTCAGTCATGAGTCAGAGTGCATTGCATATATCATGTATATAAACAATTTACTATTTAAATCATATACAAATTACAAATGTATTTTCAGAACATTACACACTGTATCACATTATTTGGTACACATAATAATTGTTTCCAAACATTTTCAGAGTTTGGTGACAAAGAACTTCAAGTTATTCTTGACCACTTTAGGACAGTCCTTGTGGATGTTGGAGTAGATGTAGAGGATGCTGAAACTGAATGGACAATTCTGAAAAAGGAGGTTTTAGACTTGTAGGTTGTTACAGTTATTTCAAATCATAATCTGGTTGTTACTTGATCATAATTCTTGAGTTGAAGTTTACATATCCACAACTGATTATACTTATAGTCCTTTTCCATAATTTAGACTTTCAGTGATTGCCATGATACATATATTATCTCAGTTAAACATTAAATCATGATAAGCCTTAAAGATGTAAAAATATAACTCTACTAGTAAGAAATAATTTAGAATAGTGTTCCATAGATAAGAACAACTAATGATGCCATCACAGGAATGTTATTTTCTAATATGTTTTATTTTTAGGGAGCTGTTAACAGAAACTGTAGATTGGAAGTTGATCAATGAACGTATGGGACAGTACAAGAATATTCTGTGTGTTTTTGATTTGATATTAACAATGTCTCCTTCAAGTTCTGAAGCTGAACGTGGCTTTTCTCAGCTGAAACTAACAAAAACTGATATTCGAAACAACTTAGGTCAGGATGCTCTAAATCACTCACTTGCAATTAAGTTGCTGTCAGCACCAATTAAGCAGTTTAACCCATTGGAAAGTATACAGCACTGGAACACTAGTTCTGTCCGAAGCAGAAGGCCAACTCTTAAGGACAAAGACAATTTACATGTGGACCATGTTTTAAGACTTGAGGGTGAGAGAGAGGGGAATGAAGCACAAGAGGTAGAGAATGAGATTCAGGTGTTAGATGAGGAGAGTGAGAAGGGTGAGACAAGTAGTGAAAGAGAAAAGGAGGACTATGTAAATAAGTTATTAGATGAAATGGAGAGAATTAAAAATAAACTGGGGCATGATGATGATGAGGAAGGGGAAACAGATTCTGAGGTAGAAAACGAACTGAATGAGGATTGTGTATATAAAAAACTTTTGTAAAAATAAAGATGTACTTAAAAATTTATTAAATTTTTGAGGGTGCGTGCCTTTTACACGAATTGTTCATTGACACCTGGGCTACTACATTTTGATCTGGTCTCCTAAATTTTAAAATGTAGGGGCCCAGGTGGCTACTGGCTAAAAAAGTTAAGTTCTGTCCCTGCAGAGGTCCCGTTGTCCCGAGGGGGGCCCGGATGAATACGTCATTTTGAGACGCAGAAGTCACGTAAATTTGAGCCAGAAGATAATATTTGGTAAGGAACGTCAACTACAATCAAACTGCACAATTTTATAGCTGGAATTAATGTAATAAAACATTTGCTGTTGAAACGTATATCTCTTAAGTCTTTTACCGAACCTGGAGGAATATTCGTACATTTATAGTACGTAAACAGTCACAACGGGATTACTAGCTGCCTATACCAAAGACAAATAAGACTCCCGTTACATACGGTCAGAGTTGTCCTAGCTATACCTTATGGTCCGAGCTGTCCTATAATTTATGGTCCTAGAAATCTATATTGTCATGTAAAAACAAAGTTTTTTTACTGACGTTTATTTTATTAACTGTACAGCAGTTGACCAGACTGAATTAGTTTGTTGTTTGACATGAAATTTACTATGTATCAGAAAAATAAATCAAAACAAAAAAGCTTCAACGTATATTTATTTTAAAATAAGGGAATTGTTTTCTGAATTCTTAAGATTTAATGTTGTTAATTGTGTCTCATTTCTCATCTTAACATTTAGCCTTTATATAATTAAATCAGTATAATTTACATTCGAGTAGAACTGTTTCAATTTACTAAAAAAAAATTATAACGTTATTTTTATAAATATTAAAAACATGGCTATCGTATTTTAATATTTTAATGACAGTATAAGAAATAAATGTTATCCGAGTTGTCTTATTTTCTACGGGTCGAGTGGTCCTTACTACGGTCCGAGTTGTCCGGTTACCTCATTAAAATATTAAAATACGATAGTCCTTTTTATATTATTTATCAATATAGATTTTTTCTAGTTAATTGAATTGGTTTAATATTTTTTTCTATTTGAAGCTTTAAACACCAAATAAAAAATACCAGTATTCTAAGGAAGCCTTAGAAAATAAAATAAACATAACAAAACAAACCTGTGTGTATTGACGCAAGCAAACTGCTAAGGACGCCTTATCAGTAAGCAAGCAAACCAAAACAAAAAAATTGTAGCCCAGACTGAGTCAGCTTGTATATAGAAATGCCGTACTATAGGGAAGCCTTATAGAAGTATGTATCAAATTAAACTAAAAATAACAAGTAAAACATACCGTAATCAGATACACAACTAGGAAGCCGAATAGTGTGTCAGTGGTAAAAATAAACTTGTATATAGGAAGCCTTATACAAGAGAAAACTGAACTAGAATTTTGGTTGCACTATAGGGAAGACTTATAGAAGTATGTATCAAATTAAACTAAAAATAACAAGTAAAAAATACCGTAATCAGATACACAACTAGGAAGCCGAATTGTGTGTCAGTGGCAAAAAAAACTTGTATACAGGAACCCTTATGCAAGAGAAAACTGAACTAGAATTTTGGTCCGACTAAGGAAGCCTTACTCAGACCAATAAAATGGATACCAGACGATGGCAAAAAAGTCAGTATCACGAGTAACAAATGGTAATGATTGTGCCGACGCATGGGTATGTCAACTCTGTGTGAAAGCTTATGTGGAAAAGGACGCTAAATTGCTTGAGTGCCAGAGGTGCAAAAACACTTTTGTATAAAGTGTCTAAATAAACCTAAAGCAGAGTACGATATGCTTACAAAGTCGGACAGTATGTGGTTCTGTGTGGGCTGTAGAAAAAAAGTAGAAGAGAGGATAACAATTGACCTACAGATTGAGGAAAGATGTAGAGAAATAGTGGAAAGTTATGAACAAAGGATCAGTTGGATTGAAGCTTCAATTAATACCAAATGTGACAAGTCACAGATCAGAGCAATTGTCCAAGAAGAAATATCGGCAAAAGCCTGTGATGAGCCGAAGATTAGGGATATAATCCAAACAAACCTAACTGATCACAACATAAAGGATGGTGCAGATATTGCTACATCATATATTTATATCTAGTCCGCTGGACATAGTGCAGGCGAATTGGTGCCACAGTGTCACAACGGTGTGAGTTCGAATCCCGCTGAGGGAAAGCAAAAATTTGACAGTGTTAAAAATCTAATTCAAACAGTGTTGGGCTTAATTTGTAGACGTATATATAAATATTTGATATTAACCCTGTATTTCTGATGTTTCAGAAATTCGCTGGAAAGATATATTATATGGTTGTCACAATACTTAGACGTTTGTATATATATATAGATATATATATATTCGTTTAAAAATATGTACAACAACATCTAGATACAAAATTAAAGCGAAAACAAAGTTTTACACTTTAAAAAATTGCACAAATATTTCGCCTGACCAACAGGCTTCGTCAGTGTTTTTACAACGAATCAAAATATATATATATATATATATATATATATATATATATATATATATATATATACGAGATGTCAAGGAGAATGTGTCCTCCGCCATTGAGGAAATACGAGAAAGGAAATCAAGGGAAAACAATTTGATCATTTTCGGTCTGAAAGAATGTAACTCGGACAATAAAGAAGAAAGAGACCAGTATGATAATAAATGCATAAACCAAATCTTTACCGACGCCAAGATAGAACTGCAAGATAATAATATTAAAGGATCAACAAGGCTAGGCAAGTTTAATAAAAAACAAAGGGAACAGACCCCTATAATTATTGACGGTTGACCCAAGCTAGCTCTGTTCAAAAATATGTACTTCATCAAAAATCTACCACAATACCAGGGCGTGAAGGTGAGTAATGACCTCACTAAAGCCGAAAGAGAAAATGAAAAAAGATTATGGGAGGAGGCAAAGAAATTGAATGAAGACAGCCCTTTAGGAGACCGCATATACAAAGTAAGGGGCCCACCTTGGGCCAGGAAAATAGTATCGGTACCAGTAATAACAAAGAAAAAATAGGACATGATAGACAAAAAGATGTTTTTAACTGTAAAAAGTCTATAAAAAAATTTAAACAAACTGATGTAAATAGTTCCACAGTTCTACCCAAATTGAGCTGTTTTTATACGAATGCTGAACAACTTTCAACAAACTGGCTGAATTAAAGACTAGAACCAGAGAAATTAAACCTAATATTATTGGCATCACAGAGGTCAAACCCAAAGCAAATAGATACAAACCAAACACACCAGAGTAGTCAATGGATGAAATTGGGTATTACAACATGTTCGACAAGAATATAGAACAAGACGAAGGAAGAGGGATGATACTATATATTGATAAACTCCTTGACACAACAGAAGTGCAGATGGACACTAAGTTTCAAGAAAATTTGTTTGTACAAATAAAGCTGAACCAATCAGGCAGACTACTTGTAGGATTAATATATAGATCACCATCTAATAGAAGCAAAGAAAATACTGAGGAATTATGTAAATTACTTACAGAAGCAGCAAACAAACGTTATTCACATATTCTGATAATAGGGGACTTTAACTACCCAGACATTGATTGGGAATGCTGGAATACTAAAGGAGACAACTCAGGGAAGATAGAAAATAAGTTTATGGAAACAATATTAGATAACTTCTTATTCCAACATATAACAAAACAAACAAGAGGGAGAGGAACAAATAAATCCCACACACTAGACTTGCTCACAACAAACCAAAAAAACATTATTTCAAATATAGAGTACATGAGCCCCTTGGGAAAAAGTGACCACTGTGTGATTACTTATAACTACAATTGTTATGTTAGAACCAAGGACAAACCACGTATAATCAAACTTCTAAACAATGGACACTACCGTGATATGGTCGAAGAATTGAAACAAATAAAATGGTCAGACATAATGAACCACAATATCAGCATAGACCAAAATTTGTCTACGTTGTTATATAAAATGACAGAAGCTGAAAGTAAAAATATACCAACGAAAGAAATAAGGAATTCTAAAAGAAGCTCTCTTTCCCAATAGACCAGAAAACTAAAGAATTAATTAGAAGAAAAAATGCACTATCCAGAAAGGTATCAAATAACAACGACCCAAGTACCAGACAAGAATACAATAAAGTCAGAAATCAAGTTACTGTAACTGAGGAACTTGTCGAAAAACACTTGGCCAAACTTAAGATAGATAAATCGCCTGGACCTAATAGACTACATCCGAGAATACTCACAGAGACTAGAGAGGCAATTAAAGAACCATTTATCTTCATTTTTAACCAATTGCTAACTTTATGAATGGTACCAATGGACTGGAAAAAGGCCCAAATTAGTGCAATCTTCAAAAAAGGAATTAAGACACAAGCCAAGAATTACAGACCAGTAAGCCTGATGTCTATTGTATGTAAGATTATGGAAAAAATAGTACGAGAGCACATAATTGACCATATGAAAACCAACAAACTGTTCTCAAACAAACAAGACGGCTTTATAAACGGAAGGTCGACATCAATTCAATTACTGGAAGTCCTAGATAAATGGAAGAAGCACTAGATAATGGCTACAATGTGGATTGTATTTATACCGACTTCGAGAAAGCATTCGATAAAGTCCCACACAGAAGACTGATGAAAAAAGTAGAGATTTATGGCATCATAGATCCAATACTAGAATGGATAAGAGATTTTCTTACTAAGAGAATTCAAACAGTATCAGTCAATGGCGAACACTTAAATCCAAAAGAAGTGGCATCGGGCATTCCGCAAGGCACAGTTCTTGGCCCTGTGCTATTCGTACTATATATACAAACGACCTTCCAGATACAGTGAGCTCAGATGCATACCTCTTTGCAGACGACACCAAAATATTAAAAATTAAAGAAACAGTAAGAGACAAATTAGTACTACAGAATGACCTGAAAAACTTAGAGACCTGGCTACTCAAATTTCACCCAGAAAAATGAAAGCATATGCATATTTCTAGGCCACGGGAAAAAGACAATACAATATTTGATCTCCTTGGTACAAACATTAATAAAGTAGACCACGAAAAAGATATTGGGATTATAATAGACGAGAACCTATCATTTGAGAAACATAAATGTGAAAAAGTCTACAAAGCAAACTCAATATTGGGGCATTGAGAAGGACCTTCGCACATATGACACCAAAGCTCTTGCTCCCGTTGTATAAAACATTAGTAAGAACCCATCTAGATTATGCAAATTCAGTGTGGGCTCCATACAAAAAATGCCATATTGACAAACTTGAAAGTGTACAAAAACGAGCGACCTAACAAATACCAGGTTTTAACAATCTAAGCTACCCTGAAAGACTAAGAAAACTAAAACTACCAACTTTGGCTTATAGACGAATGAGGGGAGATATGATTGAGACCTACAAGATTATTAGAGGAATTTATGACCCAGATGTATGCTCCTTCTTAAAACTATTAAGTGACACAAATGCCAGGCATAGTACAAGAACAAACTCAACTAAGGCTGTCCAACAGCGCTTCAACACAAACACCAGGAAAAATTCTTATACTGTTAGGATAGCAAAAATTTGGAACAAACTACCTGAATATGTGACTAATGCTCCTACCCGAAATACGTTCAATTACCGTTTAGACAAGTTATGGGGAAGTGAGGACCTCTACTACTCAGATTTTAGAGCTGAGATATCTGGAAGATACGGAAATATAAATATGGATTCGGAAACTATTGAGTCCAGCGAAGAAGTGACAGATGACACTTGTGCTGGAAGGAACCATTAAGTACCATTAAGTAAGTTTTATTTAAAATTTCATCATATGCTGTAAAGGGTTGCAAATGTAGACGATTGTGAAAGGCAAGCAATAATCATCTTGATTATAATATCTCAACTTTGA
Source organism: Limnoperna fortunei (assembly GCA_944474755.1). Lineage (NCBI taxonomy): Eukaryota > Metazoa > Mollusca > Bivalvia > Mytilida > Modiolidae > Limnoperna > Limnoperna fortunei. The sequence goes on along the minus strand of OX104116.1, from coordinate 17,301,603 downwards.
GAAAAGTACTTTAATAAAAAAAGGCAAAGTTTTGGAAAGACAAAATATGTTTACCAATAAAAATACATTGATCATAGTCACGTGGTTCTGTGGGGGAAAAATGTGAATGTAAGATCGGCAGTTATCGTGTCCTCGGAAAATCAAAGAAAACATACCGACAAGTTACTATTTCTATTGATTTAATTTTATTGTAATTAAAATTGTTTCAAAAGATTTGCAATTAAATGTATTTCAAACGTAAAACTAGCATTCATGTGCATAAACATTGCTAAGAACTTTATAAAATTTTCAGAATTTAAAATAAAAAAAATTAAAAAGCCAATTAGAAGAAGAGTCTTATTTTGCTAAACAATTTATGAGATTATTAACTTCTATGATGTTGATGACCTTTATTCGAACGTAACTGAATTTTTTTCTTTTGTATTATTATATATATAACTTGCTTCGTTAAAATAGCTTAACATCAAATATTTAAATCTTGAATTATAAATAAAAATCTATAAAATATATCTTTTTTTTATTATTGAAAAAATTTCTTTTCCCTACCAATTTCTACGACCTTTTTCACTGATTCGGACATCAATTTTTTTAAATAACATGCCTATTTGAAAATCTAATTTTCATATAAAAATCATAATCTAAATTTGCATTTTAGCGGCTTATTATACGCGTCTAATTGGTCTTTCATTTTAACCTTTCATCAAAGTTCAGTGTCAGGTAATAAATAAACAAGGCACATCTAATATACAATTAAATCGACAGAAATATCTCTGCGCCCCCCCCCCCCCCCCCTTTTAAAAACCATCGCTACCACACAGTTCCGTTCGCGAGAATTTGGGATTTCGAAACCGTCAATAAACAAAACCCAGGGAAATTAAATTTAATGTTCAAGATTGATTAATGTTCTATGTAAAGGTTCCATTTTCTACCTTATAAATTTGTATTGGGTAAAAAGCTCATCAGAGCTTGTGTTGTACTGTTCTGTTATGTGTGTGCCGAATTAAAAGCTTTTGTAATGTATAGTTTATTGTATTATGAAATAATCCAGAAATAAGATCAAGGCTTTATTGATGAGTGGTCACAAGCGCGTTAAACAAAATATAAAAATGCACTTTTATTATCAAATTGTCTAAGTAACTAATAAAGGAAACAGAAAATATACATTTTATCGTGTTATAATAAGAATGCATATACAAATTACGAAGCTTACCATATAAATCATGAAATAATTCAAGAAATACAGTTAATTGATTGGATGTCTGCTTTACGTCCAGTGAGCAGTATTTCAGCTATATTCAGGACGGGAACAAGTTAACAAACAATAAATCAACGGAAAATATGGGTGGGATGGGTCGGGTCACAGGGATTACCATTTTGACCGGCCCTGGAAAGTATGGCGTTTTGGGTAGGGGCGGACAATTTAGCCAATTTTAAAATGCATTATTTTTATCAAATCATTTTATGAATTCCCATAAAAACAAATACATTCACATTCTATTATGTGAAGATTAGAAACTGTATAAAACTACAGTACAAGGCTTAAGTACCCTATAAATTCTGATATAACAAAAGAAATAAAATTGAAAATTATCGATAAAGTCAAATTTACAATCATCTACATTTTTATGTAAAGATACGAATGCAAAAAAGATATGAAGTTTGCTCTATCAAGCGTGAAATAATCCAAACAAAAAATATAATGATAAAATTGAACCGACCAAGTCTTTCTAACATATACATTACGTAATATAACGTAACTAAATCTAAAAATGCCTTTTTATTATCAAATTATCTAACTAATTAATAAAAGAAACATAGATATTTTATTTTGTAAAGATAAGAATGCATTTAAAAAAATACTAAGCATACCCTATAAATCGTGAAATAATCCAAGAAATAAAATTGAAGCGATGTTCCCTTCTAGCCAGGTCAAAAGCGCATTAATATACAATTTTGTACATCTTTACTACTCCTTATTAGATTAGGACAGAAAAGTCAAGTTAATTTTATTTATAGTCGGTAAGACAAATGATAACAAAATTATATACATATAACATAAGGTCTGATGAGCTTTTAAAACCGACATTAAGACATGCGAGTACAGACAAACAAAGCAAACAATACATTGCATACATACAATCAATGATAAAAACATCTTTAACATGTTTAAGGACAAAATACAGTACATAAAAGGATGCAGACATGAGAGATTTTCTCCGATATAAAACATAGAAAGTTCAGGTAAGATACATAAGTACATAAAAACGAGCAGACGTGGGATATATAAAAGCAAATAAAACAGAAAAAGCACTAAAATATATTAATAGCATACACAAGCATCAAAAAGCACAAATGTTTATATATTAAGAAAATAAAAAGATGTATGAAAGCCAAAGCATAAAAACATGCAGCACTGAAAGGAGCACTAGGGATTTCAGACACTGGTGATGTCAGGGGTGCCAAACTATATCTAACAGCAAAAAGGTTGTTTGTCTGGAACATTTTTGTCCTTTAAAGTCCGAGACTAATTTGAAATATCGGTCGTTCATCAATTTATTGTTTTTTAGAATTTCGCAGAAACATCAAATCATCTCACGAATGATGTTTCTCAATTACATGAATCTGGTAACGGCACAAAATAGCGCGGTCTTGATCGCGACAAGGATGTCAGCGGACTTGGCATTTGCAAACTACACTTTTTAATTAAATGACTAGACGATGTTTGTTATAGCTGAAGACTCAAGTCGATAGTTACTTGTAGATGTTTATCATAGCAGTTAAAATCTAAGAAATAAATTATGTGTAAATCATATGTAATAGTGCATGTATTAAAAGACAAAAAATATTAAGTGTCCAAAAACATAACTTAGAACAACTTGTTTCAATGTTTTCAGGTTTTCTGGAAATGCTTATATTACAAGATTTTGCACCAGTAAAATTTAAGAGCCTTCAGACCACTTCCAATTTAATTTTGCTCTGCCTTGCTAGCCTTGTTTCGAACATGCATTTTGTGATATAGGAATTGTCTGAATAGACTTTGGCCTCGGTTGCCGAGTGGTTCTTGTAGTAAGTTATCTATTATTGATCACGTGTCATCAACATTGATGTTGCATTTTATTTTATAATACCTTAATTTTATTTACAATGTTAATCTTCCATAGGCCACCGTGACATATAAGTACTGTCAAAAAAATTACTGTCGGAAAAATACTGTCACCCGATACCATAGTTACAGAATGTTCGAAAATTATACTGTACCATTCGCGCATGCGCAATATTTTTTTTACATTTCCGTCGTAAACAGACGACAATAATTTCAAGCAACAAACGTTTTTATACAACAAACGAGGCAGATTTAAAGATTATGGATACTGTTAGTTTACTTTGATTGTTAAATTGCAGTTTCATTACCATTATAACATCAATTAAATAACATTTTATCAAAGATAAAAGGGTTTATATAACTCAAGTTTGAAAGTTTTATTAATTATTACCGTCTCCCGTACCACATGAAAATAATATCGTACCATATGTAAACAATGTCGTAGAATGCGAAAAATTGAAATATTTTATTGTATAACATAATAACATAAACAAATATTCGTAATAAAATCTTTAAATTAACCTAAAGAAGATATTTTCAAAATTATTAATTAAAAAAAGGTATTTGAAATAATTGTTGTGTGTAAACAAATATGGCTTTATTATTCATTAATAAGACATGAAAGCAATAATGACTTTCCGTAAAAATTTTGTTTCCCAGTGCTGTTATGAAAGGCAATTGACATGACAATATTGAAAATAGTAGCTCATGTTAAAATAGTTGCTAAGCTTTAAAAGATATTTTTTTTATCTGCGTCATTACGTTGTTATCTGATATTTTATGTTATGACGGAATAATTTTGTTAATAAATTAAAAAATAAAAAATAAAAATAGTTTTTATTTCTATTTACCACTTTGATCGAAAGAGCAATATTATGCTGAAATTGCATACAGGTTTTCATTAATACACTTCCCCATATGATACGAAATCATCATATTAAACTATCCCATATGGTACGAAATTGTCTTAATACAATCCCCCATATGGTACGAAATGTACGAAATGGTTATGGTACGAAATGGTTTTAATTATGGTACGATTTGGATGGTACGATTTGGTTATGGTACGAAATGACTGGTAACGTGCGCATGTGCAGTGTTTGTAAACAATATGGCAACGTCCATTCGTTTTGAAGGGAGATAGTTTTATTTCGTTTACGTGACTTTACTAGCCACAAGGCTGATATATGGAACTTGAGACTAGATCCTGAAGTCTTTCATTTTTCCTTGCGGATGTCAAGGAGAGTTGACAATACCACGTTCATTTCATCAGCGAGTAGTCTTGTACCCTCCCCCCTCAATTGTGTATTTACAAATCGGAGGAAATGCTGAAGAAGTAGTTGCGATTTATTTACTTGTGCAAGTTATTTACATATAGGCGTTGGAATCCCATTGATTATTGTAGGACAATTACTTTTGCACAGTCCTTTATAGACCTTATGTTGTGGGTCATAGCCTGACAGATATTATTTGCATCAAATTGTTAAATGGACAACTTGTTTGAACAATATCCCTGGCGTAATTTTCACGAAACATGGAGGTTTTGGAATTCTTTACATCTTATTTGTAATGATGGTGTGCATTTAAAGGAAGAAGGATTATGGAAATACTATACAGAAGTGTACGCAGTGCAAACCTACATGCTTATAATATCCTTGGTAATATCTATCCTTTTAGAATTTATTTACAATTTTTTAAAATTTAATGTTGTATTTATTATTTATGTTGTTGCTTCAATTACAAATCTGAGTATTAAACACTTATTATCTACATGTTAAAACAATAAACTATCATTCCAAAATACATGTACTTGTAGTTGTACAGTAAGTCAATATCAAGTAGTATTTATACTAATTATTCCTACTATATGTATGTATTAGTTATCCATTTACAGAGCATTTTACACAAGGTTTTACATCTTTAAATTTACAAGTTATTGCATTTCTAATGTATTCAATAATGTTTTATATAATGTTTAAAGCTGTAGATTTTTGTATTCGGTACATGGTACAAACTTACACATACTTGGACTCATGCATATGGTGACACATTATTTGTACATGATGCATTTGGTACTTGGTACAAACTTGCACCTGTTTCGGTACATAGTATTAAACTTGCATATATGCCGGCAGATGGTACATGGTACAAACTTACATATATTGCAGCACATGGTACATGGTACAAAATTGAATCCACTTGGGCACATGGTGCCATATTATTTGCACATGGTGCATTAGGTACATGGTATATTATTTTAAATATACTGCAGCACATGATACAAGGTACAAACGTACATATACTGCGGCACATGGTACATGGTACAAACTTACATATACTGCAGCACATGGTACATTTGTACAAGGTACAAACTCAACATATATTGTGGCAAATGGTACATGGTACAAACTTGAATCTACTTGGGCACATGGTGCCATATTTTTTACACATAGTGCTATTTGGTACATGGTATCAAACTAACATATACTTGGGATCATGGATTGGTGACATTTATTTGTTACGGTGCATTTTGTACATGGTATTAAACTTGCATATACTGGGGCACATGGTACAAGGTACAACTTGAATATACTGCAGCACATGGTACAAACTTGTATCTACTTGGGCACATGGTGCCATATTTTTTACACATAGTGCTATTTGGTACATGGTATCTAACTAACATATACTTGGGAACATGGTGACATTTATTTGCATATGGTGCTTTTGGTACATGGTTTTAAACATGATATACTGGGACACATGGTACAAGGTACAACCTTACATATACTGCAGCACATGGTACATGATACACACTTGAATCTACTTGGGCACATGGTGCCATATTATTTGCATTTGGTACATGGCACATGGTACAAAACTACATATATTACATATATTTGGGCACATGGTGTACATTATTTGCACAGTGGTACATTTGGTACATGGTACAAAATTGCATACATTTGGGCACATAGAGCATTTGGTACCAATTATTTGGGCACATGGTGCCATATTTTTTATATTCTTTTATTTATTTATTTATTTATTTTTATTTTATTTGTTGTATTTGGTGCATGGGTACATGGTACCAATTTATATTTATCTTTGGCACATGGTGCCACTTTATTTGCACATGGTGCATTTGGTACATGGTACCAATTTATATTTATCTTTGGCACATGGTGCCACTTTTTTTTTGCACATGGTGCATTTGGTACATGGTACCAATTTATATTATCTTTGGCACATGGTGCCACATTTTTTGCACATGGTGCATTTGGTACATGGTACCAATTTATATTCACTTTGGCACATGGTGCCACATTATTTGCACATGGTGCATTAGGTACATGGTACCAACTTACATACACTATGGCACATGGTGTATCATTGTAAGCACATAAATCTATTAATTCATTATGTATTTTTCAGCCTACCATTAACCATTTGTTGGTCTTCTTGAGAGATGTGGCCCACTAAACGCCAGCGTGAAGTCTGTGATCTTCCAATGAGACAACAGAAGTCTAAATATGGAAGACAAGCTGTACCTGTTAATGTTATAATAGTCTTAAGGTCAAAATAATGAATAATATAGTGATGCAGTTCCAAACATGGCATCTTCATATATCTGTAAAAGGCACAACTTCAGTCAATAGGACTTTTGTTCTGATGCTACCTTCTGCAATGCCAACTTCGCCACAAATTGATTATGAAAGACTGGCTAGTGAAATTATCACAAACACAGTACCAATGTTTACGTCATCTTTATCAAACCCAGAGGCACCGTAGACAGTATCAAGTCAACCTACAAATGTTCAAGTAACAACTTCAAGTCATTAGTTAACAGTGTTTTAGGTTCAGAGCCATCAGCTAGGTTTGAAAATAAATATACAAGTGGTCAAAGGCCAACAACAGTTGAACTACAGGTATCCCCCTTGAGTCACATGTCCCATTTAAAATTAAAGACAAAATTTGGAATAATGTTTCCATTGATGTTGGGTCTCTTTCGCTCAAGAATATGAATATTGAAACTTGATCAGACACGTTCTCACCAAAGGAAGTGTATGTTAACACGAAACAAAATAATGCAAAGCAAAAACACATTAACTCCTTAAAAAATTCCCTAACAAGCCCCCTTTATGCTGAAATACATGAGTACTATTAAAGAAATACATTGCTTGATAGGACTAGATGCTTTCTTTTTTTATGATGAATCTTTTCGTAAGTTAAGGAAAGAACATCAACAGCCATGGCAAGTTGTTATTGATATATTTATAGGAAAGCTAAGTATATCGGGTTTCCTCAGGTACAACACAATAAAAAGCAGTTTCAGTATAATCATGGCAAATGACATAACCAGTACTTTCTTTAACAAGGATATGGTACATGCCATATATACAACAAGTATCAAAGCTGAAAACTGCAGAATTTTTTTTTTTTTTTTTTTTTTTTTTCGAAAAATTCTCATGTGCTTTACAGTGGATCATGGGAACTAAATACCAGGCAGCAGGCATGTCTCATATAATTGACGACTCTTATTTCATGGGGTCTGGTGGTTCAAATTAATGTTTAGAAGACCTTTCCCAGTTCTTAAAATTATGCGAGTCCTTAGGAGTTTACTGTTTTCCCTCAACTTCATTGACTATTTATGGTTTCAATGTTAATTCAATTAGCAATTAGGAACTGTTTAAACAAAAATTTCAAGCACAAGGAGATTACACTTAAAAAACTTCAATCATTAATTTGGTAATTGAATTTTACTCGTTTAGTTGTCTTTCCGGGTAGGGCCTTCTTAAGGCGTTGGTTTGACCTTACAGTTAAGGTAAATAACATTAAAATAACATCAGAGACAAGAGCTGACATGGCAGCTTGGATGTGTTTTATTGATTGTTTTAATAGTAAATCTGTATTCATGTCGCGCAAATGGCTGTCATTAGATCATATGCAACTTTTTACTGATGCGGCTGGAAGTCTAAGACTATGCTGTTATGTTTGGGGACGATTGTTTTGCTAATGCTTAACTATACGAGTTATTTCCCTCATAGTATTGCAACAAGGGAATTATTTCCTGTAGCGATTACAGTTGAAACTTGGGGGAATAGTACGAGTAACTCTAAGATCATTTTCTTCTTCTCTGACAATCAGGCGGCTGTTCAGGTAATGAATAAAAAATCTTGTAAAGTCAATGTTATTATGCATTTAGAAAGACGTCTTGTGGTTGCTTGTTTATATTGCAGCATACGTTATAAAGCAAAACATATTAAAGGCACATTGAACATTGTACCTGTCCAACTTTCTCGATATCAACTTCAGAAAGGCAAACTAACAGCACCTTGGTTGTCCCAGCCCAGACACACCTACCCAGTCACTTTTTCTTACAATCTAGATTATCAAGTCAAAGATTTGTTACATATGGCTTTATCAAAATCTACCATATCAGCATACAGGCATAGCTGGAGGTTGTTACTACAGTTTTTGTAATGTCAGAAAGATATTGTTGACATTGCCAGTATGTCCAACTGTTATTTGCGATTTATTGGAGACTTATTTACAAAGTCTTATTCACCGTTTACAATAAATACACTCATTTCGGCAATTACTAGTAATTATATTCACAAAATTCTTCATTTATCCGACTTGTCTAACTCGTTTTAGTACGAAAATTTTTAATGGATGCAATATAGCTCAGAGCCATTATTGATGACTGAGGTCAGCCTAAAATAGTAACAATTGTTCTTCGCTCATTTAAGGATATAAGAAACAATCAACCAGGGTCTATATCTATTGAAGCCCAAAAGGTAGTCGAATTTTTGTACTGTAAATGCATTGTTTGCATACAACTCCTAGCGGAATATCCATTGGTCCATTTTTCCAAGGTGGAAAACCAGTAACACATAGAGTTGTAACTAGCAAACTGTCCCAACTATTAAGTTTTATTGGCATAAATGCATCCCTTTATAAGGGACGCCGTTTTTCGGATAGGGGCAGCAACACAATTACAAATGTAGCACAATGGGGTTGTTCAGAAACCAACATCTGGAAACTTGGCCGGTGAATTTCTAGTATTTCCAAAAATACACTCGTATAACATCCTATCAGGTATATCTATCCCTGTTGTGATTGATTCATATCAATGAATATTCAGAGGTCAGGATCTGCCTGCTCTGTAAAGAGTGTCACAATTTACATTTGTGGTATTTTTATTGAAGGTCAAGATATGCTTGCTTCAAATAATATGTATAATGGGCAGAAGTTGTCTGCTCTTTAATATATTTCATTTCAATTATGTTGTGTTGTATCTTGCCGAGTGCAGGATTTGCCTGCTTTATGTTCCATTTTTCAAATACACTTTTTGATTTTAAAGAGTATATTTTTATGTTACATGAATGTGTCATTTATATCCATGTTTCTGTGAATTTTATGTTTTACTTATGCTGATGGCTCATATTTGCTACATTTTATGCTGCAGATACTATTTTTAATAACTAAATTTAAATTGCTCATACATATGACTAAATTATTGCATATTACTTGAAATGTTTGCTCCCCATGCATATATTGTTGAAGGTCAGCAGTTGGCTGCTTTAGTATATGCACTTTTCATTGTCATATTTTTGTTATTGTAAGCAGTGCTTGCAACTATTCAGGTTTTTGTCTAAATATATCTGTGTATTTTGAATGTAATCATTTGGTTGCTTGAGATTATAGAGCTTTGACCTTTGAGTAACTGGTTGCCAGCGTTCATTAAGGTTCTAATTGTGTTTGGTCATGTAGGGTTGGTATTCCTGTTTACAGGTACATATAATTGTAATATCTAGATGTTTTATGCAACACTTTTTTCATTTTACTTAGTAACCTCTATTTCACTGATCCACCAACTCCAGGTATGGCTGCTGCCATGTGTACATGGCTGTGGCTCATTTTACAGGCCATCCCTTTTTTGTTTTTGGAGCTTTATTATTAGTAGATCATTTGAAGTTAATGTTTTCATAATATTATGTAATACCATCTGTTTTATGTATTTTATTTTATATGTTTATACTTGTTTTAATTTGCGTCATTAATAAAATGACATTTATTGAATAAAGTTGTTCATGGTTTGAACAGGAACCTATAAATCAACTAGTTATAGTAGTCCCAGGTTTGAATAGTTTTTCGGTATAATAAAATAAATGTTACATGTCTGACAGGGTAACAGTAAAATTGTCAACGTTCGCGTCGGTTGACAGTATTTCCTAATGTTGACAATTTTACTGTCACCCTGTAAGACATGTAATATTTATATAATGCAGGCAGAATGTACTCGACTCCAATCTTAATTGACAAGGATTGCCGGTTTTCCGTTCGAATGTTGTAGGTTTACCCCGAGTACTCTTAAATTGGCCGAAACAAAGTAATCTTAATTGACAGCCTTAAAATTCCGAAAAATGTTTCACATATATTTGCATTTGTTTAGTTGGAAATTCGAGAAATTTGTTTTAAATTGTGCCGTCTTTCTTTTATAAATAATCTGCACAATAATAAAACTTATTACATTTAAGATGCATTTATTATAAGCAAGTGTAAACGCAATACATATAAGTAATGTATTCATAAACAGCAGAACTGTAGAAACGTGTAATTATTGACACAGATTAAAGCAAAATCTATACAGCACGGACTCGTTAAGGAGTGATTTACTATTTTCGCATTTTAAAAATTCCCATGTTATTAAATTTGATATAATATAGATTTGTTATGCTAATATTTCGTAAACAATTTTTTTCTTTCACGAAGCTTCTATTCTATGAACTTGATTTTTGAACCTGCACTAATACATGTAGACTTAAGTCGACTCAGAATGGAGATCAATCGACTCGCACGGTTTCTTGTATCTGTTATATATATTATTAAACAAATACAAACTCCGTCATTAGATAAGTACACCAAGAATTATTAAAAAGGTATAAAAATGTACATCTTTCATTACAAAACATGCAATATTAAATGACGTACTGCAATGATATATCGGTGGCGGTCATGTTGCTTTTTTTTGCATTTTGTATTCTTATATTCATTGGCTTTAAAATGGATTTTATTATATACCAATATTTATTGTAAGGAAGGGAGAACCGACGTGGAATTTATAAATGTCGTCATGAGATAAAATACTGCAGGATCACTAAAATTACGAAATTACTTAACAATGGACTTTGGTTTTATTTCAAAAATAAAAGAACTACTAGATCGTTAGTACCCCCCCCCCCCACCACCACCACCACCAACCACACACGCACCAAAAAAACAGGGTAAATTTTCATGATTGTGTCTGAAGTAGTAAAAATTGTGTTCCTCATAAATTTGTTGATAAAGAGGAGATAATCGCAATTAAAACTTGATTTTTGCGAAAGAAAACTTGGAAAAACGGAACACAAGTTTGGTACTAGTATGTAATAATTGGTTTACTCCACAAAAAATCGTGAAAAAAGATAATATGAATTATTCTTTAGTTTTATTATAAAGTAGGTATGATTTTGCTGAATGGTTTAAAAGGGTGAAACAAAACGTTACATAAAACCATCATTGGGAACTTGCACCAGTCACTTTTATTTTGATTTTGAAAAATTGCTTTATTGAACTGAAAACAGGGAACGCCTCTCTCATCGCTACTGTTCTTGGTATTAATTTGAAGTTTTTCTTAAGTTTTACCTGGTTTTGGAATGTATTATATCTATAAAAGACAACTATCCTCTGGCAACTTTTTTTTCTATTGACAACTCGCATCTGTTTCAAACGTCAAAAATGTTATCCATATTTTTTTAATTTATTAAACATGACGACTTGATTAAGGTGAAAAACAAAACAGAAAATTACATTGATGAAGGGTTAATCATCAGTAATTAATTGATTGGAGTTTAACGTCCAGCAAGAAATATTTCAGCTATATACTGGACGTGATAATTTTAATAATCGTAATACGATATCAGTGAAATATAATAATCCTAACTCAGATTAAAATGTGAACTCACACAATCGTCATGCAAAACTCGGTTGGTATGCTTTAAAACCAGCAAACTTTGCGAGCTGGCAATTTTAAAATGCAGGTTTACACTAGTTAAACAATACGATAGTTAAATATATGTTTCAGATTTTTAGAAAAGAAAAAAAGTAAACAAAAGTATTTTCCAACTCTCAAACAAATGAAAGAATAATTTGAAACATCACTTTTACAGGTATAAACACTGCTGATCAGCACCTTTACTATGTCAAAGGGCCAGAAAACCACGGGTTTTATACCAATAAGTGATGCCCTTAGGGGTTTACGTTATACTTCATAATCAATGTATTACACTATTCGATGCCATCTTATCAACTGAGCCAGTTTCATAATAGCACGAACAGTTTGGACTGATTATTAGTGAGCAGTTGGCACATATCTTGGCAATTTTCGTCAAAGGGTCGGAAAGTAGCTGAGTTGATCCGATTGAGTTTAGTATAATAACTATGAAAAATAAAAGCAAACATATGTAAGTTATTAATTGATTGAAGACTTACTCTTTGATTTTATTTGATATTATTTTTACTGTTATGAGAAAATTGGAAACGATATATGACGTGAACTGATATTTGCTGCGATTACTTGTGATCGTCTGCCGCAAGTTCGTTAAAATTCAAGACTGTCTGTCATCAAAACAAACCCCATATCTTTTAAATGTAATTGTTACATTCTTACATTATGATTGCACAATGTGTAGAATTTGTGACCCTTCTGATTCAAACTGAATTTAAACATACTGCGGATTGACGTTGCAACTTCCAGTTTTTGTTTGTTTTTTTTTTGTTTCAGTAAAGAAGAAATAACCCTTTGCATCTCCGCATTCAACTGAAATTTTCAGCCACATTCAGAAAAAAGTTAATTATTAGTCTAACCAGCTAGTCGTACTTGCCATTTAGCTTGTATCATGCAGAAAACCACCATTTTTTAATTTTAGTATCCTGATATTCCTGGCAGTAAAGAGGCTAATATTGCTTTGACAATTTTCACACATTGTTATGATTTAGTTGTGTATTTTAATTTTTAATATAATTAAAAGGTAAAATTGTGTTCTTTTAAGAAATAGCTCTTTAGTTCTTTCAGCGTGTACATTTTAATAATGTTATGATATTATTGTTAAACCTAAATTGTATATTTTTCAATAGCAAGACAAAATTATAAATGCTGGTATTATAGTCACTTGCTTCCAGAACCTATGCATATACGTTTATAAAGTAGGGAATACAAACATTGAAGCTTATAGTTAGCCCTGGACAATTGGCTAAAGTTTGAAAATGAGATTTATGATGAAAAATGTGTCATTTTTTTATTGGCCCTAAATCATCAAAAAGAATCTGCTAGTAAATTGATGGATGCATATTTAAAAAAAAAATCGAAGACTGTGTCCATATGACACAGATGCCCCCGCTGAATGAAGTCCCAAACAGGAACTTTGTCGACAGGTCTGAAGTCGCTTAGGACGTACAACTTGTGATACTGAACCACCCTGCCAAATTTCAAATTGTTCTCTTGTACGGTTTCTGAGAAAAGCTTGTCGGAAATTCGTACGGAAGGACAGATGGACATGAGTGAAACTTAATGCCCCCGACATGTCGTCGCGGGGGCATAAAAATACTTTATTTTACTTAATTTACAAAATTTATATCAATTAAACAATAACATTTTTTATTTGGCCATTATGTCTTCAAGAAATACATTACTGTATGTCTAATCAAGGCAAAAGAATAAGTGAGCACGGAAAGAGAAAAATTCTTGACACTTTGTATCTGCGAGGCATTTTGTGAAGCAAAACTAAAACAATTGAAATTCAGTCCTCAAAAATAACACCGTTCTGATGGACCACAACCGATTAATAACCCGGTGATTCTGTAACTTTCTTCAAGTTTCCGGACTAATTGTCTGGCACAGACTACTAATTCATTGATTATTGAGACTTTTTTGGAATTTTTTTATTTTCGTCCAATGTTCTGTATTTCTCATCACTATTTATATAATATGTCTTTTGTTCAGCACAATTGTTGACTATGCACAATTTTTACTATTAGTAATATGTTATCACAGTTTTATACTGTATAGTTGTGTATGCTACAGTTTTATATTTGTACCCTTCCAATTTTTTGGTGTCTCATTTCCATATTGAGGATGAAAACATTAAATTGGCCTTGATGAAAAATGTTTTAAAACAGATTAAATATAGAACATTATCTACTTAATTTAAATGAAAAATACCCATCAGCAATGTAATTTTGAGTCTAGTTCCCTTTTTAATTTTTTCAAGGATATTTTTGCTACATTTGCCATAAATTTATACTTCAAAACTTTTGTCTTTCTTGTGATTGTCAGTCCATGGGTTAACGTATTTTTCACCATGAAATTGAGTTCTTGCTGATTTTCTAAGTATAGATTATATTTCAAAGCTTGATTTTTGTGATTCATTATATACCAACGACTACTCTGTGCACATCTTGAATCAAAATAAGCAATATGGAAAAAAACAATTTTATTAAAATGATTTTCAGTAGGTACATATCGTTATATGAGCTGGTTATGGATAACAAGAAAAAATATATCACTCTTGTTTTAACACTACATGAAATAACTGTTTCTGTTTGTTTGTTTGTTTGTTTGAATGGTGTTTTAACGCCACTTTCAGCAATTTTTCAGCTATTTCATTGCGTCTAGTTTTTATTGGGGGAGGAAGCCGGAGTACCCGGATAGAACCCCCGACCTGCGGTAGGAAAACTGGCAATCCTTGTCAATTAAGATTGAAGTCGAGTACACCCTGCCTGCAATGAGAAGCGAACCCGCAATCTCAGTTTTGACAGACCACGTGATCAATAGTAGACGAATTACCTTGACTACTCGGCCACCGAGGCTCCGTAACTGTTTCTAACTTATTAGTATCTTTGGACCAGAAAATATATTTTTGTTTATGTACAACTCCACTTTCAGCAAGTTTTACAATAAATAATATTACTTAATTTCCGTAAGCAATAGAGCTCATAGGCAATACAGTCAATTTAATGAATTAAATTTACATACACATAATAAGTAGTATAAATACATACAACATAATTAAGCGGATTATGGTAAACAAAAGTACATTAGCAGTATTTACGATTTTTTTTCAGCTACATATAAATAGTTTCTAAGGTTATTTTATTCTTTAATATTTCGAACAGACATCAACTGAACAAACTTAAAAACACGGTTTAGTCCAATAATAGGGTTTGATATATTTTCTTCTATCTTCATTATATTTTTCACATTCTAAAATAAAATGATACTCATCCTCTAAAATTTTTTTACTACACATTTCGCAATAGCGATTACATTGAAAAATTTCCCAGTTTCAACTTTTAAACAATGTGCATGTATACGGTATTTACATATCAATGGTTTATAAAAATAATATATTGGGCGGCTTAAATAAAAGTGAAGGTTATGTCCTTCATGTATGTATCTATAAAACAAACATTTTTGCGAGCTTTCAAAATACGCATACACTTCACTGATAAAGTTTTCAATAACTCTCTGTTTAAATTCGTACAAGAATAACTTTTCACTACGCCTTGAGACAACCATACATTATTGTAACCGTAAGCGTATAATATATCACAAATTTTACATGCCCAATTCAACTTGTTGCTTTTTAGTAAAACTTGCATCATACATTTCTTCATAACAGTTCTTCAAAATACAATGTCAGATTTTAACAATTTTAACCAATAATCGATCATTCTTACATATCTAGTTATATACAATGGTACACGCCCAAGTTTACAATAAACCATATAGTTTGTAGTACTGTTTTTAACTTTCAGGATTCTCTTTATGACAAGTGTAAGGTTTCTATATCTAAGCCTTTATGATAACCCCATGTTAAGCATCTATAGTTCACAATACTAGCTATATATTATCAAACAGTGATAACACGGTTTCTACATTAAAGATTCGTCTTTAAACTTACTATGCAGACTAATCATACCTTGGTTATACAACATTTTTTGCGTATTTGTAAAAGTACCATTATAATTAAATAAAACTCCTAAAAACACAAATTCATTACATATTTCAATTACTGTCCCATTTATGGCCCATTTTTCACACGGATTAATTATACCTCTATTTCTGAATATGACAATTTTCGTTTTGGATAAATTAATATACCGTCCATATTCATTAGAATATTCATTTACTGTGTTAATCAGCTTCTGTAATTCTTCTTTACTTTCACTAAAGAGAACTGTATCATCAGCATACATAAGTAAGTATAGATTTAGTAATTTAAGTTCATATGACTCTCAACCTTTTTCAATGTCCTACTTCGAGATCATTCACATAAATTGAGTATACAAAAGGGGATATTGATTCTCCTTGCATAAGAAGTACTCTACAATTAAAAAGGTAAGAAAAACTTCCATCTAGTTTTACACAAGATTTTAATTTAAAATACATTGATATCACTAACTTAGTTGCCTGACACGCCACTTTTGGCTAACTTCTGCCATAATACATAATGTGATACACTGTCAAAAGCTTTTGCGTAGTCTATAAAGCAACAGTATAAACGTTTCCTTTTACTTAACAGAGTGCAGTGCAAATATGGCCTCACGCGTGCCGTGTCCAGACACAAAACCAAATTCCGCATCGGTTCTAACACTGATTTCTTTACTCTATGTGATAAGTCTTCGATTGATAATGGAAGTGAACAGCTATCCAATATGTCATAGCAAAGATATTCCCCTATAATTATTCGTTTCATTAACCTATCGTTTTTTGAATATTGGCACAATAACGCTTTTAACCCATAGCTCAGGTTCCAGAATGGAGAATAACGTTAAAGTTAAAGAGTTTATACAATAAAGGCACTAATACGGATTTTCCTTCAATAATATATTCGTTTAATATTGTGTCAATTCCTGATGATTCTTCACTGTTTAGTTTTTTTAATACATGATTTATTCCGTTTTTCGGTCTGTCTAGTTCTTCAAAGGTAGCTTCATTGTTTTCGAATTTATCTGGATCCTCAATTATATTATCCTTTGATGTCAATGATTTGAAATGCTCAGAAATGTGATATTGTGGTTTACCACCTTTTTTGCTTTTTAAATTTTCCGTAGAAGCGTTTGGGTTTTTAATTTTAATAGAACTTAACATATGTCCATGTTAGTTTTTGTAAGATGTAACATCGTTTGAGTTTAGTTTCCAAATATTTATACTTTTTTTTCGGTTGAGATGTATTCGGTTTTCATTTGAATGACAACTGTTAAAATTGAATAGAGCGGTTTTATATATAGTTTCTCTACAATTGTTTACATTCATCTGTTATCCAAGGCTTATATTTTGGCCTCGAAAACTTGTGTATGTTTTTCTGCAATATCCGATAAAATGTCGTTTAAATTTTTTTACATTTATATCAATTGTTTATCTCTTGTCTAGCAGCTTGCCGCGACAGAGCTCGAGTTTACTCAATAAATCTTGAAATCTTGTTTCCGTATCTAACACAATTTCGTCCACTAATTATTCAAATTTATCTCTGTTACGAGTAAGTCCCTTTTGACGTCATATTTGAACCTTTCATGCCTTTTATAAACATCACATTTTATTTTATTTTTAGTGTCTGTCCGTTTGGTTGATATAGCAGACAATTACCACACGGCATTTGATGAGCATATATATTAAACTGATGACAAAACCTACAAGGACGTTTTTCAGTTGAAATTTAAAAACCCTAGATAAAACAAAAGCCTGATGTTATAAATCAATGAAAATAATATAACGGTATAATTCCTCCAAATCATAACTAGTTCCTCCAAATGACAACCTGCTTCTCCAAGTCACAGCACAGTCATTTTTTAGGTCAATTATTAATTTAATAAAACGCTGGTGGTACAAGAGTTAATGCTACGGTTTTTCCTTTTAAAACTAATATTTTTATCAGCAAACAACCACAGTAGCCCTAACCTAAGTCTTTTATTCAGAGATATTATTCCGTCAGAATGATTGCCGACCCACTCCATTATCACTGCCAAAAGTTCTAGAGCCGTCATTACGCAACAGATGAGAAAGAGCTTTTAATAGGTGACAGAGCGATCATCAAAGGGTATGATGACATTCTAAGATTTTTCATTTTTTTTCTATTCACGAAGCACACTGGACCACAATAAAAATACATACCTTTCCTAAAAAGCGATTTTGGTTTGGAATTTCCTATAAGAACTTTTTCTTTACAGCATTCGGCTGTCATTGGGATCGATTGGTATCCGTGTGGATGCGGAAAGATGATATTCCACAGATATTTGTTATAACCAATTGACAAGAAGATGACCATACCATCTAGATATTAAATGCGTATACCAGCAAAGTGTGACAAGATATGTCCTTTTAAACTTATTTGTTTATCGATTCAGCCGCTCCCGTTTTTATTTAAAAAAAGAAATCGTTGTAAAGACATTTGTGGAAAAATTATACGATAAAATTAATAAATATTAGCGATGAGCCAATAGTTTCTATTCCGATACTTGCGCCAGCATGACAGAAAAAATGCGACATCTTCGGTGACGCGACTTAGGACAAAGATTTGTGCTAAGATGGTCTTAGGACATGACTTAGTCCTAAGATATCTTCGATAACATGGCCCTATGATATCCTCTCCAATCAGAAACTTTGAAATAGTGATTTCATCCACCTAACTGCATGGTAAATTATTTAATGACCGGCTGCACGTTCTGCTAGCCTTGTTGATTCAGATTACCATCTCCCACCTAAAAAAATCTTTTTTTCACGTAACTATTGAATGTAAAGTTATCTTACATAAACTTCATTAATTTAATATCATCATCTAATTTAACTCGAAAGTTGCCATAACAAATTGCGTGAGATTATTCTAGTATTCAAGCAATTAGAACTTAAAAATTCAAAAATAGCAACCTGATTCGGCAGAGCAAAATACAAAAAACCTTGATGAAATCTTCGTATTTTATGTTAATACAAATATTCTCAACCGTATTCAAATTGATATAGCGTGCATGTGCCCAGATTGGATGATTGGATAAGTTCTTAATTATCCAAGCAATCTCAAGTTCTTCGATTTTCTTATACGGAACGTAACCTGTTCGCTGGAACAGGAAATACTTTATAGATTATTAATAATTACCATCAGTAATTACCCTCTATAACTATTTACGATCTTTAATTAACCGGCGATTTGATGGCTATTTTTTATCTTGACGCAGAATAGATTTTCGATGACTCTCTACCATCTTTATATTACAGCATACATATTATAATTTTCTTCGATTTTTTGTTTTTTGCTTGAAATGGAATTTTATGGACGTCATTGTTAAGTAAACAAGGCTTAAATTCTGTGAAACATTGTTTTAAATCATTTCTTATTTATAAGCATGTAATAAATACCAAATAAATAACAATGTCGAAAGTACAAAAGTTAAGTATATACATTTCTTTACAAGTAATCCTTTTCACTGTATATCCAGTTGCCAGTAATACTTTTCACATAGTCTTTCGGAATATAAGCAAGAAAGCTAAAACAATGGGAAACTGTAAATGTATCTCATACTGCCATCACTGTACTTCATACATTAAATCTGCCAAGAAACATTACTTTTATGCGTGATCGGTTAAGTATTCCGTCTAAGTTTCATTTCAACCTTACGAAGCGAGTATTTCTCGTTCTCTTTCAGAGTATACCAGACAATACCGTCGCTGTATTGGGTATGTGAATAGTACCCAACATGGTAGACACCATTCAGATTGCTTAGGTAGCAGTTGTTAAACCACCAGCCAGACTTGTTCTCTGCAGCACAATGCCGAATATTTAAATCATTGTCCATGTCCTCTGTACTGAATTTCATTCCGTCGTGGAAGCTTAGAGAATCGCCAGCATTTCCGGTGTAACCTTCAATGCGTAATGTGTAATCCTCATCTTGGTTACCAACTTTGAAAATGTTGTATTCAGCAAAGTGTTTCCTTCCTTCCCAGTCCCACATATCAATTCGTAATGTATATTCGTCTTGTTTGGTCAATAGATGAATCCATTCGTTCCCCACCCAATGACTGCCATACAGGTTTCCAAAGCCGAATTTGTATTCAATCCACTGTCTGTTAAAACTTAAAAGACCATCTGTTCTGCGCTGAATAACTGTATAGGCAGTGTCGTTCATCATCTCACAATAAACGTTGTCAAGATCTAGGGCCCCTTCCGGCTTTATTTGATAGACACCACTCACTTCAAAACCCATTTCTATTATATCCTGGCAATCTATCAATTAAAGAAACAAAAATTATCATTTTAAATAGGTTGAAAAAATAGTCCCAATGAGAATTCAATAAAATTTTCAGCTGATAGAAGTGGATTCGAGGTTGTTTAAAAATTAACCGGAAACAAAAAGGCTGATATAAATAAACAACTCACTAGACTTATTAAGGCACCTATGCAAACGAACTGATGGCAAAAATTCAAAGGTTAAATAATACACGTTAACTACTACTAAATTTCAGTGTATTATGTTTATCCCATGACATTCTTTGTGAGAAACTTTCATACATGTAGTTTGTTTTAGTTTGTGCATTGATTTCTTGACAATGTTGTGTAATTATGTGATGTTTAATACTTTTGTATAAAAGTTTTTGCTGCCAAAATGCCATTTACTGCTTCAAGTAATTACCAGTGTCGAATCTAATTTTTCGCATTGATCTTTGATCGGGAAATAGTTTTGATTTATTTATCAGTAATGACTCTTAAGAACAGCAATTCATTGATAAATTACTATTTCACACCCTGTTGACAACTGTAATAAACTCAGTATTTTTGTGTTATTCCTTAACATGCGCTATGACGAAGTTGGGAGAGTTTTTGTGCAAAAACAACTCTTTTTTAATTGTGCGTATGTTGGTTATGGAGGCATCAAAAAACCAAAAAGTGTTCCCAGTCTTCATTTTATTATCAAAATAAAATAACTGTCAAATACTTGATGATGAGTTCTAGGTGATGGTAACATTTTATACATGTAGATTGTTATATGTACATCTTTATTTATGATCTAAAACCAAACATGAAAGACACTCTTCGATGATATTTTTATTCATTAATATAAAACGTCACCAAAAATATAAAACTGATGATTTTAAAATTTACTCCCTGGTGCGCGTTTCGCTTAAGACTCAACCTAAAAGATTGAACGGAATAATTAAGAAATTTGAATTAGGTTTAAGGTCACTTTTAGCAATTACACCAAATATAGCTAAGGCCATCTTTACCATGGGAATAGAAAAACATATAGTTGCAAACAAAATTTAATTTAAGGGTATCAATTTACACAATTGATGGCTGTACGAATCAATCATTTTATCAGCAAAAGTATGACAACTGGGTTGATGATACCATCGACGACTAACAGTCCACCTGCAACTCATTGACCGAGTGGTTAATAAATAAAATTGTATCAAAGACACCAAAGCCAATAAATTTTAAAAGCCTCTTTTTCGTCTGATATTATGGTCAAGGTCAACGATCGACACACTGTTTCGTATTTTAAGGCCAAATAAATGCCAGAAGAATAAAAATGAGACAATATGAGAATAAGAAAACAACAACATGAAGAAGAAATTGAAATAATACTACAACCAAAATATCCCCTGTCAATGAAAGCAGTAAATAAATAGTATACTGTATCTAGTGTAACATATTGCGCCAAATAAACTTCAAAGGACTTTGCTTGTTATCTTCATTATGTAGTCAACAACAAATATACTCGAAAAACATGACAATTATTAAACTAGTAATAACTGTGTTGGGATGCCAACACAAATGTTTCCCATTGCCACTATAATTTTGAGCATGTTGAGAACCCCCCAAATACAATTTTGTACCAAGATAAAGCAATGTTCTATATAATAACCCCTGTTTCCATTGAAACGGCGGACAATTTGAACATTCTAAAAATGGATTGCAAAACTTCAGGTAACCCTTAACGTGTTTCCAAAGTTTCATATTTATTGGACATTGCATCTCCGAGAAACTGTGCGTACAAAATTGAGCAGAATGAACAAAAGAAAACAAAAAACGAAGAAAAAGAACACATGCAAAAACAATATGTCTCCCAAAAGTTCGTTTGGGAGACAAAACAGGTATTTATAAAAAGGACATCTTGTAGTTACTACTGCCAAAACCATAACATCTACCAGACATAGAAGCTTTAGTGTTAACTGATAGATATTTACACTCAAGCAAGGAGTGGCAGTTTTAATTCGTCCAAAAAAACAAAGAAAGAGAGGCTTATTGTTTTTAGACCGTTTCTCCTTATTATTATTATAACAGAGGTTCGTACGATCATGATACTTGGCAAAATGAATATTTAACATTCCTGGTTTTGAAATGTTCAAGAAGGCAGAATTCCGAAAACCACGCCCCCCCCCCCAAAAAAAAAAAAAAAAAAAAGAACGCACAAAATTTAAATGTCATCCGATTTCGACTAATGTAGATTAGGGTCCCCTAAGTGTGCCTTTACTTTTGTCCAGCTTTCGGTTTCAAAATGGTGACCATATTTACTGCACCTGCCCAAAATAATAAAAGTAAACTTTGTCAGATTTCAACGAAATATTTGTAGGCATATTCGCATGTACTGATTTTCATGCGGATTTTGGGCGTCTTGTGTGTTGGCATCCCAACACATAAATCTTTAATATTAGTTTGTTTTTTTTTCATGTGAATGAATATGTACCCAAAATACTATTTCGTCTGCAATGAATCCCTTTGTCCATTACTTTGATAGAAATATATCTAAAAAAATTAGTACACGTACCCTTTGGTGAACCATTTTTCACGTCCCTTTTGAGTTCTTTCTTTGTACCTTTCTTAACACCTGCAACTTTAGTCGACGCAAGAACAATCTCTTTTAAGTAAGCATTATCGTTCTTCAGCAAACTAAAATCTTTATTTAAAATTGTCACATGATCACTAAGCTGTTTAACTTCTTGTTCAAGTTTTGTTATTGTGTCAAATAGCTTCTGTTCAGTGCCCTCTAATTCGTTAATTTTGGCAGAATATTTGCTTTGACTATCAAACAGTGATTTCAAAGTTTTTGTGAAATTTTCACTTTCCTGCTTGAAATATGACAATTTTGACTCTAATGACTCCAGTGATTTTAGAGATTTTGAGGCATTAATGCTATTTACGTTTTGTCCCATTTTGATTTCACTGTGCTCCATTTGTAACTCTATCACGTCACGTTTCAAAACAACCCATTCTGCTTTCAAGTCTCGAACCGCATCCTTCAACATGTCCAACATACGTTTTTGGTCTTGTCCGATCGGGACGCCATCTCGATTATCAGCTATGTTTTTATGCACCTTTTGATAGTTGTTCTTAAGATGACTGACTTTTTTCTTAAGGTCTAGAATGTCCCTTTCTACATCAGTTAAACTGTTGGAAGTATCTCGTTCAATTATCCGTCCTTTCAGAGTTTTAAATTTTAGGTCTGTTAGGTCCCGTTCTAAGGCAATTGTCCAGTTCTGGCATTTATTGAGTTCTTCTAGCATATTTGTTTTCAATTTTAAAAACTCCCTTTCAATATATCCCGTCATGTTTTCTACTTTATAGTTTACATTTGATACCTTTTGTACGATATCATGACCGGGATTCCACACGTGGAAGCTGTACGCACACGGGAGATTATCTCTTTGCCCATCTGATTTTGTCGACACACGAGATATACAAATAAAAACAGTTATTAGAAATATTCCTATGCTGCAAAACATTATTGTAGCTCAAACGCAGTTCTTTAACTATTTTTGCATTTCCCACATTTTATTTTTATTTATGATGGACAGTACACAAGTGCTTGATAAGAAATGAAAACAACTAAACTGTTTATCCGAGATATTAAGGTAAAAAATAGTTATGATTACGTTTTAAAATAACGACCCAATAAGCGTTACATGACTAAAAATGAATTCCTTTCCGTCGACTTTTTCCTAACGTTTTCTTAATACTTGATGCGTCTTCCTATTTGTTTGCGTCGCAAAACGTTTGAATAACTAAGATAATTCCAATGTATCGATCACAGTTAATGAAACTCTTACTGGAACCGTTGCAATAATATAAAACAGCAGAGGTTATAATTACAACACGGGGGACCCACCAGAACTGTCTGACGTGCTCGTTTATTAAAACTGAAGAAGCACTTTATCCAATTAAAATGTCATGGTGATCAGTGATGAAGCGATCGTGATTTTACAATCAGAGATTTTGATAGTGTTTCGACATTGTCTTGGGAATATTATTGAATTATCACTCGATAAGGAAATAAATCCAGAAAAAGATACATCTATCCTCTGTTAATTGTGTTCTGTTGACTATAAAACGAATTGCTTTATGATATACGGGTCCAGATTCTTATATATTATTGTAAAAACAATTGTTCCCGACTCGAATCTTGCGTGCAATGACTATAGATTTCTACAATACAAGACAAAAAATATGTACTTTTTATGCGAACATATTTCTTTGGAAAACAAAAGATGTAATCATTGGTTCCTATTTAAAAAATAACCAGTATGGTGCATTCATACCAATCTTCAATTTAAAACCCATTAATCAGCAACTTTGTTAATTACAATTATACAACGTTGATATATTCGTTTGCTTGCTTTGTTTCTTTATCATCAATGTGTTAAAGCTGAAGGCTCTTCATTTCCGCTCTTTTATCACACTCCTAATTCTATTTTACCACGGTGTTTTATTGCGAAAATGTTTCCAGCTTCTGTAATTGTATTTTATCCTTATTCAAACAACTAGATACAAATATAAACTTGAGTGCATATAATTACTTTTATATCAAAATAGAGAATAAATATTGGAATAAATTAAGTAAATTGTAAATTGAAGACGGTGTATTTTATAATTTTAAGGCAATCTGTTTCGAAAATTATGAGCAATTAGCTTTCGTCATCTTTGGCTACAATTCCAAAAGCCAGTTGTGTATAATTTTCAGTATTAACTACATGTAGTTTTTGTTTATTCTGCGCTCATTTAAGATTTTGAAGTAGTTGGACTTGTGTAGTCATAAGCACATGAAAAAACATCCTGACAACGGTCGGAATTGAGTTTGTGGTTAAAACGGCGACATAAAAGACAAACAAATGAGTCACTAGTTACAGCAGATCGTCATTAAAACGCGTAATAATAAAGAAATAAATATTCTTAATCATTTTAATACATATTTTGTGTGGATTATGCAGACACTGTTACAAAATCAAGTGAATAGTTAATAAATCTTTTAGTCGTAGAACTGCATCATTGTTGCCGTTTTCGTTAAACAAGAGTTAAAAGAGCCGATCCGATTTCCTTTTAAGATAACTTGGAAAAAGTATTTAAAATAACAAATGTGTTTTTTCAACACAGGCTTCCTTTATGCCATAAATTATAAGGATAACATGGTTGCCATGAGCATCGCAAATTATTGCGAATATTGCTGGACAGTATATGCTATTATTTGAGAAACGCGAAAAACATTGAAGGTGTTATGAGCATATATTTCAATTAGTAACACAGCATATAAATCCAAGAATAAAACAAGCCTTTATATGACTTTTTTTTATTGTATTCGTATTTCTCATAACGATCAATTAAGTTACTGTGACGGCCATAGAAACGTCAACCTAGGTTCACCAAATCCTTGTTTGAGTAAATGTGTTGTCAACAGCAGTGACCGGTTTACAAAATAGGAACATCATTCGAAGGAAATAGCTTAACGAGTAAGTTGTAAAATGTGCATACTATACCCCTGAGCTGCTAAAATGTTGATGTCGATGAACAGGAAGTTGACAGAAGGCATGTTTAAGTCATCACGTTTGTTGAAATTTCTTGTTTGTAGTTTTTCTTAGTCATTTCTAGAAGTTGGTCTAAGTAAGAGGTCGACCTAAGCGTATTGGGGGTGTCTCAAGTTTAAATGAATTCTAAATGTCAGATTATAGCTTACAGACTTAATATTTCTGTAGAACAACGATAGTTAAGAATGTCTTCGATTTATCATTTGTGCCGTAAGAACCTATATCTAGAACTGTTATCAGCAAGAATGACAATATAATCCGATTCTCATAAAGCAACTAATTTCTTGGTTAGTTTAGATAATTACACGTTACTGTTACGTATCACTCAGTTTTGGGTTTTTGTGTTGTGTGTTTGCTTTTTGGCTGTTGTCTTCTTTGGGTTTTTTAGGTTTTTGTCTGTCACTGACATTCTCTAACGAATACTGGTATCCTTGATTCTTTTTGCTTAAAACAGTCACAGTAATTATTTATTGTTGAAAGGATCCAATATTTTCTTACAAAATCACGGATGCTGTAGAAGTGGCTTCGTTTATGACTTCATTTGTTATGGCGTTATTATTTTAAACCAATGTACAGATGAGAACAACACTTTTACTAGTTACGAGAACTTCTTTTCCATTAACATTAAAAAAAATGTCTCACATAGTGGCATTGTGCATATTTTTGGATGAAGCGGGGTATCAATATCTTAGCATTGTCCACTGTTTTCCTGTTTTACATGCAGACCAAAGTATTCATACTTGTTGTGAGTATGTGAAGTTCTACTTTGTTTAATATTTAATCCGGTTGTGGAACATGACATCTGCTCCGGCTTAGAGGTATTCCTGCTGATGTCAGTTACGACAATGTATAATGATAAATAGTTGTCATAGTAACAAGACGACGTTTTTATCTGGTAATGAACTTAACGTTCAAATACAGACATATATATCATTATTGTTAATTAACCATATTTCAATTGTATATCCTAGTGGTAATGAATGCATGACTCAAACAAAGAGATATGCTTCAACCGAATGACGTATTGTAACAGTAAGTTTGTCACGTTGGTATATAATTACCATTAAACATTGCTTTGTAGGGTTAGGCTTTACATGTAGTTATAAAAAAAAATAACTTGCATATCACATTGCCCAATTGCAAGTAGCTTCAGTGCAACTATTACTGACTATTGGTGTGTGATACCCAATTTTTTCATCAACACGCCAATTCACAAACAACAGTCATGGAAGCGTGAGGTTTGCTATGCCGTAAAACCTGGTTTAAGAAAACTAATGCAAGAAAACCGTCCGAACAACAAGAGATGAAATTCAACAGACAGTTACAAATCCAGATTTAGACAAACAAAACAGTAAAAAAAACCAAAACACGAAAACAGTGAGTAAACCAAACCCAATTAAAACCATGGGCGCAGTCAAGTGCTCCTGACAAATACGCAGTGCCTGTTTTAATAAAACACCCGTCTAGTCAACGAAAACAGTCCAATCCAGTAATATATAAAAATATAGCTTCATTAACCGGGGTGAATCGTAGACATAGGAATAGTACATAAACCAATGACAACCATTGCTGAGTGAAAGCAAAAATTTGACAGTGTTAAAAATCTAATTCTAACAGTGTTGGGCTTAATTTGTAGATGTATATATAAATATTTGATATTAACCCTGTATTTCTGATGTTTCAGAAATCCGCTGGATAGATATATTATATGATTGTCACAATACTTAGACGTTTGTATATAATTTACTTACTGTGACTGCATGACAAGTAACTTTATCATCCTATATCATATATACAAAAATGCTGAATTAGATTACTGTCAGATTAATACGTATTGGTTACGAAAATTCCATCGTCACACGCTAGTACACATGTACTATGTCTATGTCTACAATTCACCCCGATTAATAAAGATATATTTTTTATATAGCGGATTTGGCCGAGGGGTCTAGACCCCTCGACATAGTGCAGGCGAATCGGTGCCACAGTTTACACTTTAAAAAATTGAACAAATATTTCGCCTGACCAACAGGCTTCGTCGGGGTTTTTACTTGCAACATTCGTTGTATAAAAACACTGACGAAGCCTGTTGGTCAGGCGAAATATTTGTGCAATTTTTTGATTATTTGATTACATTTTGTTGGACTATTTGAGCAAAGCCAAGTAACAGCACGGCAAGTCCGCGAGTAGCGAACTGGAAAGCAACTATTTTGGGTTCAGTTGGAGTGGCCATTCGTTGGTCAGTCTTTCTTCTCAGCAGATCTTATAGGAAATCAGCCTCAAAAAAGGAGAAAAACAGGTCGGCGAGGAAAGAATCCCAATTAATAAACACTGCACAATCTATTGAAAAGCATGTACTCTAAACATGACAAACATGTTGGCGATCAAAAATCTAACATTTGACAGCTTTGGTCTTCGGAATTTAGATAAATAACGACGAAGTAAGTTCTTTCATGGCTAACTGCCAGGTATTTATATTGTCTCATTTTGTTTTTCTTGAAAAAAGCGTTTAATAATCTCTTGAAGCCTGGTTTTAATCTGCATATAGGGGATGACAGTGTAGAGTGTCGGAAAATCAGTTTTAAAGGTATTACATGAAAGGAGATTCGGACCTTATCGGGTCTTTAGAATATTTTAGTATCCACATATTTTACTGATTTATTTATGCCACTCCTGTCGTTGCAGGTTTCATTGTATTTTTGAAGCGTCGTTTTTATTTCTACATGTTAAAATATTGGTCAGCATTTTCAATTGAGATTTGGTGGTACATTTAGACAATCCTGCTATGAAACATTATTTGTATGGATTTTTGTGAAGTTGTGATATCCAATACATCCAAGGGAGATCACAAAATGCCAACATCGATTTTTGATTTTCAAAACTCTCCTCTTTTGAAAAGGTATTGGACTCATTAAACACGCTTTGTAATGTTTCTTGGAGGTAAACATAATTTTGTTAAGGACGTTATCTGCTGGAATAGTCCTCTGTCGAATTCATCAATAATTTAAAGTGGTAATTTCAGTTGATGGATTTATTTTCACAGTATTTCCGCCCTTTGCACAAAATATTACGGGTGCATTGTCAACAATGTAACGATCTCTAGTTATCACATGACCTGTGTATGAGTGGGGAATTGTTTCCAATCTGATTAAAATCTTATATTCGATGCGGGTACTACGTTAGTATACGGAGCTAGTGGCGTTGTACGTAGTATACGGAGCGAACGTAACAGCTGATTTTAATCAGATTGGAATTGTTGCAAGAGCAGTCACGAGGTTTAACTTTGAAGTCATTGATCAAGAGATCCTGCAATGCATGTTTGTAATTGAAGATTATAGCTACAATGTAGTTAGTATAGGTACAAGATATAATCAGAACGGATTTGGAAGTAATAGACTCGTAATGCAATGTATTACCAAGATTTAAAGCATCAATGCGATTGTTAGCAAAACGTAAAAAAAGAACGAGGTTCATCTTTATGTGTGTTAAGCAGTTTAAACAATCTGTGGTTTGCAATGTTTAAAATAATTGTTTTTAATCTATTTTGAGCGGACGAAATGTCTGTTACAGATAACTGGAGACATTGCTTGTGAAGAGAATGTAGGTGTTGTATAAACACTAAGGTTCTTATATATTCAAAGAACGATTAAGGCAAAGTGAGATATACTATAAAAATAATGGATAAAAACATTTCAAACCTTAATAAGAAATAGCTGCAAAAATGAAAACTTAAAAAAAAAAGTCGAACCCGGAGAGTTCTGGAAATATTTAACAACAAACAGAGGGAACACACTGAAATATCTACAACGTTTTTATTTAACTACTTTTAAGAACTATATCAGGATCAATCCCGTAATAATAATTACATAATTGATAATGATATAACGTTTGAAAATGCTAATCTAAACATAATTATTTCTGAAGATGAAATAAAATGATTGGCTTTTAGTACCAAATAAAATAGAACTAGTCCGCACAAAAAAAATATTTTAATGAACAATGTGAACGACTTTTTTAGTACCATGCCAATACGCTGTCGCTTATATATTTACTTCTTAGGCTTTCTCCGAAAAATTTCAAGACTACAAATGTGAGAAAACGTTATATCGTTACATATATACACATATTCGTTGATTGTACTTTTGCACACTCAATTCTTAAATGTTATCAGAACATTTTTGCTGATGTAAACTGACTTTTAAAATACAGGTCCATCGAAAGAGTACTTAAGATTTGAACTGGTATTTAAATAACTTGATTGTTTGAACATTGTTGTAGTTGTTGTCTCCCTTAGATCAGACATTCCATTTAAAATCCTGGGTGCCGTTTCATAAAGCGATCGTTAGCTTAACGTGCACCAAATCCCATTTAAATTGGAGCACGCTCATTAGCGATCGCTTTATGAAACGCACCATGGTATTTAGCATTCAGGCTTTTGGTAAAGTACACTTGATCTTAAATAATAAAACTGTCAAAATATGTACTTGTAGTGTATAGTTTAACTAAAACAGATGTACAAAATATAATAGATTTTTGCTTAGTAGTTAAAAAGGGTATTTACAAATGAAATAAATTATTTAAATGTCTTTCGTTGTTTTTATCTTGACACAAGGTTAATATGTCTATGTATTAATTGTACTATTCGATTTTTATCAATTTTAGTAAAGTACAAACACCATTAATGTTTTGTTATGTAAAAATATGTTTAAAATGTTGTAAGTTAGAATTTGATTTTTTGTTTATGAGACACACGACAGTCCATAGGTGTAGCAAGCAGTAAGGCCAGTACGGTTCCGACAGTACCACTTTAAATTGCTAGTACAGAAAACCGCACCAGTTTTTTTGGTTTTTTTTTTGTAAATTGAAATAAAAAATGATATAATTTCAATACATCTACTCTTTAATTGTGAAACGTTCAACATAAATATATATATAATTTTCAAAATAACTTACAACATAAAATAGCAACCGATCTCGGGTCTAATTTGGTAAATGACACATAATAGCCATGTAAAACTTATCTATATTTAAGCATTCACGGTAAACGGGATGTCAACCCTTATCCGACTGTGGTGACACCGTACGCCATTTTTAGAATATATATGAGATTGATTATTAAAATTAAAATTATTTCAAAATATTTATTATGGTGATTCTGTCTAAATTTTTTTTTAATTTCCTCTGGTTTTTGACCAGGTTAATGTTAGCAGATAAAAATTTAACGGATAAATCCATACTTTTCTCTCCCTACTGTAATGTATACAAGCTACCATGATAACAAACTTTCAGAAAACTTTATTGGAATTTTGTTAATAAATTGTTATTGGGTTTTTTACTTTCTTAATATTTTCCCCTTAATTATTTAAGTACATTCAAATAGTTTTAATATAATATTTAATGAACCTTCACTCGTAATGTCTGATTTTTTTCCATTGTATTATATGTGCATGCTAAAATAGAAGCTAAATGGGCATATTGTATAGCACAAGAGTCATTAGGCTATAGGGAATTTCTTTCTGTAAAGCACATGAACACACACACGCACATGTTAAATCTGAGGTAAACAACGTGGATTTAAAGTATTTTTTGCAACAGATTTCTACACCAGAGTTATCATACTTAACATTAAAACGCACTATTGAAATGCTTATCACTTTTAATTTAATGCGGAAACTTCTAAAATCACTCAATATGCGTGTACTCTGCTGTCTATGGAATCGTCGCAAACTTATAACATGACATTGTATTACTCGCACATGAAGTAAATGCTGAAACTTTCTTATGAAAATCGTTCAAGTTTGTGGCAACTTTTAGATAATGGTCCATTAACACACGTAAGAAATTAATGCAGACAAATTTTAGGCTGTTTGTGTTACATTAGAAATTATCTACAACACTTTCAGCAATTATTAAGCTGTTTCATGTCATCAAATTCTTATCGTTAGAACAAAACGGACTGCCTAACAATAATTCCGATCTTCTACAGGAAAACTAACATTCCTTGTTTGTTAAAGATTAAAGATGTAGTCTAATATAATGATCGAATCCAGTTTGTAATCGTCCCTTTGGTTTCGGCTCTGTGCGAGCATACATTAGTGAATATGGTAAAACTATAAAAAAAACCAACAACCACAACGCCATGACACAGTATGAAGAACCCTGTATGAGCTGTTTTTTATATTGTTGTGTTTGTTTGTAATGATACAATGCTGTTTCATATAAAATCTTAAAACAAAACTAAGACTTATTGATGTTAAATTCTCGTTTTTTGCATTACTTATGTTTCACAATGCTTACCCAGAATAAATTTTTGTGTGCATTTTTATTATGTTTCTGGAAAAATAATAAACCGCAGACTATTAAAAACTATTATAATGTCGAATTTTACTTATTTCTATTTTTAGCTTTGGGTTGTTTCCATGAGGCGTAATGCTACTTTCAGGAAGTGTTTTCAGCTATATCAGTTAGTGTATTGTACTGTTCTTTATTATTGTTTCATTATTGGACTGTTCTTTTCTTGTACTGCTCTTTATGTTTATTTTGGTATTGTATCGGTTCTTTTTAAGGTCTTTTCCACATCCTGTGGGAAGACCTTCTTGCTTTTGCTATGATTATTTGTTTTCCTCCAACTTTCAAAACCAAACAGTTTAAAAAGAACGCGACATATCACTTTTATCTTTCGCGACAAGTTTTGGGCAGCGGAATTCACGCTGTGAAATCAAAATATTTTTCTTTACAGAGTTATCTACCTAACACCGAAAACCTTGTTAGCGTGTAATTTCAGGAACTATAACAGATACAAGAAAACTGAAAAGTGACAAATAATAAGGAACTTTTGAGACAACTTTATGACATAATTATACTAAAATTGTCAGACTAGCGATGGCCAGCGGTATCCCTTGAATGTTTCAAGGACTCCGCTTATATCATTAAAACTCATAAAACGTAAGTCGAAATCACTAAAGGTCTTTAACACTTGTCCTCTTGTGACATGTTCTTTTTGTTTTGTTTTTGTACTGTTTTGTTTATTTTGTTATTCTATTGTTCGCTATGTTTAATTATGGTACTGGTCTTTGATCCTCTCAAGTCAGGGGGTTCTGATTCCACGTTCGATTCATTATCGATCGTGGAATCAGAACCCCTAACTTGGGAGGAAGCTGGTCTGTATGTTTTTTTTATTCTAAAGTTCGTTGCTTATACACCAGAACAACACATAGTTATATTTTTAACAATGAACTAAGATGTGTGCCATCTAACTTTTCATATACCATCAAGCATGTCTTGATGGACTATTTTGATGTAACCTGTATTCGGGAAGGTTTTTATTCAAATTTAAATTTGTTTACAATTGTCGCGGGTGACGAAATTTTAAGAATTTAAAAAAGAATAAAAAATAATAATTAAAATGCCATTTGTTCTGAGAACAAATGAGAAGGTCTTTCCCACTGTTCCTCTTAAGTAAGAAAAGATAGGTGATGCTATGGGATTTTGTGTCTTGCTATAGCACAAAATGTCACTTCCAGTCATAAAAATGAATTATTTGAATGGTCGTGAGCCAAAAAATATATGGTTGTTAAGGACTTTCATTCGGTTGCTAGGGACAAAAGGCCACTTCCGGTCATGAAATGACATATTTCAGTAAAGTACATCATTCTGATTCTAAAAATATATAGTTGCTAAGGACTTTTTATAACGGTCACCTTGTTGCTAGGGTATGACCTTGACCTATGACCTTTGACCTTTGGCTCAAATTGAAGCTCTTTTCCTACTGATCATGTTTAACCTATATGTTTACTATATTATCTCTAACCGTTTTCAAGTTTTAACCAAAAAAAAAACAGATTTACCTAAACTCGTCAAGGGCAGTAACTCAAAAATGGTCCATCGCACAGCTTTCGGTCAAATGTACCAAATGAAGGTCTCGATAAGTGGAGTATTTTTCCCATTTATTGTCTGCTTCTGTCTTTTATGATTTGTGAGATATAGTGCTAACAAGACATATGGTGACCTTTGACTTTGACTTTTGACCTTTGACCTTGACATTTTTAAATGTAACACATGTCACTTAGGATCAATGGTGGTGGTCCCAAGTCTCTACGACTTACGGTTTTTGAGAAAAAATTTTTGACGCGTTGCGACATTTTTCAGGTCAAAAACACGTAAACAGGAAGTCGATTGGAAAAAAAAATTTTGCATGACAAATCATCGCTATAGGACCAGCGACATTTTTTACACTTCAGATTTTGAGAATCCGTTACGGTTTCCGAGTTTATCTGCTAACAAGGGTTTACGGTGTTGGGGCAGATAACTCTGTTACTAAAAATAGATCGGTTTCACAGGGTGAACTGAGTCATCTGCCAGTATGACCGATTAATGGTACCAAGTATCAAAATGATATGTCGCGACACTTTTTAGCAACTGATGGCGGAAAAGAAAAGAAAAGAAAAATAATAATCATAAGAAAGGTAAGAAGGTCTTTCCACTGTAGTGGGAAAGACCTTAATTATGGTACGAGTGTATGTTTTTATAATTTTACTTATATTTTTTATATTTATTTACACTCGTATGAGACACATTTTAGTCCTTTATTTGATAATGCGATTATTTAATAATTATTTATTATTGAAATGTTGACGTCCTAAAAATAGCTGAAATATCGATCGATAAGCAACATTATAATATCCCCTTTCTTCAGACGCTTTGGGAATGCAACTGTTTCTTGTCCGTTTTAGACCAGCAAAGCTCTTATATTACAAAGTCGTTTCCATCTTTATGCTTCTACGTGTTTAACGGTTTTACTTAGATATTTTCTACCCACATTAATTTTGCCTTCTTTTCTGTCATCATACCTGCTAGAGCGAATAATCTTATCCTCGCTATTGTTTTTGAAAGGGTACGAATTTAGTCCCATTACTCGCAATGTAGAAGAGTTGAAAATGAATAACTCCAGGCACCTTAATGTCAAAAACAGTTATTTATATAACCAGCCATGTACAATCTTGATATCATTCGACAGTGTCACCATTTTGATCATTTCGTCTTAAAAATCGCTCATTTATTCATGATACAGTTTTTTATAACCCGCTCTGCGTTATTTCTTTATTTACATTATTGCCTAGTTACGTTTACTAACTGAAAAACATCGAGAACCCCGGATAGTGTTTTGCATCTTTGGAAGGTGTTTATATGTAAATTACGTTCCATGTACAGTCATTCTGACTATGGAATTAATTGCTTAGTATGCAAATTGTGAAATGACCAAAAACTCATTTTAACATATTGGCAACTAACATTTTTTTACAAAGGCGAAAAAGAAGTTACAGATCGTTTCCGGATATTTGGCAATTACTCAAGCTTTAATAACGTAAAAGAGATGTTTTCGCCCTCATATTTAGGATATCCATTTTACCAAAATTTGACGCGAAGGCTGACGTTTTGTAATTTTTGTAATGGCGGCCATTAAACCACACTTTGCCTAAAGGATTTACTAAATTTTAGCGACCAGCATTAGTTTTTTCCTTTTTCTTACCAGAGTTTATCTGAGATGTTTGTGTAGAACGAGTTGAGGGATCCTAGTAAAACTTTGCACAAACCTAGAATGTCATGTCTAGTTGTGCAAATCTTTGTTTTTAGATTATGGTCGCTTTTTAAAATAAAAGTGCATTCCTCATATCTCTGGACTAGGTATAGCGATTTCAATGAAAATTTAATACATTGATACAACTGACAATCCCATTTTGTGAAGGCGGCAATTTTACTTCGGACCCCCCCCCCCCCCCCCCCCAACCTAACCCCGCGTTAAGTTTTTCCTATTGCAACGAAATTTCATCTGAAGATAAATTTTAATGCATAAATTTAGAATTGCATGTGATCGGCTATGTTTGTTGATTGGAGGGGACTTTTTGTGACTTGCTTGAAATCACAATCAGCACTAGTTACTTCTATTATTCTTACACTTCTGAGACATAAACTTATACGACCTGATTACGGGAAAACGCTTTAACCAATGTAGTTAAAATTTGTGAGGTTAAGTAGGATTTTACAAAGGGATGCATTCAACTTTTAAAATTTTCAAAATAACCGCCGTTTAAAATATATGTACATATGATGGCTTCAGCGATTTTAATGAAATTTGTACACAAATATATTTTATCATCCTGAGCTTGTTAGCGAAAAAAATTAATGCGAAATCTTTATTTTGTAAAGTCGACCAGTTTACCACCCCCCCCCCCTTTTCCAAGAAAAAACGTCAAATTTGTCCGATTTCAAGGAAATTTTATTTCCATTTTGATTTTATTTGTATTTTAATGTAATAATTTCAATGAATGCTATCCATGGGTATTTGGGGACCATTTTATTTGCATCCCAGCATCATCATTATTTCTTTTTTTCTTTCCCTTCATTCTTGTCCTCTCGTTTTCTGACATGCGATGTCTGATCAACACGAAGCTATGTGAGTGTTGTGGCTGGCCTGAAGTTATGCAATTGCAACATTTTTTTCATTCAAATTGCCGCCATTTTTAACCACCACTTCAACGAAGTTTTTATGTAGGTAGATTTTAATGTACTGTCTTGAATGAAATCCACTAAATGTGTACTTTAAAAGGGAGACGTTTGTGTGTTTGTGTTGGCATCCCCTTCTCAATAGTAAGTAGTTTAATTTATCATTATTCATTGTGTTTTCGTGATTTATCTGTTAGATTTTGGTGCTAAAAATATTTTGTTTTGCAATTTCAGCAATTTTTCAGCAATGTCATAATGTCCAGTTTTTATTGATGGATGAAGCCTAGGAAAACCACCGAACAGCGTTAGAAAAACTGTAACTTGTCAATTAAGATTTGAGTCGAGTACACCCTATGCGCTGGAAGACATGAACACAAAACTTCAGTGTTGACAGACCACATGGTCAATCGTAGATGACAACTACCTTAATCTGTCGGCCACTTAGGCACCAGATCAAAAAGAAAGAAATAATAAACACTTTTTCGATCAAATTACTGAAAATTAATCAGTATGTGCATGTCCTATTGAACCGCATTGAAACACATTTAAGATGGTTCAATCAAAACAACTGTATTTGTGATTTATTCAGTAACTTATAATAAATCAAACAATTAACTATACAGCATCGGTATACAGAAATGGGGTCTTTCTCGACCAATTTACAATTTATACATAACAAACAATATAATAAATCCACTAAAAAGCCAAGAACTGCTAACACTTACATAGCACTTAGCACTAGGAACAGAATGCAACGATATTTGGGGGTTTGTGTTGTTTATTTATTATACAACGCGCTTGAAAATCTGTGGGATATAGTGACGTGTGTCTGTTACACTTTTTGGTTGCTATCTCTTATCTGCAACTCATCCTACACTTCTCCGAGGCATTTATAGAAACGTTCAAAAAATCTATTATTGTGCACTGAATATTTATATTTTGGTCGAAGTAATTTTGGGGTTTACCTTATCAATACATGGACTTTGCCATCCTTTGGCATAGTACGTCCGTTACAATTGGGGTACACATTCTTATCCGTTATTCCTCTTAAAACTGCATAGAATTCACTGAAATATTCACAGAATCTTTGTCACAAAGTGTTATTGTGCATCTGATATTTTTTATTTAGATCGAAATAAAAAGAGTGGTTTCCAAAAGCAAACATTGACTCGGGATAAATGGGGTATCTAATAGTTAGCCAAATTTTTTGTTGGAGTGGAATAAAAATAACTGAAAATATATTACATAAATCATATACTAGTATGATTAACAGAAGTGTAAATCACACACTTAATTTTATTGAACACTTATACAACAAAATATAAAAATATCTACACAAAAAACCAATTTGGTATCATTAGTGTGAAACAATTGCCAGAGATAATATGATAACTTGGAACATATTCTTTAGAATTGGTTCAGACGACAAGTTTTTCTGGTGATACAAGATAAAGAGATAATATAGGTATTCTTAAGGGGTCAGACCTTAAAAAAATTTAACACTATTTTATTTTAAAATACGTCTGTCACAGGATTAAGTGTTTAATTTGTCTGTATTTTCCCTTATTTTAAATTAAATGTCAAAATTATTATCACTGTATACATGATACTCATGTAAAAAAATAAACAACGTATAGTCCATCCTTATCTTGTGTATAGAAATGATGACACTTTAGCTCTATCTGCACGCTCTTTAATATTGAATTGATGATACTACAGCAGCTCTATCTACACTGTGGGTCGAGCCTGAAATAAACGTTTAAATAATTTTATAATTTTCAGACTAAAAATACGAATATTGTATTTGTTATATGTTTCCCAAAAACATTATATGATAGGCTTGAGACTGACACAAGTTCCGTTTATAAATAGTTTCTTCTTCCACAGCTAAATGGAGATAACTTATTTATTATTTCAATCTGTACATCACTCATTAGAATCTCTTGTTTCTTTTGCTTACCTCATTTCGGGGCTCTATATTGGTACTGCTACTAGAAGACAGACATAAAAAGATGATTTCTTCAATTTCCATATTTTGTTACATACAATACCTTGTAGGTATTATTTAAGTTTTATATACATGCATGCAAAAAAAACATATGTCGTAAGAGAATATTCTTAAATTATTTCAATTGTTTGGTTATTTTGAAACAACGACACATCTGAACAAAGTTATACCAATTTATATAGATATCCTTACCATTTTTAGATCTACGTTTTCTGTCTTTTTGCCTCTTTAGTTGCTTCGCTTTTATGAGAAATTCCTTCAGTTTGTCTATCAAGAAATGTGAAACAAAAACATATTGTGTACTATCATACAACATAAAGACAAGAACTATAAATGCTCATTAGTAAATAGTCATCCTCCCAAGTCAGGGGTTCCGAGTCCGCGTTCGCTCCATCTTGATGATGAAGCGAACGCGGACTCAGAACCTTGACTTGGGAGGATGGTAAATAGTAAAATATGTAGGCTTAAACGAATCAAATGTGCTGTTTTATTTATTATTTTAAGCATGTTCCAACTTAACTATTCTTAGCTATTTCTGTGATCACTGCACGTAAAGTATTGTTTTTCTCCGTAGCAAGTATAGAAGTATTTTTTTATATTCAACGGGTTGATCACTTGTATTTTTTCGAGCAAATACAATCACTGTTAACTGTATAATTACATACAAAATATAGATACTTAATAAAACGAAGAAATCAAATTGGGCCTTACCGACTGAAAATGATTCCAAATCACTGTCGTCATACATTCCATCCTCACTTGAACTATTTCCGTCTTTGTAATCTGAAATGAACACATCAAAATATTGTGTTGTCGCCGAATTCAAATGTTATACGAAAATATCAATTAAATGCACTAATTCAACCAATACTATAAAAACAATAAGGAGTTTTGTGATGGTAATGGTATATTTGTGAAAGTTCGAAAAGGTCTGGGTTTTTTTATTCAATATTTCGGAACGCTTATGATAACTTTTTGAAACCCAATACAGCAATTACCTACCGTCACATAGTTCTCCTTCCATCTTCTCGCAACTCTCCTCTTCAGTCTGAAAAATGAAAATATGTAAACCTGATAAGTGTGATAAAATTGAAATATTTGAAATAATGTAAATTACAGCAAATCCATTAAAAAAGGAAGATGTCAAAATGACACACCCACTTAAAAATGTACATACCCGTGTGATCTTCCACTCGTGGTAGAAATTATGTATGTCTTTTTGCTCGTCTCGCTGCGCACCACTCGCGAACAGACACAACATCTCTACCACTCTTGGAAGATCACCCGCTATTAATTCATTATATGTTTT
Organism: Limnoperna fortunei; assembly: GCA_944474755.1. NCBI lineage: Eukaryota > Metazoa > Mollusca > Bivalvia > Mytilida > Modiolidae > Limnoperna > Limnoperna fortunei. The sequence goes on along the minus strand of OX104116.1, from coordinate 17,261,789 downwards.
ATAATGCAATATTCTTTAAATGTGTTAAATGCCATTTGGTTAAAGTTGAACAATATGAGACAAATAAATCAATCTTTGAGTAACGGTAAGGGGGTCTAATTGAACTCCTACCTTAAAAAGCCTTCCCTGTTTTGAAAAAAAAATCGGCAAATATTAAGAGTAGCGTGTATAAATGTTTACATACATCTCTCATGTCTATTTTAAGGTTTAAGGTGTGAAAATTCCACCACATTCTTATATAGTTTCTATTTCGATTGCCTAAAGCTATGAATTGTTATCTTTTATACATTTATCTTTTATTCTTTATGTGGGATAATTGCATATATATATTCAACCTTTTTCAGTTAAAATTATCTTTACTTCAACAACGCATTGTCATTATAATCATTGCATTTTGACACTTTTAAACCATATAGTGCATATAAAACCATAGAATCATGCGTTCAATTAAACAAGTGTTTTAGTTAAATCAATTAGTCAATGTTTTATGTGACCGGTGTTTTGGGAAATACTCAATTAATGAAAACAGTTATCATTACTTGTATTATATAAAATATACAACTAAGTGTCCTGTTTGCTATTTCCTAAATTAGTTTACTGTGGGATACGTACATTAATTTTCTACACCATACAAACAACCAACGTTTAGAATATTCATTAACATTATATTTAGATGCTACTGAAATGTCATACCATTTAATTATTTTTTCCGAACGAACCATCGCGAAATGTCACGTGTCATATTTTTAACTATCACATTCAGAAAATTAGTCGTGTACAATGAATACCCTCTCCAGAGGATATAATTATTAGTCTTTCAAAAATCGTTTTGTATTGAAAACAAAATTATTCCCTTAGATATCACTCCCAACGATCCCAATCACAATTGTATATAGTCGGCATAAGGTTTGTTAGAAATTTGATTAGATTTGAGATACACAATTCTCATATGGCAATGTAATTAGAAATTATAGTAGAAATATCAAAGTTGAATGCACTATAACTACCCTTTTAAGCAATTTTAGAAGTCACTCAACATCAATAAAAAAGAAAAGAAAACAATCTTGATCAACGCTTTAGGTGATGTTCGATTGTTTTCCAGTAAGTGATTCTCTACCTTAACCTTATTCTTGATGTTAATATTTGAGCCTTACATCATGATTTTATAAAAAAAACAATGAAGCATATTTCACGTTAATGAACACTAAGAATACGAATTAAACCATATTCAACTATAAATATATTGAAAATTACATAGAATTCAAGAATAAAATGTTTAAAGTATTTATTTTCAAACTACTGAACAAATCATAAATTTGGTTCTGTTGCCAGGAAATTTAACCGTAGTCAATGAAACACCGGCCGTTATCGATCGAATCATTTGGTTTTCTTTTTTTAACAACTTATCCTTTATTTCATATACACTTGTTACAATTTAAGCATCAGCGTCCAAGTTCCACTGATGCCACTCTGTGAAAATTATAAGATAAATATCTAGAGAAATAATGGAAATAATAAATATTCACTCATTTGGTTTTCTTTGTTTTTTTATTTGGGGTAGGGGGTTGAGATTTTTTTCTGTCAAATTTTCTTTCACATTTGCACTAATGAACTTACCTTCGATTCCTTTTCCATCATACTAATATTATCTAGCTGATTTTTTTCTGTACGTTCTGTATAAATCTTGTCTTCTTTATTTTCATCTTGATCATCACCAGCTGTCTTTTCGTTGGTTTCTATATCAACGTTATCATCGTCACACAAGTAGTTCTTTGCAGCAGCTTCTTCAGATTGGTGTATGTTTGAATTTAGGCTTTGTTTTTTTCTCCCTTTTTTGTCTTGGTTTGAAGTTATTTCTGACAATTTGTTCATTTCGTCCATGAAGGTTTCTGTGGTATCAAGAATAGGTAGAGGGAATTGTGGATGACCATAATTCGACATGTTGAAATTCGAGTTAAAGGGTGTTGTACAAGTCGATGGTACTCCATGACGTGGCACATACAAAGATTTCCACCAGGGTGAGTAACTTAGACTCATTGATCTTAACATATCTCCATAAGATGCAACGGGAGTATGACCTGACTGTACGGGAAATGCTGAATGCATATTTTCGCCTATTTCTAATCTGTATAGATTGTTGCTTTGAAGACCTGGGTACGATCTCATTATTGGAGAGATCACTGGAGTTTTATAATCTGAAGTTTCTCTTGTACCGTTTGGCGACAAGTTAAAATTTGGTTTCCCTCCGGATGTTCGTTTTCGGCACCCTCCATTAAACATGGCCTTTACGTCTTCCCATGCAAATAGTAAAGATTCTGCTGGAGATTTTTCTACCAAGTGAAGATGGCGCCTCCATGAATTGAAGTTTGCCGCGTCTGGGTGTCTGTATGCGCTGCTAGCAGTTTTGTGATAATGAAATATAAACTTATTTGGAGAGAAAAACGTGTTACATGTTGTGCATTTTATGCACTTTGCACGTGAACTGTTATAACGAGACGGCATAAACATTCCTTGACAACCCCATCCACATGTATGTTGTACTTGAAATGAAAAAGTTTCAGGAAGTTTTGGTGGCGGAATATCTTCTAGAAACGACTTCACCAGACGTTCTGCCTCTCTCTTAGTTATGAGGCCACACCTTCTAGATGATACAGGCATTGCCCCACTTCGACGTAAAACTTCAAGTTGTATTGGCGAACACTGCATGCACGTTATTCCAAGCGCAACTCTTCTGTTGTGGATTTCATTGTAGCTGAAGTCTCGAAGTAACGTGTTTGATATCTGAGCAAGACAAAGTCTCTCCCTGCCTTCTACGTATAGACAAACAATAGGAACACCGAACAGATTGATTGTTCCAATATGCGCATCCGAAGACCCAGCAGCGACATCTTTCAAACTTTGCGTTTGTATGTCGTCTGCATTAGAAGATTCATCCGTTGTTGTGGAATCAAAGTTTCTAGGAAAGAACGTCGGCGTGACAGTTGATTGCTGGCGCTTTTCCTTGCTACCTATATTAAATCAGAAGTTAACATTTTACAACATGGAGCTATATTTAAAAGAATTTGAGATCTATCAATCATTATACTTTTCAATTTAAATAAATTAAATATAAGTTAAAGTAAATGACCTATTCTCATATAAACAGTTGTAAAAGGCGAAGAACATCGTTATCAATATGTTGCTACCACCGACACATTTTATAGAAAATATGAATATCAAGACGAATAATTTGTGTTTTCTAAAGATCAATTTTTTTCCTTTTACTTTGTCTTTCTGACCTTCTATGGCTTAGATCAAAAGCCTATTGATATTTGCAAACTATATTTCAAAATATAATGAAATTTACCCGTTTTTCTTTTTTAATATCTTAAATGGAAAAAAAAATAATATTAATTTTCATACATTGATACAGTATATAGTTCAATAATAACTCTATAGTCACTAGCAATGCCAAAATATTTATTTGTGAAATACCGAAAATTTAAGACAACTAATTTTCACTTATTTATTTAGTTTCCGATCTATTAATTATGCTATTAATAATGTAGAATGTGCTATTTTTAATTTATACTTATTTGAAAAAGAAAGATTGTTTTTAATTTAAATGTGATCGAAAAGTTGCCCAAGTTGCATATTGGAAGAATTTCTTAACATGTTTGATTTATACATACAATAACTCTCGAATATATGCAATGTAAACTTTACAGGTATAATGAGGAGATAAATCAAACACATGACCTCTCTGTGCATACAAAAATCACAAAGCATAAATAAGTACAAGAGTATACAATGCAGTTTTGAAACAGTCACTTTAAACACGTGGCAGGGTAAAATGGATTCCAAAACCTCCCTTTATGTACTTCCCTAACACCACTGACATCTCGAAAGCATCACACCATCAAAGCATGAACAATTCAGAACATACAGAAGCAAGACCTACAAAGCACTCTATTACAAAACAATACAAACAATCACATACAAATGCACGAAATAAAGAGAACTAAAACAAGTAGAAAATGGTAGGTGATAATGATGTCGGACAACGAAGGTATACATATCTTGCATTTTACTTGAAAAAAAAGTTGAATTTAACTATGGAAAATATTGCTTACAATATAAATATTAATAAACGACAACTTTGAAATAATTGGAATTTACCTAGTCTTTCAGCAATGAACGGAACGTGGTCTATCTAGATAAAAGCTCGTAATTTCACAGGAAATAAAGCACACAGAAATTTAGGTAGCAAATGTTTAAAGTATAGAGTCGCAAGTATAATTAAAATTACTGAAATTCAGCCAAGAAGTTTTTTTGTTGAACGTATTAACAGAGATCAATCCGCGATAGTTCAAGTTCGTTTAGGTTATGTGTCACATAAGCAGTTAAACGGCAAGCAATAACGCCTAACATATTTTGAAACTTGTGTCATTTAATTATATGCGAGCATAAGACATAACAATTTATTGCTTAAAACGCTAAAATATTTACCTATATAATGCATAGATTTAACCAAGTATATAAGCGAGATTAATGTATGAAGAGCTCAGTCATTCTCCCTAAGGAAAAATACATCTAGTGGCCAATATTGATAACTTCAGTATCAGATGTAGAAATAGCAGAAGCAAATTGATTATTATTTGCCACAATTAATCAAAATCCTTTTTGAACAAAATACACAAATGAAGCAACCCGTTAAGTTGTTTTGACACGTGCAATAGGGCGAAATTAAGTTGATTGAATATTTCTAAGAAAGTGTGATTGATGATGCGCTATATATTAAATGTTAATAAACATATGCAAGAAAACAAACGAAAAATGAAAAAGTTTCCCTCGAGAAATGTATGTTTCCAGCGGCTTAAACTAAATGCTTTTCATTTCTTTGAAACGACTTGTGAATCGTCTAATTTTCCTAGAATTAATGTTTTCTTGTAAATTGCGTCTGGTTTGAACATTTTGTTAACATGGCAATATAAAGTGGTACCAACTTATTACACAATTAAACACAGAATTTAACACAGTGATTATAGCATAGATACAATAAATATATTTTAAACCAAAATAAAAAGGCTTACAGCTTGTAGTAATTTAATAGCTTTGGAACCTGAAAATTAATGTTCTGGTGTCACAATGATACTCACTTCATCCGGGGTCTAGTCTTCTAGTTAACTGACGGATGCATAAGTAAACATCGCCTGAATATAGCTGAAATATTGCTGCTCGGGCGTTAAACAACATTAATCAATCAATCATAAGTAAACAATCTAACGCAGAAATAAGCATCGCCATGAACAAATGTTTAAGTGACCGTTCTAGCGAAAAACATTTTCTTTTATATTCATGTTTTACTTGTTTTACTTCTTTCATGTGCGCAATGTTAGCGAAATATAATGCCAAGTTTGTTTGTAAGGAATCGTGGCTTGGTGATCTCACGAGAAGTAATTTAGTGACAACGAAGTAGAATGCGTCACATATTTCCAAAAGAATTTGCAATTAGCTTATTACATAAACTTTACAGAATATTCATGTGAAGAATTTGTATTTACATGAAAAATTAATTGTAATCATACAACCTTTTAACCGTAAGGTGCTTATAAAATGCCCATTTGTTTAACCAACCTGACAGTTTGTTGTCTATCTTTGTCTCACCCTTTAAGTTAAAGTAGAATGAACCCAATCAGAGATAAAGTAGAACGAACGGTATCATTCTTTAATTCTTAAAGAAAGAATTTCAGTTGTTTTCTATAAAGTTAGGCATCTCAAACCATAATTTCATAAACGTTTAAAAACAAAATGTATCATTGCTTCCATATGCTAAGCATCAATTAGTATTACATCAAATAACTTGACTTTATATCTAACACTATTAGGGAACCCCCGTTTTTGATTGAATGAACCATCTTTTTATTGTAGCTCCAAATGTAAGCTGAAGTAAATTCTACTCTTTAAAACCGGCTTTCTTCAGAACAGCTGTACTTTATGATGGTTAACAATGCTTTAAGGTCGTCACGTGAAATATATTTTTCTCGGTTTTACATAAACGAAAGCAATGTCTGAAATAAAACTAATAAATGCATTCTGTAACAAAGAGAAAAACATATAATTCAAAATAAATATTCCTTCTTTTGTGTAATTAATTTAAAGACTCGAGGTAAACTCCTAGATTACTTTATTTTGTGACTTAAGATACACTTAAATCATTTTTTACACGTCAGACTTAGAATTAATAGAATGGGACTCAGGTGGATATCAAGGGATTAATTATAGTATTCCGATCTTATATCATTTATCCTATAGTCTAGCAGAACTATAACATATTATTCGATAGGTGTTTTGTTTCATTGCAATATTTAAAGAGACAAATTAATCAAATTAATCAAATTTAAATAATGCGGTAGATTCATTCCGACTTTTGATGTTATTTTTATGTCCATGAAATAAAATTTGCTGCAAGTAAAAATCACATACACGAAGTTTAGAACTTCGGTTGGAAACTCGCTTTGATAGCAATTATTACAGGTAAACTAACAAAATTAGGAACCTGATTTTGTATATTCAAGGAGATTTATAGGTATCCGCAAAAACTGTAACTTCAAGACGTTGAATTTCTCGTTGTAAAATTAACACCAATGTTCATAACTTTTTCCTATTGTTTGCAACATGTTCAGGCAACAGCGTTAGAATTTACGATGTTACGTGTCCATGTTAAAGTATACAAGCTGAAAACTTTGTTTCGTCCTTGACAATCAATTTCTTAACAAAGTAATTTAGACAAAATGTACAGAACTTTTTTTAGCAGGGATCCCATAATTGCCGCAACCTAAAATCACAATGCATTTTTGTTATCAAATGTGTACATTTTCAAAGCGTAGTATGAGAACAAAACGATGAATTTACAATTTACATGGCACTGTTGCTTTTATATAAATAGATATGTTTTCTTTCTGAATTTATAAATGACAATTATTACAGGATGAGGTTTTGGAACATAAATGTGAAACTACATAATTTTTAGAAAAATCAAACATAGGATAACATTTTCTTTTATGACGTAATTAATACGTGATTGTACATACGGCTGTTCTTATATTTCGTTTAAAATTTGGTTAAAATATGGGATGATTGCAAAGGTATTAATCAGTTAGTGATATGACACAAATAGATAAACAGTGAAAAAAGAATTAAAAGGGGAAACTAACGTGCAGTGTTAACGCACAACATGATCAAAAATACCAATTTTATTAATCAGTATTTACAAGAAGTAATATCTTTGAAATCATTCCCAATTACAAGTCACTAATATTATGGTCTGCAGAGTACACAATAAAGAGTCAAGACAAACACAAAGAGTTTTAAAATCTCAAACTTTGGAGAAAAGCAATTTACTTTTTTACTATTCAACGTTTAAGCATAGTTTCCATTCATAACAATTTAAAATAATCACAAAAGACAATATAATGAATATAAACTAATTAGATGACCAATTGTTAGGACTAATTATTACTCAAAAACGCCAATTGCCCTACACTTAATTTAGTATAATTTTAAGTTATAGAGAAATACAAAAAAAAACATCAGATCTTTTTTCCGATATAAATCTTTTTGATGAGTGTTCATTATAAAGTTATAATTTGACAGAATATTTTATAAAACGTGGTGACAGGATAATGACTACACTGATTGTATGATATTAGATTATGTTGATATTATTAGTACCACAAATAAACAGTAAACCCTTAACCTCAATGATAGCACCTGTCCTCGTGGTTCAACGATTTGTCATGCACATCGTGAAAAAATTAAATTTTGCATTCACAAAAATATGTAAACGCCATAATTATGTCTTGTTGCGGGATATTGATACACTGATAATCCTTCTATCAAACAGTTATCGGAATAATTAACATCTAATTATACCCTTACATGTTGCAGTTCTTTGGTTTCAAACAATCAAATAATACTGATCTTTTTATTCTTCGAACTTTATTACTTAATTGACTGTGATAAATATTGCCCATTTAGCACAATAGCGCAACTTTTTCAATAATAACAATATGATTAATTTATTTTCTATACAGTACATTTAAGTATCTAGAAATAAACAATAAACTTAATATTACACACCTAACATAAATGATCATAGCTACAATAGTGTAGCTCCTTTTTTATGGATGGAGCTACAAAGAGTTCCCACTACTAGTAATGAAGCTAGCCGGGGGTGATTCACATTCGGGAGTTTTATACATATAATCAGCTATTAAACTGTTTCCCTGAATTGCTACATACTTTTTTGATGTCTTTGAAGTTTAACTGATATTTGTAAACCACATTATTCGTTACAGAACTGTAGTTTTAAACTTTATTCGTACTCATGGCATTGAATTGAAGTGGTAAAAAATGTTCATCCGGATCAAGTTTTCCGGATTTATTGCATTAGCTGGAATCAAATTTTTACCGATACGATTTAACTATTCTACACTCCAGAATTTCAATTTTTTTCAACATTGCCGTGGTTATGTAAAAATGTTAAAATTATTTAATAAGACATCGTAGAAATGTCAGCTGAACGCCGGAGAAAGGAAAAAATATTAATTAAAAAAGATAGCACTTTAATAGCGGAAAATATTATAAAGCCCAAGAGTGTTTTTGCTTCATTAAGAGTAATGGGACCTCTTTGTAGCTTCGTCCATATAAAGGAACTACATTATTGGAGCTAAAGGGATCATAGTCTATATATTATTTATCTAGAATTCGAACAACTCTCGACAGGACCTATTTAATTTTACAATTATATTGGTAAGAAACGATGATTTGTTTATTAGATAAAAATATGTTTTATTGAGATAATTGCATTAATTTAACTTAAGCAAACAAAATGCAATCATTTTTCAAGCTAAGATATCATAGGGATAAGCAATATTGATATAATCTTGTACATTTGTAATCTGTTCCTTAATTATTAATAGTAAAAAACACATAATTCAAAAATAGTCAATTAATATGACTGAAAGAGAAATAAAAGCATACACCATTAAAATCTAGAAACGAAAAAGGCATTAAATTAAAATATGAATTCATGCTTTCTTTTAGACTGAAAGTAAAACTTACAGTGAAGCATACATCCTGTAAGTCGAAAACAAAGACTAAACAAGTAAGAAAACCACAATAACCGAAGCATACATTCCTTATGATTGAAAGCATTTAGCATATTTTGTAAGCGCAGCCCTGATCGTTTTCATTAATTCGGCTGTTGGTCGATATTTTAATTAGATTAAATATATAGTGCAGTAACGTTATAAGTTGATGGCGATTTTATAGAAGTAAACATACTGCTTTGCAGATGTGGGATTAAAAAAATACATTATGAAAGAGTCACGGCAAAATCCGTCTACATCAAAACTGTTTTAAAAATGTCTTTTACGTTATTTATGTTGAAGATAATTTTATAAACACTTGTTGCTTTTATCGTGTGAATTCTAAAAGATAATATTTTGGTTTGTCGTAAATATTACAGTAGAATTGTAATTAATTTTAATAAGGTATACGACAAACTATAAAAGTTGGTTTCACTTACCTATGAGGATTTTAAAGTTTATTAAATTTTTTTTAAGCAAATATATATATATAAAAATTAAAGCCCTTGCGATAACGTTGATCGTATTTGCTTATTGCTCTTTCTTTCCCAGTTTAAGACATAGCGTAGTTGACAACATTTATCTTATATATTCTTATTTAGCCCTTTATTGCACTTTCTTAATTTTTTTTTATTTTTAATACCCAGTTAAATAATTGCATGAGGTTCCTTTTTTATATATTATTGCTTAGATAAAAGAGAAAAATGGTTGTAGGATCCATTCTTTTCATATGTACATAATACGTAAATCACACGTTTTAAGATAATATAACAATATAATAATGTTAGTAACATAATAATAATTATATATTAAAACCAAATATATATTGTTTGCCAGTTTCATGATATTTATTTCGTAACATAAAATGCAACTGGACTTATAACTACATTCAACATGTACAAGTTATAAATAACAAACAGAAGGTGTTGTCAACACCTCAAATAGTTTGAAGGATTATGGTAATAAATTGCATAAAATAATGTATGGATAATGTTTATTTCCAATATCTAAAAAAGTTAAAGTTTGAAAACCCGGACTTGAAATAGTAAAATAGGTAATTAAAAATGTTGCAAGGTATTACAGGCAACACTGACAAATCTCGGAAATATCGGGTTTTATATTTATTGTTTGTGATGAACATCCAGTTTTGACAGGATTTGTCTTAGTTTAACATAAAAATGGTGTTTTAATTTAAAGTTTATTATATGTTTCGCAAGACGTTACACGTTTTGTATTGTATGGTTAAGTAATAAATAATTACTAAATATCCAGCATGACTTTTACCAAAATCCTCTTAATACAAAAACTTTTTACTACCTATAATGTCGTCTGTATTGGTTTAGACGTAACTGTATTTACTTCTTCTTTCTTAACATCACGCTTTGCTTTCTTTTTAGCAAAGACCGAGTAAATATGTTAAACATATTTGAAGTGACATCAATTCTTTGATTTAATGACAAAACTTTAAAAAAAATAAATAGCAAGTTTTAATAATAGTTTTTAACAAATCATTTTAGTTTATGAAGTATAGTTCTGACAACATCAGTATGCTATTTGGTAATGTAGATCGTATTGACTTTCTTACTGCTACGTATTTAAATAAAAAAGACAAGGTGTTATTAGAAAACTAGAAAATAATGCAAAATCAACCAGCTTAATTTTTTAACTACATACTACCGAATCTATATGGTATGCTTAAACATAAGCAAACATATTTGATTTTCCATGAACTTTTTCTCTGTTTCGTAAACTTTTTGGAATTTCAGAACAACGCAACCAGCCAAGTTAAATTAGAGTTTGATCACTAGGTAAAGAATACCGCAAGATTAATGGATTGTTTTTTGTCTGCTTGCACTTTATTCAAACAATATTTCAAAACAGAACGAAATAAGTTTACATTTGTCTGCAAAAAGTTTTCTGTATTTAATGATATAGTGTTATACTTTTACCAAAATTACAAGATTTAGTTTTAGAGGATATATGTCTACATTAATAACGGTTTTAGAACATGTTAAGCATCTACCTGGATTTAATACAGAACTTATGTCTTATGGTGTTGATCTTTAATGTTTCACAATCAATTATATGAGAAATAATTAAATTCACGTTATTTAGAAGAGCCATAAAGAGAGTATTTTTAATCCCGTTTTAATTTTTCGTACAGTATAGATAGTAAACAATAAACTTGTATCATTTACTTTTGTAGTCTCTAAAGATATTGTCATTTTGCCACTTCTTATTAACATTGCAAATACAAATAGACAGGCTACATATCTACAGTAAAATTAAAGAATCAAGTAAGAAGGAATCAAGACTCTGAATTTAAAGTGTTCTTTTCCACGTGTTAAAAAAAACTTCCAAATATGGCATTCAGTTGTATCATCTGCACCATTATTAACGAAACAGTTAAAAATTTGTTAGATGATTTTCAAATAAAACTGCCTTTTGTTCATTAATTGTCATGTTTTCACGCTTTTGTCAGCATGTTTAAATTGTTTCTAATTGTATATGTACATTACGAACCTTCAATTACTGATGTAATAAAACGTATCCTACTATAATGAGTTGTAATGGTTCTTTTTAAATTAGAAAATAAAATAGTGATATTTAACTAAACAACCACTCTCTATGCATCTTTTAACTAAAATTTTTACCGTTAATTTGTTTACTTGGTTTTGAGGAGAAATGAGGAAAACAGCAATAACAAAAAATGTCTTTCCACACTGCAACAGTAAAGAAGAACGAATCAACAATAAAAATCTCTTGGCTATTTCAGAGGTTAATGTAACTTTCAAGTAATATTTGAAGCGCTATATTTTAAAATAAAACATAGAAACTCATCAAAACATGTAAAAACAATTTATTGTAAGAACTGCATATGAGTGCTCCAATGATAAAAAACTAACGAAAATAAAATACTACCTTCATCTGTTTCCCAAGGTGTAAACGTTATACCAGGTTTTCTCTCCATGTTTTCGTAAATGTGCTCCTGATGCAAGTGCTACGAATAATTCTGGATTAATTTGATACCGTCAAATCTAACCATTTATATGTCATTGCATATTCAACTTATGTTAATGATCATAAAGAAATAATTGGTTATGATCATCATTTTGACCTGACGTGACCTTTCATTCCTGTCGTCCATTGAAAGTCAACGGTAACAGACGATATCTTGCCACGCGCCGCCCTGCCCATTTCAATTGTGAAAACAGATGATTTGGTGTTTAGCAAATAACAGTCACACTCGTCAGTTAATTTGTTCTCAGATAATTAAATGTGTGATTTATTAAGCATCAGAATATTTTTATGACATCACATTATACGGATAACAACAGATCTTAATTCAAAAATTATTTTTTTGTAATAGTATTTATTTACTAACTTTGTAAAATTTTGGCTTATTTCTTTATGTTAACGAGGCAAGTAAATTCACTTAAATATATTCTAACAAAACAAAATAATTATTTAAATATTAAATATATATCAATTTGTAAATGATTCTACTCATGGGATCACCACTATGTAAGATTGTAATAAAACAATGAGAAAATTCATTCCATTTTAAAATTATTTCATATCAGTAATAATATATAAATTGTTAATTTTATTCATTGTATTACATATATTTAAATAAAAATAAGGTTAAATACGAGCATATAATCATTACTGTTATGAAATTCGTATTTGACTAAAACATTTTAAAACTTATTCTTAGATATATTTTATACGAATAGAAGTGCTATTATGTGTAAAACATGATAGAAGTTGTTTTTATCAAAAAATTAAACACAATTTTTATCCTAAAAATAAAAATATTCTAATAAAAATGAAAAAAACACATGTATGTTTTTTACTTGAAAAGTTGGGGATAAAGATCATTGTGATCCGCCCGTTACACTTGGGGGTGGGGGGGGGGGTACCCATCTCTTTTCCCACCCCTCATCCACCACTGCACGTAATTTCACAAACTATGTGTCACACAGTGCTATTTTACAAATAATACTATACATGTTGAAAGGAAAGGTGTTTCAAGGTTTCCTAGTGCAAAAATGACCTTATGGGTGTATCTAACTCCTCATTCACCACAGCTTTCTAAAAAAACCTTGACATATAGTGCTGTCGTGCACCTGATATTGTACGTTTTGGAATATTCTGCGTTTCTTATAACATAACAAGGTCTTAAGGTAACAGTTTCTTATTCGTACCATCATACAGCACGATATGGAATTTAAATGAATTGTTAAATATTGCCATTATTCTACTTTTTGATCGGAATAATATTTGGGGTTTCACAGGGCAAAACAAGGTATTTGCCATCGCTTTCACATATTTAGGTTATTTTTTAAGCTTTAAACAGCTTGCTGTTTTATGACTGTGTTTTGTATGAGTCTGTTGCCCATATGCACAAACAGAACTTTACATTACCATTGAATTTATGAAAAATGTCTACCAAAAGGTATCATTCTCTACAAAACTACCGCCTACATAATGCGGTCCTTGGAAATGGTTTGATTTTAAGTATGGTTTTACAAAAAAAGTCAGTTGGTATTCCATATTTGTTAAACCATTCTAAGTGTAAAACTACATCCCAAAATTGAAATATTCGTGATTCAGCAGTACACAATAAATATAGAAGTTACAGGTTTGTGCACAAATACCACCAAAACGATAATTTTAACGCAGCTGTAATTATTTGCAATATATTACAAAGACGGATAAAAATTCTTCAGTAATACAACTAATACGTTATGTTTGCTCGTTCTTTGTACTATACGTTCACAGTGGCTTTACATTTTTCGATGTACATTATATTTCTATACTATACGTAACTGATGTGTATGCCATTAGCTTGGTATGATTTTGTAATTGTGTGATTTTACTACTGTTTTGGTACATTGTATTTGTGAAAATTGACCTTAGGTTTAAGAATTTTAAAATATCGCATTTTAATCGGGTTAACGTGTAAGCTGGTTTATCTTCAACATTTGTTATTAATATTTTATAATGTAAATCTTGTAGATATAGGATACATGCAAGACTGGCTTGAGATCACTTTGATTAAGTGTGTTCTAGTAGCTAGCTTGTTAGTTTTTTATAAATAACTATTAAGATTTTTTAAAAACTTACAAATTTGCATGTATTCAGTTTAGTCAGCGCTTGTACAAGTTTATACATTTTGGTGATGAAAGCTTTAAACGTTTAAAATATTTTATCGTCCAATATTTTGTGTTTCAGTTTGCTTCAGCGCCGCTGAATATTAATTATTTTGACGAAACGCGTGTGCCGCATTAACTTTTGTTACCTTAGTATATTTGATGATCTTTTACATAACTATTGTTGAAATGTATCCCGGTAAAAGTCGGAAATGTTTTTAAATTCTAGAGGTTTTCTATTCATAAAATGTAGATGGCCTTACAGCATAACATTATAGAATTTTGGTGATAATAGATCATTAACATCTTACGTCAATTATATAATTATAATCTTGGTATCTTGGATAACATTTAATCTTGCGAGTTAATCATTGTTTTTTTTTACTTTTAAGATATCATAACGTTCTTTTAGCAAAGAGAATTCATTTAATCAATACGATATAGTCTAAATGATTATCTATATTTAAACCCAGTACACAAAAGTGACTAAAACAAAGTAGCATGTAATTTATATTCAAAAATACTGCAAAGAAACAGTTGTTAATAAGACTTATATCAATACACAGATGAATGGGGTTTGACAGACGCTTTAATGCCAAGATTATAAAAATGAAAAATCAGTTAAATTTAAAGTTTTCTGAAGTAATCATTTTTGAAATAAAGGCCAGAGATTATAGAGCAGAATATGATCAAAGGGCATTAACATTGACAGTTAAATCGAATAAGGCAGATTATTAAACTTATTTATGGATATAGTGACATTTTTGGAGCAAAAACACTATACTCATAGTTGTTGTTTTAAACATGCTTATTTTCTCCGGACAAATCACATTAAATTTTTTAATAATAATAATAATAATAATAATAATAATAATAATAATAATAATAATAATAATAATAATAATAATAATAATAATAATGACTTTTTAAACATTTCTTATCAATTTTCATTTGGCTTAAAATGAAATAGAAAACGATATAGCGTCACCCAAATATAACATGATCAATGGTAAACAACACAAAAGATTGTAGTCATCTACGTCATCAAATATTTTATACTGTAACAACTTCAATTTGCTTTCAATATTGTAGCAAACATTTTCATAACAGAAATAAACTATTTCAACCATTTAATTGTATGCAGTGTAAAGAAAATCTTTCTTCAAAAGCCTTTGCTGTCTATTAGGATGAACCACCTTAGTTGTTTCAATATTTTGGAATATAAGATTTAAACAGCTATCGAAAATAATTCCCATAATAATAATAATAATAAAAGTTTACATTGTAATTTCCTGTACAATAAAAGCCAAATCGAAACATTTATTTCTGGTATTGAATTATACCACAAAAGTCATAAATTTCTTATCAGCATTAAATTGTCTTTTGAAAGATCAGTTTTCTCCAAACGTGAATAAACCATTCGTCTTCAATGAATGATTAATGACAAATTCAATATCGAATAATCTTTTTTTGTAAAATGTTTATTTCAAATTCTCCTTGTGAGTCTGTTAGTGTGATCATAACAACGTGAAATTTTATTCAAATTGCGAGACGGAAAAATCAAAAATCTTATGAATTAATAATGCTATGATTATTTTTTTTATTGTTTACTGTAAAGACAACTCTGTTTGTTACTAATATCAATATATTTCCATTTAAAATAGATTATGTCATTAGTAAATTTATAGCCTGGTAGAATGGTAACCTTTTCAAGATGTAAAATAAAGCGATGCAAATCGTATCAAATGTTTAGAATTTTAAACTCAAACCGAGCAATTAAAATTGTACGGCGATAATGAATAATTTACAGGAGGTATTTAATATCGCGGGGTGGCCACATAAAAAGAGCATAGGCATATTAGCACAGTAAACAATATATAGTTTTTTTCAGGAAAACTACAGTAAAAATGACATATCGTACCTTTTAAACTTAGACTTTAAGATTTCTGTTATAACCATTTTGTAAAACCTTTCAAGAATTCATATATATATTTTATGTGATATCATAAAATGACATATTTAAAATAATTTTGAAATGCATACTTAAGTAATTATCATAATATAAATGAACTTGTATTTCGATACTTGTTTGCGGATCGACCTAGCAACAAACATCCAGATTTATTGGACTTGAATCGATACATCGGAAAACGTATAATTTGGTTTTAATATTTCCTAATTTTGTTCACAAAACTGAAACTGAAAATGGTAAATGGTACATAGTAAAATAGTACTAAAAAGTAGAAGTGTGTATCAATAAATTTATAAATAAATACTTATTTTTATTCAAGTTTTAATTATACATGTGTAATAAAAATGTGTTGTAAAAATACTTTGAGACACATCCGTCAAATTGAATACTTCGAATCATACTATACCCTGCAAAATAGGAACGGATTATTAAAGATTTAAGTATTTTAATAAAGATTTTACAATCATAATTATAGATATTAAAAGGGTTTTTTACTGAAAAAATACAGTCCATTCGTTTGAGATTGGTGAATAAAATTCAGTTGATCACAGATAAGAATACTCCCGTTCACGTTTAAGTTACAACCGTGTATAACCATCTGGAGCTGCCTATACTGCTCTGCATCTCCTTGTCATAGAATCAATCAACATTTTACGTTATAACGTGGAATTGTTCGCCATTTCTGTTGCAATCCATGGTCTGAGACGGACGTTGACGCTTGCACACATGTTTATACAGCTGTTCTCACGTGTGTGTTTTGGATTGAAATCCGGTCAGTTGGAAGTTCATAGAATCACATGTATATTATGCAAAATATAGTCCCTTGTTATGCGCGCTGTGTAAGGGCTAGAGTTATCAGGTTGATCAATTCCGCGCACTATATGAGCTTGGGAGATTTAGTTAAAATGGATTGGACATGTACCAGTTCTGTTCTGTGGTTATGGAAATTGCCGCCCACATCACGACGTTAACTTCACCGAAGCAATCTAATTGGAGGCAGGAGGTGAAAAAAGTATATTCCTACGATGGTATACACTGATTCTCCCATCCCGTTTCTGTAGCAGAAAAAACGGACTCGTCGATGAACCAGATTAAACGCCAGATGTGGAATTTCAAGCCCCTTATCTCCTCAATCTGTTGCACTTTCGGACTTTGTCTTGTCTGTGTAACGGTGTCAAAACTGTTCCAAAGTATGCCATATTGTAGAAGTCAGATGCGGACTGTTTGCGAGCTGATTCGTCTCAGACAAGGTATTCCGAATTCAATTTATGTTGTAGCAACGGTTCGATTCCGTAGATCAAAGACCCGGGTGTATCAATCTATACCAGGAGTCTTTTGTCTTCTTAATGCGCGGTCGCCAAGCAAATGTGCTCTAGTTTACGTTTACAGTTAGTCCAGTCCCACTTTGGCATACTCTGGCTTAGAGATGGCCGATAACGATATTTCGAGTAGCAGGTTTCAGGCTTGGCATGGCAGTATTTAAACGTAATTCAAACCTCCTTCTTTTATATACCCTTAAGTAAGGTTTGAATTAAATACACATTAGCCAACTTTCAAGGTGATGGAACGGACGTGAACTTTTAGACAGTCACCGTGCTCATTTTACAAAGATCGAAAACAATGAAAAGTCGAAAACTAACCTGTAAAAAATCAGTAATTAAATTGACCATTTCATTACACCTGGTAAATATATGATTTGCAGATTGAAAAATTCGATAGGTTACTCTGTTTCTTTTTTAACATTATATATTATTACTTATAACAAAAAACACAAAGAATTCAACATTATGTGTCTGTGGTAACTGTGTAACGTTTTGCAGAACGCAGAATAAAATGCGTTGTATGACCGAACTGCAGCGAAACAACCTAACACTGCAGAGACACTAAGGGAGAGTTGAGGGCAAGCTATTAGACATTATAAGAATCGCTTTTAAAGTAAATTCCAGATAATGAAAAAAGGAAAATTTGGACGATCAAGAGAAAGTGAGCTAAGGAGAAATAAAGAAAAAAATTTCAGTGGACAAAGATCAGTAGACGTAGGGCTCCTGGTTTTAGCAATACTTCAAAAACTATTTGGTACATTAACTAAAACATTTAGAATTGTATATGTACATCAGTAATTATAAATTCTTCTTTTGTAACTTTATTAAAATTTATTTATTTAAAAGTTGTTGTTTTAATACATGTACAAAATAAAGAGAACAGTACAAATTTCAGGTCATATATGAATATCTTTATTGAGTTTTGTACAGTTTACTGACTGGTTCTTTTTGAGGTTTGTACAGTTTATTGATATGTATAACTCAATTATCTAGAACGAATTTTTAATCTTGTCGATTAAGGATATTAATACCATTGTATTGTGTACTTGCCTGCAAGTTTGAGGTTGTTGCTTGACTAATTTGTGTCTGTATTGTTTGGGCATAAATAGGGCAGGCAAAAGAATATTATTCACCGGTTCAGCCCGCCACATGTTTTATTAAACAGTATCAAGTCAGAATGTTACACCTTATTGTTTTGTGATGTGTTGTTCGTTCATTTAAAGGGAAACTTCACAAAAAAATGAAAATTTGATATGTTATTCTTCAAATAAAAAGAAATATAATTGCCTTTTGATGTTTTATTGTATTCTTTACCGTTAGGCTTCTAGAGTGGATTAAAGGTGTTAAAATTTTGTGTATGGGGGCCGCCATATTGACAGTATTTTATCATGTGAATGCGTTTGTGACGTGATAAATGTAATTATCCACTAAATATGATAAATAATCCAGTTTAAAAATATGTTTTTCTGCCTTAGCTCTGTGAAGAATATATAAACTGTGGCGATGACTAATAACCGGTTGACAACATAAGATTACCAAATACGTCTTAATGTTTTAATGATCTCTGTTTTAATAAAAGTATTTTTAGACACAAATTTTAACCTGTCTTTATTTAACTCGGATATAATTTACCTAAATAATAATTGTAATAAAAGATATATTTATATGATTATTTTTATATTTAAAATACAATTCCGTGGATAATTTTGCACGTCTTGAAACGGCAGTTGTACCTGGACGTGAAAATGTTACAGGTAAATCATTACTCGTTTATGAAGGGTAATTAACAGAATTAGCAGGTAAACAAACAGGATGTTTATTGCAATTACTAGATCATTTGACGCCGACTTTGAAGTATGAATATTCGGACTTTTTCAAAAGCTAACCAGATTAAAGGTTAATCATGTAATTCAAAATTAGAAAAGCACACCCCCTCCTGTCAAGACAGGTATGATTTGAATACACCGAAGTGTCAGAACACAGGATGAATATAAGATTTCCAATACCTTTAGATGCCAAGTCAGAGGAAACGTAAAACTTACACGTTAACTCAAATATACACAACATGTAAAAGTTTGGAAACTGTGTTACGCACACGCACAATAAATGTTACCAGTAATAATAATAATAATAATAATAATAATAACAATAATAACAACTATGGACTTTTTTCCTATCAAAACTGTGACTTTCTTTCCGTTTACCGTTGTTGCTGCTGTGGAAATAGTCTTAAGTAGAAGTCTTTCAATTGGTTAACTACTTGTTACACAAGTCGGTTTTTTTCGCTTATATATAGACCAGGAATACGAAACGTAATCTTTCACAACCTTGTCTTATACTACAACCTTCTGTTATTGACCGTTTCGCGTTATTATCATACGACGACGTTTAAGGTACTTGGATGTCTAGTATCGCCATCTAGTGACGAGATGGTGACAAGATGGCGGACCTCCATAAGTGCATTTTTTACACGGTAAATTCCATGCAGAAACTTAACCACTGAAAATATAATAAAACATCAAGAGGCAAACGTGTTTCTTTTCAGTTGAAGAATAACATATAAAATTTTCATTTTTTCGCGAAGTTTCACTTTAATGTTAAATTTATAGGTAAGCAACGTAATTTGTCATTCTCTCAAAAAACAGCAATTCTGATATATTGTACCCATTCATAGTTTTATCTGAGGATGACGTTACCTTTACAAATGTTGAACGACAATTAGCAAAAACCTTCTGATCAGATAGATTTTCATTGGAGTACAGTACGCATAAAAATATGCCGGAATTTTTTATGCGTATAATATATTCTACACTTGCTTACTATATTTATATATATTAACATACACTACCCCCTCATTACGTATGGATTTAAAAATCGCACCCAATGTACCCGTTTACAAAACGTGAAAGGCTGAAATATTGCTAACAACCTGTTGGATTCTATTATTACTTCCATAAAAATGTTGTATTGGATTTAATCGTTGTTAAAGTCGTTTTCATACTTTTAAGGGTCTTGTTTTAATTTAGATAAACTGATGGAATTCAAGGTGTGGGACGTTTAAATGTATAAGTGAGAAACTGTTGCAAATGGCATTTGTTTGTGATTTTGGAACAAAATTAAACAAAACTTAACTTTTTACATTGGCAGATGAGGACAATAAAATACGTTTGAAAAATATAATTTGGGCTATAAACCTTTTTATAGGTTTTTAATGTTTCAACAACGTTAATTTGTTGATAATTATTCCTGTTAAAATATGGTTGCAGAAAGTTTACTAAATTTTTTAACCCGATACATAGTTATTGCGAGGCAACGATCATTGGATACACTGATTAGTGGGGCATGATACCCAACCTATTTCATTAACACACGAAATCACACACTTCTGTAATAGAAATGGGAGGTTAGCATGCCATAGGACCTTATTTAACCCAACTATTTTTTACCAAGTCAAGTGTGTTCAGTATTGTTCTTACCTTTATTTAGATATATAAAAGGCTTCTTGTACTGGTATTTATGGGTTGTATTTTTGACAGTTTTCTCCGTGTTCTGTATTTTGTTTTTATCTTCATTTATCTATACTGAAGATATGAAAAGTAAGTTAAATGTACTCGCATGTAGGACGGATTGTTGATTTGTTTAGAAAGGTTTACATTTCGTCCCGTTTTTATTGAAGGAGTAAGTCGAGGTAGGAACTCCAGACCTTTGGCATAAAATTTGGCAATCCTTGTCCATCAAGTCTATCACATCTTACATATCGATCTTAAGTGTTGTTAGTAGATGGAAAGAATAAATAAAAAACTCAGTTTTTCTTACTCAGAGTATGGTGTCATAATACAGTTGTATTGTTTTTTACAATCATAGAGCGTTTTCAGACTTTAAATCTGTTCGGAACGAATCAGTCGCAAAACAGTGAAGAACTTTAGAAAGAAAAGTGTTGTTGTAATTGTACGGATATTTGAAATAGAAGATAAAAACTGTGTTCTTTAACGATGCCTTGTGTATGACAAATCAGAATAACCGAAGCCGTAAAAATTGTTACAAAATTAATGACTTTTTGTTGACTGTCAGAAATTTTTTTTTTCGCCAAGATATTTTGGATCATGTGCAAAACCGTGTACTTTTTAATGAAGTGTCAGAAAAATTGAAACTGTAAGTAATAATATTAAATAGTTAAGTAATGAATATTTAGTAAAATTGTATTGATATATTAACATCTTATTCGTGTTCTTAGCGTCTCATGGGACCATACTGTGAGTATTATGAGTGCTCGACCCATAGAGCGTCCCATGTGGCGGATAGGGGATCTTCGCGTTTATTATATAGAAAGCCGGATAGCGGTTGTGACGTGCTAAAGAGTGCTTCTCTTCATGCAAGATAAAGATCCCTTTTGTAAATTTCGAAAAAGTATTATCGTTTTAAAAACATAAATACAATAAACTATATTCCGCTTCTACCCACTACTTTTTCCGTGGTAGTCAAAATTGTTTTTACAAAGAAAAACTCATTTCTCCTGTCGAGTTATTGTTTTTTTAACTTGTTCTCGTCCTGAATATAGCCAAAATATTGCATGTTTGATATTAAGTAAACATGAATTCAATCAATCTTATCGTTTCTCATCAATCTCTGTGTTGATTAGTTTAGAAACAAGCACTTATTTTGTTAATGCATTTTTATACGTTTCAGATGATTAGTAAATTAGATTCAAAATACATATTGGCAAAGAAATCATAACTAAAATCAAAAGGTTCCATCTTAAATAATTTCAAGAAAATCTATGAATAAATGATATCAAGGACTGTTGAATTGTTGCTATTTGTAAATCATAGGCAAAGTATAAAAACTGATATAACAAAGACTGGATGTTTATTTTTGAGTAGAACGTTGTGAATACTATATTTACTCTTTAAACATACATTTTACTATGAAACAAATAATGAATACAATAAAATTTATTCATTTTAATAATGAGTTTGTTACATTAAACAGCTACATAAATAAAATATTTAATGAGGGTCACGCATTTCTATGCATTAACATATTTTCCTCCATAATGTATTTTCACAGTATAACTGAAAATATACAATGTGATTTTAAATGTGAAAAATTCGTGAACCAAAACAGATATTTTACTAACAGCTCGTTTACCAAGAAAATCGGACTATGTGTTTTGAGGACATAACGTCACTGTATTTCAATTGCTGACAAGCTAAACAATAGCTTGGTTTAAAACATGGAACTCTGACTCTTACCCCACAAAACATATAATTTTAATAAAGACGTCGTTTTTGGCCATGGGTCAATGGGAAAGCTCGTATAATTATATTCATAGCAAGATTTTTTTAACCTTTTAACACAACTTAAAAATGCTATTGAAATGATAAAAGAAGACATTAAGGTATATATGGTTTCACGTGTGTTGTGTAACCACTTCTGAGTCTGTGTAATACAGTTAACATTAAGGGGCTAGTTCTTTTCTGTCATTATCCTTATATATAATGACACTGAACTTATCACAAAAATGTCAAGAAATAAGAAAAAACTTTAAGTATACCCCTTTCAGTCGTTGTTAACTTATGTTGCTTAAAGAATTGTAACATATACTTCACAAACAATAACAATATCGAATATACATAAACATTTTTTCTGGCAGTTAAAAGTGTCAAAATGCTCCATTGAGACGTTGGTAATGATATGTACACATGCTTCAATATACTTAACATGTAAATAGACGATTCGTAAATTGTCAGAAAATATAAAATTCATTTGAACGAACCTTAGACACATGCAGATATGCGAGGCTCTGTCGACCATTTTTCGCCTGTCTTGCGGCGACTACAAACAAACTTTGTATTTTTTGACAATGTAAGAATATTTTTTAATCCTGCAACCATAAATTATATTTTAGAAACATTTTAAAAATATGTTCTTCTAGCCGATTTAGGAAGAAATTTTCGTCTCGTATTCTATTGATACCCTGATGTCACAAACAAATATCGTATTCCACAAAAATTGTAAACCAGAAAAGAATACTACATATTGTAAAAAAATTAGGACAAGGCTACCAGAAGAATTTATTCGGCACTTCCTTATAAAGCAATAATTTATTCTACTAACTTGTTTGTACAGCAAATGTAATGATTGCAGGACAAATGAACATAAACATATGCATACGTACAACTAAAATATGAAACGATTTATTTTTTTTTCATAATGAATATACAAGAAACAATTGCAAATAAAAAAAACTTGTTTTTCTATAACACCATGTGTGTTTCAGAAAATATCTGCCAAAAAGTATTGATCACAGCATTATTCTATCTAAACCTCTAAAATTATTATTAGACAATTTTTAAAAGCAAATTTATAATACTGCTCACAGCATAATGATGTTAAAGTTTACAATAAAATATTTGGTTGTAGCACAAGTGCATAAAATATATGGCTAATTATAATACTTAACAATGTTTTCACCTTTTCTGTGTACGGTGACCTAAGGTCATCCTCATTCCAAATAACTGTAAGAATTATTACAAAATGGAATTTTTCTCCATTATCTATCTTGTTTTTTTTCATACTTGGGTTAATCTTAAAACAACGTTATGAAGCCGAAAAATTGGGGTCAGTGAAAGTATCTATAGTAAAGTAGCAGTAAGTTAAAATGTGCCCAACCATACATTTCATGTTTAATTAAGGTTGATAATACAAAATAAATACAATTCGCTTCATTTACTGATATTGGAACAACTTCTATTGTGTCAAAGATTACTAATTAAACCTTTTCAAATGTTCATGTCATTACTTAACGAACATTATGGTAAAGCAGATCTCAACACCAGCACCTAGCAGTGATATTTTGTTGGTTAACAACACGGTTGTCTTTGATTTTCAAACTGTTCACAGTATGTCACATTCACATTGAATATCTATAGAAGTTGTGAACACGAAAAATCTCCTGTACCCTATAATTGCGTTTAAAATTCACCAAAGCATCTTTACGGTCAAACGTCTGAATCAAAATCCGTATATTTCTACTTGACCATTCTGTTTTGAAGGTGGGATCACCTAAAATGTCATATGCATACAACATTAAACGATAAATAAGACCTATACGAATAGAAAGTTGTTTTAAAACCCCATGCAATTGTTTTAAGATTCCATCATAGTTACTTTATGGCACCCAATATTAAGAAAAGACCTTCAAGTAACTAGAGAAATCTCAGACTTCCGCAGGACAGTGTAAATATATATGTAAATATGCAAATTTAAAAGTTTTTCGGTAAATCAAAAAGTGTTCAATAGGAAGCTGGATAAACTGTCAAAAACTACTTTCCTTCGGCAGAAATAGGCATTTTTTGTGGAAAGTTTCCTCTTACAAGCACGATGCTAACATGTCATTCAACATTACTCGTTATTATGAAAAAGACTGTTTATCTCCCTTTGGCCACATACATGATAATTTTTACGTATCGGCTAGTGCGTTTTCGCGTTCGTGTATAGCCGCGGTTTTATGCGATATCAAAAATGTAGTCCCCTGCATTACAAAGTTCTTTTGTTTGTTGTTTTCGCAATAAATCATATTTATAGTTATCGAATTACCATGCCGTTCTTTTGTTTTTGATCCAGAAAAGTTACCAAATCATCACATTTCATCTCCATAGCCCTATCTCGTAATGACACGGGACCATGACCACATTCCATCATTGCACACATATCATCATTTGGGTCACATTTTGTGTACTGTAAATAAAAAATACAAATCAAATTAGAAAATAGATGAATAAGTCAATCACTATACAAACGTTTCAATACAAAATCTCTGCAAATGCAGTGCTTTATTTTATTGTCCGCTGTGAATTTAGGTAAAACTAATATTTGTTTCTCACCACTGTTTGCAAAGAAGGTCAGCAAGATTTAGCTAACTAGACTGGTAAACGTCACAAAGTGATTTTTTCAGATTTTACATGTTTGCCGTTTTATCCTATTGTGCGGTAGGGTTAACTATGCATTCCCATTTTCATTTTATGTTCGTTTATTAGTCAAAATAATTCTTGGCGGAGTAATGGAATTGTATAGACTGCCGATTTGACCTAAGAAACCTCTTTTAAGTTACAGAACCTCGACTTGCATAGTTTACTTGAACTCTATAGTTTATTGAGATTTTTCAACATAATTATAGATTTTAAGGGTTTACTTCGTTTTGTTGGATTGTTAGTTTTATCAAATGGATTGGTATAATTTATTACCTCCTTCCAAACATCTGTTTTAAGGCCGGTTCGGATAAGAAATTTTGCAATATCTATCTGTTTGTTGTCAACACAGTCAAATAAAATAAAACTAAATCGTGACAGATCTCCAAACGCCTGGACTCCCGATATCAAGCTCTTCACAGTTTCAATATCACCACCCTGTACAAATTCAATTAAACGTATATTCGTTAAATCACAATTAAAAACACAATAATTCGAGAATTTTTTTTCTTTTTAAATATGTCATTGGTTTTCTTCATCTTCTATAACGGTTTTATCTTGGAACAGGAATGTTGAAACAAAAAATGCAGAACGCTAATAAAAAAACACTATAAGTCCTTATTTTTAAACACCATCTACATAATAATATAATCTTACGACTTAAGGTAGATCAGCTGTATATCGCGGCGCATCATAGTTGCGCAACGCATCTACTGTAAATAAAAATGCTATGTCGCAAAATAAATATTACTTAAGTATGTTTGTAATACTTCTATGCGTTATATTTTACAAACTGGCATAATTTTGCTTCTAATCAACCATGTTTTTCCTTTAACAAACTGTATTCGATTAATTTGTCCTACCATACGACATAGTAACACCTGCGTCAACGTCCGTTTGGTCATTTTTTTATGCGGTCGGTATAGATACACGTGGACGAATGGATCTTGAATGGAATTTTAACACTTCTGAGAAACTTATATACATAATTAATTTTGGATATAAAGTAAGTATATTTTGATGATATAGTTTTCAACCCACTTCGATTTTTCCTTGAGGCAAGGCGATTCATATTTCAGACGGACAAAATGCCCTTCACATAATTTAGCCACAGGGGCTCGTAAAAATTGATTTACTTGCGCTTTCGATTGATACTAGGTCGGTTTTGTTATAGTGTGGGGACAAAACCGACCCAGTATCAATCGAAAGCGCAAGTAAATCAATTTTTACGAGCCCCTGTGATTTAGCATAGGCAGACAAAATCCCCTGTAAAATTTACGGATCTCCTGTACTTGTCTGTTGTTTTTTTGTCCTAGAAATTCTTAAAATGCATTGATCAGATCTACAGTAGATAACATATACCATCCTGAAATGCACAAATTATGTCAATTAAAAAAATAGCACCAACTCTAATTATCTCCAGACAAAGCCATTTTTTCTGTTTTTTTTTTCTTCTTTAATTAACGAAGCCATAAACATAAAATAAACAATTCATGTATATAGTGACAATACATTGTGACAATACAATAAAAAACTATTTACCACTAATTAGATATATACAGGTAACAATACATGGACAATACATAGAGAAATACTTGTACAAAATTTAAATACAAGTATTGTTCACAATACATGTATACATGTATTGTGATCGTCAAGTACAGGAGATCCAAATTTACAAGGCGGAAAAAATTCCCCTGTAAAATTTTCAAGGCAGACAAAGATCTTCCTGAATCTGATTATGATAATACCGATAAGTATTGTACATCTTGTTCGATAGTTTTTTTTTACCTGGGGCTGGAACTTGAAATGATGAATCATTGAATGAAACAAAGATTAAAACATGATTATTTAATTTTTTTACTGGGACCCATCACGTCTATACTATATATGGTTTGTATTGTTTGGTACGACATGGGATTTAAATAAAAGGAACCACACTGTTTGATCCCTTCCAATATTTTCTACCGATTATTTTTTTAAACTAAATTATGCTATTATTTTAGTAAATTATAACTTATTAGTAAATGTTATACCTGTTGCAATTTTCTACAAGATGCACAGAATGTTATGTTGAAGGTTTATACATGTACGAGACTGTACGTTGTGAACATTAAAAAATGCATTTTAAAACATCAGATTCTGGAGGAATTTTGTCCAGATAAGGAAGTTAAACAACAAGCACTCCGTGCAAGTTTGTTTGCAAGCTTATTACAGAGAAAAGTCTACCATAAATTATATAGAAAAACATAAATAGTATACCATAGTTTAATCTTCTTCAGTGTTTTATAATGGGGATTTTTATCATGTGACGATAGCCTGGTCTAACATGTAACATCTCATGTAAGACCATTTAAGTTGTGATTAATCCTTATTGATGAAAAAAGAAACGAGTGTCTATTGTCACTACACATGTAATTGTATTACATGTAAATGTAAAGAACTACCTGTGTAGCACCAGTATTTTATTTTTAATTATTTAAAAATTATTTCTTTTTATTTATAACAACAATTGGTTATTTTTAATTGCCTTACATGTACTTTGTCATTAAAATTTTTTAAAAGTTCAGACAGTACTGTAATTTTATTTCTTACAGAAGCTACTACTACTACCTGTGTGTCATAATTTTAAAGAGGAAAAGAAAAGTGCAGCCTGATTGAAGTATACATGTAAGCAGTAAATTATTTATGTAAATATGTATGGATGTGTAGTTGGATTCAATTTTGTAGTATACATTACACAATGAAAGGTGCATTTCTCTACTAATAAAACTGATTGCCACAAAAATGACTGTACATACTATAGTTGAAAATTAATGAAAACCTTAACATGTTAAGTTCACGTTATGGTACAATTTGTCATCTGTGTACATTTAACAAAGACACACTTTTTCAGAATGGCTTTTACCAATTTGTGATTCCTTTCTTCTTCTTTTTACAATTTTCACATTTTAGAAGTTTTACAGTTGGACACATTGTTAATGGTACACTATTTCTTTTGAAGAATATTTCTAGGCATACACTCAATTAAATGAACTTGCATTTGATTTATAATGAGACTCTGTTATAAACCAGGATTGTGTTTACATTTGTTTGACCTGTTTACAAATGTTTCCTTTATTCACTTGAAATGTTGTGGTCAATAGTTAACATCAACACACAAATGAAAATGAATTTCTGACTTCAATAAATGTAAGCAAAACAAATACTGGAAAGGGGACTGAGTAGTAAACCAACAGATATATAATGTATATTTGTGTGCACAGCCAAAATTATGAAATGTACATGATAAAGGAAAATTAAGGTTTACATGTGTATGTATAATATTTTGTTTGAATATTTGAATATATAATATTTTGTTTGTTGAAGTAATTATTTTATAATAAATACTAAGTTTCTGATTTGATATTTATTACTTTAGCCAAGTTGAAAATAAAATTCATATAACTGAATATCTTAATTTCAGATACACATGTTGTAATTGTCTGTCTGATGTCACCAGTACATTTGAAACCTTCACAATATTTATAGAAGACTTCTTATGTCTGCTATTTTGAATAATGCACGTTTTATTGCAAAGAAAATATGGAAAAGAGCAACAAGTGGAACTTTAAAGGAGACATGTTCTGTTACATGTGTGAAAATATAACATATAGTGTTGCAGTAATGATGGAGAACTCAGATTGATTCCTGCTTGATTATTTTTACAATAGGGGAAATGTTTTAGAAAATAGGTGCCTGGTATCTGGGGCTTTCAACTGCTATTGTTATGTATTGAAGTATTATAATATAATTTCGAATTGAATATTCTTGTTTTCTGTGACACATGTATATGTTATAAGCTAAGAAACAAAAATAAACAAGTAATTCAAATAAACTAGTACTTCAACATGTTCAATATAATTGTAATAGTAATGTATGTAGATTACAGAATTGCAATCATCTGGCAGATTTATTAATGTCTCCCCCACTTTGGTTTAGAGAGACATTGTTTTTGTCCTTGACTACTTTTGTCAGTCACATACACATTTTGTCAGCACAACACCTCTGACACTAATGCAACAAATATTTTGTTTGTTTGTTTGTTTGAATCTTGTTTAAAGCCACATTCAGCAATTTTACAGCTATATCATGCGTCCAGTTTTTATTGGGGGAGGAAGCCAGACCAGAGAAAACCCCGACCTTCGTAGGAAAACTGGCAAGCCTTGTCAATTAAGATTGGAATCGAACGCACCCTGCCCCCAGTGAGGCTCGAACCAGCAATCTCAGTGTTGACAGACCACTTGATCAATAGTAGACGAACTACCTTAACCACTCAGCCACCAAGGCCCCTGAGAATATTATGAAACCTGGTATAGGTTATATGTAGTTGTGTATATTTAATACTATATATTTATACCCCTGCTTCAATTTATTGTTTTCCCCCTGTCCATAACAAAAATTTATATATGTTGCCAGAGACATATAATTATATGTCTCTGGCAACTATAAGATGCAGAAGCCTGATATTTTGCATATTGCTTTATCCTATAGTACCATATGGTGCATAGTGATTTTATGCTCCTTGGTCAACTACTTCCTGTTTATCTAATACAATGAACATAGACATTTTTGTGATAGCTGGGGTATCACCAACAGTCCACATTTGTTTATCCAACTAATTTTGTGAGAGTTACACCTCTTGAACTTAGATCAAGTGTAAAATATCTAGTTGTGCATATTACAATGTATTTTTTATAAGGGAAATTTGTGGGAGTTACACCCCTTTGAACTTGCAATTTGGGGGAAACATCTGTTTTGCAGGCTAAAACAAACATTAATTCTCAAAAGATTACTTTTCATATAACAACAACCAATGCAGTAATACTATGTTGTATTAATTTTGTTTATTCCCAGCATACACTTATATTCAATGAAAAATAATGGGACAGTACATTGTTTTGCAATGCCATTATATATATACACTGTCACTGTAGCATAAGTGTTTGTGTATGCATTTATTAATAGCGCCAAATTAAAAGAATTATACATATACTCAAAAAACTTTTTATGATACACATCTATGTAACTATAACAAAGGTTTTTGTATGCAGATGTCATGATGAAAATTGAAAGTGTTGGTCCATCTAAACATAAGATCATGGACTAGGCCTTCATTATGGTGTACTTCTCTTGTAACATATTTTGTTTAGGAACCAGCAACTAATGTTAATATAATGCAATATTATTTCGGCTATTCACAACTATTCAACTAATACAAACTAAAATCTCGAGATCTCGGACCTATCCCAGATGTAACCAACATTTGAAAATACAATTTCAAAATGGCCCCCATTCAACCATTAAAAAATTTATATTCAAAACCCAAGGACTAAGCTATTCCTTCATTCACAGTTCACTGCATATTGTAAGCTTATGATCTAAAACCACTTTCCAACAACTTATGTCATTTCAAACCACTTGAAATTTCAGTCCAGATATGAAAACATAGCTAAAATGAAAAAAAAATGGCCGCCATTCGGCCATCTTGAATTTTTCTACAAAAATATTTTGCTTGCATCAGCCCTTCATTATGCACTAAATAACCCCAAAAATAAGAAAGTTGCACCTTCAACAATAATTTAATTATATGACAAATCTATTTTTATTATAAAAACTTTGACTTTACCTTAATCGCATTTCTTAAAGTGTTGTCAAAGTCACGTTCAGCTAGGTAAATATTCAGGTCAAAATCTTTGACTTCCTTTTGAAGAATCTTGTGTGTTTGTGATCCAACTTCTTTTATTTTGTAGTCCACGGGTTTTCTGCCTCTCTACACATACAACAGATTGAATATATGATACTCATTAAACATTATAATTCATGCATTGGTCTCATGGAAAGTATGGCTTATTTTATTGACTGGATAAATATAGGAAAAGGTGAATTGGAAGTTAATAAGAGTAATTTCCCATTAAACGGTATGAGGTAATGTTCGCTGACAATGACAGTAATAATTCGTTATTATAATGTATAAATATACCGGGTCATGTCTTTCTGTCGAACCTCCAGCTGCAACTAATGATTCTATGATACTATCTTCTGGCATGAACAAATGTGCGTAGTGGAGTGGAGTTCTGTCCATCTGTAAAAATAATTATAAAGTTATTTTTCTTGAGACCTTTTTTAATTATATTATACATCCACATCACAAAAAGTTTTTGGCTTATGTGATAATACATCCTAAAAGCACCCATGTCTTTAATTTCAGCAGTACAAAATTTAGAAATGGAATTATGTAAAGAAGCAAAATGACTTGTACAAAACTTATTATATAATGTAATATAATATCAAATCATAATGTACAGATCAATATTTTTTATGTGGGAAATAATAACAGAAACGGATTTTTTTAGAAGATGAGGAAAATACTAAGATAATACTTACGCTATCTCCTGTGTTAATATGTTGTGAACAACATTCAAGGAGAAACATCAACATGTCTTTTCTCTGTTTAAGTATGCAACGATGAAGTAGAGTTCGCCCACACTTGTCTCTGACATTAGAATACTTCTTACATGAAAGTAATTTCTTTGCATCCTCTACGGCACCTTCATCTACTGCCGTAAAAATTCTCTTGATATATGCCTGTAAAAATGAATTTATACTAAAAGAAGTTTCATATGAGAGAAGTGTAAGAAAACATGTAGATATTTAAACAATTTGTGGTCACGCACAATTTCTATCGATTTCAAAACGTTTTAAAAACATATATTATTCAAGTTCTAAATTCGAAGACACTACAAATTCAGTACTTTCATGATATTATACTCACTTGAATAGCTGCTGTAAGTTTTATGACTTCATATATTTGGCGATTACTTGACCTTTTAGCAATTTCAACAAGTGTCTTGTTTGAACTGTCTGTAATATCAACCAAATGGTCATAATTATGCAATATTAATTGTTCAATTTCATTAAATTTCTTGTCTTTGACTAGTTTGACTATGTGCTCGTCTATTGCGGTTACATAAGAAGTTTTGTTCAATGCCTCGGCAATATCTCGAACTGTTTTTCCTTTGCAGTCACGTGCTGATACGTCTGCACCATACACCATGAGATTCTTGAAGATATTTTCAGACGCGTCATAGATAACGGCAGTGTGTAAAATTGTGTTTCCTTCCGTATCACGGGCTGACAGGTCTGATCCTTCAAAAATTCTCAAAATAACTCTTTCATCCTTTGGAATAGTGTTCCCACAGATCAACTATAATAAACAAAATTCAGCAAAATTATAATCTGTATAAATTCTCTCCACTTACGAACAGGTAAATATTTTTTACAAACATACAAACAAAACAATAAAAAGTGACAATTTGCTAACATACCATATTCATGACTCCAAATACGTTTTCTAACGGCTTTTCTTTGCATTTAACCTGCATGTTGAACTGTTTCTACTGCGATAAGTTACTAAGACTATTGTCATAATATACATAATAAACTCTCTAAAATTGATTAACATATTAGAGTCAGACTGTTAAATGGTTGATTTTAATACTTATGTAAGATTGTTAAGTATGCAAAAACAAACATAACGTAACCCTGTTGTTAGTTTGTTTAAATAAATGTTTTCTTAATAAATATTATTATATTCAACAAATTAAAGGCTTTATTCTTAAAGATTACCTGGAAGAAAATTGGCTTCGGTGGGTTTCTGCTCGATTCCTCGTTTGTCCACAATATACGTGTATCCGGTTTCATACACATTAACACATCAACTGCGTCGAAGTTGTTCGATTCCCATGCCGATGCAAGTAATGGGCGTGGAGTTTCTGGAAACTCGGGGAAGGAGTGCTGATAAGAAAAGTCTCGAGTGTTTACGTCGACGTTCTTTAAAAGTTCAGCATCTAATAATGAATGCAAAATAAAATTTATTTCTGACAAAAATCTGTTTAACCCCTACATGAAGATCTAATGTGTGAAAGCAAATAATCATATAAGAGAATATTTAATTTTATTTTTAATTCTGTTTCTTGGCTTAAAACGTCATTAAAATACGTTGTAAAACAATATTTATCTGTTCTGAAAAGCCTCCCTTATTTTGATCTAATTAGATATATACTTGTATCATTTTAACAAATGACCTGGAAACTTAAGTAAGTAATAAATCAAATCATAAACTGTTTACATTTCTTGATATTTTACAATCTAGTACAAACTGAAATATTTACTGTTTGAAATGGTTTTTGTGTGTATTAGTTTAAACAGTGATTAGCTGTCATGGTACTAAACTGACAAAATAAAGAGAACTGCATATATTTACACTTTGATATTGGATAGTGTACCTTGTTTTACCCAACCTTTGACTATGAATCCAAACCCAGCAGATAAGGCTAAAGCCATTTCGTTCGGATTTTCGTATCTCTCAATCAATTCTAATAGATCTCTTTTGTGGATATCGTCACGGACGAGTGATTTGATGCTAACAACTTTTCCATTTTTGACACATGTCAGACGACACCAGTTTTTCAAAAGACGTTCAACTGTACGCTTATCTGGACTAGTCTGGTCTAAAGCTGCCCATAGTCCTAAAATAAAATACAGGATAATGTACAAATACAAAATTAAATGTCATCAGAATTACCAACGTTATGAAACTAAGTTATTTATGTCACGTGATCAATAGTAAATTACTAACTACCCGTCGGCCACCTCGTGACAACATGTCCTTAGACATTATAAAACAACGCAAGGTACACCGTTATATAATGTGTAAATATTTTACAACAGTTTCATTTATAATAATAGAAGGAGTCATTATAACAGTGAATGGCGATCAAATAACTTCGTTTATAATTTTTTTCTTAGACACTGATTTATTTTCTAGTCCTCTGTACAAAATAGCTGGTTGTTTGACAATATGCATTTAAATTGAGTTCTGTGTGACTGATAACTTTTTATTGGATATCCGATACACGCTACTACTTTAAAGCAAAATATAGTCCAAGTTCAGAATCAAATATCGCTGCATTTATGCTTTGTGTTAATAACTATTAATTATGATGTCGATATTTATATTCTTCATTACTCTATTAATATACAGAGTCCTTGACCTTGTATGATCAGTCATTAAATAATGCATTGCTTTCTATTATATCAATCATAATCAATAAAGGACATAGGACACCAAATTATCTAAAAAACATTATTGAGTTTGATTCTATAACTAATACGTAGTGTGCATGTTTCTTATAAAGTATGGTTACAAGTAGATGCATTATAAATATGTTTGGCTGGTTTACGATGATCACTTTGTTCCCGTCTCGCTACATGCGAGACGGGATAAATAATCAAAAGCTAAACAGCGGTAACCAGTCGTATCTCAAGGTTAACAGATAAACAATGCTGTGTCTTGATTGGCTGCTAAACGGGAGATAGTTGCCGATTGGAAAACAAATAAGCAGAGCTAAGTTAGGGATGAAAACCCGGCATAATTACGGGGCGGTAATTATCATTATAGGCTAAATCGGGAGACAGCTGCCGATTGGCCAACTGTCTTGTTTTGTTCAAGTAACTACCGCCGTTAGTCGGCGCACTCTATCCTCTGGATAGATATATGTGGTGCACATCATTGTATGTGTATGGTGCATATAGTCACAGTGAGAATACGAATAGTTGACGGAGTCAGGTGAACATTTATGTACAGTGTATGGGTTATAATATAGTTAGGCATCCACATATAAGTGATTTAAATGTAGAGTTATTAAACTCTGTCTACAATTACTACTTTATCGTAAAAGCACTAAAGGCAAGAAGCAGCATTATACGTAAAATATCAGGCAATAGTCATTAATGCACTAAAATGTTTAAATATTGTTAATCTAAAATTTTACTTTCTGATATCAAAAACGGCATGTATAGCGGTTTCTAAAACTATAAAAGCTGCTAAAACACGATGCTTGAGTTAAAACGATAAGATGCACTTGGTCAAGCGTAGAGTCAAAATATAAAATTCATAGATATATATACAACAAGGGTATCATCACTATTGCATTTTTTCTATTAAAAACACTAAAAGCATCGGATTATACATAGTTTATATATTTATAGAATCCTGCCCCCTCCTTTAACTGTCTCATCCTTTCCATATGTAGATTATAGCACATGTTCCTGGTTAGTTCATCCAGCTCTATATAACCTTGTTTTTTTCAGCTTACTGATATACGGCATCTGTTGGTTTGTACAGTCCAGTATGAGTTGAAGTAGGTTGTTTTGGGTGGCAAACTCTTGGTAAACATCGTTTCTGAGGTTATCTAGGTAGCTTTTGATATGTCGGAGATGCCTTCTCCGAACGTTTTCCAGCTTTGGACACTTGAGAATAAAATGTTGTAGATCATCTGGCTCATCTCCGCATAGGCAGCATATAGTTTTGATATAACTATCTGCATTCTTTTTTTTTCTTGCTGTATTAAACAGGTATGTTTGAGTTACAAGCTGATCTTGTGGCGAAATCCAAACTAACACGGAATCAGGTTTCTAACTTTTATTAACTGCAAACTTCTATTTACAATATGTACAGCTACTGAAATCACTTTTAACAATACCACATTGGATAACTGCTATTGTCGCTGTCTAATTTTACAACTATTACTTGAACTTAAACTTAACCTTACTTGAACTTCTATAAATGTTACAACCATGTCTTATATACTATTTTATAAAAAAATATTGTAGAAAGTTCTTTTTCAAGTAGTTTCTATAAATAAAAATTATCTAAATCTTTCTTATCTAATAATAGTAACCTGTAAATTCCAGAAGCTTCCAGATAAACAATAGTACAATCAACTAATTACTAGAATAAACCATAACATCCTTGTTCTAAACAAATTATATAACAATAATAATATGGCATAATTAAAAAAATAATCACAAGTGAAAATAATTACAATTGTTCATGTAATATCGTGAATACGATTCGCGACAGATCTTGACTTCTACCGCTCTAATTTTTCTATGTACATTTTCTGCGCCTTCCCAAATATTATGTGGTTGTGACATCGGGTTTTTCTGTAATTGGAGGTAAAAGGGTTGACTTCTTAGCTATATCTTCCTCACATTGTTGAGACCAGTATAATTTTTGTGCCTTCCTTACTTCTTTTTTCCACGCCTTTTTTGATCTAGGGTTTTTCATTAGTTCATGTATTGTCTCCATTCCATATTTCTCTAAAACTAGTTCAGCCCTTTCTGTAAAAAGTTCGTTGCTATTTCTGTTGAAGCAATGTTGTCTAATTAAGATATTATACTCTGCTGATGATGGGCACCTGATTATATTCTTAAGGAGTGACAGTATATTATTAAGATCTATATACATCTGTATTGGAATTGCACCAACGAATAGGTAAACTGCAGCATTTAAGTTTTTGTTTGGAAGGCCTCAAGATTTTCCTCTGCATCTTTTCTAGTTGTTCTATTTCATATTGCCTACATTTCATTATCTCAAGTCCATATATCATTCCTGCTAGTCCAAACCAAACTTAAAATACTCAACAAATAAGCAGAGCTAAGTTAGTGATGAAAACCCCGCATAACATTGCGGTAGCAATAATAATAGGCCGACCGCCGTTCGTTGCCACTCGAGAAAAGCCGAGCGATCACGAATCGGTTACGATAAAAAAGAAAAAAAATATGCAAGATAATGGGAATTTAACTGTTTTAAAAGGAAAGTCGCATTGATTTGTGTATGTTTATCATAAAATGTGTATCATAAAACTTAAACGGAGAAAAACGGAAAAACAAGTGAGAAAAGGAGAACAATTTTAATCTTGTCCTGCTTACTGACAAGGTTCACATCAACTATCTTACCGCGTAGAATGATGCATCTAGAGATGCTTAGCATAGTGCATGCTTCATATGCTGACTCTGACCTATATTTTGCGGTTGCCTGATTTGGCTATCTAAACATTGTATACTTATAATGAAGTGATGTTAATAATAACAATACATAATAACATTAAAAAACAGTACGTATTTTTGTCCACGAAAAATAAAGCTTAGAGACGGCTAGCTTTTTAGGAAAGCTAATACTTGTGTACTCTAATTATAGCGCGCAAGAAACCTAGCTTTCAATTTTCCATTAAAACATTTTAGCGATGAAGTTGTTCTTAAAATTATATCGTTGTTAAATTTTCTGAAATATCAACTTAGGTTTGAAATATGGGTTTTCTACTCTAAAAATCACAGATGTGCATAAAATCTTTCTTAAAGGAGTCAACTGTACGCTTATCTGGACTTGTCTGGTCTAAAGCTGCCCATAGTCCTAAAATAAAATACAGGATAATGTACAAATACAATTCGCCATTCAGAATAAAAGGGGTCCAGAAAGACGTAAGTAATTATGATGTCGCATATTATGTAACCTAGAAAGCCATATGAAAGATGAAGCAGAGCAGACATGTAATCTATCCTGAACATAGAAGACATAGCAGTCGTGTAAACTATCAACCAGATTTTGTCCTGCTAGTTGTCCCTCCAGTAAATTCATTACAACCAATTCTTTAAGTTTGTTCGTCTGAATTGTGTTTAAGTAGTAGTGCTCTTGTAGTAGTTTTTCAGCTATATCATGGCGTCTAGTTTGTATTGTGGAGGAAGCTGGAGAAGACCCCGACCTTTTGTAGGCAACTGTAATACTTGTCAACTAAGATTGGCGTTGAGCACACACTGCCCAGCAGTAAGAGTCGAACCCGCAAACTCAGCGTAGACAATAGATTAGTAAACTGATTACATTAAACACTCGGTCATCGAGTGATCTCGTGGTAATACACCACAAGTAATGGCCTTTGCATCTCGAATGCAGTTCCACATATAATAGAGTATTTTTTGGTATTTTTTTTTCTTTGTCTTTTTAGTGTTTTTGTGCTTATTGGAGAGAAGGGTCTTTGTAACAAAATTACAATTAAACATTTGATATGATGGATTAGGAGTAATTTGGTCAAGTGGAAAAAGTGCACATTTCCTGTTTGAGTCTCTTTGACTTTATCCCCTAAGATATGGATGCTTTCAGAGCTTCAAAAAAAGGGGTAAGGTGTGTTCAATTTTCTTTTATTATTGGATATATTTTGGAAGTGGAATAGTACTTTCAGACCACCAAATGCTGTTCCGAATACATCAATGCATTTTTTTAATTGACTTTGTTATAATAAACAAATAGGACTAGATAACTGTGGTCTCGTGCCTCATTTTCAATGATTTTTTTCTAGTAGTTGTATATAATTATACACTTTTTTAACCAATCAGAGAGATTCTACTATCGGCTGTTTGGTACGTCTGAAATCGTTTTGACAAGGGCTCATATACCGTTTTTACATTAAAGCGGCTTTAGACGTCAGGTGATTTTTTTTGTAATATACTGTAATTTGCCTTTTAAGTTTTGTTGACTTGCCACTGGTAAAAATATTAAACCACTAGAGAACAAAAAGTTCCGATCGAAGACGTTTTCATCGTTCGATAAACACGAAATACGTCCTTAAAATGACCACATTTATAAAATAATTTAGGTGTTCAAGTTTTATTCTTGATTCTCAAATACTCTCATTACATTCTTTTTTTTTAAAAGTATGATTTATGTGATTTATATAGATTGACAAATTAACGAATTTTTACAGATATGTTGAGGTTTATATCTATGATTTCTTCAAAAAATGAGTGTGTTCCCTCTGGTATATCTGTAAGTCCGTAAATGTGATTTTTTGCACTACCTTGTAAATTTTCGACAGTTCCAGTGAATATTGGATTGAACAAAAATGCTCTTTAAGTAGTGAGACAATACATCACGTAAACTCATTTGGCCTTACGCTTTAAGAAAAACGAATCTGGACATCCGAGGAGTATTCCGGAAACGATAAGTCAGAGACAGACTAAACCATGGGGACAACAGTAATACAAACAGAAACAAAACAAAATAAAATAATAAGTATCATGAACCAATGTGAAAACCTTAAATGTCAAAACGACCTCATTACATTTCTCAATTGGATGTAACTCTTTTTATTTAGTCGGACGATAAATAATATCTCCAAAAACACAGTGTTTTGTTTTGGCTTCAAAATTGTCATGTGGGGATTGAATAGTTTCTTTGTGATTATCTAACTTATATTCTTTACCAGATTGTACAAAGCAATAAAACTTACTCTATATCCAAATATGATCAAATAATGCATTTACACGACAGATTTTATATTCTAACGAGATTGTGTTTTGGAAATAAGTTCTCATAACTTATGTTGTACTTTACGTGTACTTATCATACAAAGTTTAATTTAAATGCTACTTGTCAACTGCAAGGACATAAAAATGTGTTCAATAGCAATAGACGATACTTATCAATCAGCATTGTACTATGTCCGTTGTTTTAACAAACGGAAGTACCTAATACATCTCAATACATCAATGCCTTTAACATATAATAATCAATACTAAGGAATTTAGTAATTTCGTTTAATATTAATTTCAAATCAATAAATCCAATACAGAAGAATTTTGTTTGAATGATGTTTAACGACACTTTCAGCTTTTTTCAGCTCTATCATGGCGTCAGGTCTTTATTGAGGAATGGGAGAAGTCGGAATACCTGGAAAAAACTGTCAAATAAGATTGGAGTCGAGCACGCCCTGCCCGCACTGAGACTCGAACCCGCAACCTCCGCGTTGACAGACCACGTGATCAATAGTAGACGAACTAAATACCTTTGGTATTTTAATGGATCTCTGATAAGTTGATATAAATTTAATAGAACTTGCTGCTTACATGATAGATGATAATACAAAACTATGATAAGCTGAGAATATGTACTGTAAGTAGTCATATTATTAATTGAGCACCGTTAAATAACTACAAGAATTACTGACCAGGTTTATATTTGTTGTACCAGTGTTGCATTTCTTGCCAACCATCGGGCTTCTCCTGGAGTAGAACATCCTCAGCAGTCTTCCCTTCATTATTGACGATTCTTGTATCCGCACCACACCTACAATTATAACGTGGAATTTAATTACATGTTTTAAATACACTATAAATGGTCAGTTATGAAACATATTTAGGTCACAAGCAGACCGAGAAACAAATAAAATGACCTTATAAACCACGTTTTTAAATTTGTAACATGCAGTAAAAAAAAAGCTAAACATTTTTGTGTAATGAAAAATAAAACAAACATCTCTTATTTGTAAAACATTGTTCATAAAATCGTGTTGCGTTATTATTCTAGACTACAATTTTCAAGTTATGTTGTCACTTAATTCGTGTTTGTAAGGAATGAATTGTATGTGACAGTGAGTGGATATTCTTAAAATCCGTTTTATGTAGCCTCGCACTATCCTCGTTATATAAATTCAAGAAGAAAACTTCAAGCAGTTAACGAATAAAAAGGTAGGGAAAAGGATGTCATCACCAGCATTTGGACTGCTTTAAAGCCTACAATATCTAGCAAGCATTGATTAAGATGATGTACCATACATCTGACATATGTACAGTTTCTTGTAAACCATTACTGGGCACCTGAGAAGCACTCCGACCAACTGATAGAGAACTGAAGATGCATATCAGAACCTGCTGGCAATATAAATAAAAAAATACCAGGATTGCATCATCTTTTTAAATCTATAATGTTTGTTTTGCATAGAAGAACCAGCCAGTACTCCAAATCCATAACAAAACTCTGGGGGAGGACGGAATTAACATAGCAGCTGGTAATCCAAACGAAATAGGAACATAAGAGAAATCTTTGTGGACAAACCATTTTCTTATCGAGAAATAAGATGGCTGTTTTAAAAAAAATATATTTAGTTTCTTGTCTGCCAAAAAAGGCAGAAAAGACAAAGGTTGTTAATTTTAGTAAATAAAACTATGCATATCATTTTCGGCCGGTGTAAGCTGTAATTTCACCACATTGGGTTAAATTAAAACATCCGTTTTAGGATGGGAAACCAACAGTTATTAGTTTTGCAACTCTGTAAACTTTATAAACACCATTTTAATGGCGTAATAAAGAATGCATACCATTATGTGCAAATGACATTCATGTGATTTATTTTAATTTTATACAAGGTTGTCAAAAAGTGCTTCCTGTTGTGGCAACCTTACATCATATCGAGTGTCATGCAAGCAATAAGTTGAACATTTACAAGGACATTTTATATGGTCTGAAATTCAGAAAGCACTCTTTTGTACACACCCACGTGTTACCTTATTGTTTGTTAGAATCTTGCTCAAATATACAGTTATTGCTTTTAGTGTTTAAGTCTTATTTTAGCGATTTTTTATTTATGTCATGGCAACCCAGATTTTGTCGGAGTGGAATCCAGAATACCCCCGCCTCCCCCGACCTTCGACAGAACCATAAGGAATCCTCGTCAATTAAGTCTAGAGTCGACCCTTCCGAACACGCAAACGTAGTGTTGAGAGGCCGTCGACCAATAGAAGATGAGCAACTACCTTAACCACTCGGCCACAGAGGCTCCCTGGTTGATATTAAAATATGCTAGTTTAGACTATAATTACAATCAACAAAGAAATAACTAGCAGGCATTATTTGATTTGTGGATACGTATACCCAATTAGATTGTATAATGTTCTTTATAAATATAAAGCCATGAGCGAAGCAACGTTAATAGTACTTTTAGCTGTTTTACAATTGAGCTAAACAATAAACACATTGCAAAACCAGATCACGAACGAGATTTACTAAAAGACATCAAATAAAAGCTTTCACCTGAATGACCCGGTATTGGATAAAGTTAGTTTGATCAGTTAAAAATATTCGTAAGTGAAGGACGATCTCTTCGAGCAACTTCGAGATAGCATCGAACATTGGTTGACAGTTCACGTTTCTATTTTAATAATTTATTGCAATCTGAAAATGTCGCCACACCTTTATGTTAAACGCGCGATTTTAAATTACCTGAATACATTATCTGATATGGCCTTTTTAATCAAATAAAGCGCGTTGGCATACATTAAACACGTGTTTAAATTGCTTACAGATCTATAATTAACCTGACATGTTTACTATACATGTACTCTGAAATCTCGTTACATTTTTTTACGGGTTGCAGTAATTTGGGGTTACATCTATTTCAGCACTAAATATGACAACGGAATTATGTACATGTATTGTATGATAATAACATATGAGATATTTTTATGAAATTTTAACAAACAATGGATGGTATGGACAGGTTTTGTTTCGACCTCCTCTAATGAGTTTTGTCCCTTTGATTTGATTTAATAATATGTAATTAAAACAAAGTACTTTTTAAGTTTTGTTGACTAAAGGAATAATTGCCTGTTTGCTTCTTAACGTACAGCTAGAGAGTATCTAGTGGGTACGCCTCAGAGAATTTTAGGTACGTTGCTGGTAAATGTTGTCAATTAAGTGTGTGAACAAGGGTTGCTCTTTAAAAAAATGTCCAAAAGTGACGAAGAACAATGTGTTTGTGTCGGCTACAGAGGAAGATCAGATCTGTCAAGTTTGCTAACTAAACCTTTGGTAACTCGTCTATCAGTGTATTGTCCGTTGCTTAAAGGCATGCGAGATTCACTTTTATATTCAGAATGAAAAAAACGAGAACAAGGGTTCCAACAAAAATGTATACATAATAAACCTATGGGAAGAAATATTAACTGCTAGAAGTAAACGGACATGATCGTAGGGTCGGAATTTTGCCTCAACAGCTGGTCAACGAACGAACGTTTTACAGTTGCTACACTTTTAATTATCATTTACAATGTATTTTGCCTTTCTGCAAAACTGCAAAAGTCCTTGTAAAACGGAATGGTAGACATAAAATGTTTATACCCTGTTTCTGGCACAGGAGCAAATGTCCTTATGATTAAATACAATTAATCATATACAACCATAAGTCCCTTTAAGATTATTTGAAATAGGTAAACAGTAAAACTCCCGTGCTGTCGTTAGATTTGCAGAAGTTTTAAAAAATGGTTATAGCTATGTTTAAAGAATGTTTATTTTTTTAATTATTAAATTTTAAATACATGGTTAACTAACTTCCTTCTTTTTATTTATAAATTGCAGAACTTAAATATCGAATTTTACGTGGACGATACAGCCACCTGCAGACACTTTTCAAGTATAGTTACGTGTAAATTGCATAGTATTGTTACTTAAATGACGCTGAATTACATTTTTAATTATATAAGCCAAATATAGAACAAAAACATACATGTTCAAATAAAAGCCTCACATATTTAATTAGTCATATAGTATTATTCCGACCAAATTACTTTAACAAATTAAATGATTTGAAGCGTGTTGAACAGAAGATATTACAGGTAGTTATCGGATGGTTTTCATTTTTTAACTAGAATTAACTGCATCAGAGTTAAAACAAGGTAAATTGTAAACGTTTAACCACATAACACAAGATTCACAGACCTATATGTATAACAAATCTAAGTTCAGAAGTACCAGTCCAGCATGCTAACATTATACAAATATTTGCACAGTAGCTACTCATCTCATAGTTCTAAATCTAGTCCTGGTGTGCAGAAATACTTCTATCGCGACATAAACTCATTTCGGATCATGCAGAAATACTTCTATCGCGACATAAACTCATTTCGGATCAGCCATTTTGGTATGTGAGCGTAGGATTTTCTTTTTTGTCTGGACAATTTATTTTTTATCATGAAGTTGACATCTTTTTGTAAGGTCTACATAGTAAAAAGTGAATCCACCATCCACACGCACGCGCGCCCATATTATCACTGGTTTCTTTCTGAAAATGTTCTTACTTCTGATTTTCTACTGACAGCTTCAATTCGCAGTCAACCGTGCTATTCAAAGGAAAATCCTCTATTTTCGAGACAAAATAAAATGTTA
This sequence comes from Limnoperna fortunei, assembly GCA_944474755.1. Classification (NCBI taxonomy): domain Eukaryota; kingdom Metazoa; phylum Mollusca; class Bivalvia; order Mytilida; family Modiolidae; genus Limnoperna; species Limnoperna fortunei. The sequence continues at coordinate 17,217,361 of OX104116.1, read as the reverse complement.
CCACCCAGCTGGTACCGTACAATAATATCTATATTATTTAGAAGGGTTCATTGTAATGTGAGCTAAATAGATGGCGTTTGTACAAAGAATAAGGGTTAACGCCCAAATTTTTTCAAAACCAAACTAAAAAAGAAGGTTGGGGTATCATTTACCAAACTTGTAATTTTGCCGCTGATTGCAATCTTCGTTAGATCATATTACTAGTCGAATTTATTGTAATTATATACGAAGATCTATTTCTGAATCACATTGATAACAGGTTAGGGGAAATAACCTGGTCTGAAATATCACATTCAGTTATATATAACGGCAGATTGACGGTAACAGTCAATGTGTATCGTTTCATCATAATTCACCATTCTTTACTTCAATTTCAAAGGAATTTGATTTTAAATACCGTAAATTCAAGGGCTTTGTCCTTTCTTTAATGATTTATCATACGCAATCCATAATTTTTTATCTACTATTTATTTATCGAGATACCAGTCGTAATACATCAGTCTTTGAGTATCTGGAATAAATTAAGGAATATTTATTTATTTATTTATTTATTTATTTATTTATTTATTTATTTATTTATTTATTTATTTATTTATTTATTTATTTATTTATTTATTTATTTTATTTATTTAGAATCAACAACTGCATTATCACAAAGCCGTCTAAATGAGTCTAGAAATTGGGCACAAATTAATTATTGTTTTTACAAAGGTGAACTGCCTTAAATTTAATCTTCGGAGTCCACTTCCGCACTATGATGATGGACTACTACTTGAACCCCTGACGTGGGAATATAATATAACGAAACTTAACAAACACGAGAAGATGTGTCACACAATGTTATCAAACAAATGTTCTTCCTAATTAATGTGAGGCTGTCAAGCTGTAAAGACTACCAATGAACCCGAGAAAAAAACGTTTTATCTTCAAATTCGGGACGTCTCAACTTAGTTCCTTTAAACATTTAGTATGAAGTTAACCCAATGCGTGTACTAGAAACCCCGACGCTTAAAATATCTTTTCTTACGATTTCGCTTGTTTATTTTAATTCAATTTTGCTTCCGATGCATTTCTACGTTCACTGAACTGGTAGTGGTGTTTGTACAACATGTCACAAGAGGTTTAAAGGCGATGAGCCCAAAAGTTTATTAACCCTGATAACAAGGTAATATAGATTATAAGTTAGATTTGGAAAACTAAATTTATTTTTGCATCACTCACAATTTGATGTTGACATTTAATTAGATCATATAATTATCATACCGAGTCTTAATGTTTGCACCACGAGTTGAGAGTTGTATATAGACAATGGTGTTATAATATAACACAAATAAGTATAAAACAGTAATTAAGTTTCAGTTGAGTTTAAACATAGTTTATTTGTGATAAACAACAAAAAGGAAAAGATACAAGTAGATACATACTTGCGATGTCTTCTCCAATTTACAATTTTTAACAATAATATTAAGGCATGCACATATAATCTAATATAATAAAGTAATACTTAATGTTAATAAAAATTATTATTTTTAAAAATTTCAGTAAAAGGCATTTTAACAGAAAGATGCTTTATTCGAAATGAGTCCCATTAAATTAAAAAAAGGTTGCTAATTTTTGGCCAAGGGGTAGATGCGGTAAAGCTGAAATTAGCCTACATACAACACAACCCTGTTTCTATTTCGCAGTGATGCACACATCATAAATGCATGTCTATCGAATACAATTTTTGAAAGGGGACCATATATGAGAGTCATCCTCCAAAGTGAGGAATTCTGAGTACGCGTTAGATCCATCATCACGATGGAGCGAACGCGGTCTCAGAACCCTTGACTTGGGAGGATGTTGGGGAGTATGGATAACACAGTTTAGTAGGGGATCATAAAAGGCTATTTATACTTCAAGTATGTTTCAAATTGTACTGACAATTTTTGATGATAAACATAAACACGAGCAGATTTTATTACTTCGACCAAACATCAATTTTATTATTTAAAAGTAAATAATATAACACTACTAGTTCACAGGTGAATGACTCTTAGGTCAAACAAGTTCTGTTTTTTGTTTTTATTTTCATTTGATTAAATAAAATAATAATACGTTCCTACCGCAGGTCGGGGGTTTTCTCCGGGTACTCCGGCTTCCTCCCCCAATAAAAACTGGACGCCATGATATAAGCTGAAAAATTGCTGAAAGTGGGGTTAAACACCATCAAACAAACAAACAAACAATACGCTACCCCTATACCAGAAACTTGTGCGGTTATAAAATAATCAATAAGATATATATGTAAACATTAAACGATGAATATCTCTTGTTTGAAATATTTTCTCTTTTGTTCGTTATTCTATTTTATCTATCCAGATGGGTTTTGAGTCTCACGCCACTTTCATGTGTTTCTTAGAATTCTCCGTTCCGTTCTGTCTCTTATTGTATTTAAAACTAGCTTATTTTAATTCTTAGTTGTAATACATGTACTTGTTTGTTTGTTTGTTTGTTTGTTTGTTTGATGGTGGTTAACGCCGCTTTCAGCAATTTTTCAGCTATATCATGGCGTCCAGTTTTTTATTGGGGAGGAAGCTGGAGTATCGAGAGAAAACCCCCGACCCGCGGTAGTTAAACTGGCTATCCTTGTCAATTAAGATTAGAGTCGAGTACACCCTCCCTGCAGTGAGAATAGAACCTGCAATCTCAGTGTTGATAGACCACGTGATCAATAGTAGACGAACTACTTTAACCACTCGTACCACCCAGGCGCCCCAATACATGTACTAAATGTACTGGTTAAGAATTATTGCAATATTCTAGAAGTGTATTGCAATCAAATTATCATATTTACTTAATAAACTTTCTATGATGTATTGTAAAACTCTTTGTAACATATGACTCATTAATATTAAATTTGTATTCATTCTTAAAACAGACCATATAATAACTGGTAATTTATCGTAGAAAAACACCAGTCTGAACACAATTAAACAATTGTTGACAGATGCAGCGGAAACAATAGCATTAATTTTTTTGTCAATTTTATGGTTTTTGTAAAATATTTCTTGAATTTGTGTTTATTGAATAATCACCAAGGGCGGGTTCTAAAATGCCTGTCGGCAGAATATGTCATCGTTTGTTTGGTGGCTGTTTACAGACAGAACTACAACCACAAACAATTAAACAAACACACATACACCCATACATGCATGCATGCATGCATACCATCCATCCATCCACCATCCAATTCCAAAAAATTCCATAACACGAGGTGCAAAACTTAAATGCATGTGCAATCTTTCTGTGAAGTTTAAGAGAAAACTGTAGGAGGAGTTGATTACATAAAATAGATATCATATTTTCCCCGCCCGTCCAACTTTACTATCCTATAAATTTATCAAGAGAGTATCTCGAAACGTATTCTATTGTGTTGAAGAATATCTTGATCTCAAATTTTACAGAATGTGCTAATAGACAAAATCTTATCAAGTTTCTTATAATTTCCAAACAGTTTACTAGAGCATTCAATTTTTTTTTTGCTCCAAATTATGTACCAAATTCAGATAAAACAGATATATTTGTTGCATTTGAATAAACATCAAATATATTCTGCGCAATTTCTTATGGATTTTTTTTTTGCATGGCATTTATCGATCATAACGTTTGGAACTAAAAGGACTGACAATAGCTCATATAAACGAATGCGTTTATTGTATGATTCAATGCATGCATGCTAGTTTTTGGGTCTTTCACCAACCTGACGCACAGAAAAAGAATACCAGAATATCTGTATGTATTTACACATTCACATCGGATATCTCTAAAATTAAAAACAAGGCTGATATGTTTACCTGCCTTGATGAAAATCAAACCATTAATTATGGCAGTGTTAATTACCGTCTGTAACTCTATGTGACCCTACGTCAAAGAAGAGACATTTGAATAAACTATAACAAAGATTTGAAAGGAAATAAATGAATAACAAGCAACATTTTACATATGTAATATGAGAACGAGGTTTGTGGTAATTTCTTTAAAAACAAAGCGATCCAACAAGGTACAAATACATCAAGAACCACTCATTTCTTAGCAAAACCACACAAAGAAATTATGTATCGTTATTTACGTGACTGATACACGTAAATCGTTTAGATGCGTCACATTGACTTTTTATGGTTCGTGAATACTTGTACTCTGAAAATCCACAAGAAATTACGAACATGATACCAGGATATCAATATAGGCCAGTCTACAGATTGTTTATGACAATAGATAGTGCATTACCAACGAATTTCCCGCACCCATTAATACTTTGTACGAACATACACTTTTAAAAAATGTGTGTGCCAATCTTAAAATATAGTCAAGAATTTTCAATATATGTCGTCTAGAAATCACAATATTTCTGAGCTTTATGCAGATACATTTATCGTCTTTGAATACCATGCACTGAATAACACAATCCAGACCTTTTGTTCATGTAAAAACGTCAATATTTTTTTTAGCGAATCTTATTTGGTTTTTAATAGAATAACAACGAGTTGTTGGCGACAGTATACGGATTCCAGTCTGAGAAAGACGAAAAACCTTTGGATGTGTCAAAGTTAAGTTGTAAACAAAATATGGCTTGTATTTCAAATGAAACTAACACTTTATGGTACGATTGAAACTTTATCTTTAAAAGGCAGATTTAATGTAAGTTTTATGGTTTTTTAAAAAGTTCCAATTGTTGCACATTCTGGCTAAACAAAGACGAAACTAATTAAAAGTCGCCAAAATATTTTTTTGGTGTAATAGAGATCTGATGTGTATTCAAATGTGAATGTACATAGCTGGGGAATTTCATAGATCGAAATATATCCACATTTGCAAAAATGTAAAATCTTACATTTAGACAATATTTTGGACGGCCGTTGTCGAATTATTCAATATTAATATTGTAAATTCTTCATGTATTCTGCAGGTGTAATATTTGCCTTTTGTTGCTGTGACACGTTTTTAGTATGTGCGTTGATGGGCTATTACAGAGAAGTATGGGGGAGGGGGAACCCCTATAAACGGATTAACCTCGCCATGTAAACTCAGTAGCTTATGACCTCGTTTTTGTTCTTTCTAATATTTGTTTTTCTTTTTTTTTGGTATTTGTTATTCTATCGTTAAGTGATAAATTGGCTTTTAATGTTTGTGCGTGGATTATCTTTAATGCACTCCATTTTTCTTGTGTTTTGATCGACAGAATACATAAGGTTCTTTCAAAAGAAAATTTTTTACTGACCCAAGTAAAATACCCAAATGTGGAACAATTTAGGTAACCAAAATTAATGCATTAAATTTGCAATACGTACAGTGAAGATTGAGTAGGTTTTAAATTTTAACTTGCAAATTCCGCACAATTTTGTGAATTAAGAGGGAACAGTTAAGAAATAATTCACACAGGCTGTGGTTTATCATTGTTTTACAACGGATTGACCATTTATGTTGTATTATTTTATCCCGAGCGATAGTGAGGGATAAAATAACGACATAAATGGTCATCCCGTTGTAAAACAATGATAAATCACAGCCTCCGTGAATTATTTCTATTCTAATAAGACAATTACGGTACATTTACAATATTTTCGTACCTATAGAAAACATCATTTCCACCATAAACTGGCTGTTCAGTCAATGTAACGCACAATATATTGCAACAGATAATGATAGCGCGTGATAGCGCGTGTCGCTATTTATAAGATTTATACGTCATACGACGTCATACGCAATAACTTTCCGGTAGGAGTTACATTTTTTTTAATTGGAACAGCCATTTAAAACACGCCCTCCTCAGCGCGTGTTGCTCATAGATAAATCTTTTTTTTTTTTACCACAGTTGTGGTCTGAAAGCCTTTAAAGCACGTCACATTAGAATTTGTGATTAACTATGACGTTTTAACAAATAGTTGAAGTATTGGGTCAAGTAAATGTGTATTGTGTGTATTTTTGTATTGCTCGATGAATTTGTATTATAAGTCGAAGAAATTGACAAGAAATCAATATTATCTGATATATTCGTTGAAATAAAAGTTTTTGCCAGCGGGTTAGTTAATTGTGACATTGACATTTAACTGCTTTAAGATGCTACTTATAGGTTTTGTAACAATGACTTTTGACCTCAGCAGCCGGAATTTCGTGCAAGTTGGGCTTAGTGACTGTATATGGGTTTGTGATTAATAATTCAGCTATTCTTTTGTTTTCCTAAATGGAGGACGGTGCTCTGTTTTCAGTGCCAGTGGCAAATACTCAATAGCTCAATAATTAGCTAAAAAATATCTGCGATTCCGTAAATGCATTACTTTGTATAAAATTCTGATTTTTTAATCACAGATTCACATTGGCGGAATAACTATTTGACCTAAAAATTTAGTGTTGCCAGCCTGACAGCAATAATTGTGGCTAGTGGTTTTCACATTTAGATATGTGTTTTCTTGTGCGGAATAAACGTGTAATAGTTGTATCCAATAATCACTGCAGCACAATGTGTACTGAATTCAAAAATTGAAAAAACTAATGTTATCATAGTTTCAAACAAGATAGACTAGTTTTCAAGAAGGCAATGGTATCTACATGTATAGTAAAACTTATTTAAAGTCGTTGTTTCTTGTAACCTTTTTCAAATAAGTTTATCCCAAAGAAATGTGTGACGTTTTCAAAATTAAGTATACTCGTTGAAAGCTCTTGCATAACTAATCAATTAAAAGGAAGTTTCGCTCTTAAGAATGAAAGATGTTTTCCATCATAGAGACATCAACAAACAGTACATGATAGAATTGGTTTAATCTAAAAAATGGATGCCATCTGCACTGGAACATTTCCCAATGATGCAAACCTGGAATCAGTCATATTCACTTTGTTATGTTTTCTTTGTTATTAATCATCGATATCATTAATAAAATAGAAACTTCATATTCAGGGTATTAGAACGCAAATCTATTCAAAGGAACATCATTATACGCCCGTCGATGACATGTCGTATTATGTAGGAACATCCATGGCAAGAGGGCGCGCGGCGTCTCCAGTGATGACAGCTCTATAACTCAAACTTAGGGAAAATGCTTATGGGCATATTATCTTGGCCAAGTTCGATAACCAGCCAAATCACTTCAGCCACTTTAGAGTTGTGGACCTTTTTCATACAAAAAATAAAGGGAAATTCGTCTCGTCTTACTCAAACAGTTGTTGTCCAATCTCCATGAAACTTGGGGAAAATGTTTATGAGCATAATATCTCGATCAAGATTGATAACAAGCCAAATTGCTTCAGCAACTGCAGAGTTATGGTCCTTTATTTATAAAAAAAGTGGCTGGTTATCAAATTCATTATAGAAGTACATGGTTCCTGCGATATAATTGACACCTCTGCAAATAACCCATAAATCTTTGGCATTAAATTGGTTGGTTATCAAATTCAAGGATGTCTGCAACTTAATACATGAACACATCTCTTTATCTTTTCCTGACAAGTTACCAGCTAGACATTATAATATTAAAAACATAATATGTTAAACATAATATTAGTTTCTTGAGTGGCGATCGAACCTATTATTAGTTTCTTGAGTGGCGATCTAAAAAAGTAAAGCGGAAAAACAGCGGTTTGTAATGTTTATAAGTCTGTCTGAACGGGACAATCCGGAATTGGAAATTTATACGCTGACAAAATTTGGAAATCTATCTAAGTACTAAATTGACAGAGTTTTTACACTTGAATAGCAAGTTCCAGTCAATGATTTATGCGAAATGTGAACACCCGTACATAGATAGTCAGATGGTCAAGCAAAAAATACAAAAATTGACCGAGGGACTGTCCCATGACAGCCAGAACACGAACTAAAGAACTTCGACTTCCAAATAAAAACTCGCTACAAGGCATTCAATACAACGACGACTAGAAACTTAACAGCAATTTTTTCAATCAAATACGACATTTTAATTACCCTATTTGCTCGAGGGTTAATATATGCATTAATTTGGTAGTAATTTAATCATTTTTAGACTAAGTTTCTAGTTTCTAGTGTCGTGTTTTAATATCAACAAACATCAAATGTATAGTTTGTGAAGCAAATATATTTCTCGAATTACCATATCTGAATTAATTTAGGTTTTGTCTTCCAATATCAAATTCAAATATACATATTTTAATACACTGTTGTATACTGGATGAAGGTTTATGTTTTAATTGCAGGTTCAGGCTATTGTGTTGCATCTGCGTTATAATTTCTATTCGACTGGATCTGTATTACAACTGCAGCCTGTAAAGATTTGCTTTATACCATCTGTTCACAAAATATGAAACATACTAGTGAACAAGATACTTTAAATTGATCATTTATCTAATATATCTAAAAGATGTAGCATACACGTAGTTCATCTATACTGGCAAAATATTTCAATGTTTTGAAGAATTGAAATACAAATGTTTGTAAGTGTTTTAAACAATATGATGACAAGGGCCAAAACTATAACTAATATTAAGTTATATAAATTAAGAATGTCTACTTAGACCGAAATAAAAATATACTTTTGTTATTGTTACATTTTTAAAGCCACAACGTTCCAACCTTAGAGATTTTATTTGCACTTTTGGGAGTAAATCGTGACAAACTCTGGATGTTGAGCAAATTTTATATTTGTACCAACTACCCTATTTCCTAAAGGAGGAATCCTATACATGTCCTATACCAACTATAGACATTTCCTGAAGATCCTGAAGAAGGAATCATACACACGTTTTTGTTGTGGACTTTGCTAGTAGCCCAAAAAACTTTATCCTCAAGAATAGCCTAAAAGATTCAACCTTAGAGATTGTATTTGCACTTTTGGTAGTAAATCGTGACAAACTCGGGATGTTGAGCAAAGGTGTATATTTGTACCAACTACCCTATTTCCTGAAGGAGGAATTCTATACATGTCCTACTAACTATAGACGGAAAGACTTCCATTTGAACACCCACTAAAAATGCATTTTTTCGAACGTAATTAAAAGATTTTGGCACTGGGTGGCAGCCACTGGTGAACCACACAGTGGACACAGTCATGCATTGCCAGTTGGGCAAGTGCGAGCCATTTGAACTCCATGTATCTTGTGATAGTCTAATGCATTGCGTTTTTTATTGGGGGTTCAATTGGAAGTCTTACCAAAACTTTAGCCTAAAAAAAGCCTCAAAGTTTTAACCTTAGAGATTGTATTTGCACCTTTGGAGTAAATCGTGACAAACTCTGGATGTTGAGCAAATAGTATATGTGTAATAACTACTCTATTTTCGGAAGGAAGAATTCTATACATGTCCTACCAACTACCACGTTTTTGTTGTTGACTTTGCTACTAGACCAAAAAACTTATAGAACCATAACATTCAAGTAACTGTCCGAATCAAAAACAATACAATCCTCTGCATTATCCAATTTTGGGATTTTCCTAGGCCGAGAAACTGTGTGTAGATGTCTTAAGCGTTTACTTAGACAACTCTGGGGGTGGGGAAATTTACGTTTCGGTGTCTGCAGTAAACGCATGCTACGGGAATTATTCGTATCCATGCAATTAAAAACAAAAACAAATCACTATATTTGTTCATGTGCCTAAAAGAGATTTGTTCGATTATTAAAGAGTACCTTTGTATTTATTTTCCATCGTACTGAATCCAAAAATTTGTGTCGTCTAAATGAAAAATTAATTCGTTGGATCCATTTTCTTTTGACCAGATACGAAGATTACTTAGTAAAGATCTGTTGTTCAATATAATGCATCATATGTTTAATTTTTCACATAGATATCTAAGCCAAGTTCAAACAGGTATTTTTCCACGTGTATAATGTCAATGGTTGATTTTTCAAATAAACTAAACATGCCTTAGAATTATTGTGTCATACAATGATGAAGCATTTTATTTGTAATGGAAAGCAAATTGCAATACAATGAGAAAAACGGTGTATTTAGGCCCAATATGGATTAAACTTCTAGTCTGAACATTGTTTTGCAATTTGATATCATGTTGAATATTATCTAGATTCTCTTGCTTGCGAGTTTTTACTCATCCTACAGTGGTTATTTGGAACCAGTCCGTCGTTTGGGCCTTACTTGGTGCCTAGTGTTGGCAGAACGCCAAGCTAATATTGACATTTAGGCCGCCTACAACGGCTTTTATTTGTGGTGAATTACTACTGGTTTCCAGGCCAGATTTTCAAACATCCAAAAGCCTTGTATGATATATACAGTTTTTTTACTCTGCTTCTTAGTTTAAAGTATAACACTGGCTTCTTGTGGGACGTTTCAATAAATCGTTTTAACAATTCTATGACTGATAACGTACTCGGCCCGATTGAAATTCCTACAATAAATCTAATAATAATAACTGTTCAGTGGATTAAACAGACAAGAGTAGAAACTGTTTATATATAGTCTGTGTACATTAAAACAGACAACAACTAAGCTTTGTACCGCCATAATAACAGATAACAATAGAACTAAATTTACAGAATCTTATATCACCGAAAAGAATTGTATATAAACAGCTGATATCTTTACCAGTCCATTTATACAAACTTGCAGTTAAATTCATAGATGTAAATTTGAACACGAGTTTCATACTTGTTTTAAGTTCCGTCGTGTATTATTCATAAAGGATCAGAGTTGAAGAAAATTTCGTGTTCGTTAAATATCATTGAAATAAAATATTTCGTACCAAACATAAAAGTATGTAGTCTCGTTTTCTGCTTTCAAGTCGCAGTAACTGCATGACTAGTCGTTCCAGACAGAAATACTTTATCACTAATGTACGATTCTGTGCTTTCCACAATAACGAATAATAAGTACTTATAATGAGCAAACATTTCGTTTTTATATTATTGTTTTACACAAGTTAAACATCGGGTAGGTGTATTGAAAACAACAGATAAATGTTCCTATTTGTGACATTGCGTTACATTTGGGTTCTTAGTTCATATTTATTATTAAAAAATGTTGTCTCTCACATATTTAAACAGTACCTGAAACATTTAGTGTATTGACTTCAGTTTAAATTCATCATGTATACTAATGGAAGCGCCCCTGGGCAGGATATACTATGAATATAATTTATTCATTAGAACAGGAATACACGAAGTCCGTTGACAGTAAGGAATATCTGTTCTATTTTGGGGTAGAATGAACAAAACATTTGGTTGGACAGGATTCGGAACTAGTAAACCTTTAATACATCAATAAGCAATCATGGTGTCATTAAGCTTTCTTACAATATACCCGATTAATCAGGTGACCCACTGAGCAGACGACGTAAAATAACACTGTTCGCAGTATATCGATCGGAGGCGTCACAGACGAGTGCCTCGACGACATATCAACAATTTTATGGCAAATTTCTGACCGTAACCAATTCGGGTTGATGTTTTTTCTTCTTTCTTGTTTGTATGTTACAGCAGATCATTTACAAGTACAATTGATTTGCAGACGAGACACAAATATTAAAACACTGTTATGAATGACTAAAATACACCAATTGAACTTACGGCCTAACCACAGAAAGTGATCGAAAAGACAATGGTTTAACCTTTCGTCATAAACAAGTCTAGTACACAATAATCTTCTTGCTTACATTCAGGTCAAACAAAAGGAACAAACAACATTTATTTTTGACTTGCTAACCTGTAATAATTCACAAAATTAATCCAAATTAAACGATTTATAAACATTAAATAGTAACAGAAAGGGTTAAAGGGTTAGTGAAGTTTTTGTAGACATTTTACTTAAAAAGAATTTGCCTGTAAACGAGATGGAATACACGTGTCCGCAAAAAAAACAGACATAAGTTATAATAATTATCATAACTAATGTCTTTCACATCTAAAGACGGCAAAACTCTTAAAGAAAAGAAGCAACAGCTTGTCTTGCAATGTTTAGTATTTACTAGCTGCGATATTACTCGGTTATAGACTCGACCTCAGCCTTTGGTGCCATAAAAATATTCTTAATTTCTAAGAATATTCTCATTTTCTATGACAACAAAGAAAAGCTCAAGTTTTGATTGGATGAAATCAACGATTTGTTATGGTACCAGGACTAGCAAATCACATGCCAAAATAAAACAAAACTGCAGACCAAAACAGTCCATGTAGTTTCATCAACATTTTTCTTTTCGGATGAAATCAACCAGAAAACGTCAACACCAAATTGTAACAAAATAATAAGAGGTAGATCCCACGCAAATTGGACTTTGATAATTTAAGTACATGCAATCCTTATTCGTTAATGGATTATACAAACCTTACAATGGCCATCATAATTCTGTATGTTCCTTTCTTTCTCATAACTTTGTGAAGGGCAGTTTCTCCTTTAATATCTTGTGCATCAATTTCGACATCTTTACATACCATCATATAAATAGCTTGGATAGTATCAGGCTCACAGAATCTTTCCCCATATTCCACAAGAAGATGTAAGAGAGTTCCACCTGTTTCCTCGTCCTTCATATTAACATCCTTTCCACTTTTTAAATATTCCCATAGAGATTTCATGACGGCATCTGGCGTGCCAGTAACTACTGTTTTATACAGTTTTGTTTTTCTGAGATTCATGATTGTTGTTCGATTGCCACAACGAAGTAAAATCGGAAAACACTTTAACTAAGTTAACATAAACCTGTAAAATTATCCTTTTCACGAGATTGCAAATCCTTCCAAATATTTCACTTGTATACACAAACGTGTTTTCTATTCATTTCTTTAACAAATAATGTTCTACTTTTTAAATGTCCGGTTTTTCACTCTTATATCATTTATACATACACATCAAACATACAGGTAAATACATTTACCTGGTGTTTACCTGGAAGCTTTCTATAATGACGTTCACCTGTATTGGTCGCTGATAGATGTGTTAAATAAGTATGTCAAAACGTAATTGTCGATTGACTCTCCGAGTGGATCGATATTTATTTCCAAGGAACTTGTTATCTAGAAGTTATAGTTCCGGTGTATCAGCCTGTTTTCGTTCATGAAATTTGTTTTTGTTTTTTTTCTTGGCGTTGACTTTCGCGATTGTGTTGTCTATATGCTGCTTAGCAACCTCTTATTGACTTTTTGACGCTAGTGTAAATTGTTGTTTTTGTCGACTTGTTTGTTTTCTATGAAAGTGCCAAATGGGGGAATGTATAACCGACAATCATTATCTAGGGTTGACAGCTTCGGTGACTTCCAATCAACCATTGCCTTTACTCTGACTCTTCCAAGCAAGTGCCCTTGTTTTAGTCTATTTTGCTGTTTAATGACTTTTTGATGATTTGTTGACTATATTTTAGTTTATTGTTTTGTGATGTTTTTGTTTGGTTTACCAACCCCTTCTGATGCTTTAAAGTGATAATTAAAGATGCGCATATGCCTTTACATGCAGCTGCTTATCTGACGTAAAAACCTTCAATGAAATTATCACATAAGACAAACAGAAGAACAACAAAATCACCATGGGGTGAACGCCAACTAAAAGATTTTGTTTTGTATTTACACAGATGCATACAGAAAAACAACATTAACTAATTGGTCTGTCCAAAAATTAAACTACATCAAACTAGAAACCAACTAACATTTATACATCATATCTCCATTTTTATGTGCATAACTTTATTTCACTCAACTTATCCTAAAAATTTATTGTTTTTTGTGCAAAACCTTTCGACATTAAACTACACACGTGAAATAAAAAACCTTTGCGGAACTTGTATATTGCTGATTTGTTTAACGTTTTTATTACAGCATTATATGGATTTTTTCCTGATAATAACTGGTAACATGTTAAAGTTTCACAAATATTAAAATTAAATTAACATTTCATAATGAATGAAAACTTGTTTTATGCTGACAAAAACGTTAACATTTCAATCAGGTCTATGTGCACATGCGCACTGTCATTGGAGTTTACGGCTATAGGGAAATAGACAAAGTACCAGTGGAAATCCCAGACCTTCGACGGAAAATTGACAATTTCTGCCAATTAATGTACAGCTTACCCTATGTCTGACGCAAACTCATAACCATAGTGGCGTTGCGGCATGTACACGAGCACACAAGTCGCAGGCATATCAAAACTACCCGTTTTACACGTTAGTCTACCGATTTAAGGTCCTATCTACTGCATACTGATTTGAGGCATTTTCCTACCGCTTTCACCATTTATTACAGAATAAATTTTTATAAACATTTATTTGCATATTTATATTTTAATGAGCCAAATTCGTTCAAACCCATTCCTGATTATAAGGGTAACAAGTACTATCTTTAAAAAAGATAACCGACGCAGTAAAGATATAAATTGAGTTATGCATTGAACTACGCATCGCCTTTATTGTCATACAAATTCCCCGTTTCAATAGACCAGAAATGTTTGGTGGAAATTTGTTGTGGGAAGTACTGACGGACAATTATTACTACGTGAATGAAATCATGAACCTATAAATTAACACTAGTCCCAGATTAAACGAGTTTGAAATTATTCATTTATACATGTGTGCCCCCTTTTATTTACGTGTTTTCGATATTAACAGATTTACCAAGCATACAGTTAACCTAAAATTGATAATGTACATACAACTACATGTACTTTGCTGTACATGTACATGTATTCCAGAAAGTTTATTGCTATTATGTATTGAAACCCAATGCCTAAGAGATAGAAATGAAGTTTTTCTGCGATCACCAAAGCAGATATACAATAATGTAAACAAATTGAATATTAGAAATTTTGTAATAAAATGTTTATAGTTTAAAATTTACTGAATAAGCAAAGTATACTTTACAATTAGAGCCACAACTCTCTATCTATGTGTGTACTACGACGGACGCCCAAGAACAATACATTTAATTTAATATCAACATGAATATAAAATGATTGTTAATTTGTATTTAGAAATTAATTAAAATTTCGTCTCTTCGTCTTTTTTATCCTCCATATAAGCCCGCTAAAATCCAGCGTGTTAATATGCATTTAATTTGCGCTGTACTTCAAATAAAAAATATTTAACATTTTTGTACAAGTTGTTTGATATAAAATTTTACAAACTGCAGGCCATCTCTATCGTTCTTTATACTTAAATTGCACTATGAAATAATTTTATAAACAAACAGACGGTAAAATCTAATAATAATAGTACACAATTTGAAAGGTGAATTACCACCCTGTTCCGAGCCCCTGGCCAATTTACCACCCTGTTTCGAACCCCCGTCCAATTGGTTTTTAACCAATCAAGAAACAGAATTACGAGAGGTGAAGTGTCATGAGGTCAAAGGGTAAAAAGTGAATATAATACCGACTGCGTCGGAAAAATATGCAAAGGGAATGAAACGGACTTTTGGCACCTAACTTTCCCACCAAATTGCTATCGTCCATCTATCTTTTGTTCAAAATGCATAACTGTGCATCTTCTGAAAAAATGTGATATTTCAGCTTATTTCGACCCCAACCACTTTGTAGTTTATAGAGTTGGCATGTATGACGTCAGATGACCTGTGGGATATTGCCACGATCTCAGAACCTAAATAAGAATCAAGAAAAAATTGTCTTGGAAATAGCAAAGCTCCTAACAAATTCTAGTTTGGTTACCGGGAATTGTAATGCGGAAATTATGATATTATTCAATAAATAAAACTTATAGAACCACTAATTCCGCCTTTTACCTTCTTTAAAATTGATAATTGTGTTAAATTGTTAATTTTATTAGTTAAATATAGCTCAATAAGAGTTAAACGCCAATAAATAAATAATATTATTCGTAGCCTTCTTAGTAGCCAAGGAAACATATGCAATATGGCTAAGATGATTACTTTAAGATAGGATATATAGATTGATTGACTGATTGTTTGGATGTTTACTTAACTGAACTGTATTCAGCTATATTCAGATCGAGAACAAGTTAACAAACAATAAATCAACAAAAATAGGATGGGACATGGGGAACACAATTTAGACTGCAACTGACAAAGTATGGAGTACTAGTTAAGAACGAAGATTTTAGCTTTCTGTAGTCTACAATGAACCTACTCTCTTTATCTCAAAATCTGCAAAATTAGTCTTAATCGTACAGGGAGAGGTGCCGTCTTCAAACATGTTACCCACTACGGTCCAAAGTATAGCCGTCTATGGTTTAAAGGTTGAAATTTGCCCCTATACAATTTTGGATAAGAATAAGTTTAACCTACTATAATACTAATATGAAATAAACTATTAATACAGTGCCATTTTCATAGTGTTTTATGGTCTGTAGCCCTGTTTGACGTAAGACGTAAAGACACCCAATTTACTGGTTATGAAAAGGGCCAGTTTTACAGGTTTCACGATAGTATTGAATTGGGGCGACTAGTAAACTACGGTGTCGAATTCAATAATATTTGTCATTTATTATCGTTGATACTAATTTTCGTAGCACGAAAACAGGCAACCAACAAACTTAATTAACTAAACCAAATGCAATTCGATTGCAAGATAGATAGGAACAAAATCTACGAAATATACAAAAAAAAGGAACTTTTTGCTGAGAAATGATATGCTATCTTGAGCAAAAGTCTGCAAGTTTAGACATCTTACTTATCACATGCAGTAACAATACAAGAATCTGGAGAGGATAATACCTGTGCCATAAAATAACAGTTTTTTTTAATTTCGTTTCCCACAAAGACTTCGGAAGTATTTTTTAGGTGATTTCAATTGGATGTCGGAAACTATTAATTTATGACTCGTTAACAAAATATTGTATGATAGGTGGCGTTGTTATAAGTATAGTTTTACCTAGTCACCCGGCAATCGATATCTCTCAATTGTGTTCGGATTACTGGACAACTATATACATGTAGATATATATTTGGTATGTGTCTTGATAATATGGACAATACAGAATTAAACATTGTGTATAATAAAAGTGTTTATGGTTTATACAGGTCTGTTACGATTTTATGATGCTTGGTTCCTTAGCAGAACTTACCAATTAAATGTTGGGGTAGGCTGTGAGAAAAAGATTTCATACATATACTTTTTACAAGCAACATCGAAGAATGGACACCTGGAATACAATTTGTCTTTCTCCGTTTGCACCTAGTCAATGTCAGGTTTTTAACAGACGATAGTGTACACATTTTATTATCCTATCATGTATTAGTACTTACGTATAGCTCAAGAACAGAAATCATTGATATGTATAACAGCTACAGGATTATTACCATTTATATAAGAAACACTGTAATCGTTTTTCAACTTCAACAATGTCATATATAACGTTTTACATTTAAATCTTCCGTTCGGGAACTACTGGGCAATTTGAACCAAATGTGGTACCGATGATTACAAGAAAATTTTAAAACAAATTCCGAAAGTCCGTTCTAACATATAAAGCTGCTTTTTATTAGGGTGATGCTATTTTTAAACTTTGCATTAAAACCTGCTAAAATTCAACCCGTACCCTCATAAAATATGTGCGTTTTAACCTATATTCCAAGTTGTTCCTGACACATATTAATTTGGCTGCTTTTATGAATATGCAAATCAAATTAGTCTTACTATTAAAATATTTCTCCTTTTCCAAGAATTGGTATGGATGATTATTACTTTATTAGTTGGTCCTTTAATAGTTGTATACGATACCCCCTCTCTCCCCCTCCCCTAATAAAAGTTTGTTTTGTTTGTTTGTTTGAATGGTGTTTTAACGCCACTTTCAGCAATTTTTCAGCTATTTCATGGCGTCCAGTTTTTATTGGGGGAGGAAGCCGGAGTACCCGGAGAGAACCCCCGACCTGCGGTAGGAAAAATGGCAATCCTTGTCAATTAAGATTGGAGTCGAGTACACCCTGCCTGTAGTGAGAATCGGACCCGCAATCTCGGTGTTGACAGACCACGTGATCATTAGAAGACGAACTACATTGACCACTCGGCCACCGAGGCCCACCCCCATAATAAAAGTAGAAAATCCCATAAATGGTTTATTCTGCTTCATATTTTTTTTTCAGAAAATTCTCAAATTTAAACGGACGTCTTTAAGAAAGTCGTTGAATTTTTTGGTTTAATCACTCGTAGTTCAATCTGTCTCATTAGAACCTTTGTTTTTTCGAATCTTTAAAGTATTCACATTAGGCTCTTATTAGCCGGTTGTTTTTGTGGCTAGCTAAATTATAATGATAGGTTTCTTTATTTGTAATTTAATGATGCCACGGGTAGAGATGAGTGTGCATTAGCTCATCTTAAGTCGTTCAACACAGAACGGCATTTATGTAAGAATATATTTTATTGTTTGGACCGCATCTCCCATGATTGCAAACGTACGTTTGAAGTGGTAATCACACTTCCACGACTTATCAAGTTCGCAATCCCCCGGTTTGGGTATGGGAAGAAATTTACAGTGTAAAACATCATAATGTTGAAACTAATGATTTATAAAGGTCGGATCAAATACAAGCAGTTTTCGTTTATATGATGGCAACAAATTATTTCAAAAGCTGTTGTATACAATGATATATGGACACATTAATTATGTGCAATGAAAAACTAAAACTGAAAAAACAAACAAAAACAAAATTAAAATAAACAATTCCAACACATGACCACAAGAGAAGAAGTGTGTTGAAAATACGGTTGTTCGTCAATTCTTGTATAGCTTTAATCTCAAAATAGTTTTTACTTACATACGTGACAAGCATCATGTCTAATTGTTCAACAAATTTAAAAATAAAAAATAAAACAATGTTAATAATTCAGAAATAAAGCAATTGTTAAACATATTTCAATGATATGTCAGGTTAGTAAAACATTGCTGACGGCAGTATTTGCTATTTTTTGCATAAATATCTAGTAAATATTATCTATCATAGTCAGGTAGACTCCAAAAAGTTCTTTAATGCCCTTTAAAATCTTCAATAACTAAACGTCAACGAATATCTTAAAGGCAATAAAAATAGGTTGTTATTTCTATCAAATGAAAGTACATGTAACAATTTTAGATCAAATGCATAAAAATCAATATCAGTAGAATTGGGAGACATGCATCTTCCTGCATACATAAACTTTATATCAACTTTGCTGTTTTATGCAAATTACTTTAATCAAATAAAATAGTGAGTCATCCCTTTCATTTCAAAAGATAAAGCGACTGGACTTTGAACTAGTCAATCTTATGAAGTGTTTTCGCTAAAAAAAATATCGGCTAATCTAATACCTGTTCGAATAACGCAGGTAAAAGGCAATTCGTGTTTGATGAAGGGCATTACAGCAAGAAATTATCTTGCATAACTTACCGATAATATCTTATTCGTTTTCTTTTTGGCGCAATGTTCTGTCCCATCTAAATATTAAAGAATATAAGATTTTAAACCTGCTAAATCGTTGGGACATAATGCAATTCTGAAGCAACTGTGCGTTTTTAACTCGTTAATATTCAATTTCCCCTGGAGAAAAAGAATATTTCTTACGAGGCTATGGTTTCTCAAGAAACATTAAAACAGCGTAACTTTCATTTGTCATTTGAAATGTTCGTGTTTTTCTGTGATGTTCTGCGACAGTTCTCAATATAAATGTGTGTTAAGTTTGTAAAATAATCAAATACAAATAAAATAAACGATTTTCCCTTCAAAACTGCACTGGAATGAACTGAAACCCGACTGCTGCCTTCCCCCTCCCCTGAAAAACATTAAGATGAAGGGATTGGTCTATCTTGTCTGCATGATAAATTAAGGTGTTTCGACTCTTTTGTTTAATCATAGATACATCTTTGAAAAAAAACAATTGGCTTTTAAATTATATTATGTACATGTATATATTTTAAGATAAAAATTACACCTCACAGTGCAAGAAATAGAACGTAGTAAATGTTAAAACTCGGGTAGTATTCGGAGTGGATAGGTATGCAAACACTCTATACCATGTATCTATTTTGTACCATTAAGTGTACATAAAATTATGCTGCTGATTCTCAACGAAGAGTTTTCTCGTCTCACATGTGGAAGTATGCTGGTACATATTAGTTGATTGTTAATGATGAACTAACATACATTGTTTACATGTCTTACCAAATTATTCGTATATTTAAAGTCAAATGAGTTGACCCACTGATTGATTGATTGATTGATTGATTGATTGATTGATTGATTGATTTGTTTCTAAAAAGATATATTTATTAATCTGATTGTTTACTGATCTCATCAAATGCTCCGTGAACGCCATAGCTGTCTTATGAAGATGTGATGATAATTCTTCATTATGTGATGATACTTTGTCATTATGTGATGATACTGCCATTATGTGATGATACTTCGTCATTATGTGATGATATTTCTTCATTATGTGATAATACTTTGTCATTATGTGATGATACTTCTTCCTTTGTCATTATGTGGTGATACTTTATCATTAAATGATGATACTTCATTATGTAATCATACTTCTTCATTAGTTGATGGTACTTTTCCCGCCAAAAACCATAATGGCTGAACAAAGTATCTCTGATGTATCAAAACAAATAAGTCTTTCTCATTTGTATACGAACTTCAAACTACGAGAGAGAAGAAATCACACCATACATTGTGTGCATGTTATCAGCAGAAGATCTGAAAACATTAAAAATAACGCAAACCACCGATATGATGAAAATCAGAAATGTGTAAAAAATGGAAACAATAATCACAGCCGTAGCAAGCGGTACGGCCGGTACGGTTCTAACCGCACCACCTTAAATTGCTGTTATATTACAGTTTTGTTTAATATGATTTAAAAATGATAGAATATAAATAAATACACTCTTTAATTTGTTATTTTAACTTTAACTTTCAATGTAAAACAGCAACTGTAACTATCTTGAGTGCAACTTGGTAATTGACAAATAATAGCACATGGGAATTTTTTACGTGCCTAATGGTTTAACTGGTTAGGTATTAAAGTTGCCATTTTTAATGATTCGTGTTTAGTGCCAGGAAAATCCCAGAATGCAGGATTTCGCACCATTTACTCCAGAGCTTCAGGGGGCCTTGAACGGTCCCAGGACCACTGCCGTAGAGACCAATCCGCAAAACGGGGTGGGAGAGATACTTAGTTTCCCTACTGGTCACATCTCCGACCGTACCACTTTTTTCTGGGTGCTCCATCTAAGATAATTGTAGATTGATACAAGATTTGACATTCAAATGTCTACGTTACAAAATTAATTGGACTAAGATTTCAAAATATCAGATATAGCAAAAATACTTGCTTTATAAGAGCATTCCTATTATTTCTATAACAATTCACTCCCTTTAATAAGTAAAAAAAAATTTAATCTTAAAATAAGATGTATTTATTCCAACTTTTTCAATTTCAAATAGAAATCAATTAAAAGTACTAAAAATAATAAAATTCAAAGTTATGAGATGCGCAAAAGGATGCTCAGATTTAGACAACCCGTCTTCCTTACTTCCGCCATAATTTAAAATCACATTTAACATTTCCAAGAGCTCTAAAGGGCGTGGCACCTGACACCAACATGAACTTCAATAACTTGGCAATACAGAATTAAGTTTTAATTCGTTAATTTATATTTTTAAGTTATTTTTTCAAGCACAACTGTGATGCACAAGTAAATCTGTGAGCCAAAGCTCACTAGTGATAGTCCCGCTTTTACAAAAAAAGCGTGACAGTACTATGGAACAATGGACGGACACGGGAAAATCAGTTTTTCCCATTTTTTTTTGAACCGGGGGTATAATTATATACAATTGGCTAGATAAGTCCACAAACTTATAATGTAATAGTTAAGCTTAGACTTAATAATCTACATGTAGTCAGACGTTTTGCCTCATAAAAACAAAGTATCACCACATAATGAAAAAGTATCATCACATATGAAGTATCATCAAATAATGATACAGTATCACCACATAATGACAAAGTATCATCATTACTTGAAGAAGTATCACTACATAATGACAAAGTATCATCATATTATGTTTTGTTTGTTTGTTTGAATGGTGTTAAATGCATGGTCAGCAATTTTTTTCAGCTATATCATGGCGTCTAGTTTTTATTTGGGGAGGAAGCCGGAGTACCCGGAGAAAACCCCCGACCTGCAGTATGAAAAACTGGCAATCCTTATCAATTAAGATTTGAAACGAGTACACCCTGCCTGCAGTAAGAATCGAACCCGCCACCTCAGTGTTAAGACCAGATCAATAGTAGACAAACTGCCTTAACCATTCGGCCATCGAGGCCCCCACACAACGTAGAAGTATCATCACATATTGAAAAAGTATCATCACATAATGAAGAAATATCATCACATAATGTCAAAGTACTTTACTTTTAACATATTTATTTGCTCAAATAAAGCAAAGGGATTGGACATAAGTTATGACAACATTATGGAGGTCCTCTCCATTACATACAATGTTTACAAGTACAAAGATTCTAATGGCAGCATATAAACATATGATATTTAAAGTGTTGTGTAACATGCAGAGTGAGAGAAGAAAGAACAAAAACATTGCTTCATAAAAAAACGGAAACAAAAGTAAAAAAGGTAAAAGTGGGAATCTGGCGTTTGGTTCAATTGATCATATAAACCGTTTTGTTCGTTTGATGTAGTTTTGAACACAAGAGAAAATATGCATATTCTGATTGAAAGTTAAATTATCGTCACCAGCCAACAGAAATTCAATAGTTATATCTAAACCACTTTATTGTTCATGAAGTAAGTGTCTATCAGCATTGTACTGGGTACATTCCATAAAATAATGTATATACTGTCTTCCCATGGATGACCACATCTGCAAGGAGATGGTACAACATTAATCCGGAATAAGTCCGTATTAAGTGAACTAGACATATGTCAAAGTCTTGTATGGATTATATTTAGCTTTCTCTCACCATATAAAAAGTATTCAGGAGGTTTAGAATTATTTGACTTTATTATTCTTTTGAAAATATTTATATTTCTAGCCTGTCTTTTTTCTAGATCCAAGCTATTCAAGTCTTTCGCGGTCAAATTAAAAAAAAGAATTTTTTGTGGTATTTATTCTAAACTGAGGGATAGCATAATCGTCTCGGTTTCTCAAATTATATGTTGAAATCTGGTTGGTAAGGGGAGGCATTAGATCACATAGGTATTGAGGACATAGGTTGTTATGGATAGAGTAAAATATATTTAAACGCTTAAATCGTCGCCTTTCTTGTAGCAATTCCCAGCCAGTTTCAAAATAGATTGATTCTTTGCTAGCGAATTGGTAGTCCTGTAACTATTCGACCAGCTTCTAGTTGCAATTTTTCAAGGCTGTCAGCGTTCAAGTCACATCCATCCCACACCTCAGAACCATATTCCAAAAGAGGGCGGATAAAAGTCAGATAAATTCTATCCAAATACTTCCTATTAAGTGTATACTTTAATTTTCTAAGAACTGATAACTTCTTACTGGCCGATTGTATCATATTATCTATATGTTTGAAAAATTTTCCATCTGAATCAAAAGTAATACGTACCGAGATGTTTGTGAGACGTAACAATTTCGATAGGTTGATTCTGAAATAAGAGATTAATATCTTCAGTTAGATTACTATTAATGATTAATGCCTTGGTTTTTTTGTGGATTAAAATTAATAAACTATGTTTGAGCCCAAGAGGCAATGTTCTCAAGATCTATATTCATTACGTCTTCGATTGTGGATGGAAGTTGGGCAGTATAAGATATAGAGGTGTCATCTGCAAAAAGTCTTGTAAAGCGTATTAAGTCATCGGCAATGTCGTTTATATAAACAAGAAAAAGAAGGGGACCAAGAACTGAACCTTGTGGTACCCCAGCATTAGTTTGTTGAACAGGCGATTTAGCATTGGAAATAAAAACACTTTGATTTCTGTTAACTAAATAGCTTTTGAACCCATCCAAAAGTTTTTCTTGTATACCATATGCTTTGACAAAGTATCATCACATAATGAAAAACGCCTTCATAAGGCAGCTATGGCGTTCCATACGTTCAATTCTGCGCGTTTCAATTTATGATGTGCCTGTATGCGAAAGTTTGACTGCTAAATAATAAATATAGTTCGATATATTCTGAATGTAACCTTTCCCTTTTTTTCTGTCGATCTTTTGTTGCTGTCTTTTTCTGATAAGTCGCGTGTCCTTGTTTCGGAATGATAATACAATGCTGGATACTGTGGCATAAGCTTATAGTTTAATATGGTGTGTTTTGCTGATGGGTTTTTGCTCGGCGTGTTTTGTTGAAGGGTTTTTGGCCAGCGTGTTTTGGTGAAGGGTTTTTGTCCGGGTAGTTTTGATGGTTTTTTACCCTGTGTATTATGGTGAGGGTTTTTGCCGGGCGTGTTTTGGTGATGGGCTTTTGCCCGACCAAAAAAAAACAACTCTAACTCTTACGTTTCTTTTACATTCCTGGGAAACAGTTGCACATTCAAATTACCCTAAGAGTAGTCAAAAACTTACAACAGCAATATTAATACAGTAGTGATTTACAATATATGTTTCAGTTGTGCGACTTTTGCAAATTTAAATGGTAAACAAATACAAACATTGTTATCACATTTCTGTACATGCCATAAAATTTGCATTGTAATTAGACATTACTTACCGGTCCATGTCCTGAATAAATCGTGCCAACCCTATTTTGTTGTCAAACTTTTATAAACGATTCCCAGCGTCTACTCACAATAAGAGACATGTAATTTAAGGTTGATCCTAGTTACTCAAATAAATCTCAAACGGGAAAAAATACAGTGTTTGTTTCGAACCTCTACAACAGGCAACATGCTAGAAGAAGCTTAGAAGTTTCCTTCATAAAAATAGCTCTATTTCTTACCATAGAGTTATACCTTGACAATAAAAAAAAACAACAGCTGTCCGGAAAATAATAACGAAAGTAAATAAAAAATGGTCAATGAATTATAAATAAGTTAACCATGTACGATAACAATCCCTGTATTTTTGGTAAACATGATTTAGGTATAAACCTCTGTAGACAGAAATTAAGAAAAATGAGGACTATCAGCTGTTAAAAATGTATGTATGAATGTCAATCTTGTGATGAATGGTGGTGAAT
Organism: Limnoperna fortunei; assembly: GCA_944474755.1. Lineage (NCBI taxonomy): Eukaryota > Metazoa > Mollusca > Bivalvia > Mytilida > Modiolidae > Limnoperna > Limnoperna fortunei. Next base: position 17,192,308 of record OX104116.1, on the reverse strand, counting down.
GGTGGTTCTTTGTTCGTGTGGCGATTGGTCTGGATAATTCCGATAACGAATGCGACTCTAGCAGACTACATGCGTCACCGATCCGTATACGTCGTTGCAACTTCTTACAGGTTAGCCACGCGAGATTTGGCAATAACAGGTTTGTGATACCTTAAGATGATAGGGGCCACAAACTTAATGAATCAACATGACTTTGCCCTTGCCTTGAAAGGTCAGGTACAGATCTGTTGAACCTCCTTCTTGAGACGGACTCTGGCTTGTACCTTGTCCAAGTTTCATACTAAAATTGAGATTTTCCCTTTACTGTTAATAATTTTCCTCAATTTAAAGTTCTCTAGCAATCTTATTGGTCAAAATTTGTATTGAGTATATATTGAGGAAATCCTGAAACTTGTGCAGTTTTGTGAAACTGAGGCCTGGAATATTAATGTCTATCTCCAGCAGACTTCTGAATCAATTTTAAGTTAATTGGGAATTACCGTTATCTCGTTTTGCTCTGTTCTTGTTTTATGTATTTGAAATATGTGGGGGTTTTTGTTGCGATTATAAATTTTTTACTTAATTTAAAAACATGTTCTTGAATGAAAGGCGAACGTAAGCTATACAAAGTCAACCTTTAGTAAAAAAATAAAAGAAAAGCAAGCCTTTAAAGTTCACCCATTTTCAATTCATTACGCATTGTGCACACCATTTTAACGCCTAATGCAGATATTTGTCATGGATGTTGAACATCACATCATTAAGGCTTCGGTTTTCTCTTGCTCTCAAATGTACGGAAAGCGGGAGGTATCTTCATACTTCAGACTTCTGACTTCATAGTTCAGACTTCTGACTTCATACTTCAATGTTAAAATTTCTCTTTTCATACTTCTGACTTCATACTTCTAAGTTCAAAGCTCAGACTTAAGAATTCAGACTTCTCACTTCGGACTTCAGAGTTCTGTTAATTATATATATAAGCATAAATTTTCGCGCCAATCATAAATTGGAAAACACAGAGACGTCTTACCACAGACTGTCAATAATGGTAGAATAAAGAATTTTCATTCAATATTTAGTTCTTGCTTTGGATGGTTTCTTTTTGTTTTGTTTTAGGGATATTATCCAAGGTATAAAAAACCAATCCAATTGTATGAAAGACCCTTAGCTAAGAACCTATAAGAAAAAATGATTGTAATATTTTATGTAATTTAAAATCTGTCATTTGTCTCCATTTTATAGTTTGAATTTAAAATAAAAACAAATCCGCATAAAATATTATGAAAATCCTAATTATTTGCATAAAATTGTTCGCGGCCGTATAATACGAACAACTCCATGTGGATTGCTATGAATAAAAATAATTAGACGCGAAAATGTGATTGACGCGGAAAATATACGCTTAATTAACAGAACTCTGAAGTCCGAAGTGAGAAGTCAGAATTCTGAAGTCTGAGCTTTGAACTTAGAAGTATGAAGTCAGAAGTATGAAACGGGAAGTTTTAACATTCCTGTATGAAGTCAGAAGTCTGAAGTATGAAGATACCTTGCGCTTTCCGTACAAATGCAACCAGACATTTTTTCCCATTCTTTAATATGACTTTCCGGGACATAGCTATACGGGTGTCTATAATGAGAGCTAGGAACAGCTTACTCACTCATTTTTATAAGGTTTTGGTTACTCATTTTTGGTTTTTTTTCTGACTTCTTCTTTGTCATGTATCTGTCTCAATCCAGATTTTGTCGCTGTCAGTTTATAATTTTTGTTGACCGACAGATTTTCTATGCGTTTTAATAAATACATAAAGAAATGTGCATCATATATAACCGACAGACTAAGGTCATTTTTGAGACTTTTAGTTGTATAACTTGTAATTCTGTTTGCTCTTCGTTTGACGTTTGTAACAAAATTTAAACAAAAATAATATTTGCAAAATTAACTCGCACGCTTAACAGAATATTAATGTATAACTGTCCATTTCACGTGTAGTTCCTTTTTATAGAGCATATTATTGCACTCTTCTTTTTCTGTATTTTATTAACATGTTTGGTGAAGTGGAATTGTGCTACAGAGTATTTCATGTACATATTATACAATTAATGACTTTGATATAGGTCTTTATCAGGATTTATCAGCCAGAGAGTAATATTCACCGAGCCGCTAGGCGAGGTGAAAATACATTTTTGAGGGCTGATCAATCCTGATAGCGACCGTATATCAAAGTCATTAAGGTGTGTAAACACTAATCCAATTCTTTAAGATTTTCTACTAAATTTGTTATTTTTTTAATTAGAGCAGCTCTTTTACCTTAAGCACAACTTGCCCGACATCATATATATCCTGAATCGTACGTGACAGGCCTATGTTCTCTCAAAATTTCATGACCTCTTTAAAACCTTCCAAGAGAAAACCAGCTTCCGGGGTAAACCCCACTCTAAAAATAGCTCTTTCTTTTCAGAAAATCTTGGTTTATAGGTCATGTAGTGCATGTGACATAAAACATACTAAACACAATTAGAACAGAGCAAGTTAGGACTCTAAATTTTTCTAATATATTTACCTTTCAGAAAAACTTTCATTCATTAAAATCCAGTTAGTAGTTTTTAATATACACTAAGATAAACAGGACTATTTTGTTGTTAAGTACTATTTTCTTATATGTTCCAAATTTGATTGGTCCCCTTTAGTGTCTTGACACCTTAATTGTTTTATTACATGAATAAAACCACCATCTCGATCCTACGATCAGAAAAACACAGTGTGCCTTTTCTACTGGAGCCCCTGCTTACATTTTGTAATTGTTGTTACCCTTAATATTTTTTTTATTTAATTCTGCATTTTGATATCAATTTGATGGTAATCCTGAAATTCCAGTTTCAAATACTGAGAAGAATATAAATGAAACAACATATTGCAGAGCCGACGTTTCTGCCATTTGTTGTCGTCACGCACGACGTACAATTAATACAATCGATTTGATTGGACGAATGAATTTGTTAAGACGGCTATTCTGATTGGCTAAAACATAAAAACCAGGTCGATATCGTATTCCGCTTGACTACTATGCAGCGGAATTGTACAGCGTACAAACATTTTACGTAATTTTAGTACTGTTGCGATTTATCATGACCCAAAAGTTGTTTTTACACCAATCAAAAACATGCAAAATTCCATTCATGTAATAAAACTTGTGAGAATGTTTCATTACGTAGTGGCAATTACTAGTTTTTTTATGGGAATAATCATGTCCCTTTCATTTAATGTGGTCAAACAGTATACAGTGAGTGATCATCAGAGAGCAGCTGATCTGTTGGACCCGAGATCTGAACTGTAGTCCAAAGCCGAAGACTGAGGGTGTTAGCTTTGACTGATGATTAAGTCCATACTTTTTATACTTCAGTCATTTTTGCTTTTGTTCAGCTGCAATGAATACATTTAAGTTTTATGAATTCTACTTTCTTTAGCTTCTAAAGCAATTTTACAGAGATTTTCACGTTTTGTCTGTCGATTATATTTGTCGACCTGTTGAAGATTAAGTTGTTCTCTGCTTTAGGTGTTTGCTTCTTTATTTTATCATTGCTAAAATGTAGCAAATTACAAAATTGTCCAGCGTACAATTCCATAAACTCTTGTATTCCTTGCAGCTGAACAAAAACAAAAATGATTGAAGTATAAAAAGTATAGACTGGGTCATCAGTCAAATCTAACACCCTCAATTTTTGACCGCTGCACCGATTCAAGCATGATGTCAAAACAAAATTTTTTTTAAGTCGGCTTAACATTTATTAAATAGACAATAAAATGAAGTGTACCCATGTATAAGTAAAAGCTTCGCCTATCTTATTAAAAATATGGATATCTTATTAAATCTATAAAACCTTTATGCAAGCATAAGTTGAACAAACTCTATTTAAAACAGCAGATCGAAATGTAAATTATGCACTAAAAGAACTTGTGTTTGTTCAGTATAAAGTATCATGCGATAGTTATTGAATAGTTCGTATTTTTATCGTTATTTACTGAAAATAACCGTGTCAAAAAAGTGTCTGAAAATAAAATCAGATTTAAACAAACTGCACCTTAGATGCAGCGATAACATTGCTAACTCATGTGTAAACTTAATGCTTGTTTTATGGTGTGATAAAATCCTATCAAAACAACTCAAATAAAAGTCCCTTTCATGAGTAACTTAGAATTTAATTAAAATAACAAATATAAATTTCAAAAGTACATTATACCACACACGGATTGTTGTAATGATGAGCCGTACCGTGTTGGTGTGGCACAGAGACGACACAGAACACAAAAGACCATAGATTATTGTCACAAAAAGACCATAGATTATTAACAGAAAAAGACCTTAACTCAATAACACAAAACTCCGCAGATAAATTACACAAAAAGACTTTGGGCACTTTTTTAAGCTCCCATGCCTCAACCCACACAGCTGTCGAGAGCGTCCAGATAGTAAACCGTCAAGTTGCTGGGTGTTTTAAGGATAAAATACAAAAACAATTGGCTGTGTAACGTGTTCAGAAAGTGCCTTTTTACATTTTTTGTTACTTATAAAAACAATATACGCGCGCGTTGTAGCCGCTAAAAAGAATGTTCATGTTTTACGTTCAAATGTTACCCATTCCATGTGAATTAAAAGATTGTTGTTCACGCTAAAAAGTCCTAGATTTACTCTAATTTTGACTCTCTATAACTTCACATCGAATTAAGACGCAAGTATATTTGTTTTTTTTTTCTTTGAAGAGTGTTTTACTCCACGCTCAGCACATTAACCTCCAGATTTATTAAGGAGAAATCCGGACTATCGTGTAATGCTTGTTTGAGCATGAACATGCTTTTGAATTTGGTAGTATAGTCTAATATATATTTAACGCATATTTTAACAGTGTTTCCTTCAGCCTGTACATACACTAGAGGGCACTGCAATTGATTAATGATGTTTTGTTCTGCATCGTACCTACATATAGACAAGCTAGACACATTAAACAGGTGTAAATCATAATACCTGTAAGTAATTATGCTTATAGATTAATTATTCTGTACAATTGAAACTCTGGTATAAAAGGGGGATTTCCCTCGCATATGTTGAACACTCATTTATTTTGCAAAACAAAAACAAAAACCTCATAATACTGATGACGGCTTACTCGTATGTATAGTTGATTCGTTTCTACGTCCGATCAGATAATTAAATTAGAAGTTTAAATAAAAATAGCAACGTTTATAATTTTGCCCGTTCAATCAGAATCTAGTTTTAAAGTCCCCTTTTCTATACTATATATAAAAACCATATCCTTGGGGTTGTCAGGCGATAATAGGGAAAGCCTGGCTTTAACTTAAATGAGATTTATCATGCAAAATGTACATTTTTCTTCTTATACGTTGACTTACTATTTAATGGAGTTTTTGTGCAAGAATTTTCTAACTGTTTGACTATAAATTTCTGACATACTTTGATAAATCTGTCTTGCACAAAATTACTCGAAGTAAGTTTGTCGCTTGTTAATTATTAATTAATTAATAAGTGTTTAAAGACTGCGCAGTATCTGTGTTATTGGTGTAGACAGTTGAATTTAGATTAAACTGTATCCGTCTGTTAGTAACATAAAACCTCGTTTTTGTTTCTTTCATATCGATTTTTTGTTCGCTATTATTGCATAACGCTGTTTTTTGGCAATCAATACAATTTTTTACAATTCGTAATGAAAACGTTCAAAAATAAACATAAAAATACTAAAGAACTGTGTTATATCCATCCAAATTGCTATATTACTACACGTTTGTTTGCCCAATTCGAGCACTAAAACTACTTGTGTATTTACAATGCCCAACCTACAACGTGTGTATTACGTTTTATATACATTTGTACAAACCGTGGGATGTAATTGTTGTCCCATATTGTCACCTGAAGTAAATGGAGCGTACTAAGTTCGATGATTCATGAAATGTTTTCCGAATTGAAAATTTATATCCAAGGACTATTAAAAAGAGATCTATTTGTTAGGCTATATTAAACCTGTTCGTATAGCAACAATAAATATCCAAAATACGGATGAACGTATAGTATAAAGTAAGTTACTGGCACTCAATACGTATGGACCAATATTATATGGTAGTAGCAAGATGCAAACTATTTTACCGAGACGAAGGCAAGGGCAATAGTAGATATCAAGAGGTCAACTCGAGAAACTTGTTACAACCCAAATGTGTGGTCTATCCATGAGACACACAATTTTCACAAACGGCAAATTATAGTTTATGACCATAAAATAACAAATGAAAATTTCAATATTTTTTAATTCGATTTTTTGCTAGGTTTTAGCTAAATCTTCATTGATTTAGAAAGCTGATAACTTAAACAATTATATACAATCAATAATGATTTTAATACAACGTCATATGCATAGACAAAAAAAAAGAAAATAGAAATTTATGCAAGGTTTGTAATTTTTACTTGTGTTTTTGTAATAGGCAAACGTCTCCTTTAAGACATAAGTCTGCGTTTTGTACTTATATTGTAAAAATATGTTTGTTTGATTAGTGTTTAACACCACTTTCAAAAAATTTCAGCTATTTCATGGCGTCCAGTTTTTATTAGGGAGGAAGCCAGAGTACCCGGAGAAAACCCCTGACATTCGGCAGGAAACTGGTAATCCTTGTCAATTAAGATTAAAGTCGAGTACACCCTGCCTACATTGAGAACCCACAACCTCAGTGTTGACAGACCACTTGATCAATAGTAGACGAACTAACTTAACCACTCGGCCACCGAGGCCCCTCTCTTATTGTAAAAATAAGCCGAACATCAATGACGATCAGACAGCACCTAATCTCGGGGGAAATAAGGTCCTGTGTTTTGTACTCTTACACGTTATGAAGCTAAATTCATATGATTCATTCAACAATCATGGTTTAAAATCGCTTAACATCTCCAGCATTTTGAATTTTTTGAGTCCATTTTAATATTTTTCTAACACTACCAGCATGTTCTATAATTTATTTAAGTTTGTAATATAATCCCTCTAAACTTTCTCTTGTTTTGTATTTTATATTGAATGCTTTATTTATACATTAAACAAAGCATTCTATTGCTTTATACGCCGAGTTAGATAATTGTCCTTGTATCCGTAAAAATATCTTAAAAGTAGAAGTCGTGATGTCTTACTTTATTTTTATTCAAAACACGTTATTTGTTATTTGACATAGTATACATAATTTGTATACGAAATAGGTTCACGGTTTATGGGGTTATTACGGACCATGAAGTTGTACAAGTACCTTCAATATCTTTCAAACTGCACATCGTCTTTGGGTAACTATTTTACCAACCTGTTCGTCGTTCTATTTTGATATTAACAAAAAATGTTCATATATCCGTTACATTAGTCGAAACATTGTCATAGTGGTAGAAAAGAGAATTAAAATGAAACACAACATTATTTGCTTTGCTATTCAACTATATATTGGCGTCTTTTTTGAAAGCATGAGAAGCCAGAGTACGCAGTGAGAGCCCTTGACCTTTCACAGGAAAATGTTCCTGGTCAGTTGCTGGGAGTCTAGCCGTCCTTGCTGCAGACCATGTTCGTTGACACTCTACACAAGCTGTTAGTTTTCACTTAATTTTCACAGTCTTAGGTAGGAACAGTTCGTATTTATAATAAATAAACAAAATAATTCATTGGTATCGTAATTGTTTTTTAATTATATTTCGTTATATATAGAAATTAAATGCTTTGGGCTTGATTTTTTTTATAACAAAACCGCAAAAATGCCGTTACACCTTAATTTAATTTTAACATCCTTTCCAATGCTGGTTTTATCCATTTATAAATAAAATAATATGCCAAAAAAAGCATTATAGTCTTCTACCACTAGAACTAGCGTTCTTAAAAAATTTGAAGACTTAAATATATTTAATTATTATGAATATGCAGATATAATATTGTTTTGTTAAGGTAAGGAACCAACAATTGTGGTTTCTCTTATAGAATGCTGGGCTTTGATTTCTTGTTCGCCCAGAAGTTTTTGCCCTAAAACAGGTGCATGATTCTTTTCTAAAAAAACAACAAAGGTTAAAGAAGAAAAAATAAATTGTTTTTCCAGCTCACCTTTTAATAAGAAATTTGTCAGTATCTTACGTCTTCTAATCAATCAATCAATCAATCAATCAATCAATCAATCAATCAATCAATCAATCTGCTTAAAAAATTTATCTCGTAATAGCTAATTAGAAAAAAATTTTAATTCTTAAAAGTAAAAACATAACTATATACTTAAAATAAGTTGGTATTGTATATTTCTGCTGTTTTAATGAATTTTTTTTATGTCATAACGCTACTTATTTTAAACGGTACTTTCTTATTAACACATCGTAGACCGTTTTATCAGCTCAAAACCCTTTTGTAAGGTCACTTGGTTTGTTGTGTAGTTGAACTTTGAACAATGTCTAAACACTTCCTCTTACAATGATCAGCGCATGTATTGATTTAACCTAAATCAATTGTAGAAAATAAAAATGTAAACAAAGAACTAACTTCTCCAATTGTACATTTTTCTTTGCAGAGGTACGAAATTATCATGGGCGGAGAAGTCAATCGTTTTGTTTGCTTTTTATAGTTGTGATGGTATCTATTTATTTTCACATGGTTTAAAATTTAGAATTTGTAAAGGGAGTAAACTCGAGCTATGTTTGTGTTATTCTGACACAAGGACGACTATTTTAATAAAATAAAACCTTGTAAATCTATTATTTATTTTATGTATAATGTTTAACATAAGAAATTTAAAAAAATTATGACAACTCATAAAAACACTTTTTTATTTATATGCTACGTTTAAAGTGCAAATATTTGAACCTCCTCTACTCTGCGGGGTTTTTTTATATAAAAATTTTCAATTATTCAACATGGACAATTTTTGATTACCGTGTGCCTTCTCGTATTTAATGTCAGATTATCAAGACCTCAGTATTCTCAATAAAAATTAAATGTAGTTAAACATTGTTAAAATAATTCTAAACAAAAAAATACCCCACTTTTAATGAATCGTTATTTAACCTTTTTAATAAATGTTTTAGGTTTGTGGGATTAAAATGATGAAACAACTCTTATATCTTTAAATTTATTAAATTTATTTTGTTTCAAGTTCGTCACTATATCATCTTTAGTGGTTAACGAAAGGGAGGTAAGTCTAAATATGTTCGTGATATGATTCGGCCAAACAATTTAGAATATAGCTTAATTATTGCTGGCTGGGCATTTGGCATTAATCGTTCAAACATAAACAATTATGTGCATTTACCTAGTCTTTTAGGCTCAAATTAAATTTAATCTATAACTTGTTTTAACTGGTTATATTTTGTAAGTAGAGATAAAGTATAGTTTTCTTGTTACAAAGCAAAACAATGACATTTAATGTTTCCATAGCTACATCATGGTGTTCATTTTTTATTGAGCACGATGTGGATACAGATTTAGACTGGAGTAACCCCAATATGTGATCAATAGTAGATGGCTCATTACCCAGGCACCTTGTCCGGAGTGCTTCGTACGCAGAATATCCAATTTCTGTTTTCGCTTAGTAAACATGGATTGTTCCCTCTGAAGACCACTTATAAATGTCAATAATACTCCAATATATACGTAGTGTCCTATATTACCGATTTATTTAATAAATGTTATGATTTTTTATGCATTTTAAAGTACTCATATAGCGATACCGGGTGTAACTGCGATATAAAGATTTTCCTTTCTCAACACAATGTTGCAGTTCTTTAATTGACGTTTCAAATGTACGTTATAATTATTCTTCTTAGCTCAGATCGAGAATAAGACTTATTTATCTAAGACTGCGTCGACCTAGTCATTTGTGTACATATATCAAAGGAATGAAGCAAGAAAAAGAAATTTAAGCCCTCGATTTTACCCACTTATCATCTCTGTCAATGTCAACATAGGTTTCAACAGACATTTTACTACATATATAGTTCTATATTGTTAATTCAAATATACAATAGGTTCTAAAATATTTCGACATCTTTTGTGAATTTTATTTTTATTCTATTACATATGAAGTGCATTGCAATATAACTGTATACCAGTAATCCAATTTTATTTATACAATTTGAAAAAAAGTACATAACATAAGAAAATGCAAATTCTTTTCAGCCTTGTACTTTTCAATTATCAACCTGTATTTTTGAAAAAGGATTAATACAGAGAAAATATTTGAAATCCCCTGTTAACAATTCCACCCATATCGAAGTGCACAAGTCCTGTAAGCTGGAGAATAAACTGATACCTTTTTCTTTTCTGATACCCATTCAGGATTAACAATAAAGTCTCTCTCAGAAACGTATTTCTTATTTTTGTAAAACATGGGCTTTGGTGAATATAAGTAATAGTCCCTGTCATCCCACTCGGCCGGTGGGGCTTTCCAATCCATGGCTACAGCAAAAGATGGTCGTTGTGGCACAATTCTAAAAAATATTATTGTTAAAGACTAGTCACACCTGCCGCACTGCACAAAAAATACTTAATATAACCAACAATAAAAACATGCCTTTCCCTACCCATTACTCCACTATTTTCGGATGTCTCGCCAATTTTCCCGTTTATACATTATTTATTAACCTGTTCTTGTCTTGAATATATTTTAAATATGACCATCCAATCAATCAATTAAACCAAAGTGGAGAAATTTCAACAGTACGGATGGGTACATAGCTCAAATGCTTATTTTATGAGTTGTATTAAGTTTTTGTTTGATCAGAGAAGGGTTATGAATGTACCCATGTTGTACATAGAAGAACCTTCTTTTGTCTAATTTTGCATATTTATTTGATATTTTTAATGTATTTATAGTTTGTGTGTGTTATGATGTCACTATTACACTCAGATTCGTCTAGAAACGCAGTGAACTTTTAATGCAGCAACAGATGACCGGTATTGTTTAGAATCATAATTGAGTAAGAAATCATTTTGACTTCACACGTTTCCGAATATATACATCTTATTAACATTGCTAGTTATCTTCACTTACTTTACGACCTGATCTTTCCATTCTTGAATGCTTCGTATTTTAAATTCCTGCTTGTCATCGACTGGGTCTAGAAATTGTGGTATTGGATTACTTTGTCGAACTAGAGCATTAAAATCGGGTGTTTTAAGGCGATCTGTGTTCTTGGCTTGATAAGGTTTTATTTCAGGAGGACTATTTGACCTACGATGTAATAGAGACGATCGTCTGCCAGTTCCGGATCTCATTGTAAACGATGACTTGAACTCTGGATCCGACTTGGTTATAATTGGTACTGTATTTGACCTTCTAAATGTTATCTGCCGTTCTTTCCAGTTACCCTGAACATCCTCTTGTGCTGAAAAAATTGTAATAAAGTGCTTGAATAATACTCTAGCGAATTCCATCTATAGTTGATAAGCTGTTCCATGCAACATACGAAAAAGTTAAAAACTATATATATATTTCTTTTTTCTAATTTAGTGCGAGATCAGTTTTTATTGTTGTCGTAGACGTATTCGCCTGCGTTTTAGATTGTTAAAGGTGCCACAGGTGCAGTATAATGTAAGTAATGGTTTCAACTGAATTAAATAACTTGGACTCCCCACCATCATTACAGTATCTTGCGTTAACCGACATAACTAGTTTAAAGATATAGCCAATGGATTTCATTACAATCTTAAAAGATTTACCTTTTCGAAAACTTTGTAGTTGTAGCAAATCTGGATTCATGTGTTGTGGCGATTTTGGTAGAAAATCTGGCAATCTTTGGGTTTCTAAAGGTGTCTGAAAATTTAACCTTCATTTTATAAAGTTATTATACAAAACTGTTTTATTGAAACCTTTTACAGTCAAAGGCAGTAAAGTTCAAACAAACATCAAATCGATTGAACTTTATTTAAAGGTTAAAATTGACGTTCTCCAAATAAGTGCTTTCTTGCCACTTTTAATTTTATTAGATATAAACACCTGCTGTACTTTAGGCTCAGTACTTTCTGTGTTTGTGTGTGGTCTGTTTTATTTTTATCTACTATTATGCCCAGAAGATTGGGTACATACTTAACAGTATTCGTAGGTTTTTCAAATGCACAACGACTACGGTTTTGTAAAGATGTCTCGTTGTTTCTTCGTAAATAACGTTTTCAAAGATATTCCGGGTTATAAAAGATAACGTATAGGTTTCATTTGCATAGAGGTAAAGTGTTCCTAGTTATCTATGCATTTTGCTCTACTTGCTGATGCTAGCCATCTGAGCAGAACAACACACCACGGATTAGTTGACCCAGTTGTTCACAAGTCCAAAATACTTACACTGTTTCAGAAACCACACAAGACCTAGGCTGAGTTTTACTGCCGTTATAATCCGAAGTAAGTTTTGTGATTTGTCGGGAAAAGCGAGGGCGCGATTATTCGTTCTACACTAGACCATGCCACAAACTTTGGAAGGTGCATATCTGTTAACAGATTAACAGATCCATGTTTGTTCCAAAACAGGTTATCATTAGCTCCTTGTCTTCCTATGCATTCTGTGCAAAGCTACATAATAAACTATGGTCTGGGTTAACTATATATTAACTATATGTTATATGGATGTTTTTACGGCTTGTGTAGATATAATAAATGTTTGACTCTACAGACATTAGTGAGATTTATTTAAACTCAATGTTAGCAAAAGTATATAAAAGCATTTGTGTTACTCTTGTTTGCCTTGTACTGTTATTAATCATAATCCTCTGTTGGATTTTAAATCAATAAATTTGAATTTTAGTTTTCAGACATTATTCGCTTAGTATTTGTCTTACATATAGAATATTATCTTAAATGCTATTCTGTTTAGGGGCAGTAGATATGAGTCATTTTGGTATTTCTGTTGAAGGTAATGTGTTTTTGCCTGTATTTTTAATTTTGTTGTTGTTACTAAGATAACGGGGTCTTGATCGCCATGCTGCCTAGGACCGCTACACTGGGGTTTTGAGGTCAAGGCAAGGTTGGCTCGACCTAGACCTTAACAAGGGGTCACGTTTACCTGGTGAAGGAAGGGGTTTTCATCGGATACTCCAGCTCCCAATCAAAAACCTAGACGCAGTAAAATAACTTAAAAATATGCTGAAGTTGGCATAAAATTCGAACACACTAAAATTAGTTATATTGCCTTTAAACCTATATCCATGTTCACATGTATCTAACAATTTTTTGTGATATACTAGACTATTGTGAAATGTCATTCTTTCAATCGGAGATGAATCGTCTGGTCAATCGTTTTGAAGCTTTTCTGAAATTTAATTGAATTGTAACAAATTTAAAAAATATATTTTTTGTGATATAAGACTCCTTATATATAAATGTCATATAAAATTCAAATTGTTTATATCAACATTCAAAAACCCAAACAAACAAACAAACAAACCTGGAGCTCCATCGTTATGTTTAATCCTTACATGTACATGTATGTGTGTTTAAATGTTGAATGGTAATCTTATAGCTTACACTTGTAATTGGAATTAAATATAATGCTTTTATATACCGATATTAATATATATTAATTGTCCAATAAAAGGGGTCCTGAGGATTTTTAACGGTTTTAATTGTTAAATGTTTTTTATGGCTATTTAACGTCTACAGCAGAATTTCTTGTATGTTTAAATGGATTAAAACGAAATAGTTTCAACACAAATTACATATTTTATTGTCGGGGAAAACCTTGATACGGTTGATTAAATCTCCCTTAACAGACCCAGCACTGGGTTGGGAAATAGACCAAATTATTAAATATTTTGTCGTGTGCATTGATCATATGTGCCACTTACCTTCGTTGTTGAAATAGTATATTAACTTATTTAATAGACCGTTTTGATTTAATCATGACGTTTAAACATCAAGACTATCTCATATCATTCTTATACATGTAGTGTAATTGACGTATTATTAATGTAATGTACATTATTTCCCAAGTGTTTTATACTTTTTAAAGGAATTATACATGGAATTAACGAAGGAAATAAAAACCGTAGTCAATAAACAGAATGGAAGCACATATACACCCGAACTCCCTCTCTCTTTGTGCATGTGTTATGTAAAATTATCAAAACTTAAAATTATTCTTCTTCTAAAAAATGCATGGATTTTGAAAATCGATTAGTATATTTTAGAACTTTATTGTATTACACTAACAAGAGTTGATCATTTAAGCTAGTTCATTGAAAATAGAAATATTACAATACTGACTGGTACAAGGGAGACAACTTACATGCATTTCTGAAACTTTCTACATCGTTTGAGCTAGATTACAAAGGAACGTGGAAAATATATATTTGTTTGTTTGTTTGTTTTGTTTGAATGGTGTTTTAACGCCACTTTCAGCAATTTTTCAGCTATTTCATGGCGTCCAGTTTTTATTGGGAGAGGAAGCCGGAGTACCCGGAGAGAACCCCCGACCTGCGGTAGGAAAACTGGCAATCCTTGTCAATTAAGATTGGAGTCGAGTACACCCTGCCTGCAGTGAGAATCGAACCCGCAATCTCAGTGTTGACAGACCACGTGATCAATAGTAGACGAACTACCTTGACCACTCGGCCACCGAGGCCCCCTATTTTTTTTTTTTTTTTTTTTGGTAAATTTGACTCAAGTTCAAATAAAGGTAATGCATTAATGTATGTAAAGGTTTTAAGGTTGTGTGATATAATTTTTCAAATATATTTTTAAATGCAGCGATGTCGTCAATGCCACGAAAACCTCGTCTTGTTTATACGATTCGTTACCAATAATTTATGATAAAAACACTGGCTTTTTAAAAAAATATATCCTTTCACTTGTTTTTGCCTCGGAACACGTTTGTTTGTTTGAATGGTAGAAAATCCCTACCTTCGGTAGGCAATCCTTGTCAATTAAGATTGATGGAGTCGAGTGCACACTGTCGTAGCGAGGCTCGAACCGACAACCTCAGTGTTGACATAAAACATGATCAGTAGATGACTAACTACCTTAACCAATAGGCCTCCGAAATACGAATCGAGCGGTTTTTTAAAGAAATAATTTTCAGTTTTACAACAGACCAAGTAATAATTTAACAAAATGGTTTATACTAAAGCCTATGCTAAGACAGTTTATATTCTAATATGACCATTATACAACATTTCGACCTGAAAGACAACACAATTCGTTAGTTTGGTTTATACAACTCGTTTTTGTCTACTAAACAAACTCAAACTTTTGACAGACAACTATGATTCGTGTACTTCAAAACTCCCTTCTTTTAAATTTGGACATATATAATTGTCTATGTTGGAATTCGTTGCAACTCATTTGTCGGCTTTGAGGCTTTGAAATCATTGAAATTTGTCGTATATGTACGATGATGATAAAAGCATTAACTTTAATCTCAAACAACTAGTGGTGTAGTTCAAAATAAAGATTTTCAAATGTCGAAAAAATCAAGTTATAAAATCGAGTACGAACTTCTAAATAGAAAGTCATAGTTTGAATTTTTACCGACAGTTTAAACAATACGTGAAGTAACACAGTCGAATGGCATCGCCCCAATAAATATGTATCGAAATTCTTTTGTACTAATCTTAACTTGTTTAATTTTCTACATCAAAATTAACATTGTGTTCATATGTGTAAAACACAGAATAATATATGCAATATTTACAATGTCGTCAGCAATGGTGGTAATGGTGGTGCTAGCGCCCCCCCCCCCCCCCCATTCGGTAGACAATTTTTGAAAAATTGAACAATTTTTGGCATTTTCTGTACTAGGTTTGCTGGGTTTTTATCGTACATAAAATTTCTTTTAAAGTGGTAAGATCGCACACAAAGCCCCCCTCCCCTCCCGACCTCTATACTCTAGTGTAGTATAAATACAACCATATGTTACTTTGTGTGTTACATAAATTTATATGGTTCTTCGTTACATGCGCTTTGAAGTAGAAAAAAAGCAATAAACGTTTTGATGTAAATAAAACATGATGAAGTAGACACATTGACAATATTAGAATAATTTGGTACAAGATTATCTGTCAAACTTAAACGGTTGTTGGTGTCCGTTTTATTTTTGTGTCCGGGAACAAAATGTGGTGTCGCCTTCAGTTACGTGTTTTTAAAGAGAGAAAAATGAAAAGTGAACTTTGGAATTTCCCAATTCAAGAAGAGGTAAGAATGTAGCTTTCAAATTTAATTTTTATCTAAATACATACGTCTGTGTCATTGTATTAATCAAGTGACAAATGATGACGCATTTTATGTCTTTTGTTGTACGTATTCGTAAAAGATACAAATTGTTTTCTCATGTGCCGGAGAAGTAACATTGTATACAGGTGTTCGTGGAGTAATTTTTATTAGAATTGATCTGTGCCAAAAAGCATGTATAAATTTCCTTTTTATGCATGTTTGTGGACCCATATTACCTTGGAGTTTTTTATTAAAACAGAAAGGGATGATAATGGATATACTAAGCTCCTATGGTTTTTAGAAAGGGGCTACACGTGCATGTATTATTTATAAGTGCGTGCAGACTTTGGTCTAAATGTTACTTAAGACTCCTAAGAATTTCTCCAACTTGTATCGGGGGCCTCGGTGGCCGAGTGGTCAAGGTAGTTCGTCTACCATTGATCACGTGGTCTGTCAACACTGCGATTGCGGGTTCGATTCTCACTGCAGGCAGGGCCTACTCGACTCCAATCTTAATTGACAAGGATTGCCAGTTTTCCTACCGCAGGTCGGGGGTTTTCTACGGGTACTCCGGCTTCCTCCCCCAATAAAAACTGGACGCCATGATAAACACCATCAAACAAACAAACATCTAACTTGTATCGGGGGGCCTCGGTGGCCGAGTGGTCAAGGTAGTTCGTCTACTATTGATCACGTGGTCTGTCAACACTCAAGTTCCTGGTAAAGCTCAACCCCGCAACCTTATTGTTTACAGGAACCTGATCAAAAGTAGATGCATACAAACTACCTTTAAAACTCGGCCACCGAGGCCCATCCACACACACCTTTCGTGAAAAGTTGCATTCCGAATTTGAGATGAATATGTTAATTCTGTATAATACTAAGAAAATACTTCTGTCATATCAATAAGAAATACGACCTTGCATATTTACTTATGTTTAGGTCAGACTGTTAGCGCGTGCATTTTTAAGCAAATAAAAATAATAAAAAGAAATCACTGAAAATAAATTAGAATAAAACTGTTCATTCATAACATTCTGTTTTTGTGTTATTAGGGTTTTTTTTGTTTTTTTTGTTGTTGTTGTTTTGTTGTTGTTGTTGTTTTTTTTTTTTTTTTTTTTTGTGGAGTTGTGTTGGTTATCAGTTACTTAAATTACAAATTAGCATCACAACAAACAAATAATTGGTCGTGTGACCTTATGACCCAAATACGTCATACCAACAATACACAAAACAAATAACCGAAGAAACTTTGTATCATTTAATTCGATTGGTCAATATATTAATTGTAACCAACCAAAAACATTCTTATTTAAAGTTATGAAGAATTGACAGGTGTGACGAAAAAGGAAGGTATCGAAGTAAGAAAACGACATAGTAAGAAGATTTAGGAATATTTTTAATATTTCCGGTAAACAGTATGTAAAAATAATATTATTTACTATCATGAAAAAGCTTTCCATATGTGGTTTCTAACAAATATAGCGAAAACTCACACTGGAACGGCATACCTCAACAAAAACAAAATGTCATGAAAATACAGGTGATTGATCAACATGGAATTTGCAATATATAAAATTACAGAAGGAAAATTAATAAGCAAAGCGTACATCTCGATAAATGAAAAAAAACTAATCACGAAATCATATATGTTACTAAACTATGTTCATAGTTTATTCTTGCCTCCCTGATAGACAACTAATTTTAGAATTGTGTATGTTTAGTCACAAACGGTTTTATTACAAATGCAAATAGGATTAAAATGTACATGTAACTAAGTGACACCTTTCATTTGGTAAATATATGCTTGTCTAGTTTTACCTCTGTCATTAAACTGAATAGTCATTTCATTTTAAGTAACACAAATTTGTCTAAAAATATTATGTAACTCTATATCAAAGTACATTTTTTGTATCAACAATTTTCACAAAATATTTTTAAAAGTTATATTTTATGGCAAAAACCTGCTGACCAGTATAATTATTAATAGATGCAACCTACATGTACTGTATAGTTAAAGTAGGCACATCTGCAATTGATGTATTTGTGTAACAAATGAACACTGCTTATAATATTGAAAAGTAGTTCCTGGCCTGTAATTGTTACTAGAAGGGGTAATTCTAGGGGAAAGAAATGTAAAAAGTTATATGTTAGTTTATTTATAGATGGTAGTCTTTTCTGTCTTTTCTGTTTAGTAAAATTGGTCAAAAGAGGAAAGGGGGGGGGGGGTGATAAGATTTATTGGTATGTGATACCATACTACTTGTGACTATGCATTACAGTTTCTAGTGACTATGCATTACGCATAAATGGTTCATAATATAAAATCATCTAGTTACTAAAATTAATTACCGTAAAAAGCTGTGTATAGTCCGCTTTTACGTATTGTCCGTACCCCTTTCTCTGGCCCGAAAAATGGGGAAAAATTTGTATATGCATATACAATCCCTACGTAAAAAATTTCAAAAAATGTCTCAAGATGAAGACATCGAGTCCGACTTGGTCACGCTTTTTAACAATTGTTTACTGTTATATGTAATTTATTCTCTCTTAAAATATCGTTTATGTTTATAGTTTTATTCATTTCTAGTGATTGTAATAAATTAAATAAAAAATAGTGCATTCTCACATAGCGTCTATTTTTATCGTTGTTAAAACAGATACTCACACAATTTGTCAACTTTAATTTATCAATGAAAACAAAAAAAAAACAAAGAGATTACACGTTTTATTTTAATCCCTTAATGATTGCAATCAAAACATCGATCTTCAAACATTTGAGGTTACATAACGACGCCATTTGCACTGTACGCAATACAGGTTACACATCCGCTATTTTCGTATCCGTTTTAATTTTTATTCGTCCTATATAATTATTATAACATTACTAAAATAATTTAAGTAAAAATTAATATCATTACAACGTATTTATATGGAAGTTTGTAAAAGAATCATGTTAGAATAGTACGAAAATACCGCATATAACACAACAACAAAATGGCGACCGCCATTGACCAAACATTCAACGGGAGGAAACACACTATATCGAGTCTGTATTTATGTATAATTCGCACCATTCCTTTCCAACTTAGATTAAAAGAAAAAGACCGCGGACAATACAACCCTAAATACGGTACACTCCTTGTATAAAAATAAGGAAAAGCTGGAAATAAAACATTAATTTGAAGTACTAGTACATGTATTAGATATTTGAACATTTTCTTATCATCATAAAAGCTTTATACTTTCTGTAATTTAACTTCACCAGACAAAACTGGAAAATAAATTTATGTCCGGTAAATATTTATAACATTTTACAGGTGATTATTTAATTGTGTAGAGAATAAGATAATTCAATTGTCAAACAAATGGGGTCTAAACCAATTAGTGTCTTAGTAAACAAGCCAAAACAAAGTACCCTATCCACATATTCATTTGTGGACAAATCAGTAGTATGTTTGTCCCCTGCCACTAGCCATACTATATAATTGGGCCCAATAGTCAGTTTATTGCTTTTTTGGATTGTTATTTCACTCATAAAGATCTAGAATGGTCCTACATGTAAGTAAACTGTAATATGTTAACTTGTAAGGGGCATGTTCATCCAATAAATGCTAAAATGCGAAATTGAGGGCAATCCTATCATATATTAGCTTTCTGACCAATACAGAGTGAACTGGGAATCATTTATGGATAACACATTTCTGTTGTGGTTAACAGAATTGATTTGTTGCATGTGCTGGTACCACTGCATTTAAGTTTGATTTATAATACAGGGAATTTTTTAGCGCTCGCCACTTTCGTCATTGACGAAATCATTTGAAAATTGACAATAGATTCCTAAATCAGTTTCGTCACCTGATTTCCAACAAGTAATTAAATTTTTTGTTACAAATTCATTCAACCAAGTGTAAAACGACCCCAAAGCTAATTAGCAGGAAATTTAATTATTTCACCTCGATTGTTTTAAACAGCAAGTGTCAGTCGTTGAATCGATGTTTTAACAGGTAAACCGATTAACAGGATTTAGTGGTGTTCCTGGTCAATATTTGCAAACAAAAATGTCGCAAATCGTACTGATGTACACAAACTTCCACCTTTTGATTAAATACAAAATGTATGTCATACAATTAAAAATTGCAAAGATTTTGTGTATTTAACTCATTTTTCGTATGTTTTGCTTGTTTCAAGCAAGAAAATGAAGAGTCCAACGGCCCTTAATGAAAAACTGTAACCATTTGATAAACAAATGCTTTTTTAATGTTTTAAAATTAAAATTCTTTGAAAATTTATAAACATTTTGTTACAATAATTTTTATAAACAAATTTACACTCTGCATTTGAAAGAATATAGTTGTTTATACTGTACAATTATATTTCACCAGTACAATGAATGCTTCTCAGTGTTAAATCTAGAGCCCGCCGTTGCGCCATTCCCGCATATTTTGTTGAATTGACACGCTTAAAAAACCTCCTGGGTCATTACTGGCGCAACTTAATTTTTCATTGCTGTGAGAAATTCCCCCATAATCAACAGCTTTGAGAAAGTACCTTTAAAACCATACCGGAAATTTAACTGTATTCTCTGTCCTACATGTAAGTACGCTTTTCATAATTTACAATTAAAATTTAGCAAGCGTCTAAATCACGTAGACAATATATTATCGATTTTTTTATAACTTCAAGATGAAGCGTATTTCTTCATATTTTGGAGATAAACGTGCAAAAATGGATGAAAATTATAATGAAGCGGGTACCGCGCCGACAGAAAATGCGCACAAAGAAGCTGCAACAGAACAATCGGGGCCACGGACTGCATCAAACTCTCAATCAACATTGAATCCTATCAGTGTCACACGAAAATTTCAGGACGGATGGATGGTTATCTGATATTAAATATAAAGATTGCCTTAATTTTGATAAAGATAAACAACACATGACATGTTCCATCTGCATAAAAACTAATAAAAGAAATACCTTTACTACGGGTTGCTGTAATTTTAGAACGTCCACTTTAACGAGGCACATTAACACTCGTTAAAGTGGATGTTCTTAAATTACAGCAACCGGTGGTGAAGGGATTTTGTTTAAGCAAACTGAATCATAAATAAGCCTTCACTTTTTGTCGGGTTGTCATGTCTCTATATTGGTTTTATTGACCCCTAGCTATAAATTCTGGCCCCTTATGGTAAGTTATTAGGGCCATCGTGACTCCCTTAGGCCAAATTCTAGATTGAACACTGCTTCTGAGCAGATGCTTACACAGCACATCTGCTAAAGTGACTAAAGCCCTAAAAATCCTAAAAAATTCCCTATAATATGTTGGGTTCTCACTTGAAATTTCCGCAACTGATTCCTGAAAGTCTTGAGAGACAATTGACAACTAAGAACAATGAACCATAGAATAGAAGAAAGCCTTTCTTGGTTGTAAATATATGGTATTTTAGAATACAATCTGACTACATGTACATGTGTTGTTATTACACAAAGCTCAAAGCTGTGGGGGCAACTTAGTATATATTTGATGCAATTGCATGGTTAAACCACACACTATTATGAATGTAATATTTTCATTCAATTTGAACAAGTTCATTCTTAATTCATTTTGTTTGAGCCAATGATGAGGACATGTTTTTATTTAGTTTGTAGATATGATGTAATGCCTCAAATACAAACTGCTAAAGATATTTGAAAGAATTTACTGATAATTTATTTTTGATAAATTATGGCCAGTAAGAACTTGAAGCATGATTTCATGAAATGTTTATTTTGTGGTCAATGTTTCAATTATTTATTGTATAGTTATTTAATGTCTAACCAGGCAGTACATCATAATATTTTCCTGAGGGATGTTATATTGAATATTCTAAAACCAACTGCTGAGGGCAAATAAAGGAACACTCGAGCTGATCTTAGTACCAAGGGAAAAATATTCTGATCTATTCCCTTAAGTTTGACATAAGATAACTGTTTTATTTTACCTAACACATCTACAATGTAGGACTCCACAACAGATTTTTTCCAAGTTTGGTAAAGATAGTTCATTTATAAGAAACAATTTAATAATCTGGCTTGGGGGTAAAAATAGCAAATAAACATTAAAAAACTTTAATGTAAATACATGAAAAAATACTGATATAAACTTTAGTGTTCAGATATATATTATCATCACTAAATATAACATGTGTCTTTCAAACCCTAATATTTGAAAACTAATCACAGAGCTAATGAATATTTAAGAGGCTGTATTGGAGAAATAAAATGAAGGATACAGAAGTCGAAAATGTCCATGTATTGATAACATCCATTATATGTACATATAATTTATTACTGCAAACCTACAGCTGTAGATAGAGGCAGATTGATTTGAATGAATAAACAAGGTGACATTGTTTATGGCAATAGTATTTTGGGTTGTCTGGTGTTAAATCAAGTGGATTAAATTGAGATCTGGCTAAAGTCACTATCTTACATACATGTATTTGGGTGACATTAGATGGTTAGGTGGATAAATAATATCCATTTGAAACAAGTCATACAAACTTTTCTTGATGACCAGATGGCAGCTTGTGCTGTATGGCAATCAAATTTATATCAAAGGTTCAGCAGACATGATTTATTTTTTGACAAAAACAGCCTGAACATAAATGGAAGGTGTTGAGAAAATTCATTTATGTACATATACACATCCATTGAATTTTGAACTGCATAAAATTGTAGGTGGAATAAAATTGTGGTTTTTGTGAATTAATTTAATAATTATTCTATAATCAGAGTTAATGGTATTCATTTGATACCAACTCACATATAAAAACATTAACTGATTTTCCACATTTCCCGTCCACTGTCATGTGTCTGTAGTACTCGGAGTGTCATGCTCTGGGCATATCAAAGACCCCTCTGACTTTTCAAAGATCTTGTGTAAGTGGTTCTAGACAAAACTCGTCAAAATCATTATACGTTTCAGGCTTTTACAAAAAGGTCATACAGTGTATATTAAACCAAAACAAAATAAAAACATTTTATCAGAAACAATCTGTAGTGACTTGATTTTGTCACTTAATTACCTACACTGTATGTAAACATGAAACATACATGTATGGTATCATATGATGCTGTAGTAGTTTTCTATCAGGAAGCTTTACTTAAATTTTCTGTGAACTTCTATTGTATTTACAAGGAAGTGACAATATATATCTGCTTACATCCTAGTTTATCTTTCTTACCTAGATAAATGTTAGGAAGATAAGGTGTATATTGTATAGTGATAAAAGGTAACAAATTGTATGTAGTAAATGAGTCAAAGAAATTTGTCATGTACATGTAGCAGTGGTTCAATTTGAATTGTATTAAATTATACATTATTATAATGAAGAAAGTGTCTTTCAATATAAAGTAGTTGTAATTTGTGTTTAAAATTCTTTTAAACTTGATACATGTATATAGCTGGTTAAATGGTCCGGAAATTGTCATTGGGCCAGACACATCAGAAATTTATATGAAAATGTACCGCTTACATTGGTCTAATGGGACATCCAGAAAAGTAATGTTTTACACATGTTTCAATAAGATAATCATTTTGTTTGTATGAATATCTTTAGTTTACCACCTTATTGAGTTCACTCTCATTTTCTTGTGATTTTATTTTGATGGTCCTTGACCTTGATTGTGTGTTGTGTTGTGTGTCCCGTGGTTTTGTGTTTAACTATAAGATTGATTGCCCCTTAGGAATATTTTTTAGATTCTCCACCACTTTACTTACCACATGGAATAATATGGAAGTTTGCAATATCAATCTTTACCTTTTATGAAAAAAATTATTTAGATAAAAGAAAATTTATATCAAACTTAACTGATTTTCCAAATGTCTCATGTTAATTTATATCTTGCTTTTCAGACAAAAGATGATGAAATTATAGAAAGAACAAAGAGTACTATGGCAACAGAAGCTGATGAAATTACCATAATAGGTAAGGATATGCTGCCTTTATCAGGAATTCGTAATTGTTATTATACCCCTTCAAAGAAGAGGGGTATGCTGTTTTACCCTTGTCCATTCCTTCGTCCTTAACGAACATTTCCGTCACAGCATGAAGAAGCCTAATATTCTGCATATTAGTTTATCCTATAGTGCCATATTGTGTGCAGCCATTTCATGCTCCTTGGTCATCTACTTCATTCTTGTTTACGGAATACTTTTTGGCAGTATCACTAATGAGCATTAGCTCACAGATAAATTTGTAAACCTAATTAGGGCCCCGCCACTTTGTGGCGGACGCCCTATAGTGATCAGTCTGTCCGTCCGTCCATGCCTCCGTCCGTCTGAACTAATCATGTCCGGCAGTAACTTTTTTATCTTTTGAGATAGGCTTTTGATATTTGGAATGTAGGTAGATAATATCAAGGCGATGTGTCGCATATTGTGGTTGATAACCTTTGACCTTGAACTTCGATCTTAAGGTCACATTATTGCTTTCTGTACTACAAATTCATGTCATGACTTAACCTTTTTTATCTTTTGAGATAGGCTTTTGATATTTGGAACGTGGGTAGATAATATCAAGGTGATGTGTCGCATACCGTGGTTGTTGACCTGTGACCTTGAGCTTTGACCTTAAGGTCACATTATTGCTTTCTGAATGACAAATTCATGTCCGAGTTGTAACTATTTATCTTTTGAGGTAGGCTTTTGATATTTGAAATGTGGGTAGATAATATCAAGGTGATGTGTCGCATACCATGGTTGATGACCTTGATCTTGACCACAAGGTCGGCGGGGCCAACAGAGATGGGTACCTTCTCACTGATATCTAGTTTAATTTAGGATTCAGACATTAAGAGGTACCTGTCAAACCATAGAAAGTAACTAGTAAACTTTCTCTCAAGTGTGTCATTGGTCTTTTTTAATAAGAAAAGCAAAAAAGTTAATTAAAAGTTCTAGAATTAAGTAAGTAGTTTGACAAAAGGAATAGACCAAAAACTTGACAGAAGTTTAATTAATAGTTATGTGAGCTATTTATTATTTTAGTATTATTTATTTGCTGGAAGTAAATTAAAAGTTTCATAAAATCTTCTTGTGCTGTTATATTTTGTTCTCATTAAGCAATTGAAAAAAAGAATATTTAATTTGCAGACACCATTTTTAAAAAATTCTTGCCTGCAACTGAAGTTGTTGAAGCCGTGACATATAATGGGATCCCTATGGCTGTGATGTTTACACTTATAATTTACATTTTACTTTATATCTTTGTAAGTTTTAGCCATGGCCAAATTTGGTTCAGTGATAGCTTATGATGAGTACTTGTCAGTCAGTCAAATGTCAGCTGATCAGTTTTTAGATTAAGTAACCATGCATGATATAATGACATTATTTGGTATAAAGGTTGCTGGCAATTAAGGTACATAACAATCTGTCACCTGCTATCACTTGTCCTTGACCAAACATGATAGGATTACAATATATCCTATATAAGTTACATGACAGTCTGTCACCTGACCTTGGTCTCAATTTCATGGTTCAGTGACTATAATATTAAAGTTGTTCAATGTTGTATAAAGGGGTAAAGGACACAATCACCATTTTTGTGAAAATTTCAAAATACATTTTTTCCTTATTAACTCTTTACTTCCATAAAATTTAAAGTAATAATGAAAGTCTTATACCTATATTATTACTACAGTTTAATAGTCGAAATAAAAGGTTTTTACATAAATTAGTACTAACTGGCAAAAATAATGAAAAAGAAATGTTTAACAAGGGAGGTAATTTTGACCAAAAAATACCATTATTTAGCATTTTTTTCTTTTTATCAGTAAAATGTATACCACTTGGGGGGGGGGGGTTGCATTCTTATCTGTATGCAATCCATGTCTTAAATCTGTGGGGCCTCGGTGGCTGAGTGGTTTAGGTAGTTCCTCTGCTATTGATCATGTGGTCTGTCAATACTGAGATTGCAGGTTCAATTCTCACTGCAGACAGGGTGTACTCGACTCTAATCTTCATTGACATGGATTGCCAGTTTTCCTACCGCAGGTCGGGGTTGTCTCCGGGTACTCCCGCTTCCTCCCCCCATAAAAGCTTGACTCCATGATATAGCTGAAAAATTGCTGAAAGTGGCGTTAAACTCCATTAAAAAAAACAAAAAAATCTTATGTATATGGAAGATTCAGATATAATTTTAAAATTTTGTTTTCTTTTTTATAGTTGTAGCAGGGAAAGACCTTCATGGGAAAAAATCAGGTATGTTTCAGGCAATACAGTTATTAAATATATCAACTATGCAGGCATATACAGATAGCTTAAAGTTTTTAGTATATAATGAAATATCCAAACAAACTGTAAAAATGTCACAAGAATGACAACATGTTATGACATCGGTTTGGTTTGTGGTCTTAGTTCAGAAAATTTCATGAGTTTATTATTCCAGTGGACATAAAATTGTTTGTAAAGGTTTTTGTTTATAAATATTTCTATGAATTATTATCCAGTTTAGTATGACATGTAAAACAACAAATTATGTATAACTTTATGCTGTATATTTTAAAACAGATGTTGAACGTAAGTTTCATTGTAAAACTTGTTAAGTTTTGATTCTGGTTTGGTAATCTTGTTTCCTTGCCTTTTAATTAATGCTTTGCCTTCCAAATTATAATTGTATTGTTTTTAAAATGTTTAAATTCTTTACTAAATTTATATCCTTTAAAAATTTTAAAAACCTCCTACAATATGTTTCTAAAATGTATTTAGATTGTACTTTATATATCAAAAAGCGCATTTCTAAAAATGGAAAAAAGCTAGTTGCTTATAAGCTATCAAAGTTTTAAATTCCAGAAACCAAACTGACTTTGCTGTCTCAGTGTTTGAAGGTTGTTATGTATGTACATGTACAGTGTATATACCATATTTTTGTGATATAAGTCCGTGTTGACTACATGTATATTCTCCAGAGGATTTTGATGGCGTCCAATAAAATTCAATGTCTAGACTTACAGTCAGAAAAATATGGTATACATTTAAATTTGTCCTTTTCATGCACCACTACAGTCTACATGTACATGTATGTGTGAGAGTGAATTAATTAACAATATGCTTTGGTTGTACAGTGCCTTCCTAGATTATCATGCACAGCTATTATTTCAGTCAGTTAAGTTGGTGACAAGTAAAAGTTTTATTAGTTAGGAAAGATGTTGGTTTATATAAAACTCTCACTAACATTTTCTGGTCTTTTCTGTTTTACCAGCTGTTCAGTTTTACTGTACTCTATGCTTGTAGACATTTCGTGTTGTTCAAAGTTTTCAAAACATTAATTAATATGAATTGTGCTGAATAACGTAGAAAAAAAGAATTTGGCTATTTTTAACTTATGTAAAGACTTAATGTATGTCTGATTTACAAGTAGACAATTCCATTGACAATGGAGATATATTAAAGCTGTTAAAATATAAATATCTATCAGTCAATAGGACTTGAATTAGGTAGATCACAGTAAATTATATACATGTATTCTGCTTACATCAATTAGATAATATTTACAAGTACTTCAAAGTCAACTAATTTGTCCTACTAATAACAGTCAATGTAACTATTGTGAATGAGGAAATTCCAGTATTTATTTCTCATGTTTTTTTCCTTCATTAAAGTACGGTTTTGAATGATATCAGTAAGTCATGTCGGAAATCAATAATGCACATACGTAAAGGAAGTATATATGTTGGCACAATCTTGATAAGCTAATATCTGCAGTTTTGGTCATTTAATTCTTTTTATTTACCTGGTCCTGTAATAGCAAAATCTTAATTGAAAAATATAATATTTATTAAACATTTTCTGTTAAACTTTTAGTCTTAAAGCAGTAAAATAGTTCTGTCTAATGTATCCAATTCTTGTCAAATTTACATTGTAATACATATCAATGTTGTTTTTTTTAGGTCGACATAAATTTTCTGTGATATTTGGGGTTGGAAACAAGAAGTACAGAACCAGTGTAGTTAAAGATCCCAATGGCTCCCCAGAATGGAACGAAGAATCTGTCATGTATGTAAAACAATGCAAATTCTGTCAATTTTGGTTATTAATATAATTTTCAAGTCTGTCACTTATCAGGGGACGTGGGATATTTATAAATATAGAAAACAATGCTATAATAGGTTAAATTTTTTAGTTTTGTCTACAGAGATGAGTATTTGTACCGACTTAATATGACATATTGTTAATGTACACAGTTTATAGTCCTAACTGTGTTTTTTGATCATTATAATTCTAAGCTAAACATAAGAAAAATGTGATGGAGACTTAAAATATGTAATAAATACAGCCGATAAATTGTTCGTAGTCTTAAGGTGTACATGTTATGTATACATAATATATCACACCTCATTTCCTTCCTGACTATATAATTGCTTACAGATTAATTAATACAAGAGGCAGTAAATTATTTGTTTGGAACAAATTTGAGGCATTAATTCAAAAATGTACATTAGGGGCATTATTATCTTATTATATTAAATGTATGTAAGGAAGCAAACTGAACCCCTAATGTTATGTATAACTAAAATAAATTAAACATTAACATAAGGTATAGTGACTATATGAAGAAGGCTTATGTTGCCTCGTTTGAAAAGGCTTGCATTGGAATGCTCAATGTATTTATATCGTTTGAGAAGGTTTAAATTTTCACCGAACATATATTTCCATTCTGGCAAATTGACAATGACATAGAACCTAACATAAATGTTACAGGCATGTATATAACACTAAATGTGAAATAAATACACAAGTACTTATTATTATGAAAGTAACAAGTACAATACTAGTCTTCCCTGATGCCTTCATTTACATAAAAAGTCAAATAACAACTAAAAGTACAGAAAACTAGCGTGCAATACATAATGTACAAAACACATAGCAGAAATTATCATACAGGATTACCAATATAGTAGATAAAACATAGCAGAAATTATCATACAGGATTACCAATATAGTAGATAAAACATAGCAGCAGTGTTTTCAATAAAAGCCGGCAGCCGGCAAAATCAACCGCTTATTGCCAATTTTTTGCCGGCTATTCCATTTCCGATTTCAAAAATCGGAGTTCGCAATTTTCGCGGACGAGGTCGGGATCGTCAGTCTTTGTTTTGGTATTGCGTACTCCCGGGAACCAGTTCATATCACTTGTGCGTTTGAAAACTAGGTGAAAACATTGTTTTCATTCAAATGAGACGAAAAGACCCTGACTGTGGTGAAGTGAAGGTGTAGGACCACCATAGATTTTTTACTCTTCGGCTATATTAAAATTTGATAATTTTGACTTATCCTAGAAAATTTACCTTTGTTTCAAATTAAGTGACACTTCTGTCCCCTATAAAAATGCACTGGCTGAACATTCTGTCAAAATTTCACAATATGTTTCATGGCATATAAGAAAAAACGCTCAACCTGAAGTCCACGTGGTCTAAAAATCTACTTTCACTTTCTATTTCAGTCCAAAAATAGTGCTTGTCCCTAATTGACTCTCAACATTTTTATGTTCATTTAAAACCAATAAAACTTTATCCTCAAGTTTCCTAGAATATTCAGCTTTCCAAAAATACCAAATTTATTCTGGTATCATGTGCGGTTCAAATTCTATATGATGCAAGAGTGAACCTGTCTGTTGACTAGTACTACTTTTACGTACAACCTCTGGACTGGTTCCCGGTATTTGGTGGTCCTACACCTAAAGAAGATGTTTTTGTTCAACAAATTAAAAAAAAATTTTCCTGGTCTTAGATTTATATTAGTCGAAACAAATTCTAAAATTTTGTTGAATTCCTTTCAGCGGTTTTCAAGAAATGCATGAAAACATACAAAGACCTCACATGTGCGTTATCATGAAAAATGAGCTTGGTGATCAAGATATGCATTATTCCTTAATTTTTCAATTTCTTAGTTGCAGATGTAAATAGCAAGCCTGGCAATATACATCCAACACAAATGGACTTATTTCACACATAGAAAGGCACTAATTACATAATTTTATCATAAATTTTGCATCTTTTTTAGTTAATTTCACACCCCCCCCCCTTTTTACAAAGTGAGATACTGAGTACCTTCAAACTGTTGGGATAAGACTTTTATCTCTTGAAATACATTTCAATTCAGAAAAAAAGTATGAAACTGTCCTAATTATGCACCTAGTATATCATGAGAAAGTTTTTGAGTTCAAATTTAAATTTATTGACATTCAGTTGTACTATACTTTGGAGGTGTACATTAATAGTTTCTAAACTGAGACTAAAATTTTATGAATTTCATTAAATGCGTTCACTATTCCATTAAACTTAATAGTTAAATGAACATTCCTTACTAAAAAAAAACCCACTAAAGTTCAAACTGGCATACAAAGAAACAAAATTATATCTTGCTTTGGTATGAAATTGCAAAAATTGGCCAATTTCCCATTACTGCTCATGTTTAAGGAATTTTTGACTGAAGTACCATCATCTCAAAGCCCAATTATCTTAACAAGTACAATTATTGCATATGGTTACTAGATTACTAACAAATTTACCCATAGCAAGCATCAGATTAGAAATTAAATAATTTTAGTATTAACCCATGCCAGCAATGTAACCGACTTAAGCCGCAGGTGTAAAATTGACAAATTCATCTTAAATACACTATTTTTCTGCATACTAGAATGTCTACCAGTTCTAGTTTTATACATTTTGACCCTTTCATTACATCCAAAACCTAAAACAGGAGTTTATTTAAATTAAAGCACATTCTACTAAGCGCGGACCACTGCAGACCCCATAATTTCATACAATATTACATAATACCATATTTAGGCTGAAATTTGACCCCCCTATAGGTTTTGGCTCTGATAAGCAATTAAAATGATAGTCTTGGTGATTTACCTTCTTTCAGTACCATTTTTATCAATAGAAATAGAAGTTGATATACCTGTATATGGCCTCTTCAGGTGTAGGACCACCATAGATTTTTTACTCTTCGGCTATATTAAAATTTGATAATTTTGACTTATCCTAGAAAATTTACCTTTGTTTCAAATTAAGTGACACTTCTGTCCCCTATAAAAATGCACTGGCTGAACATTCTGTCAAAATTTCACAATATGTTTCATGGCATATAAGAAAAAACGCTCAACCTGAAGTCCACGTGGTCTAAAAATCTACTTTCACTTTCTATTTCAGTCCAAAAATAGTGCTTGTCCCTAATTGACTCTCAACATTTTTATGTTCATTTAAAACCAATAAAACTTTATCCTCAAGTTTCCTAGAATATTCAGCTTTCCAAAAATACCAAATTTATTCTGGTATCATGTGCGGTTCAAATTCTATATGATGCAAGAGTGAACCTGTCTGTTGACTAGTACTACTTTTACGTACAACCTCTGGACTGGTTCCCGGTATTTGGTGGTCCTACACCTGAAGTGAAGGTTAACAGTAGCAATCCGCATCGATGAAACGATCAATTAAAGATTATTTTGGAGTCACCGCTAAGCAGAGCAAAGGTCAGAAAGAAACTGTTGTTGAAATAAAATACAAAATTTTACATAGGCCAATGTCCATTCATCATTCACGCTGTTTTTAATTTACATGTAAAAAATAACAAAACTTAAAAAAATTACAAAAACAAAACAACACAAACCATAAGACAAAGAGGTTTATGTTAATTTTCATAATGAAAATTAACATAAACCTCTTTGTTTCTTTGTTCTGTTAGCTTTGAATGGAAATAAGGAAATTGTTTAAATAATCATGCTGACATTTAAAATAACACTGGTATGTTGGTCAAGGCTTTTGTCAATTTATGAAATTGGTAAGAAATAATTAAGATTCATGTCACAATTCATCAAGTTTTGCAGAAAATATAACAAATGAAAAGGATGATTTAGATACAGCTAGAGGGCTTACAACTTGATCCAAAACTGCTAATTTTCGTTTTCGGACGGGGGGCTTTGCCCCCCCCTGGTCCCCCTACCAGGGCGTTGCCCTGGACCCACTGGGGGTCTTGAGCGGCCCCCAGACCCCTCGCCGTAGTTATTCTTCCCCCTATTCCAATTTTTTTGCCTTTTATTGCAAAAGTTAATGAAAACACTGAGCAGAAATTATCATACAGGATTACCAATATAATAGATAAAAAAAGGCAGAAATTATCATACAGGATTACCAATATAGTAGATAAAACATAGCAGAAATTATCATACAGGATTACCAATATAGTAGATAAAACATAGCAGAAATTATCATACAGGATTACCAATATAGTAGATAAAACATAGCAGAAATTATCATACAGGATTACCAATATAGTAGATAAAACATAGCAGTAATTATCATACAGGATTACCAATATAGTAGATAAAACATAGCAGAAATTATCATACAGGATTACCAATATAGTAGATAAAACATAGCAGAAATTATCATACAGGATTACCAATATAGTAGATAAAACATAGCAGAAATTATCATACAGGATTACCAATATAGTAGATAAAGCATAGCAGAAATTATCATACAGGATTACCAATATAGTAGATAAAACATAGCAGAAATTATCATACAGGATTACCAATATAGTAGATAAAACATAGCAGAAATTATCTTACAGGATTACCAATATAGTAGATAAAACATAGCAGAAATTATCATACAGGATTACCAATATTGTAGATAAAACATAGCAGAAATTATCATACAGGATTACCAATATAGTAGATAAAACATAGCAGAAATTATCATACAGGATTACCAATATAGCAGATAAAACATAGCAGAAATTATCATACAGGATTATCAATATAGTAGATAAAACATAGCAGAAATTATCATACAGGATTACCAATATAGTAGATAAAACATAGCAGAAATTATCTTACAGGATTACCAATATAGTAGATAAAACATAGCAGTAATTATCATACAGGATTACCAATATAGTAGATAAAACATAGCAGAAATTATCATACAGGATTACCAATATAGTAGATAAAACATAGCAGAAATTATCATACAGGATTACCAATATAGTAGATAAAACATAGCAGAAATTATCTTACAGGATTACCAATATAGTAGATAAAACATAGCAGAAATTATCATACAGGATTACCAATATTGTAGATAAAACATAGCAGAAATTATCATACAGGATTACCAATATAGTAGATAAAACATAGCAGAAATTATCATACAGGATTACCAATATAGCAGATAAAACATAGCAGAAATTATCATACAGGATTATCAATATAGTAGATAAAACATAGCAGAAATTATCATACAGGATTACCAATTAGATAAAACATAGCAGTAATTATCAATATAGTAGATGACAAGTTATCTGTAATATTAAAGCCATGAGTAATCGTTCCATTCTGAATTATGGTACAGTGTTATGTTACTGAAGTTCCTGATTGCTTTATGTATGTGATGTGATAATTAATCCTAAAATCGCCCCACTTACAAAATCACTATGAAGTATAAAATTGTTAAGTCTACTTTGCACGAGTTTATTGTTTTATTTTTAATTACTTATCATTATACACCATGGCTATTTACTGTTAAGAGTGCACCGTTCGAGGTCATTTAATACGATTATTGTGAAAAACGACGAACTGAAGAATGAACACAGATTTATGATTAATCTTAACTGGGTCATAACATACAATCATACAAAGAATAAAAAGAATTAGTTTTATACTATATACTGATTTTTGTAAGTGTTTCGATTTTGCAAAAGATGGGGGCATTTTGAAGAGGAGGATTTTGTTAAGTGAGGCTTTTTTGTTTAAGGTGGGGGCATTTTTACAGGGGGCGCTTTTACCGTGGAGTGATTTGACTTGTATCCAATTAAACACACCAAAATAAAGCCTGCACCAAAATTTTACGCATCGAAATAGCAGACTGGTAAGTGAATTGTGTAAAGTCAATGGCTTAAAATGTAAAGAAATTTCAGTTAAACATAGGTGTATATATTTTCATTGCATCTTTAATTATAAAATTTATACAATTGTTGAAAAAACACGATGTATTCATTTCTATTTACACATAAATATGGAATGCTTATAATTATCAGTTGCTAATCAGCCGCTGTTCATCATTAAATCCACATGTTCTGCCTGAAGGCATTAAGGATTAAAATTTATATCCGAGATTGTCAATACAGTAACATGTACTGCCAGACAGATAATTACTTAAATTTGTTTTGTGAGATAAATGTTGTGATTACTTAATCTAATAACCGCAAGTAACAAATGTTAGGTGTCAAAGTGGGATTTAGTTTAAAGATGCAAATAGGATAAGACAATACGACAAACTTATGAGGTCTTCTCAAAAGATACAATATGTGGTAAAAGAACGTTCAAGGACTATACATAAAATTTATTACAAATTATAGTATACATGTAAGATAAAGATATGAACAAGGAGAAAAAGGGAAGTTAATAAGGAAATAAGGAAAAAATATTGCTTAGATATCCTAATAATTAACTAGAGGCTCCCGAGAGCCTGTATCGCTCACCTGAACCTGAAACCAAACAACCCTTTTCTATCCAGCTTTCTTTGCTATAAGGAATTGCCCAACACTTCTGCAAAAGTCATAATAATTCCTATAAGGAGGAGCTTTTGATGCTTAGAGGGAGAAGGGAGGTTCACTTCAAATGCCGATAAAGGCATGTCTCTTCGGTTTTCCTGTATCTGTTATACTTTTTGAACTATAAGCCAAAAACTGTATTTTACCCCCCCCCCCCCCCCCCCTCCATTCTATTTTTAGCCATGGCAGCCATGTTGGTTAATCTGCAGCGATGGTTGGTGCAAACTTGGTTAAGGACATTTGACGGATGATGTGTACAAAGTTTCAAAGCAGTACTTTCAGTGGTTTCAGAGGAGAAGATTTTAAAAAATCAATTAAAACCGATTAAAATAAACAGTTCAAGGGGAATAACTCTTAAACGGTTAATCAGACAATTTTGACCCTAAGGCAATTTTGTAGCCCTCATAGAGCAGAACAATTAAGCAATGCTAACTTTTTCTCTAGTTCTAATAATTTTCAAGATTTTGAGGCAAAAATGGCAAAAATCATCAATTTTGACAATTAAAGGGCAATAACTCCTACAAGGAGTCATCATACAACTTTGACCCAATGGAGTGTTTTGTAGAGCTTTAGATGCTGAAGAGGGAAGGTCTCTTCGGTTTTCCTTTATCTGTTATACTTTTTGAACTATAAGCAAAAAACTGTATTTTGACCCCTCTGTTCTATTTTTAGCCATGGTGGCCATGTTGGTTGGTCTGAGGCCATGATTTGGGCAAACTTGGTAGAGGGCATTTTACTGATGATGTATGCAAAGTTTCAAAGCAATCCCTTCAGTGGTTTTTGAGGAGAAGATTTTTGAAGAAAAGTTAACGACGACGACGGACGCCAAGTGATGGCAATAGCTCATATGACCCTTCGGGTCAGGTGAGCTAAAAAGGAAGATTTGACGATATGTGTGATTCAAAAGACCTGTGTTCAATGCATTAAACAGTTTGGAATCTTTCTTACCCTTGATATACTCA
This sequence comes from Limnoperna fortunei, assembly GCA_944474755.1. NCBI lineage: Eukaryota > Metazoa > Mollusca > Bivalvia > Mytilida > Modiolidae > Limnoperna > Limnoperna fortunei. The sequence goes on along the minus strand of OX104116.1, from coordinate 17,156,565 downwards.
AATACATGTTTAAAAATTTGTGGACAATAATGGGTTGCCTGATATTAAAAGTCCAAGATCTACTGGACAGTAATTTGGCAGCCAGGCAAGGTTACCAAATCTATCTGTCTCTAATGTTAGTATAGTTAGAACATGCAAAGAAATATTGATATGAATCTTTAGGATCAAACCTCAGGGTGGTAAATCACTCAGTGGCCCCCATGCCCCTGCCTCCTCTATTTTCTGGCCCTAGTTACGGCCCTGAACCTGGATCCCTAAGTGCCCTACTAGTACTAAAATAAAAAAATATATATACAAATAAAATAACCTTGTTCAATACTGAAAATAGTAACTCTGATATTTGTCTTTATCTGTCATCAAAGGTGCCAAAATTTAACACATCAACTTCATCAAAACACCAAAATAAAAACATGGACTTAGAAAGAAAATGTTGTAATAATTTTTATCATGACGATGATAGGGGATCTTCGTCTTTGTGGATATATTTTGTTTTAATTACAGTCATGTAAGAGAAAGACAACATTAAAATAAAATAGAAAAAATTAAATTTAACAATTTAACTTTTGACCTGGTACATGTAAATAAGTTCAAAGCACACATTTTAATTTATATGGATCTGCATATTCAAGAATAGGAACTAGCTAAGTTAAAATGAAAAAATAAAAAGTCCAGATAAAACAAAAATGTGTATCAAATTTGACATGACATAATACACATACATTTGTTTATGTTCAGTGTATTAGATGACACCTATAATTGCTCCCTATTATGGTCGGTGTATGTGTGTACCATGTAGCCCTGGGGTAGGCATTCTACACCTGGTAGGATTGTACTGATGTTATCTGAACTTCTATCCAAATTAACTTGTGTGTGTTATTTTTACCCTCCAGTCTGAAACATGACATGGAAATTGCTTATTCATAATGTCTACGAATTTGTTAACCCCAGGCACAGTAGGTAACATAATACCGGTTACAACAAGTACATGTACCTGTTTTTTGATTACACTCAGCTGTAGGTTTTATCTCATCCTTGGTACTTTGCTGCTAACGTTAGTGGCACTTAAGTTTTGTGTCATCCTATGTATAATGCCATCATGTTAGTGGCCTTAGAGTGTTTTCTCACCCGATGTATAAAAAATTTAAATATCTCGTGACTTCCGTTGGGGTGATTCCTCTGTCTTCTGGGTGAGACAGCTTATTATGAGGTCTGTTTATTAGGGAGCCATTGATGTTACAGTTGTGTATTCACAAATGACTATTAAACACACTGAAGAATTAAATTATCTGGATCTCTGTTGAGTAAAAGTATCAATTCACTCCTGGAAAGCAGATGCAAGAAAATCTCAATCTCTTGGGCAAAGATATCTGTTTGGGTACTGTGCCACTGTATTAGTGGCCTCCAGGTTTTGTCTCATCCTAGGAACTATTCCACTATGTTGGTGGCCTCCAGGTTTGTACTATGACTATATTAGTAGCCTCCAAGTTTCGTCTCATCATAGGAACAATGCCAATATGTTAGTGGCCTCCTAGTTTTGTTTATGGGCCTTGGCGGCCAAGTGGTCAAGGTATTTCATCTACTTTTCACTTGGTCTATCAACACTTAGATTTTGGGTTTGATTATCACTGCAGGCAGGGTGTACTTGACTCCAATCTAATTGACAAGGATTGCCAGTTTTCCTACCGCAGGTCTGGGTTTTCTCTGGGTACTCTGGCTTCCTCCCCAAAAACTGGATGCCATGAAATAGCTGAAAAAAAGCTGAAAGTTAAACACCATCAAACAAGCAAAAAAACAAACCAAGTTTTGTCTCATCCTAGGAACAATGCTACTTTGTTAGTGGTCTCCAGGTTTGTACTATGCCAATATGTTAGTGGCCTTTAAGTTTTGTCTCATCCTAGGTACTATGCCACTATGGTAATGTCCTCCAAGTTTTGTCTCATCCTAGGTACTATGCCACTATGTTAGTGGCCTCCAAGTTTTGTCTCATCCTAGGAACTATGCCACTATGTTAGTGGCCTCCAAGTTTTGTCTCATCCTAGGAACTATGCCACTATGTTAGTGACCTCCAAGTTTTGTCTCATCCTAGGTACTATGCCATTATGTTAGTGGCCTCCAAGTTTTGTCTCATCCTAGGAACTATGCCACTATGTTAGTGGCCTCCAAGTTTTGTCTCATCCTAGGAACTATGCCACTACTTGTATAATAGGGTCTCCACTTGATTTTTTGTCTCATCCTAGGTACTATGCCACTTTTTTAGTGGCCTCTGAGTTTCGTCTCATCTTACATGTAGGTACAATGCCATTATGTTAGTGGACTCCCAGTACATGTAGTAATAGAACAAAAGTGACGAAAAAGTGTATTCAGTATAATATAACACATACTGCCTGTTGTAGAGGGTGTTATGACAGAGTATCTCCCGAGGTAAATATATCACCTGAGACGCAGAAGGGGTGATATATTTACAGAGTTGGATACTCTGGCATAACACCCTCTACAACAGGCAGTATGAATACACTTTTTCTATATATCACATTTAACCAGTATATCTTCCCAATTCATACATCTCTGCTTCTATCATGCCATTAAGCCTGTTAAATGCATCAAAACTGAAATAAAATAAAAATTTCATGGATTTTTACAATTTCTTCATCAATGTCTGCAAAATTGGCTATACCAAAGCTAATTTACCACAGATTTCTGCTGAGCAGAAGTGCAAAAAATTGTATAATTGTTGGTTCACACATGGACCGGAACTCAACATTTCTGGTTGACAGGGTGATATATACTGAGTTGGGCTGATATATCATGTGTTATATCGCTGCAACCAAAGGGGCGGGGTAAGATTGGAATAGACCAAAATGTTGTCTATCAAATATCCAATTAATAATCTTGATTTTTGTATAAAGTATAATAAGCACCTTTTGATTTTTGATTTCTGGCATAGAATATTAAAAAAATGTAACAACTTAAATAATAAGAACTATCATGACTTTATATACATTGCATAAGTTGTAGAACAGTTTCTACATTAACATTAGATAATTTTTGGTGGTCCGATCTGTCAGTTTTTAGTTAATGTTATTGCACTGTAGATTGACTTAAAAACAACTGTATGAACATGAATTCTTAATTATGTAAATGGAATATTTACATATAACATAAATTTTGTCCCAAAAATACAAATATAGAGAGTGATTTGAGAATGACATTAAAAATGATTATAAATCATAATTGTAAACCATGACAATATGATATTATAAGCTGCCCTAATACCAAAATATCATGGTTTTAACTGTCAAGTCTTTTAATATTTGAAACCGTACATGTATGTTTGATGCAGTTTAAACTTTCAGTGTTGTTTATACATGTATATGCAAGTAGATGTTTGGTATTTTCATAAAATAAAAGGTTTTTATTAATATTGAAAGTGTAAGATTTCTGCTACATTGTCTTGGTATTTCTGACAACATTGCTAAAATTGTACATGGATCGATTTTAGTAAAACTATATATTTGTACTGATATTTTTGAAAGATAAAACATTTGGTTGTGATAATTTAAACATTATTTATGTATAAATCATAAAAATATAAATAACTTTGTTGAAGGATGGAATGTACATAATTATACATTTATATAAGTTTAAAGTAAAGTTAACAAAATACTTAATGAATGGCTTTTGCTTAAACACTTAAATGCCATGTTTGACGTTTTAAAAAAATACATTTTTTTTTCAGCCAGGTAAACAATGTATTGGACCAAGTCTTCTTCATTGTGACAGAAAAAGAAGACATAATTGGTCAGATCAACATTCCCGTGACAACGTTACAAGGTCCACCGGGGAAAGTAATGAGAGGTCCTCTACAACCTCATAAGAAATGCCCTAGTCCTAGAGGAGAACTCATATATCAGTGCTTTGTGTCCAAATACAGACAGTCATTATTTCCTACTACACCCAAAAAGAATACACAAAATGTTTATGAAAAACACAAGAATGGAATGACATCATCATCTCCCATCATGCGAAATAAACATGAGAAACGAAAGAGTAGTGCATTTCAAACATTGAACAAAAAATTTTCCAAGTCAATACACGATTTGTTTTCCTTTGCCAGAGGTCCAGCACATGAGGAGGATGAAAATAAAAATGTTTCAAACTTGAGAGGAAACGCTCGATCGAGTAGTATAGGATCCGGAATGGATACCGCTGGGAAGGTTCCAGTTATTTTCAGTGTGACACCGACAGAAGGACCAATTGATGGAGGGACAAGAATAACAATAGAAGGAAAAAATCTTGGTTTATCAAAAGCAGATATTCTTGAATTATTGATATGCGAATGTGATCATGCCGACTATGTAGAATTTGAATCTTCATCGAAAATTTTCTTGAAAACAAAACCCTCATCAGCAGGAAAAGGTGATATAATTTTAGAGACAGAGTCAGGAGGGATAGGCACTTTGAAAAATGGTTTTACTTACATAGATCCTCATGCTAATCGAACATCTGCTGTAGAAATCGTTGCATCTGATCACACTCCAAATAATGCAAGATTTTCTATTGGAGAAGAGGATATTAAGCAGAGTATGCATTCACCTTCACCGCTAACACCTAAAATGAAACTGTGTGTAAGTATAAGATACCCAGTGCTTATTAAAGTTATAGTAGCATTTCATTTTTCACTTGTTCATATTAAAAGTTACACATGACTGTATGTGTGGTTTAGTTGAGTGAGTTAAAAATAAATAAGACCACAAAATGAGCTTTAGGTGTCCATGTTAATATAAAGTAATAAGATTTATAAATTATGTATAGTTTGAGGAGATTTAAAATATTTCCAATTATATATTTCTTTGATATTACTGTTTTCTTTTCTAAATTTTAAAAAATACTAAAGAAGGCTATTTTTTTCTAAAAAAAACCTGTTGCTGGAAATCATGTACACAAGCTAATAGCTATCAAAATCTATAACAAAAATATTGACCCAGATGCTTTTTAATCAATCATATGCATAGATTGTATTAGAGGATTAAACATGGTTTTAAAGGAATTTATGGATGAACTTGTATAAAAAAGACCAATTTACTCACAAACAAATTATACAATTGTAATTAAGTGAATTGGTCTTGTTTATACATACATAAATCCTTTTAAAACCATGTTTAATTCTTAAAATTCTTTCAAATTGTGAAACTGCAAGTTAAATATCATACTTTTATCCAAATGCTGTATTTATTTTGAATCATTATTAGACCATCTTATTTCTGAAAGTAGTTTGGTTAGCAACATTTAGCTAAAAATAAAAAAACTAATCAAACATAAACATCTAATTATTACCTGGTATGCAAATCACATAAGAATTATAATTTTGTAAATATTGAAACAGTTTAATTTTATCTAGAGTCATTATGCATTACTTTACATTTAAATAGGTACCATTATCACATGCTGGGAGTTCAGAAACTATAGATAGCAAGTCAAAGAAACACTTTCTGAAACATATACGTAGAGCTAGTGAGAGTGCTGCACTGATCCAGTCTAGAGGTCCAGGTATGTATATTTACAGCTCCATTGTTGTATGTGTACAGCGAGTCCAATTTATCAAGTAATTATTGTTAAAATACAGATGGGAGAATCCACAGCGTAAACCTGACACTGTCAGAAATTTTCAATATACACTTACATGTAAAGTATGTGGTTGGTCAGAATTAGGGGTGAAGTCAATTCTCTTTTTCTGTCCATGGTTTTGGCTGGGTTACACTACATGTGGAACAACACAGCTTATACATGTACATTGCCTTCAAATGGTGTAATGTTTCTTTATATATTGAAATTGTACACATATTATGGATAGTTTAGAAAGGATGCTATACAGTGAAGATGTTTTATGAAAAGTCAATATTCTTTTTCTTGAATATTTCCTGCAGTACACAACCTTAAAGACGTCTGATATGCCACAATCTTGTCCTCTTGTAGAAATGCAGCCTATTTTTGTCTTATCTGCAGCAGCAAAATGTTGCTGAAGATGTCTTGAGACATGTGCATTGTTGTCCATCTGTATAATATATATTTTATATTACGATAAATGTAATGTATATATCTACTGTGCAATGTACACATGGTAAATTGTTTAGACTGCTGTTATGGAATGCATTTTTCTGCATCCACACTTACAGGTGATACATTTTTATGCTTCCAAACTTACATGTGATACATTTTTATGCTTCCAAACTCACAGGTGATACATTTTTATGCTTCCACAATAGTCTGTACTTGTATGCTTTCTTTTACATGTTTATAGATTATTCATGTAACATGAAACATTTCAACAATTAGTTGACTATACAGACTATATATACTCTATTAACCGTTGTAAACATTTTCTTATTTTGGGTTCTAATACAATTGTATATTTATCTGTTTTCTTGGTTACAAATTTTTGTAATTTGAAAAAAAGTTGGCTGTTTTGAGGATATTTAAATTTCTGTTTTATTACTGCCTCATACCTGAGAAACATTTCATTAAGAAACCGACATTGTCATTTATTATATGTTGTTCTCATTAAATTCTTGAAAATAAGTATCCTACCAATAAAAGTACATCCACAGTATCACATACATGTAATTAGGGCCCCCACACGTAGTGGCAGATGTCTTTTAGTGGTCAGTCTGTCACTCTGTCTGTCTCTCTGTCTGTCTGTCTGTCTTTATCTTGACTGGGCTTTTTTATCTTCTTTTAGTCTTTTGGGGTAGGCTTTTAATATTTGGTTTGTGGGTAGAGGATATCAAATGGATGTCTTGTATACTATTTGACCTTGAACTTTGACCTCAAGGTCACTGGCCCCACAGAGATGCATGCTTTCTCACTGATGTCTAGTTCTCATGCTTTCAGTACCAGCAACACCTGCAACGCCAGCAACTGTCCCACAAGCAAGTATTGAGACCTTACAGGAAGAAATTGCTCGTCTAAAGAAGGAAAATGAACAGATTGATGTTCTTAAAGAGGAAATTGAAGGTAAATGTATTGCTGCATCAAGTTTAATCTTTAATCCAAACTTTATATTTTGATGACTATGATTTAAAAGATGACAAAGTAAAAATATTGTTTAAATGTTAAAATACACTTCAATCATTCATATATATATTTTGATTGGAAAAGTATAGAATGGTGTTCATGTACTACAAAATTCAAAGGTGTTTTAGAATTTTATGCTATTAAATCTGATATTGAGTCATAGTATTATAAACAATCCCTGTTCACAGCAAATGCAAATTTGCATATAGCGTCATTTTATGTTGGCAGGTTTGATAAATTTTGAATTAAAAAAAAAAATAATAATGTTACTTTTTGTTTAAGTTGTCATTATGATTAAATAAACCACAAGACAGAATACTATACATTCTAATCACCAACCCAATTAATAATGTTAATGTCATACATGAGTATGAATGATTGCAATACACGTGTAACTGATATATCATGTAGATTACAGCTGTACCTGTCAATGAATTGTTACAAGTTTACATCAATACATTACAAGCATACATTTATAGAAATTCAGATTTCAACTTTAACTTTTTAAAATTTTTAATGAATAATGCAAATTAGGCAGACTGATTTAACTTTAAAGATTTCATACAGGATATAAATATTTTCATATTGTGGTTTTCCATTTTATGTACATTTATGTAATATAGAAAGGTTGTACGATTTGAAAATAAAATGCATAATGTCTGACGTTGGTCATATCATCTAATGGAAATTCATTAAATGTTTCTTTCATTTCAGCATTAAAAAATAATAAGAAGGATATGCAGGCATACATAGACAAACTGGTTGCCAAGGTGATAACATACTGTCCTGAAGCTTTGGCATCAGATGAGTTAAAGTTTGGATAAAATTAATCTAAACACATAATACATAATTTGTCATGTACAGTAACATTTCATCGAAATAATAACAAAATAAGAATTAGTTCTTAGAACTCTTCCATATAAATTTCAACCATTTTCACTCTTTAGTGTGTTTGTTTAAGCAGCCAGTTTTAAAACTGTAGTTTTTGTTTATAGTTATCTGGTTGGTAAATATCTGTGATTTGAAACCCTTTATGAATCCCTGTATTTTATGTAGGGTTGTCAGCCCACTGCAGGTCTTTGTGATATTGTTGGTATTAGGTTTATTATGAACATTTCTGTTGTTAGCACAATGTTTAGTCTTCTCTTTATATGTACCTGTTGATAATGTCTTTCATAAAAAATATCAAATGCAATATGACTACAAAAAAAGATCACTTTTATAATAAAACATTGAGTATTTATATGCAGAAATTGTGTGAATAAGGATATAATGATCCATATAGTACTAGTATGTGTATAAAATATAAATAATCAGTTTTTTACTGTCAATTTAAAAACTTATCTGCAGAAAAATTAATTTAATAGTAATAAATACATTCTAAATATTTCATAAAGTATGGATATTTTTATAAAATTTTTTAGAGAAATTTTGAATAATAAAAATTCAAATAATGTTTCTGTCATAAAATATATTTTGGTAGACAAATATGGCATATACGAAGTAGATACATGTTTGTTTTGTTCGAATTGTGACAGAGTCAAGTCTCCTGCTTCTTGTGTCCAACTTTCCTTAATATCTAGTATTTTTATCTGATTCTCTGATTCAAGACATGGTGCATAATATAATATTTTTTTGTGACGTAATGTTATTATGATTACATGTCCGAATTTCGACCTAGAAATCCGATAGAAATGATCTTTTTAATGCTTTGTCTTTATGAAATGTCTTTATAGTTTAAAGTATAAAAAAACATTCCTACAATTTCAGAAAATACCAAGTTTAATTGTACGAGTCTTATAAATGAGTAGAAATAAATAGCTCTGTAGAATATTCAGTGAGTATTTTCTGAGAATGTTCAGATATTGAGCTACATAGGTGCCTTTGTTGTGTTATTCAAGTTGTTATTTACTGTTATACAGTTATTGTGAATTAAAACAAGATATTTATAGTTGGATTAAAAAAAATTAATGAAAAAAACATTTTTAAAATGTTTAGTGATATTATTGGAAAAAATATTATTAAACTCCATCATTTATGTCACATATAAATTTGATTTATGTAGAAATATATGTATCATGTTGATAAACATTTCATTTAACTTGAAGCAAGGAATGTTTTGGAAAAAGCTATTTCTTATTAAGTATATCTAATAAGGAAGTAACTAAGTCTTGTCTGTATAGTACTACAGATAATTTGTCCTGATTACCACTACAATATAGATGTGTTGTCAAGATCTGTATAGCAACATTACAAGAATGTGACCACATAAGTTCTTTGTTGTTTGTTTATCTGTCACTTGTTATCAGAATATACAAGATATTAAATTGGTTTGTTGTATTCAGGAAAAATGTTATACAGCAAACTTTTCATTGTTTATTAGGAAATGATTATAATAAGTTACTCTAGATTTATTTATTAATTCAACAGATGGCTGTTTATATCAAAATACAAGAATTTTTTGGTAGCTGGTTTTTTAATATTTTTTTTATAACAACAATTATTTCATAAGAATTCCCTAAATTAATCTGGTGGTATGTTGACACATAATTAATGTTTAAATCTTTGTTCTTAAAAAATTTCTAACTTCTTTGATCTGCTTTTCTTCAAATTAATTGATGAAAACATGTTTGAATTATATTTTTGGCCGGATGTCACAGAGTGAAAATCCTGGTTATAGTATGGTGAATATTGGGCAGGCGCATGGGCGGATGGGGGAAAAAATGTTCAGAACAGTTTTCTCAGCAGCTACTAATCACATTCTCTTGAAATTTGGTATGCAGCATCAGAATGGCCTGCCATAACGTGGGATTTATCAGGTCTGTTGCCCACCTACTTACTGTTAAACGACTTAGTTAATTTTTAATGAATTCAGGCCATTTCTGTCTTTGATTGATTTTTTAACATTCTTGTGTTTCTGTTTTGTATGGTGTTTACAAGTTATGTGGTCATATTCTACTGTTAAACATTTTGACGACTTTTGTTATTTGAATTTTTCATATGCAATCTCCTGTTATTATTAAATACATATCAAAGTTGAAGTTTTTATAACCACTACTTAACATATCTATGGTGAGTGTGTGATAATGAAGACACAGATCTGAATATTTTGAATGTTTTGTGAATATTTTTATAGATCTGAGAGAATAGAATCTTTAATATGAAAATTTTATATTTTTGTACTGGCGTGTTGTATGTTACATTGTCTTAATCCTGTATGTCCTCAAGACATTTTGCTAATGTTTAGAAAGACTTGCACTGCAATTGATTGTTTTTTTTTCTGGAAGTTCAGTTCTGTAGAAGATCACTTAAAATTGTGTTCATTTTATTTTGTGTTCATTTGTGCATTACCGGGTACATAGAATTGTGGGTCACATTCAGTAAAATTTAAAAAAAAACACCAAAAATAATACTAATGTCCCATTGATAAAAATTTATGATGAATGATGCATTTATTTTGAATTTTTTTTTAAGGCATAACTTATCAATGAACAACTAAGAATCAGCTTCCTTTGCCTTGTGAAGTGATAAAAACACAGATTAAGTTAACAATAATATCTCTAGCAACATAAATTGTCTCCCCTGACATATATTGATGTATTTAAATGAGCTGTTGGTATGGTCACTAATTAACATCATCATAATGCAGTTTGTTTGCATATAATTATTTAAAGATTCATTTCTTTAAATAATTATGTAAAAAGCAGTTTATATGGTGAACATTTTTGTTTATTAATGAATTCCCCCGACTGTAGTCATGTCTCGTAGGTAAGCAGGATCTGTCAGAACCAATGGCTACTGTTACTGTATTTTATAACTTTCATTAAATATTTGATTGCATATTTATTAGTAATATTCAGATATATTTGTGTATTTTGATGGGGTACGTTGATCAGCATTTTTATCTACAAGATGTACCAATTAATCGTAATTTATATTTATATTTTATGCTTTTTGTGTTTACCTGTTGATGTGCATTCTAATCATGAAATAGTACATGAATCAGTTATTTACAATTGCTGCTTCCATGAACTAATTAATTTATAAGTAACACTACCATATTCTATAATGCTTCACATTAATGAAAGGCATATTTTTTGTATGCATTATAAAAATATATTTTCTGAGAGTGAAATACAAGTTTTTGAAATTGGAGTACTTTCATGAATAAAAAAAATTGGATATTTCAGTTAGTTGTGTGTAAATGAATATAGTTGATGCCTTCTTATAAGCTTTTAATACAAAGTCAACACAAATTATGCCCAATCTATGTTAAAAAGAAAGTTATTAACTGTTTACAACAGTCAAGCTGTAACTTACCGTTTAAAAAATAAAATCATAAAACGAGGGTAATGACATGGAGATTGAACAAGTATTATTGTTATATCTTTGTTGATATACCTCATATTGAATAAACATGTAATGATCTATTATCAATTTATTTTATGATGTTGGGACTGCATAGACAGGATTTACAATAGAAGTTCATGTCAAGTTCACTTTATATTCAAAATTTCAGCATGTTTAGCACCCTTATTTGATGTTTGCTTGTTTGGATGGTGTTTAACACTCTTTGAGCAATTTTTGAGCTACATCATGGCATACAGTTTTTATTGGGAGCAGAAGCCAAAGTACCAGTAGAAAACTGGAAATCCTTGTCGATTAAGATTGGAGTCGAGTACACCCTGCCTGCAGTGAGACTCAGTGTTGACAAACAATGTGAACAATAGTAGACCAACTACCTTAACCACTCTGCAACCTTAATTGCCAATTTTGAAACCTGGTTGGTTTTACTTATTTGGTACTCCAGTTTTCTCCTTCAATTACAACTGGACACCATAATGTGGCTTAGGAATCCCGAAATAGGTGTCGAACAAACAAATGAGAATGACTCAAGAATTACAAGTTCTGACCAGAGGATAACTTCAGATAACAGGATTACAGTAGAGGTTTTGACTACAGGTACCATGATTTAAATACAAGTTCTGTTTAACAGTAACTATACCAGGACTTCAATACAAGTTTTTCACTCCAGATATCAGTATTATTTCCCCAATAGAACTGGTTTCTCCCATATAGCCAACATATTGTCATAAACATGTGTGGACACAGAAAAATGTTTTGCCTACATTCCACATCAGTAGTGAAAAAATTATCTCGTGATCCATAGTCATCATATAAAATATATTAATGTCTTATTCTGATGCAGTCACTGATATAAAAGTTTAAGGTCAGGTGACACCTATCAGACTGTCATGTATACCCACAAGCAATCTATATACCTTTTACTGTCATCCTGGTATGCATGGTTAATGAGGAACTGACCCAATCCAAAAACTAAACACATAGGCAAAATTTTACTGCCATAATAATCAAATTTTAGTTTTGTGATTGTCAGATTTAAATTAAAAAGGCCTGGGTAAAATTATTTATTCTACTATATACTAGGTCAAGTTGAGGTGAAAGGTAAGAAGAAAACCCACAATTTGTACTCAATCCAATGAGAAGACGGGCCAAATTTACAAAAAGTGCATGTATTCCTAATAATAATGGTGATTCATGATTAAAAAAACAAATGATTCTAATGCAATGCTGAAATAGCATGTACAAAAGTAACAATTCAGTAGAGTTCTTTATGCATGGATTCTTGGTAATGTAAAAAATTTCTTCAAAATTATGATTCTGGTGCAGATAAGTGAGTTACCTCCCCATACTGCAGTATTTGTGGTTTATTTCATTTAATAAATATCTCTCATGACCCAATCCATAACAGTAATGGTACTTAATTTTGTGCCTAACTTTTATATAGTACAGTAAAACCTGTATAAACTAGCTTCCTATGGGGCCGAACAATAGGGCCAGATAGGACAGGGGGCCAGTTTATTTAGATTTGGAAAATCACTGGTAGTGAAGGTGAAAAAGGGGTAGTGTAAAAGAAGAGGGACACCTGACAACGTCCTCTTTATTATTTGTGTATTGGGGAAACTATTGACCCTTTTTGCTCCGACTCGGGCACCAAGTTTCGTTGAGTACTGGGAGACCCCTCAAAACGAGCGAAATCATTTCACCAATATCACATTAAATTTTCGGGGTGTCATGTCAGATAAAAAATTTTCGCAAATTTAGAAAAACCTAAGGGTATTCAAGGAAACTCACAAACGCCCATAAAATAGTCCAGAAATGGGCTCTGCACAATCAGCTGAAAAATATCCAATGCATTTAACAAACTATATAAATAAATTTATTTATCAATTTTGTATGAAATTGCTTTTTAAATGCAGCTCTAATATCTAAAGTCCATTGAATAATAAATCCACTGTCCATGCTACAGCTCGGCGCAGCCAAATATCAAAATAAGAACTAATTTCCTCTCCCTCAGTCAAAGGTCATATACAGAGCCGTTGTCACCTGTGATGCAAAGTCTTCTTTAAATGTACTGAATACGTGAAAGAGATGTAATAAAATGTATTATATTTAATAAAAGTTAAAATACACACTTATATATTTTATTGATATAGAGGAGAGTAATAATTTCTCAAAGGTTTAGCTAGAAAACATGTCAATGGTGCCTTGTTTTTTCTCCGTTTTTTTCTTCACATGATAGTGTTCTCTATTAGTGATATCATAGGCAAAAGAAACTCCAGGTAACAATAATCCTGTTTGCAAAATTTATCATGTATGCTGTGTGTTGTAGCATCCTATGACAATTCTATATGAGACCGTTTTCGGCGACGGATTGTTACAACTGAAATCATTTTCAAAAATTTTTGCTTTTTGGTGTGCTTTCCATTTTTTCTTTTGAAATTATTGGTTTTTAAAATGATTCAACTGTATTTTATACATTGGTTCATTTACTATATTCACTCTTGAAATTAATGGAAATTATGAAAATTTTTGGTTGAAATCAACATGGAACCAGTTAATGCAGGTGCCAGTTTTTAAAGATTTTACTGCACCAAGTTTCAACATATAATTCTGAGGTATACCGCTTGACTGGTTCTCTATATGTACAAGTGGTGGTATACAACTTGACTGGTTCTATATATGTACAAGTGGTGGTATACAGTTCGACTGGTTCTATATATGTACAAGTGGTGGTATACAGTTCGACTGGTTCTATATATGTACAAGTGGTGGTATACATCTTGACTGGTTCTCTATATGTATAAATGGTGGTATACAGCTTGACTGGTTCTCTTTATGTACAAGTCGTGGTATACAGCTTGACTGGTTCTGTATATGTGCAAGTGGTGGTATACAACTTGACTGGTGCTCTATATGTACAAGTCGTGGTATACAGCTTGACTGGTTCTATATATGTACAAGTAGTGGTATACAACTTGACTGGTGCTCTATATGTACAAGTCGTGGTATACAGCATACAGCTTGACTGGTTCTCTATATGTACAAGTCGTGGTATACAGCTTGACTGGTTCTATATATGTACAAGTGGTGGTATACAACTTGACTGGTTCTCTATAAGTACAAGTCGTGGTATACAACTTGACTGGTTCTCTGTATGTACAAGTTGTGGTATACAGTTCCACTGGTTCTATATATGTACAAGTGGTGGTATACAGCTTGACTGGTTCTATATATGTACAAGTGGTGGTATACATCTTGACTGGTTCTCTATATATACAAGGGGTGGTATACAGCTTGACTGGTTCTCTATATGTACAGTGGTGCTATACAGCTTGACTGGTTCTCTATATGTACATGTGGTGGTATACAGCTTGACTGGTTCTCTATATGTACATGTGGTGGTATACAACTTGACTGGTTCTCTATATATACAAGGGGTGGTATACATCTTGACTGGTTTCTATATGTACAGTGGTGATATACAGCTTGACTGGTTCTCTATATGTACAGTGGTGGTATACAGCTTGACTGGTTCTCTATATGTACAGTTGTGGTATACAGCTTGACTGGTTCTCTATATGTACAGTGGTGGTATACAGCTTGACTGGTTCTATATATCTACAAGTGGTGATATACAACTTGACTGGTTCTCTATATATACAAGGGGTGGTATACAACTTGACTGGTTCTCATGTACATGTCATGGTATACAGTTAGACTGGTTCCAGTTATTCAGTCAATATGAATCCATATAACTAACAAATTGTGGCAACATATACCAGTATGATGGTTGCAGAAAACTCAAATTAGAAAACCATTCATAACGACCTGCCCAACATCGACCGAGGTCTACTGATAACTTGACATCCTTGCCCCAAAAAACTTTTGTTGGGGAGAAAGAAGTGAGCCATCCTATAGATTTTAGCAGTATTAGCTCATTGAGCATCCTCACAAGTCAGGGTTTCTGTGTCCACATGTGTCCACGAACCCCTGACAAACTTAGATAGGAAATTCCCGGGCTCATAGTCACTATTTTGATTGGCTACATCATACCTTGATGTAGCCAATCAAAAGCTCGCTTTCATTCGTGGCTTGGTTAGGGGATATCCCGATGTCGATTGTAAATAAACCAAACGGATGTGTTGCATAGACCATGTGAAAGTCAATGTTTTTTGTAAAGGAGTGTTAATAGTTTGTTATTACCGCGTTATTTATTAGTTCCGTTACGTTTTCTTCCCACTCAAGAATGAGTAAGAATGACCACTGCCAAACACTTGCTTCTTTCAAGCAATTTCATTGGTTGATATTTTGAAGGATTGACGTCATACGAAAATCTTCTAGCCCGGGAATTTCCTATCTAAGTTTGTCAGGGGTTCGTGGACACATGTGGACACAGAAACCCTGACTTGTGAGGATGCTCATTGAGGTGATTGTCTTCGATCATACCATTTCCCCATTCATGGGAGTTTATAATTTTCATTTTACAATACATATAGTTTTATTTCAATCTTTATTCCTAAGGTGTTATTTTTGTTCCAGTTTCAATCCATTACACATTTGGTCTGGGATTCCTACTCGTACAAGGCTTAATGGCACACATGATTTACAATTAAATATACCACAAGTTTAACTTGCCAGTGCCGTACATGTCCGATATTCCAAGGAAAAAATACTACAAATACAGAAATATCTTGTATATTTTCTATTTCATATGACAAGAAAATGATTGTGCTTTACAGCGCATGTATACATTCAATAACAATTATTTCCAACTTGCAGCTTTTTTTTCTTTCTACAGAAAAATTTACACCACAAATGTACATCACTGATATGCAATTCCATTTATTCAAATTATTTCAATTATTTGGCAATACAACTGAAATTTTCTTCAAACCTTCCTCAATATATTAACAAGTTAACTTCTGGCCTACTTATGTACAATAAAATCACGTCAACTTGAAAACAGGTAATTCACGAATTTGTGTTTTAATTTGCTTTCTGTAATAAACTCAAAATGTGGTTGGGATAGAACTGATTCAAAGTAGTTCAATATAGCCAACCTTTGTAATATTATATTGGCACAGCCTAAATAAGATGCTAACAAATTTTATGGTTCATGAGGTTACTTCCGAGTACCCTAACAGTGCCTCATTCCAGTGGTAACGTGATGTCTTTCTCAAATGCATTTATTTGTCTCTAATGTAAAGGTGAGATCACAAAAATGTCAATTTAAAATACTTTTAAGAGATTGCTAATTATTTGACTAACATTTCTGTTGTTATTTTAAAAAAATTAACCTATATCGAAATTATTTTTGTCTACCTTTAAATTAATTTTAGAGCTCTTCTACAATATTTACCTCTGATAGCTCAGCTACCATCTGAAATGGGTTTGTTAAAATGGATCACATGACTTTTCTTTATGCACAGGCATGTAACTATATAGCTCGCATCTGTGATACTCGCTATAATTGTATTGAAGTCGTTAAAAAATAACACAGATTCAAAAATAAATAACAATATACTAACATTACACTCACACATCTTTTGTCGTGTTAGCACAAACATATTTCTATAATTTTAGTATCTATATTATAACAATTTTCATGTTAGTTGGCATTGATAGAAAAAATAAATTATCTTTGTCACAACAGTATATTTATGCCAACACAGAAACCTGTGCAAACGATCTTCTTGTAGTATTATATATATCACTGTTTCTGACCCACTGTTCCAGACAAAAAATTTCATAAAAAACTATAACTATAGTGTACAATATCTGAAATATCTGTAAATGTTACTGGAGTTTATCTTGCAAACATTTCAAGGAAGAGACTTGGTTAGTTGTAACAATTATCACACATTTAGAATTTAAAATTCACTTATTTAGCATTTTTATGATTCAACTCTGACAAATGTAAAAATAAAAGTCATCTAGATAACAATGGCAAGAATGTAACTGGAGTAACATGAATGTTGGTACTTTAACTGGAGATAAAAAATATTTAAAAAATTTGCTTTTTAATAGAAGCACTGAAAAAAATAAGTAACACAGAATCAAATTTAGATGGAAATGCCAACATGATATTGCTGATAATTAAAATTTATAATCTACAATACAACATAATAGAAAATCGGGAAGAACCGTAGAGGTAAGAGGGGAGGGGGATTCTCATCTGTTTCTTATTGGTGGCAAAATCATAAGGCAGGTCAAATACAGTGATTCCAATAGAGAGTTAGTTGAAGTGAAATAGAACTAAATTAAAATTCAACTAAATGTAAGTAAAGAAAAATGTCCATTTAAAATAAAAAAATATATTCCACATGGTGGCAGACTGTTTCACTATAGTAACTGAATTTCAAGTTCATTAACTTAAAATGTGCAGATCTTTACAATAATGATGTATGTAACATGAATATTAACATATTCATAGAAAAACAAAATGTTTTCTCCTAAAATTGATAATATACCAATCTTATGGTTCCTTACTACTAATAAATAATATATTACAGACATGCTGGGCATGTTTTTAATGGCATATCACAAGTAAGTTGATCTTTCTACAGCCAAAAACAAGATATGGAAGAAATTATGGACCATTCACTGATTAGAAGAGTTTTCTTGTTTAATTATAGAAACTAAAGTTATGGTATAATCGGACTTTGGCCACTTTTAATAAACAAAACAGTTGCCACTAACTGTATAAAGAATCTTATATCAGAACAATGTGATGTAATGTATATCACAGTACTCTATACAGATGTCATATGACTGATTAAATAATGCTAAACTCTGCAGAATTAAAAAAACCAAAAGAGAGGGTTACTGAATTTGATAAAGTAGTAACCTGAGGAATGTTTGTCTGGAAACAAAAGGCTGAAATACTAGTACATGTATATCAATCGTCTTTTACAGAAATTACATTACTTATACTTGGGACATAATAATTTTCACTCCATATTGAGCTATCTCGACATAAATGTTTACTTTTTACCAGTGTATAGAAACATTTCAGATTAACTGTTTTGTTCAGTATAACAGCATGATTAACCAATTTATTTTCACATAAACTGGTTGAGTTAATCTCTAGAATAATCAGGAAAACAAATCTAACACACATACAAAACAGAAAGCCTACAATAACATATAATTTACAAAAACTTCCCTCAAGAACTCAATAAATAACTTAATTTCAGAAAGCACAAAACTAAGCAAGATTTGTTCGTCTGTTCAGATTAGCATGACACAATCATGATACAATCTGAAGAACCATTAATATACCATCATGATTACCAGAAACAATTATTCTGAACTAATTTATTGACCAGTACTGCTCCCTTCTTAAGATCAATCATACTGTTACGATTATCATGTATCCTCTGCACACATAGAATCCCATGAAAACTATCATCCAACTCAAAACTGTACACATGCAGCTCTTGCAAAAATTCAGATCCTAAGATATACATGCCTTTAAGGCCATGTGAAATGTTCCTGTCTTGTCTTGTGTCTCAATAACAAATTTGTTTTTAAAAAAAACAAGACATTTTTACATCATAAATTAAAATGTTTTTTTTTCAAGGAATGACTGAGTAGTTTTTGTCAATAAGCGTATGTTCACATTCAAACATTTTGTCAATCATGTTGATGATAGCAGGATCTGACAATCTTTTATGTTTTAAATTCTATGTCTCCTTCAGCACATAAAAGCTTCTACTATGAACTGGATGAAAATGAACTGTGTATGCCTGGAAGTTGATATTCTGCTACCCATCTTCTTTGGGAGGTGTGAACCAGCCTACATGATAAAAAAGAATTGGAGTTAAAATGTAATCACAATGTTTCAGCTTGGGAAAAAAAATGCACCACCCCCTCCCAAAATTACTGTGCCCCACTCAATCTATCCTTTAAAGGACAATTTCATATGACTGATCATCTTTAAAAAAAAACAGAAAACAAATATTAAGAAGACAACAAAACAATCAAAACCAAAAAGTTTAATCCTTACCTAAATATTTGGACACACCAATATTAATTAAAAATAAAATATAAATATAAGAGAGACAACTGGAACAAGTACATGTATTTAATGCATAAATCCTTTCATGTATACATACCATTCTTTTCATGTATTTGGACTAAAGATTTGAAAGACTGTTGGGCTCGTGCAAGACTATACTGGTTCTGAAAAGCAAAAATTTGGTTTTATAAAAAGGGTTTGGGCTTACTTTTTATTATTTCAATCATACATACAGTTCTTTTTATACACTTTTCATCAATAAATGCAAACCTAATTCATTTGGTTTCGTTATGTCCAAGAATAGCTGAATGGTATACATGTAAATCTGAGCAGAATTTCATGACATAATTGAAAACTAAAGCTGTCAGTTAGCAAATGCCTTTTACACCTTTACTATTGAATACTGTAAATTCAGAAATGTTTGTGATGTTTTTAATATTGCGAATACTGCACTCACTCTGTGGTCGCAATAATTAAATCTCCCAATTCTACTTTTGTCTATCCATTGACAAAATTTCTAAACCTAGCATGCATACATAAGCCATCTATAAAGCGCTACCATAGCCATTTAATTTGAATAAGATAATTAATTGTACATATCATAGACTTTTCTTTGATTTAAACAAATAGCTGTTTTAGTACCCTCGCTGAACCTCAATATACACAAATCATCTCATCATTAAAGACACGTGACAAATGTTTTGTGATCTTCAACAGAGGTAAATCACGTTAAGAAAAGGAAATGTGTATTCTGTTTGGTGTAGGAAGATTATTTACAGATCACAAACATTAATTGTTGTCATTGCATTTTTTGCTACCTCAGCTGATCGCAAAAATATGAAGTCACATTTTTTTCGGGGGTCCCTGAATCGCAATAATATATGCATGCAATAATTTTCGAATTAACAGTAGTTCCCTAATCAGTCAAACAAAAATGTTAACACAATCTAAATCACAATATATTTTCACATTTAAATTTATTGCTACATTTCTATGAAGATTTACAGCTGGCCAAACAGGCCTACACTTATTTCACTACTGGGGCAGCACAGATTCTGAAAGCCCAAAAACAATTCAACAATTTATTAACTACAGCTTTTTTAAAGAAATTTTTCAGCAATAGAATGTTATTCTGCTTTGTGTAGGTGGGCCGGCACATTTCAAAAAACTGATTTTTCCCATCATAGACTGCTAAATTAATGTAGCCCATACTTGAATTTAAAAAAGTAAATACATGTTTTCTCACACCCTTGCTGTACAAGATTTTCTAATCAGTTTTATGCTGCTTGGGTCTAAAGGCTTTCATTTATTAAAATACTGACACATAGTTTATTCTTTTTTTTTCATTTTGTCTATTTTTAGAATGTCAAACAGGTCAAGCAACTTAATTTAAAACACACAATATGAAACAACTTTAAAAAATTGAAAGAATGTGTCCATGGGAAATAAGTCCCAAACAGGAAGTAGTTGTCCAACAGGTCTGAAAGTCGCTTAGGACATACAACTTGTGATACTGATCCACCCTGCAAAATTTCAAATTGTTCTAATGTACGGTTTCTGAAAAAAGCTTGATGGAAATTTTCATACTGTTAACACATTTTTATATCAGCCCAGTCGAAAACAGGAAGTAGTTGTCCGACAGGTCTGAAAGTTGCTTAGGACGTACAACTTGTGATACTGAACCACAATGCCAAATTTCAAATTGTTCTTGTGTACGGTTTGTGAAAAAAGCTTGACGGAAATTTTCATGCTCATGTTAACACATTTTCATATCTGCCCAGTAGCAACAGGAAGTACAGGTCTGAAAGTCACTTAGGACGTACAACTTGTGATACTGAACCACAACGCCAAATTTCAAATTGTTCTCATGTACGGTTTCTGAGAAAAGCTTGACGGAAATTTTCATACTCATGTTAACACATTTTCATATCGGCCCACTCGCAAACAGCAAGTAGTTGTCTGACAGGTCTGAAAGTCGCTTAGGACGTACAACTTGTGATACTGAACCACAATGCCAAATTTCAAATTGTTCTGATGTACAGTTTCTGAGAAAAGCTTGACGGAAATTTTCATACTCATGTTAACACATTTACATATCGGCCTAGTCGCAAACAGCAAGTAGTTTTTCGACAGGTCTGAAAGTCGCTTAGGACATACAACTTGTGATACTGAACCACCCTGCCAAATTTCAAATTGTTCTCATGTATGGTTTCTGAGAAAAGCTAGACGGAAATTCGTACATACAGACAGACGTATTTAAGTACAAATGAAGTCCCAAACAGGAAGTAGTTGTCTGACAGGTCTGAAATTCGCTTAGGACGTACAACTTGTGATACTGAACCACAATGCCAAATTTCAAATTGTTCTCATGTATGGTTTCTGAGAAAAGCTTGAAGGAAATTTGTTCGGACGTACGTACGTACGAACAGACAGAGGGACGGACTGACGAACATGAGTAAAACTTAATGCCCCCCGACATGTCGTCGCGGGGGCAACAAAATTTTTAAGAAAAATTTATATGTAACAAAATGCATCCATGTAATTTGTAGGCCTGACCTACACACATTTTACACCAATAGCAGGTGACTAGATTAAAATCAGCCTTGGGCCTACATATCTATGTAAATTTCACACAATGCACAATTCGCAGTAGTTTGCCATTATCAAGTAATCAAGTGGAAGATCAACTATTACCTCGAAGGCAGAAGATTTACAATACAATTAAAATTATCTAAAACATTGATGTCTGTGTACTGTCTATTTTATCTATTCTGGGAATTGTTACTTACTTTGGGGGCTCCAAATTGTATTCTGGCTTTTCCTTTGACAAGCGTTGCTGATATCTGAAGTATAACTGACTCAATATTATAGGCACTACTCCATCCCTGAAATGTCCATACAAGGTTTACAATTACCATACTGACAAAATGTAAATTAATTAATCAAGTCTTTTCAGTAATGCAAAGTATATAGATCATGAAAAAAATATGATGGTATAATATCATATGGTCATGTACACCTTAAGTGGTTTTTTTTATTACACTTTCTATAGAGATAAAGTTAGTACATAGGAAACATCCTGGATTTTACATTTTCTATTATAGCTGAGATAATGGATAACCAGAGGCTCTTAAGAGCCTGTATCGCTCACCTGATTTTATAGGCAATAAAGATGGCATTTCCCTGATGTTAAAGTAAGTCCTGTAATTTTCAATAAACTTTAAATAGGACCATCCAAACAATATTACTAGAAAGCTTTGTTTCATTGGTTAACCGGTTGTATAGAGAAGATTTTTTTTATTTGCCCATAGGGTCGAATGTTAAACTAAGTCCTGCGGCGGTGGCAGCCATTTTGAATTTCCAATTGCCATAAAAAACATAAACTTTATAAAGGACCATCCAAACAATATTGCTAGTTAGTTTTTGTTTCCATTGATTAACCGGTTTCAGAGAAGAAGCCTTTAAAAACTTTTTCCCATAGAGTCCTATGTTAAACTAAGTCCTGCGGTAGTGGCCATTTTGAACTTCCAATTGCCATAAAAAACACAAACTTTATAGAGGACCATCCAAACAATATTGCTAGTAAGTTTTTGTTTCCATTGATTAACCGGTTTCAGAGAAGAAGCCTTTAAAAACTTTTTCCCATAGGGTCCTATGTTAAACTAAGTCCCGCGGTAGTGGCCATTTTGAATTTCCAATTGCCATAAAAACATAAACTTTATAGAGGACCATCCAAACAATATTGCTAGTAAGTTTTGTTTTGATTGGTTAAACGGTTTCAGAGAAGAAGCCCTTTTAAACTTTTTTCTCATAGGGTCGAATGTTAAACCAAGTCCTGCGGTGGCGGCCATTTTGAATTTCCGATTGGGATGAAAAACATCAACTTTATAGAGGACCATCCAAACAATATTGCTAGTAAGTTTTGTTTCCATTGGTTGACCGGTTTCAGAAAAGAAGCCTTTCAAACTTTTTCCCATAGGGTCCTATGTTAAATTAAGTCCTGCGGTGGCAGCCATTTTGAATTTCCAATTGCCATAAAAAACACAAACTTTATAGAGGACCATCCAAACAATATTGCTAGTAAGTTTTTGTTTCCATTGGTTGACCGGTTTCAGAGAAGAAGCCTTTTAAAACTTTTTCCCATAGGGTTCTATGTTAAACTAAGTCCTGCGGTGGTGGCCATTTTGAATTTCCAATTCCCATCAAAAACACAAACTTTATAGAGGACCATCCAAACAATATTGCTAGTAAGTTTTGTTTTGATTGGTTAAACGGTTTCAGATAAGAAGCCCTTTTAAACATTTTTCCCATAGGGTCCTATGTTAAACTAAGTCTTGAGGTGGCGGCCATATTGGTTTACCAATCAAAATAAAAAACACAAACTTTGTAAAGGTCCATCCAATGAACATTATGGCCAAGTTTGGTTTCAATTGGCCATGTGGTTTCAGAGAAGAAGATTAAAATGTAAAAAGTTTACAGACGCCGTTGACGACGACGACGACGCCGACGGACGCAAAGTGATAACAATAGCTCACATGACCCTTTGGGTCAGGTGAGCTAAAAATGAAGTTAATCCTATTTTTCCATTCTGTCGAAGAAATTTTTAACAGTCCACCATACATTGAAGATCTGCATAATTTCAAGTGTTTCTTGACAGAAAAATAATGGATGTGAACAAAACTTTCACTACTTCCCATATAAAGGGCAAAGACAATTTTTTTTCTCAAAATATAAATCTTAAATAATTTTAATATGGTAAGTTTTTCATTAGAAATCTATGTAAAAGATGGATTTTGTTATAATCTTCAAGTAACCTTAACACTGTTTATTAATTACACAG
Source organism: Limnoperna fortunei (assembly GCA_944474755.1). Classification (NCBI taxonomy): domain Eukaryota; kingdom Metazoa; phylum Mollusca; class Bivalvia; order Mytilida; family Modiolidae; genus Limnoperna; species Limnoperna fortunei. The sequence goes on along the minus strand of OX104116.1, from coordinate 17,132,269 downwards.
TAAACAATACTGGTTACAGATTCTGAATGAACAACTTCCATGTGAATGCAAGTTTAATTCCATGTTATTGATTGATTTACTCATGCAAGTTACCCAAAAGTTACCATGAAGAAAAAAAGTCAAAGATTTTAATTCCTAATGCCTCAGATTTTGAAATCAAACAAAAAAAAATACATAATTTCCTTCTTGTCATCACATATTTAGTTAAATCCACCATGTACCATTTGATATGTTTGTTTGTTTTAATGATGTTTAATGCCACTTTCCACAATTTTTCAGCTAGTATCATGGCATTCAGTTTTATTGGGGGAGTAAGCCGGAGTAACCCGTTGAAAGCCCCCAGACCATTGATTGTTTCATTTGATACAAATAATTCTATGACAGGTCATCAAATAAGTATTTCTAAAGTGATCAGATTTAAGCCATAAATATGATCAGCACAAAACTCATTACTATGTGATATTACTTAAACAAATTATTTAATACATGTATTACCTGTGTCGTTAAAAGTTCCATACAAATTGCTCCTCCTCCTAATACATAACCACCTTGTAAAACAGGGGTGACAACTCTTACAAATGGGGGCTCACAAGGAAAATTATCCTGAAATAAATCAGTTATGTTTACACACATATGTGATGGCCATTAATATAGAGATTATCATAGGGCACTCGTAGGTCTTGGAATGAATTATAAATGTTCTTACTGTGCAGGAAAATTTGGATGAAATAAGCAGAAACAAGTTGGACTTTTTGTTAAATTGGGAATTAGTAACATTAATCATGATTCCAGCAATGTGGACACATTGTTTCAACACACACTATATTTACAAATAAGAATAACATTTTTTTTTACAATTTACAATTTCCAGACCCTAACCAACAATATAAATTTATATAGTGTTTCAAAACAATTTCTTTATGTTCATATTAAATTTCAGATTCCTTTAATGTACAGAATTTAAATCAATAGTACTTACTTTAAATGTAAAATTTAACAATATATGATCCCTTCCTGATTTTTCTTTATAGCTTTGCAAGTCTCCATGCAGAGTGCTGTCAGGATCAACCCTTCAAAGAAATAAATGCATTCATAAAGCAGATATTAGGAACATTTAAAAACATCATCTATATTATATAGTAGACATGAGGAAATAAGTGAAATATAAAAAAAGACATTTTAAAAGATGTTCCAACTACATCAAGACAGCAGTCTGAATTACCAATAATGCCACTTTGATATTCATATTTTGACCAAGGAGTTGAAACTTTATACTGCCAGTATATTTCACCTATCTCCATGGGTAAAAAAAAAGAAAATTGTGTGAAATTGTAAGTTTTAGCAGGCACCTAGGAGACTTAGGACACAGGTCAAAGCCCCTCAGAAAAATATGAGATTTGAGTTTCCTCGATAGTCCAGAACAGAGTTCTTGCATTCATAGAATAGTTATATGTCTAAGATATACAATAGGAAATGCATAGTTCCATTCAAAATGGCATGTCATAATAGGATTGAATTATCTCCCTTAAAAAAATTAAAAATATCAATCAATCTGAAGTATATCAATAACTGTTAGATTTCTTTAATTGTCAAAATTTAACTGTTTCATCTATGTTAAGCATTCCATTGTTTTAATTCATTCCTATATTGATTTGTTGTGCATATGGGCAATGTCAGTGGAAATACCTAAAGCAAGGTCCTGCAGAACAAAATGACAAAATATAAAATACTGTGCCCATGAACTTAACAAATTAGATTGTACATTCTTTAAAAACAAATAAATTCAAAGATGGCATCATAAATAACTCACAATATATATATTTTTTTCCAATGAAAATATTTTCATAAAGGCCTTAGGTGCTCAAACACACTAGACTTCTCTCTATGTCACGATAAACAGCATTGACAGATGTGCAGTTTGTGAATTTGCATATTCAGTTTCTGACCCAAATATAATAATTATTTATCCCAGTATCTGTATTATTCCTGGAATTTGATTGGTCAGTTACACGTCTTTACAAAACCAATATATCTGGGGTGTTGCTAAGTCATTTACCCGGGTGTTGCTAACCCCTAGTTTCACAATTAAACGTAAGATGCGTTTATAGTAGAAATAGTAATTGGTTTGCGTCATATACATGATGATGAAATCTTGGACAAAAGGTCCAAATACATGTATGTTTTATTTTCAACAGAAAAAGAAACAAAAGATATGCAGTTTTACAAACAACGACGTCACACTATAATGATGTCTCTGCAAGACATTCAGTGCCAAAAATTAGTTTGACAACATGTGTCTGAATCCAACAAAAAACCTTTTTTTTCTGAGAACTGTAGGGGCCTACCAAAGGTATTACCCTACACCTTATAAAAAACGATATTTTAACCAAATTTCAATCAAATTTTCTTCAATAATGAAGATAAGGTTACGTTAATGTCAGTCATTACACTGACAATGTATGTAAAAACCCACCATTTCAAACTAAAAATGGGGATAAATTTGTTATACACGTTCATATCCGTAGATATGGAGATTTTAACACCTTCAGCACCCCTGTACACCCTTCGGATTCGCCTCAGGGCATACCTGGAGCACTTAAATGGAAACTTCGCAAAAAAATGAAAATTTGATATGTTATTCTTCAAATAAAAAGAAATGCAATTGCCTTTTGATGTTTTATTGTATTCTTTACCGTTACGCTTCTAGTGTGGATTAAAGGTGGTAAAATTGTGTTTATGGGGGCCGCCATATTGACAGTATTTTATCACGTGACTGCGTTTGTGACGTGATAAATGTAAGCATCCAGTAAATATGATAAAAAATCCAGTTTAAAAATATGTTTTTCTGCCTTAGCTCTTTGAAGAATATATCAACTGTGGCAATGACTAATGACCGGCTGACAACATAAGATTACCAAATACGTCTTAATGTTTTAATGATCTTTGTTTTAATAAAAGTATTTTTAGACAAAAATTTTAACCTGTCTTTATTTAACTCAGATATAATTTACCTAAATAATAATTGTAATAAAAGATATATTTATATGATTATTTTTATATATAAAATAAAATTCTGTGGATAATATTTTGCACGTCTTGAAACGGCAGTTGTACCTGGACGTGAAAATGTTACAGGTAAATCATTACTCGTTTATGAAAGGTAATTAACAGAATTAGCAGGTAAACAAACAGGATGTTTATTACTAGATCATTTGACGCCGACTTTGAAGTATGAATATTCGGACTTTTTCAAAAGCTAACCAGATTAAAGGTTAATCAGGTAATTCGAAATTAGAAAGGCACACCCCCTCCTGCCAAGGACAGGTATGATTTGAATACACCGAAGTGTCAGAACACAGGATGTATATAAGATTTCGAATACCTTTAGATGCCAAGTCAGAGGAAACGTAAAACTTACACGTTAACTCAAATATACACAACATGTAAAAGTTTGGAAACTGCGTTACGCACACGCACAATAAATGTTACCAGTAATAATAATTATACTAATAACCATAATAATAATTATAAATGTACTAAACGTGAAGTGAAATTTTGATGCGCGAAACAGAGTATTAAAAAATATTTCATTTAATGACCGTTATTTCTTCAATAGTCAACTTCGCAAATATTTTGTATACAAAAGTTTCGTTCAATAGGTTGCTTAATCTTTTTAAGTTGAAAATAATTATAAGAATAATTTTCAATTTAATTAATATTTATGGACTTTTTTTCCTATCAAAACTGTGACTTTTTTCCTGTGACTTTCTTTCCGTTTACTGTTGTTGCTGCTGTGGAAATAGTCTTAACTAAGTCTTTAAATTGGTTAACTACTTGTTACACAAGTCGGGTTTTTTGCTTATATATAGATCAGGAATACAAAACGTAATCGTTCCACAACCTTGTCTTATAGTACAACCTTCTGTTTTTGACCGTTTCGCGTTATTATCATACGACGACTTTTAAGGTACTTGAATTTCTAGTATCGCCATCTAGTGACGAGATGGTGACAAGATGGCGGACATCCATAAGTGCATTTTTTACAGGGTAAATTCCATGCAGAAACTTAACCACTGAAAATATAATTAAGAAATAGATTATTGCGAGCGGGCTTTATGGGAATTAGAACATGGTCAGACCTTATATTTGTCAATATTTTATACCGAGCGATAGCGAGGTATAAAATGAAGACAAATATATGGTCTGACCATGTTCTAATTCCCATAAAGCCCGCTCGCAATAATCTATTTCGATTCTTATATGTCTAACAAATGTTTTAAAATTTCGAAGCGGTTCTAAGAGGATGCTTTCAGTGGTAATATTGTTTTTTGAAACTGATACGATATATCACAAAACAGTATGTTAAAGCAAATAAAATTGACATAAACTTTTTTTCTCGTCATTTTATTGAATGTACGTACCTTTTAAACAAAAATATTGAGAAATCTTAACGAAATTGCGTCGTTCCAGTTTGAAATTTTCAGTTCAGCGTAATATGACGTTGGAATTCTAATTATGACGTCATATTGATTCGAATGTAGAATTGTTAAAAAAATAATGTATCGGGAGTAGTTTAAATCATATAAATCTCAGAATTTAGACTAAAAATAACTAAATTATAAACAATAACGATAATTATGGATAACACATAACAAACGGCATTTGTAAGTCAGTTTTTATATTTACACAAAACACGCAGTTTACGCATGTGCGAACTAAACTTATTGGAATTTTGACACGGCTTTGTTTACATAGCTAAAGCAGGACGTCATATTAGAATAAAACATCAAGAGACAAATGTGTTTCTTTTTAGTTGAAGAATAACATATCACATTTTTATTTTTTCGCGAAGTTTCCCTTTAAGGTGTTAAAATCACCATATCTACGGATATGAACGTATTTAACTTATAGTATTCTTGGATAGTCTCACGTCATCCCCTTTTATAATCTTTATAATGACAATATTTAACAATGTAGGATAGTAAGTCAAAAATAAACATATAAAACATCAAGTCAGTAGTAAACGTGTTAACATTCTCAAAGATGTTTGTTTCTTTTCTTGAAGAAAACTTGTTAAAAAAAAATAATGGAAGATCGTTTTATTATTGGCACAACTAGTCGGGCCAGCTACTGGGCATGTATACTGGTCCGAAGACTACATTTACTAGAAAATGTCATTCAGTCATGCATTATGTGGTCTAGTTTACATACAGGTCAGATAAAAGTCAATGTCAAACCCTGTATATCAGTCAATACTTACTTTTTTAATTTAACATTCCAATCATACAGACTGTCATTGACTAGTTCTACAGAATAAATACCTGAAAAAATGCTTATACTTTAGTGGTTTGGCATTACAAATAAACATAGATATAGTATGAACAAATATTGAAATACAAACTTGTCAAATATATATTTTATCCTAGTTTTTGAATACCTGGTCACTGAAGCATTATAAAGACACTGCAAAGGAACCACATTTCTAAATAAATTTCACCCAAAATTGTAATTAACAAGAGATTCCAAGGAGCCTGTAATCACTCAAAGGTAATGAAAGACTTCAAGCTATTTTTTTTTCTGTAATTTACAATTTCAGTCTTGTTGTTATCACTTTTAAGTTACTGGGAAAAAAGTAACATTTCTAAAAAAAATTTTATTAAGTAACTCCTGCAGGATGCCATCAGACAATTTTGAAAAATTAAATAATTTGTAGGCCTTGTCCTGTAGGTTAATTTAGTAATTTACAGTTTTACTCTGTGTTATAGACTTTAATTTATAACATTAAAACTTGTTATTTTGTTCGAATTCGTCATGAAAGGGCAATAACCCCTATAAAGAATCATCTGACAATTATGGACTAAGTAATGTCTTGTTGACCATTTGTACAGTTACACTTTAGATGATATGGCGTTTAAGTTACAAGGCAAAAACTCCTGTCAGGAGACATGGGACAATTTTCAGACAGTAAAATGATTCTTCTGATTATTTTTGCTGTTTACAATTTTTAATTTTTAGGGCAAAAATTTGTAATTTTGTCTAAAATCATCATTAAACGGCAATAACTTCTATAAGAGGTCATCTGACAATTTCAGGCCAATTAAGTGAATTGTATTGCTGATCATGTTTGCTATTAACAGTTTCACTCTAGCTGTTCTAGTGTTCTAGTTTTTTGGTTACAGAACAAAACATAAAATTTCATAAAAATCATCATTAAAGAGCAATAACTCCTAGGAGTGGTCAACAATTTTGGAACAACAAAGTGTTTTGTAGACATGGTCTTGATGAATATTTAAGCATTTACAATGTTAATCTTCCTCTTATAATTTTCAGGTTACTTTGTACAAACTTAAAACTGTCAAAATAGTAATTAAAGGGCAATCAGTCTAGTAAGTAGACAGCTTTGGAGTAATAGGAACATCTGTTGTGCTTAATGTGCTGATCAATTTGAGGTAACATTTTTTTTCATATGCTATTATAATTTTAAGATATTGACCAAAAAGGAGTGGTGACGCCGAAGCTCCATTTTTCATAACAGTGGCCAACTTTGTCCATTGGTAACACCCTTGATACAGATTTTCAACTACCGTAAAACGGTGCGTATAGTCCGCATTTACGTATTGTCCGCACCCCTTTCTTGGACCAGAAAATTGCGGAAAAATTCTTATATGCATGTACAATCCGCACGTACAAGTTTTTACAAAACGCGTCATGATGAAGACATCCGAGTCCGACTTGGGCGCGCTTTTTAAAAAGTTTTTACTGTAATATGTAATTTATTCTCTTCTAAAATATCATTAATGTTTATCGTTTTATTTATTACGATTGTAATAAATAAAATTAAAAAATAGTGCATTGTCATATCGTCTATGTTGATCATTGTTAAACGAATGTTCACACATTTCGAAACCAAACCGATTTGTCAACTTTCATTTATCAACGTCAACAAAGAAAAGAAAAAAGATAATACGTTTTATTTCAATCCCTCAAAGATTGCAATCAAAACATCGATCTTCTGCAACGTAGTGTAACGTTACATAACGACGCCATTTGCATTTTACGCAAAGCTGGTTTAAACATCCTCTATTTTCGTATCCGTTTCAATTTTTATTCGTCATATATAATTAAAATCATAAATAAAAATAATTTAAGTAAAATTAATATCATTACAAAGTATACATAATGAAAGTTTATAAAAGAATCACGTTAGAATAGTACGAAAATACCGCATCTAACACAACAACAAAATGGCGACCGCCAGTGACAACAATCAACGGGGCGAAAAAAACTCTACCGAGTTTGTATTTACGTATAATCCGCACCATTCCTTTCCGACTTAAATTAAAAGAAAAAAACTGCGGACAATACGACACTTTTTACGGTAGGTATCCTATGCATGATTGTGTTTGAATTTTGAAAAAAAATTGCAAAGTAGTTTCATAGGATAAGATTTTTTTAAAAGTTAAAGATGGACACAAAGTGACGAGTAAAGCTCACCTGGACCTTTAAGTAAACATCTGTGCTAACAACACAAGTTTTACTTACGAAAAATTAAACTACCAAACATAGTTTCAGTATGAAAGAATGTACAGTGCTGGCGTGTGAGTATTCGGTTGTGTGCACCATTTTCACTTCTAATGTTAAAGTGAATTGCATGATAACTGCTGCTATTTAATGTCTGTAATGGCTATTATAGAAAAAACTAGAGAACAGTGAGATGGTACCCATCTCTGTGGGGCCCGCTAACCTTGAGGTCAAGGTCAAAGGTCATCAACCATGATATGCAACACATCGCCTTGGTCTTATCTACCCACATACCAAATATTAAAAGCCTACCTCAAAATAAAAAAAAGCGACAGCTCAGACACGATTAGTTTCGGACGGATGGACGTACAGACTGATCACTATAGGGCGTCCGCTACAAAGTGGCGGGGCCCTAATAATATTGGCAGCGAAAAATATTACTACAGTGAAACCTGTCTAAACCGACCATCATCGGGACCAGAAAAAATGGCCGGTTTGGGCAGTGAATCGGTTTATTAAGGTGTTTGAAAAATTTAATTGGGTCGGGGTTTCATTCAACAAATAATGCATTGATGGATAATACCAATTGACTGTTATGTTATCAACCTGGTAGATTTTAACACTGATTTTTAATTTTAGTTAAGACGTCTACTTTGTTGCTTTGTTTTGTAAACAAAGTTTTTATTTACGAACAGTTTTAGTTACACTATTCATTTATAAAAAGCGCCAATAGTTGTGTTTCTTCGTCTCCTGATGATGGTGTCCTCGGTCATAGTTTTCAGTTCTTGTAATTTATTTTAATAATGACAGTCCTTAGCGTTTGCAAAAGTTAATTATTTGATCCAGCGTTTTCAACATATCCGCGTGTCATATCAGCTCCGAACGGTCGGCAACGATTTTTCAATTTTATCAAAATTCTCAAAGTTCAATTCCCACTAATCATAATCCTGAGCTAACGCTCAACTGCGCAAGCGGAATAACGTCATCCGGATCATCTTCATCCTCATTCGTTATCTCTGTGGGGGCCAGCAAGGAAAATCTTGCCTGAGAAAACACTTTTGAATAGTGTAGTCTGAAATTTCATTCCAGGATTTAACGATCCCATTTAACAAAACTGGAAAACTCTAATTTAATTTTATCAATTAAAACAGTTCACCCTATTATTTATACGTAGGTTAAATCGATGTAAGTGTGCAATTAATTGCACTTCAGGCACCCCAAGTTCCAACAATTATTGTTAAATAGTTGTGTAAACAAAGACACATGGCTTTGCGTTGGAGATTTTTAATCAAGCCGCTTTTATGAGGGTTTTTATAGTAGCAAATTGTGTAATGGGGATTAACTTTTACTCCGGTGTTCGGAATACACAGTGGGCCCGTATAGTAAGGTATTTTTACTTAAGAAATTGAAAACAAAACTTTGGGACCGAACTTTTTGATCGGTATAGACAGGATTCCGGTTTAGTGAGGGGTCGGTTTTTAGAGGTTTGACTGTACATAGAAAATGTATGGTTGCTTGGTGAATAATTTTTTAAATTAAATTCTTAATTACCAAACTCACATGCATTTTTTCATTAATACATAATAAATAATTTGTTTATATTTGCCCAAATAAAATTTAAGGTGTGCTAATATGCTTTTTTCGTGAGATATTTCCTTTCTTCCATAGTCTGCATTGAACTGCCTATTTCAATTGTTCCATTAGAAATTAGAAATGTTACGAACAAATAATATTTTTATCCAACTAAAAAGCAAACAAAATAATACCTTTTTTATAACTATCTGACCTATATATATCTCTAAGTTCCTTCATTAATCTGTCTGTTGCTAGAACTGACCCACTAACAGATCCCTGAAAATCATAAGTATGGAGTTAACAATTCTAGTCAATACAGCAGTTGGGATTCTTTTTCCATAAATGTTATGGTTTTACAGATATACAAACACACAAAAACTTTCTGCAAAAAAAAAACAATTCTGATTGACGAATGGGATTTTTCAAGAGTAGTGTCCCCTGAAAAATACTCATCTTTAAAGAGTTTTATTTATGTCTAGAGCTAATAATAAATAATAGTGTGATGCCATATTCTGTTACTTTTTATCACTGTTAAAACAATACTTAAATGATAATTCTAATATGACGTGCTTTAAAGGCCTTGAGACCACAACTGAGGTAAAAAAATGATTTATCTATGAGCAACACGCGCTGAGGAGGGCGTGTTTTAAATGGCTGTTCCAATTACAAAAGTGTAACTACCACGGGAAAGCTATTGCGCATGACGTATAAATCTTATAAATAGCGATAACATTATCCGTTGCAATATATTGTGTGTTACATTGACTGAACAGCCACTTTATGGCAGAAATGATGTTTTCTATAGGTATGAAAATATTATTAATGTACCGTAATTGTCTAATTAGAATAGAAATTAATCACGGAGGCTGTGATTTATCATTGTTTTACAATGGGATGACCATTTATGTCGTTATTTTATCCCTCTCTGTCGCTCGGGATAAAATAATACAACATTAATGGTCACCCACATTGTAAAACAGTGATAAACCACAGCCTGCGTGAATTATTTCTTAAATAAACATATATTTTGAAACCACACCTACTGTATCTATCGGCCCTTATTAAACAAGAGAGAAGACATCTTTTTTTGTTTAACCCTTGCAATCAAAAACATAAAATAATCACTAACTTAATCACAACCGGCTATGAACAATGTCATTCAAATTTTTATGTATAATCAAGAGGTAAACATCTATTATTTTCATGATTTTATTCATTTTGTATTGTCCCACAAAATATTAAAAAACATTTTTATCAACATTATTACTCCATATACTAATTATATTTATAGAAGCTGTAAAGGAATTTTTTGTCATTATCATGAATATGAAAAGATTTTTAAAATCTGGCAGGCACAATTCTATGTGTGAAAAATAAATTCTTTAATATGGAAATTACAGATAACATGCATATGCATGACCAATTCTCAAATAAGAAAAATACCACGCACAATACACACAGGAATATAGCAAAATGATGTTTACAAGTGGTCCTTTAAAAGAAGGTGCAGGTCTTGCTCTGGTCTGTTAAAAATTACCTAATGTCATAATATTCATTGATGATACACGAGTACAAGATTGGCCATTAAAGATGAGTATATGTTACAATAAATTTTGATGGCATGGTGGCTACTTCTATGCTCAGGTGGCAGATAGGAGATGCTTTTCGTTAGGTGGGGGGTTGTCACAATACTGCCTGGCACTGACCATAGTGTGCCTAATGTATGGAGATTTCCCCACTACTTGCATGTTCACTAAACTCTCCTTATTTTCCAGAGGCAGTCAAAATTTTGTGTGTATTGATTCATCCACTGACAGTTTACCATATTCCAACTATATTTGTATATTAACCAGTGTATCTTTAAATTGCTGTTGCATTCTTGCTCTAGCAATAAACACTAGACAAAGTCGATCTAGCGATCACTAATACCCCCGCATTTTGTAACAATTTCTAACGTTTTTCGTGGACTGTGACCTTGAAATTTGATAGATTTCCACCAAAATCAATAGGCTTCTTACCAACAAAATATATAACAATATTATACAGTTTCATTAAAATCGGATGCAAACTTTTTGAGTTATCGTCCGGAAACAACTTTTTTGTAAAAATTTCTAACGTTTTTCGTGGACTGTGACCTTGAAATTTAACCCATTTCCCCCAAAATCAAAAGGCTTTTTACAAACCTGATATATAACAATATCCCAAAGTTTCATTCAAATTGAATGCAAACTTTTGAGTTATTGTCCGGAAACAACTTTTTTGTAAAAATTTCTAACGTTTTTCGTGGACTGTGACCTTGACATTTGATGTATTTCCCCCAAAATCAATAGGCTTCTTACCAAACTGATATATGACAATATCCCAAAGTTTCATTCAAATCAGATGTAAACTTTTTGAGTTATTGTCCGGAAACAACTTTTTTGTTAAAATTTCCAACGTTTTTCGTGGACTGTGACCTTGAAATTTGACAGATTTCCCCCAAAATCAATAGGCTTCTTACCAACCTGATACATAACAATATCCCAAAGTTTCATTCAAATCGGATGTAAACTTATTGAATTATCATCCGGAAACCAAATGTGGACGGATGAACGGACGACGGAAGGACGGACGGACGGACGGACGGACATGAGGACCACTATATACCCCCGACTCTGTCGAGCGGGGGTATAAAAAACATTTATCATAATAACAATACAAATATTAACCTGTAAATAATCTTTTCGTTGATTTTGTTTTAACTTTTCTAAGATAATTATATTTTCTGTGTCTATACCATCTACATTTTCTTTAAACTTGCTTTCACTGAAATGGACAAATAGATTTTAGTAATGTACTAAACACACATAAAGTTCTATATCTAGTCCTATGTTAACTGTGAATGTATACATACTGGTTTCTAATGGCATAAAAGAATTTAAAAAATAAAATCAATATGCACTGATGCCTAGAATCAACAGGTGTATAAAAATATATTGTTTACAGTGACTATAACACGAACTTAATAAGACATATTTATGAATAAACATTTACCACTATATATTTGGTAAATAAAATCTGAACAGTGCATGATCATGATGTCCAATCATTAGACCAACACCTTTATGGCCATATGGCTAGCACTCCTCATATACCTATGACCGTTTACAATAATCTAGGCATAATAAAAAGTGATGAGAATGTCTGTCATTTTTATACAAACAACATACATGTGTATATATGAAATTTACAGGGATTCACTATTAAGTGACATTGCCAAACAAAAAATGTGAAATAAGCACTTTGCAACAAAAATATTACCAGGAAGACATATTCATGCCTTAAAATTTGTTATTTTAAATGGTATCCTGTTTTATGCAACACAGTAACCGAAAAGGCAAGACTAGTATCAAATCTAGATAATATCTATTGATAACCTATTAATTACATTGTAGTCCATTAGTTTATTGTAAAAAGTGATCTTTTTTAGATTTTGAAAGGCAGCATTATGCTTATTATAACAGTACATGGTTATTATATTCTATAATATATTATATTATACTCTATTGAAGCAATGCCTTTTATATTAAAAATCTTGATTGGTATTTGGAAAACTTTGATTCATTACACATATGTAATTAAAATAATGATAATAAATTTATAATAAAATTTGCAAATGTTAGTAATTTTCTATAAAGATACAGTTTTCTAACAGATACAAAGTAAATACATAGACAGACCTTTGCGAAGAAAATGTCTACTTGGTAAATATGTTATGAAGAAATGTATTTATAAACAATTTCAAATTATATTACTATTGTAAGGAATTAGTTCAAAATACTTCAGTATTGTTGTTGCAAATCAAAAATTAAATTGAAGAGAGATTATATACTCTCTAGTTTTCAAGCAGGGGTATAAATTACTCCTATAAGATCATAAAAAACAGTCATAACGCATTTGACAAATATTTACACTTTAGTTGCAATTAAACTTAACTTTAGTATCCATTGTTGTTACCTCTCCCACACACAAATTTTGATATTGTTATTTATTGAACAATTTGATCATTATGTATATCATTATTTAAAGAGGTCAACAGATGGCAACGTAATTACCCCAAATTGAACCGTTTTTCATATTTTACTCTTGTAAATATGGTATAAAATTTATTTTCTCATAAATGTCCAGTTGCCATCGAATGTGCCTCATAATAATCCCATTTTCTTACCATTATTAAGTGATCTAGAAGCAGTCTTACTTCAAAATATAGCATATCAAATATCAGGTGTTACATGAATACTGAGTAAAAATCTAAAATAACACAACTTTTGAAAACATTTCCACAGTCTGGATGAAAACAGGTACCTACAGAGGGAACAACGTGTTTTTTATAAGAAACACTAACCCACCATGGAAGTTAATCCTTTCCTCTATCACCCACCATGGTATATCCACACCTACTATCGTGGTTAAGGATCTTCTCAGGTAATCTTACCACAGTGGATGCATATGAGGGAGTTCAGTCTACCATGGCATGTCGCCACAGGGGTCCGGCCACGATATCTCCGCTGTGGTCAATGACAACATAAACGTTGTCATTTAATTGATTGCGGGTTTAAACATCGTTACCAGAATGAAAAGACAACATTTTAAAACAGTGCTTAAGAATAATTTGCACATTCATTTTATTTGTTGATGATCAATAATGATTTAATGTGCTGGTAGAATTGAAGATCGAATATTTGTTCAACCGGATGCATGTGTTATGCATTTAATATTACCCTGAACAAGTTCGGTAAATTATCCGGATTTGAATTTTTTAGTGTATTACAACATCTAACGAATCGTCCTGAAGTTGTACGCAAACTATCTTTAATCAATTATAAATCCTCTTCGACAGAAAACAGGCAGTTGAGCAGCGATCTTTTTCTTTATTTGGTATTTAAAACCAGAGTTGTTTTAACAAACACGGACTAAAGTTTACATCACGTATCGTTATATAAAACTCGTTAACAGGATGGGATACAAAAAATAAATTACTAAAATGAAGCCAACATGCAGCAAGGATAATAAATATGTGAAAAGTTTATAAACGTGAATTGCCACATTAAATATAGTTTAACTACGATATGGTACAGGCGCCCGTTTCACAAGGTTGAATGAAGTCTTACGTACGCACAATTCTAAATACACATTTACCTTGGACAATGGCGTTTTAAACTATAACAATTAATAAAACAGGTTTATATAAAAAAAGTAGTGATGTGCTTCTGAGCTAGATATACCCTACGCAAAACTGACAATTTTTCAAATCGACGCAGACGTGTTATTTGTATAAAGTTCCGTTAAAATTAACTCGCAGTTTCAGTGTTTTTGCATGACATAGTATTTATTGGGATGAATGTTCTCGAGATCAGACCCCTTTAAGACTTGCCTTAGTTCTCTAAATACAAATACTAGTCTTAATTTTTTGTTGTATTGTGGTACATTGATCAAACAATAAAATATGCATAGTTTCTTACGTCTGTTATAACATTAACAAAACAAATCGGAATAAAATTATTTTTAAAGACAAAAGAACTGATTTGTCCACACTCATATAAATATAAAATAATTGCCCGAATTTACTCAACAGCATGTTTGTTTATTTGTTTTGTTCTTTTTTTCTACTTTGTTTGCGGACATAGGGTCTTGTCGTAATATAATAGAAATTATAAGGATGCTACTAAAGTCTTTTCTACAACAAAAGTTGATGATGTGTCAGGCTTTTAACACTGAAACGACTATTAAGGTTGATTCTATATCACGATTGTACTTTTAACACATGTGGTTCAACACCAAATACAAATTGAGTATAAAATCATTCATGGAACGATATATTCTGCGACATTAATATTAAGTGATAATTTCGAAAATTTGAAAAATCAAAATGTAGCATTTTAAGTCGTATTGATTTTAAAGTTTTTCAAACGAATTTCTTTACAAGTCTCGCATTTATTGTGTAATGTGCTATTTTACCGCTAAAAATGTGAAGCCGCGTGTTCACCTGTTAATTATAAATTATACAATACACAAGTTTATTGAAATGTTTGACAGCACGTGCTTGATTAAATGAAGACTGGACAATACTTAGATAATCGATCGATTTAAGGTGTGACACAATTTACATCCGGTAAAAGTTCAAACGGTTGGAACATTAATCAGAGGCGCTGACAGGGAAATTTTGACGATAGAACAGCAAAGATTTTGACAATTTTAAGGCCAAAATGCGGTCTTCTAACCTTTTAGAACACGTTAATGGAATAATTGTCAATCTAAATCAGTGACAATAAACTTCAAGGTATTCTCGTATAATGAATAGATTAGCAAGAACGCAGATTAATTTTGTTGTCAAACAAACGTATTAAAACGGCATATTTTAACACAAATCTCTAAATTAAATCGCAACATTTTAATTTTTTCACTGTGTAAGCATGAAGGAAATTGAAAATCCACCGTGGTCAACACAGTGGGTCACTATATGTAGTGGACATAACATGATGTACTGCAGAATACCACCGTGGCGTATGGTGGTGAATTTCTGAATGAAAAAAACCATGAACACTGTATATAGTGGGCAATATAAAAAACACGTCACGTCTGTATTTTGTACCACTTTATCTAAATAGATAAAGAGAATCAAACAAAAATATGATCACTGCTAAAATATTAATGTTAAATAAAGATTTAATCAATTAGCCAATATGATTTTCATATAAATAAGGACTATTGTTAGTGGCCATTAGATTTAATGACTTGACAGTCAATTGTTGACTATTTACCTAAGTAGCATATGGAGTTGATAATTTTATTCACCACTGATAGGCAATTACTTTTATTAGATAAATATTGATAAATTGGAATAATCAGAGAGAGTTAATTAGAAAACAATTCAGCTGGTCAGCATCAATTCTGAGTTAATCTTAAATAATATACCAATACATCATGTTGCATTTAAAATCCATGAACTGAAAAAACTACATATGGGATTAAGATTAAAATTGAACTCTATCTTCATTTTAGTTATATGTTTTAACAAAATCTGTTAACATGTTTTCAATTATTATTTGGAAACTGCCAATTGCTTACCAAACAGAATTTTAAATTGGCCTAATTTAAAATTGGACTATGCTGAAAATTTGATCATTTTATAGTACTGCTTTATAACTTATCATATTTACTGTTCAGTTCTCATGGGGCATATCCAAACTTTATTTTTTTGCCCAAAAAAGATCACAGAAACAATTTCATTTAAAATATTGTTTTCAAATGCCCATGAAACATGAGAATGTAATTGCAACTATGGATTGTAACTATTTACTTGATCTGGCCTCAGTTTCATAAAACTTCTCAAGTTGAGATTTTCCTCAATTCCTTGAGTTTTTCCTCAAATTTGAATTTTCCAGCAATCTGATTGGCCAATATTTGAGTTGAGGATGAGTTGAGGAAATTCTCACATTTGAGATGTTTTATGAAACCGGGCCCTGACAGGTGTGACAAATATTTATTAAGTGCAAGTTTCAAAAATTATTAACCACAAATGCAAAAATATGAATTCTAACAAAAAAATGTTGTAGCAAAAATGTAAATTGTGTTTTATTCATCTTATTTTCATTGGTGCATTAGAAAAATTAAAATATTTAAAGGAAACAGATGTGTATACAAAGAGAATATAAATAACTACTGATGTGTGTCATCTTCCATTGCCATGAACTCTTCATCATCGTCTTCATCTGAACTCTCATGAGGCTTTAATACTGATTCCTGAAAGAAGAGAATATGATTGGTTCTTTACATGTATTGTTTCTTAATTTTGTATATTGCATTTAAATGTGAATCAATATAGTAACAACATAGATACTGATTGCACTGACATCAATTTAATGTATGTTTCATTCAATTTCTGCAATCAGCTGATTGTTGTAAAGACCATCATGTGACCTAAAATTACATTCATCAAAATTATGCCATCCTGCAAGGAGTTTTGAACTTATCAAACGCATTACCTACATTTGATTCGATTTGTTCAATTTTGTCAACTGCTTGTACATAGTGAAAGGTTTTTGTATTACTATAAGACATTAACATCACTTACAACATGATCAATATTGTTTACTTCTTTGTAATTCTGGTACTTTCAAAGAAGGTGCCAAATAAACCAAATTACTACAACTAAAATTATATAAAAGTTTACACTTCAGTTCATAAACAAAGCTTCCTGTATTATAACAACAAATCATTGAGAAAAAAAGATAAAGAATAAAATAAGTGTCTTTGTGGTACACAATATACATACAGGTACCTTTTCCTTTTCTACAACTGGTGGTCCACCAAGCAACCCAATTGAGTCAGGAATTGGCATATTATATGTTGCACACAGTTCTTTTAACAGTATCTTTACTTGATTAATAATCTAAAAAATTTGTTCAAATATTTATTAACCTGAGATGACTTATTGCTATAAATGTACCTGTATTACTTATACTAGCATGTACATGTATATTGAAACAAACACAAGTTCAGTATTACAACTTATGATGATCATGAATGGGTCAACAACCATGTGCACCTAATTCCACATGTTTACTATTTCAGACACAAACGAGTGAATAAATGATTTAAATTTTTTATTGAGGAAAATATATCTTTTGAAAATGGTCATTATATAAACTTTCCTTATGTTGAAAATCTGTGCTTGGCATTGGGTCATGCATTTTACAAAATTTGTCTGATAAAACAAATTGTTGCTTTTATTGAGTCTTTTAACATTTTTGTGCCAGAGAGCTTTGTGATCAAGACTACAAAATTGCAGGTTGTCTGCATATTTTAGGAATCATGAATGAGATTGCAAGGAACTTACTCCATTATTGTTTGGTGCTGAATCCCCTAATCTTTCAATGGCAGAGCTTACGTTCTGATCTTCATCTTCACTGAACCATATAGGAGGTGACTGAGGATAAGTTTCCTGAAATATAAAAATGGTGTACATGTAATTGAAATATTGTTGAATTAGGTTCAAGCGCCACTGATGTGTCTTGATTACACTAAATACATAAATATTATAAAATTTTCCTCATTTATGCAGCAATATTCCAGCTTCTTGTGCATACAGTGTAAAAATTTCTCAATTGATTAAGAATGCAAGAGCTTGCAGTGAATATACTGATTTTTGCTAATGTCACTTGTTTCTTCGAAATAAACTTATAAACCAATGTTACAAGAAAAAACGACTTGTCTGTGCCTATAATATGTTTTATTATCGCTATTTTGTAGTATTTTCCTTTGATCTTTGTGTGCGGTATTATTCCATCTCACTCTACTAGCTTGTGATGGGCCCATCTCATCTTGCTGTCAAAGACGTCGCTAAGTAAACACTGTGATGTCACAATGTTACAAAACAGCGATAAACAGATTATTTATAGATTTCGAGCATTTTCTCGTCATCTCATCTCAGAGCTGTCGCCCTTCCATGAGATATGGACGAGAAAGCGCATCTCGTTTCAGAAAACTTAAATAATCTATAACTATCGATACCACTTCCTTGTCATAAAATATTCAATCACCTTTGAAAATATGGATAATTTTCCAAATTGAATTTAGTGTACCATGAATGTGATACAATGATTGTTTGATACACCTTAACTTACTAGTGCCTACATTTTTACATACATGTATGACACTAGTACCCACCTATTTTAATCAACTAACCAACTCACATACTCGTAATGGAAGCGGTATACGTAGGGTTTAAGACCCGATTTAACCCACCATTTCTTTTGAAATGCCTGTACAAAGTCGTGGCTAATAATATATTTGGGGTTGTTGGTTCTGGAGTTTGTTAGGTTTTTGACAGTTTCCTCTAGATCTTTGTTCTGTATTTTGTTATTACTTGCATTTACATCCAGCTTCAATTTACATTTTTCATAAAATAATTTTAAAAATACGATTCGGACCAAATAAAAAAAAAGAAAAATAGATGGTTTCCAGACATGTGCACTATTAATTAATAAATTACTAAAATGAAAGAAGCTGCATTTGTGCTGGCAAAGCTAGCTCTCTGACTTTCAGGATTGCAATAAATGGAATAAATTCATTGTAAAATTTATGTTGTTCAATTATGCAAGATGTTAATCTTTAAATTAATTTGAAATATATACAAATGGACAGATATGTTAGTAGTATTTCAGGGGATCACCACAGTGACACTCAAAAAAAGTAGGGAGAAGTGACTTCTCCCTGGCAACCAAACAGGGAGAAGTGAGGCCCTGATAGGAGACTTCATGGTGACACTAGGGACCATACAAATAATTAATTTCACAGTCATTACATACCTTTTCCTTTTATTTACATCAATTTTTTTTATAATCATGGATTTTCAGGA
This sequence comes from Limnoperna fortunei, assembly GCA_944474755.1. NCBI lineage: Eukaryota > Metazoa > Mollusca > Bivalvia > Mytilida > Modiolidae > Limnoperna > Limnoperna fortunei. Next base: position 17,112,774 of record OX104116.1, on the reverse strand, counting down.
TTATTTCTCTTGTGTTTTTAAACCATAGCACACTTGGATTCAGCTTTTTTTTCCATTATTATTCCTGATATGCCATAACATCAAACAGTACATACATTTATATCTTTATTATTATGTCAATGGCAGCTCATGTATTTATCAAAGAAAACTATTGAAATATTATAAACTTTGAAAAAACTTCCAAGTTTGAAACCAATTAAAAGTGTTTGTTTATCAAACGATTACGATTTCTCAAAATAGGCTGTTAGAACTTTGTTCGTTCTTCACTTCCGGTAATTATGTGTATCCGGAAAAATAAACAAATGACGCATAATCTATTTGAAACACATAAATCATTTCACAAATTGTTAAATACGCAAATTCTTTCCTGTTTTTATTGGAATTACACATTTACTGATAAGTGGTAGTTTGGGGGAATTATGTGGACTAGATATACCAGTAAATGTTTCTTCTGTGAACCATCTGGCCACTTAAGGGAAATAACGACTTCAACTTCTCTTTTGAGGAGCATATGCCAAGTGTTGTAAGCCTTCTAGGCATATAAATTTTATATTGTTCAGAAAATGGGACTGATCTTATGTAACAGATCTTAGATGACTTTATCTTCTAAAGGTGGTACAATCTGAAATATGGTATCATTCATATTGTTATTTACACATCTATACCAAAAGGTCACATCCCATGGTGCGTGTTTTCACCAGAATTTTGGATAGCATCACATTTGGAATGCATCATCTGTCAACCATATTACACTGTTTTTGTGTGTTTTTATAAGTGTGCTGTTGTATAGATGTGGGTGTATACATTTTGTTAAATATTTTTTATTTTCAAGATGCTAAATATATACCAGGGCTCACTACACTGGGCAAAACGGGCGAAAAAGTCGCCCTCTTCGGACCTGAAGTCTCCCTAATGCGCCTCAAAAGCGAAGTCGAACTGTCATTTCCCTTAAGTCGCCCGATGGTTCACATAAGATACTTGTAAATCTGGTCTAAATAGTTCACCCAGACTACCAATTTATCAGTAAGTGTTTAACTCCAATAAAACGGCAAACAACATGCGTATTTAACATATTTTCAAACAATTTATGTCTTTCAAATGTATAACGCGCCATTTGTTTATTTACCGGATGTGACTAATTACCGGAAGTGAACAACAAAGAAAAGTAATGTACAACGGCCCATAATGAAAAATCATAATTTTTTTTATAAACACACTTTTTTAATTGGTTTCAATCTTCAGTTCTTTCAAAGTGTATTGTACTTTAACAATATTATGATACAAGAACTCATGAATGAAATTTATGTCTACACATATACAAATATTTTTGTTGATCTATTTTTATTTGTGAATACCTTGTACTGCTACAAGTACTGAAGTAGATAGAAAAATTTTCCCTATATCTGGTGTTTTTTTTCATTGATTCAGGAATTGCTATAGTTTTGTGTGTTTTATGTATTATTGTCATTGTTCATTCTTTTCTCTGGGACATGTAATGTCCATGTTTATCTTCTGTGCTCGGAAGCAGTAAATCATGGTCTCTGTTAAAGTCATCTACTATAAATACTACTATACCAGGGCTCACGATGGGTCAAAATTATAGGGAGAAGTCACTTCTCTTTTGTAGGGCTGACAGGGAGAAGTGAGGATAGAACAGGGAGAAGTGGGTGGACAACACGGAGAAGTTGCATTATATGTCGCGAAAGCGTCCTATTTTGTTTGTTTTTTTAATATGTGTTAATTTGGCATTTGAATTTTTTATTGTTACATGTTCAATTTATTGAGGATAAAGTAAAAGATTTGATTAACTATTATCACACATTTTCATTAATACATGTATTAAACATAACAATAAAACTAGAGGCTCCCAGGAGCCTGTAATCGCTCACCTGGAATCCAAATGACTTTAACTATATTAAAATTTTTGAAATTAACAGTTTCAGTCTAGTTGTTATAGCTTTTAAGTTACTGTGCAAAAACTAAACATTTCTTCAAAAAATTTGTTAAATACAATAACTCCTATAAGGTGCCATCCACAATTTCTGAAAATTAAATGGTTTTTAGGCATTGTCCTTTAGGGTACTTTAGAAATTTACAGTTTTACTCTACTAATAGGTGTGTTATAGACTAATTTATAATTAAAAAACTGTTCATATGTCCAAATTCATAATGAAAGGGCAATAACTCCTATAAAAAGTCATCTTGCAATTTTTGGACTAAGCAATCATTTGTAGGGCTTCTATTGCTGATCATTTGTGCAATTTACAGTTTTAATCTAGCTACTATAGTTTTCAAGTTACATGACAAAAATGGAAAATTTCTTAACAAAATTGTCATTTAAGGGCAATAACCCCTATAAGGAGTCATCTGACAATTTCAGACCAATTAAATGAATTGTAGGGCTTTTTTGCTGATCATTTTTGCAATTTATTATTTCACTCTAGCTGCTATGGTTTTTAAGTTACAGGACAAAAACGGAAAATTTCATAAAAAATTGCAATTTAAGGGCAATAACTCCTATAAGGAGTCATCTGACAATTTCAGACCAATCAAGTGAATTGTAGGGTCTTTATTGCTGATCATTTGTGCAATTTACAGTTTCAATCTAGCTGCTATAGTTTTCAAGTTACAGGACAAAAACGGAAAATTTCATAAAAAATTGCCATTTAAGGGCAATAACTCCTATAAGGAGTCATCTGACAATTTCAGACTAATACAGTGAATTGTAGGGCTTGTATTGTTGATCATTTTTGCTATTTACAGTTTTACTCTAGCTGTTATAGTTTTAAAGTTACAGGACAAAAACGGAAAATTTCATAAAAAATTACCATTTAAGGGCAATAACTCATATAAGGAGTCATCTGACAATTTCAGACCAATCAAGTGAATTGTAGGGTCTTTATTGCTGATCATTTGTGCAATTTACAGTTTCAATCTAGCTGCTATAGTTTTCAAGTTACAGGACAAAAACGGAAAATTTCATAAAAAATTGCCATTTAAGGGCAATAACTCCTATAAGGAGTCATCTGACAATTTCAGACTAATACAGTGAATTGTAGGGCTTGTATTGTTGATCATTTTTGCTATTTACAGTTTTACTCTAGCTGTTATAGTTTTAAAGTTACAGGACAAAAACGGAAAATTTCATAAAAAATTACCATTTAAGGGCAATAACTCATATAAGGAGTCATCTGACAATTTCAGACCAATCAAGTGAATTGTAGGGTCTTTATTGCTGATCATTTGTGCAATTTACAGTTTCAATCTAGCTGCTATAGTTTTCAAGTTACAGGACAAAAACGGAAAATTTCATAAAAAATTGCCATTTAAGGGCAATAACTCCTATAAGGAGTCATCTGACAATTTCAGACTAATACAGTGAATTGTAGGGCTTGTATTGTTGATCATTTTTGCTATTTACAGTTTTACTCTAGCTGTTATAGTTTTAAAGTTACAGGACAAAAACGGAAAATTTCATAAAAAATTACCATTTAAGGGCAATAACTCATATAAAGAGTCATCTGACAATTTCAGACCAACCAAGTGAATTGTAGGGCTTTTATTGCTGATCATTTTTGCCATTTACAGTTTCACTCTACCTCGTATATTTTTCAGGTTATATTGTAAATACCAAAAATTTTGTCAAAAATCGTCAAAAAAGGGCAATAACTCCTACAAGAAGCCAATACACAACTTCGCACTAATAGCAACTATTGTAGAACTTAATGTGCTGATCAATTTGAAGTAACGGTTTTCTCTATAGCTATTATAGTTTTTTAGATAATGATCAAAAACCTGTCAGGGCTCACGCTGGGTCAAAATTATAGGGAGAAGTCACTTCTCTTTTGGGTGGCTGACAGGGAGAAGTGAGGATAGAACAGGGAGAAGTGGGTGGAAAACAGGGAGAAGTTGCAGTATATGTCGCGAACGCGTCCTGTTTACTTTGTTTTTTTTATTAAATTAGTGTTGGCATTTGCATTTGTATTATGTTTTTTTAGCAGTTTAATTTATTGAGGATAAAATATCAAAGATTTGATTAACTATTCAGTATACTTATTTCACACATGTTCAAAAATACATGTATTAAACATAACAATAAAAAAAGAATCAACTGTCACAAAACTGTTCATTAAATTAAATGTTTCTTTGTCATTGATTCACAATTTGATTGATTTATAATGAAGTACTATTAGAACTAGAAGAAGAAAATTACATCATTGTGACACATAATGTATTATGTAAAATTGTAAAATTCACTACTAAAAGTATTTAAACATATTTAACTTAAATTTGTCTTAAGTAACTGCCAAAATACTATTTTTGCTATGTGTCTATCATTGCAAAACGCATTTCACCACTATCAGCGTAGTATATTTGCAATCTCCGGCACCAAATTCATATCCGCTCCGGAAATTTTCACAAATTCTTGTGCTCTGAACTGGTTTTGTGTTATATTGTAAACCTACGCTTTATATACCAAATAAAAATTAAAAGGGTACCAGTTCAACTTTGGCGCGTAAACATAATAAACATGACGCGGTATCAAAAATGTGAAGATTTCTTACCAAAATGGGAATAAAATTTGAAAGGTGACATTAGGCGATTCTACAAAATGAAAGGGCGACTTCACTTCGCTTTTGAAGATGATCGACGGCGAAGTAGGACCACGATAAGGCGACTTCTTCGCCCGAGTCGCCCTCCAACGCGAGCCCTGCCTGTGTTGACCCCCATGTTCTATTTTTAGTAACAGCGGCCATATTTGTCTGTTGATCAACACCCTGGGTGCAAACTTGAAACTAGGAACCCTAAGGATGATTGTGGCCAAGTTTGAAAAAAATTGGCCCAGTGGTTTCAGAGGAGAAGATTTTTGAAAAAGTTTACGACGGACGACGGACGACAGACGACGGACGCCAAGTGATAGCAATAGCTCACATGGACCTTCGGTCCAGGTGAGCTAAAAAGTATCAACTGTCACAAAACTGTTCATTAAAAAAATGTTTCTTTATCATTGGTCTACAAATTGATTGAATTATAATGAAGTACTATTAGAACTAGAAGTAGAAAATGGCATCATTGTGACAAATCTGTTAAAATTATTTAAACATATTAAACTTAAATTTGTTTAAAGTAAATTCCAAAATACTATTTTTTACTACGTTTCTATCATTGCAATACTCATTTCAACACTATCAGCATCGTATATTTCCAATCTCCGGCATTAAATTCATATCCGCTCCAGAAACTTTCACGTATTTTTGCTCTGAACTGGTTTCCGGTCGTATTTTAAACCTACGCTTTATATCCTATACCAATAGAAGTTAAAAGGGTACCAGTCGACTTTGTGGCGCGTAAACATAATAAACATGACGCTGTACCAAAAAACAGAGATTTCTTAACAAAATGGGAATAAAATTTGAAAGGTGACATCAGGCGATTCTAAAAAATGAAAGGGCGACTTCACTTCGCTGTTTAAGATGATCGAGGGCGAAGTGGGACCACGATAAGTCGACTTCTTCGCCCGAGTCGCCCTCCAACGCGAGCCCTGCTATACTAAATGTTGACATACATTGTATTTTGGCTATTGTTTTTGCGTAACAAATGAAAACTACTTTTCCTTTTGCGATTTTTCATTGTGATAAAGCAATTTTCTATAGTAAAGTTTGACCTAAATTACAATGGAAGTTTATGTTTGAAGAGTCCATTGTCCTCTAGTCCAATCCTTCGGGCAATATCATCTGCAGTTAAGGCGGGAACATCCTCTCGGTTTGTCAAAATACCACTGAACGTTACGAAAGCAGAAGTTCTTTTTGAAAACAACGCGAGGTAGAAGCTCAAATGGCTGACTTCCTATGTAAAATTCACGTAGCAAATGTCAAGTATGATTTGGAACTTGTCAACAACAAAGGCATAATATAAAATATGGATGTGTTATCGTGTAGAAATGTTTTAAATTGGATTTTAACACTACAAAGGTACAATATGGAATAATAAAAAAATGCAAGCAAAACACCGAGTGCAACGGGGTGTAACTTTTAGCATAGGTTATATTAATCTATGGCATATTTTTGGACATTTTTAAGCCAAGTTTGCCATGCTGGGCTGCGATGGACAGGAGCTTGGCGATTTCTGTAGCATGTGGGTGCATAGATCAGTAGATGCTAAAACAGCCTGGGGAGAATACTGGTGAAGTGCATTTTTAATTATTACATATTTTACTTTTTTATTTTGAAAGTAAGTAGGAAACATTTATAAAAGTTAACCAAGCATTATTTAATACCATGCCTTTGATTATGTGTCACAAATTGTCCTCGACTTTGGGCAGTTTCGATACGGGAAGTTTAATTTTGATACTAAACAGCTAAAGGGATCTAATATTGTTTTAAACAACTTATGTACAATGGTATTCAGACAAATCGTTTGGCTTTTCAAACATCAACTGCAAACAACGACTGAAAGGTTTTGAACAAAGAAAATTGACTGCACAAAGGTTAGTGTTTCATTCTAGTTTAGGTCAAAATTTACTATGTGGCATTTCAAAACACTGAATATTTCGCAAAGATAATTCGCCGATTGCGAATTAAGTGGTGTTACCTCCCTTAAAGGGGCGGGTAACCGCGATTTACATGTATGACTTGCACATGCAGTATATGCTTACCACTAACTTTCAGTGAGAAAATACTTATTTCCAATTCATTAAAAACCATAAAAACAATGTTTTGCAACATATTTTGACCTCGTTATTTTGACGTTCCAGTTTTATTTTTGGGTTCACACAATTGTTCATTTGACAGATAATAAAATTGTCTAGAAATTCAAAAACAATCGGACGTGCACAATGCGAGTATTCAGTGTCTATTTTCATTCCTTTGAACGCCTGATGTGATTGACTTAATTGACAGGTGGGTGGCCCCGTGTATCAAAAGCAACACACCTATTACAATCCAATTAATAGGTGTGGCGGGAAAAACTTAACGATGGGAGGAGCATTCCTTCATAGGCTTGAAATCACGTGTTAATACATCTCTACATGACTGCAATAAAACGATGCTCCTTTCTGGGTTGCAATAATTTTCTTAAACATTCCAATTAAAAAAGGAAATAATCTTAAGCTATTTTATTTTCGACATATTCCACTAAACCTATGACTGCAATTTGGAAAATGCTTATCCTAAAACATGTGGGTAAAATATACCTTGGAAGTCGTATCCGAACAAACAATACATTTTCCCATGGTAATTATTACTAAATTGCACATGTACCTTTTCCAATTAACACAGAGTAGGAAATAATAGCCCGCCCGACCGCCCGAGACGGCCTATTTTACGCCCGGGCGGTCAAAAATTAAATATCGACGGCCCGGTGGTCGGTCTCTTTTTATAGACGAGTGGAATTACCCTTTTCTATTTTTAAAACGTGTTCCCGGTATTACCTTATTCATAACGGTACGTAAGAAGTTAGTCGGTTACATATTCTGGTACCCTGACGATTATATCCTCATGAGCCTAAGCGGCCTTCAGATATAACGTCAGGTCAGGAGCATTGGATTTCAACGGTGACAGCGTTGAAATTTGACGTTCGAGTATTTTCTAGACTGACCATTAGCATTATAGATAAGTTCAAGTAGAACGAACGTATTATGACGTCATTCTCTTTGTGACGTTCAATGTTTACATTTCTCAGCTGAGTTTACATTATGATTTCATAATTTAAACGTAAAGGTAAAATATAATTTATATTTAACTTTTATAAAGAAAAGGTATTCCCAGATTTTAAAAAAGATTGGCATGTGCATGTAATATTAAATGGCGTCATATTATAAACCAATGAAAATGCTTATATCGGAGGTCCTGACCTGGTGTTATATTTGAAGTGAAGCTTGCGTCAATGAAAAATATTGCACCAGGATACCAGGTTAGTCGGTTACATTACAACAAACACGTGTTTTGATACAATTTCCGTAGGGAATATGGTAAGATGTTTTATTGTCAAATTAACCCCCATTGGCTAGTTGATATCAAATCATCCAATGGCGATCTCGTTTCTTAAAAAAAATAAATGGACTAAAATTGTTGTTGTCAATGTAACGCTGCTACGGCAATATCTTGGTCTTCCATCGCCTCAAAAACGACCTGCCCTTGATTCCAAGGAGAAAAAAAAGTTGTATGATCAATCTAAGAGGAAGCGGTCAATTGTTCCGAGCTGGAAAACGTGAGTTCGAGTGGTTGATTTGCGATGGTAAAATATATTGTCAACCTTGCCGTTCAGCGTATGGGCCCTTGGCAGTCAGAAAGGTACCAGAAAGATTTAGACGGTATGCTAAAGGTCCGTTTGTAGTCGGTTGTGAAAATTTCTGGGGATGAAATAGACAGTGACCTAAGTGACAGTGACTGAGATTCCTTATTATAATAAATGTCATATAAATCATAAACAATAAATGAAACAAAATTATTTATTTATTTAAAAACAAATTGAGATGAGATGTGCATTCACAACCAAGGGCATCAAATATTAAATTGAAAACAAAATAACACTTTAGTCTCAATCCCAGGGGTTGAAAATTTTTTAAGGCAGGCCTAAGCCCTGGGCTTTTTAAACTCAACAACCTTAAGCCCAAACATCAGTTTACCAAGCCCCCTCCCCCCTGAGCTAGTAATATAGAAGAAAATTATTTGAACAACAATAATTAAATGTTAATAGATCAAAATTGATTCCTCTTAAAAATAGTTTTATGAGTATTCTTAAGAAAAATTTAAATGGTATACATGTACATTTCAAGAAAATTCTTATTATTTTTCCTGGAAAAAGTCTAAGCCCGATGGGCCTTTTTTCCAAAAAAATTGCCATGCCCAAGGTTTCCATTTTTTAAGCCCCGGGCATTGGGCTTGGGGAATTTTCAACCCCTGGATAATCCCTTAAAATATAAAAGCTAATTTTAGTTAAAACAAATTGGCAATAGTTCTGCAAAAATGAATGTTCACTTGTTGCACTCAGCACTATGGCACCTGCTGTATTTGATAGTCTGACATCTTTAAACTCAAAATCATCAAATGAACATGCAGCTCATTTAACAAATCTTTGTCTCCATTTAAACATTTAGAACACAAAAAATCAATTAGGAATCTATAAAGGAAAATGGGTGGAATTACGTTGATTTTCAGGGCTGGCCAATTTTGGTCAGGACAGGTAATTTTTTTATGCAGCCAGCCCTGTGGTCTGGCAGATATTTTAGCGAGTTTCCTACCCTGATTAACACCATTCACCTGTACAGGAAGCTTCTCAGTGGGATATTTTTTTTATTATAGGTATATGTAATCATTCAATTATCCGTAACTGATAACTGTCAACCTATTGAAATCTGTGCTCACATACATCAGAGGCTTGTAATTACATGTACAAGTAATACATTTATGTCATTTACATTCCACGTATATTCGTTGACACCACAATAAAAATCACCTTTATCTAACCGGCAGCCAGGTATGGTATCTTGCATCCGATGAACAGGTAATTAATTTCCTTGGGGCACAAAGTGTGAAAGTAATTTATACTAACAATTTATTAGCAGCTTATTAACCACAGTTCATATGTTAACACTTTTTGTGTATACTTATAAATTAGGAGTTTTTAAATACACACTTTTATTCGACAAAAGTTTGCAAAGTCTGTATATCTGAAACATATTTTAATATCCCTTTTTATTTAATGGGGTTTTCACCTACGTAGGTGCCAATTAATTCTTTATTGAAGGTATAGTGTGACAGACTTATGTTATGGTTTGTATACCAACTACAGTCTTACATGTAAACTAGAGTTACAGAACATAATACCGGTAGGTGGCGCGCATATGGAAAGACGTGAATTGCTGATTTAAACAAAAATGTTGGTTTTTTTTAATCTACAAAATGAGCATAAGCTCCACCATAGGCATAGTTGGTAAGCAGTTTAAATGTAAGGCATACAAACTCCACTAAAACAGACTATAATATTACTCATCTGTATCTTCAAACTATATTTTACACAGTCAAAAAGACTATTAACACTTGAATAAATCAGAAAAGTGTTTACATAAAAGTCAAGCTTTGATATGTTGATAATATACAGAGGAACAAGGAAGTATTTGTCCAGCATCCACAACAAAAACATCCTTTGTTTACATTTTAATGTTTTCAAACCAGATACAATACGAACTTTAATCTGATATCATACCGTTATGTTTGCGTTTATCCGATGTTTTCTTCCGTTGCTATCAACGAAAACACAATTAATTTCGTCAACTGAAGCAGACAAAATTCTAAAACTTCTATCACTTTCTTTCGGGAAAGCACTTTCAAGAAGTTTAATGTCTTGTTTAAGTTTGGTTAGGCATGCCATTGTGTATTTGTAAATGAAAGCACATCACAATACATTTAAATTGGGAAACTGTTGTTACAAATAAAGAAAAAAGACGGTCACATTTTGAAAACTGGAATGAAAAATGAAAGTTTCAGGCCTGTCAAATCTTCTATGGCGCAGCGCTCAGTGCGCATGTCCCTAATCTACAATGACGGAATAGAACTTTTTCCGGATGAAACTATGGCACACAATCACTTCTAGTCATTTTTTTTTAGGAATTATATCACGCATAGTCTAATATTAGGACCAAATAACAGCATGATAAAAAGACGATATTCCTTAAATAGCACTAGTGAATGAATAATTATTAGTTAGCTAGAGTTCATAAGTTAAATCCGATCTATGATACATATTCTGTACTGATGAGACAGATAGAAAATCTCAATCATGACAGAAAAACTGAAGAAAAATGTAGAAAGTTCATGGAGAAATTTGAACAGCGCATAGTCTTAGAAAACAAAGCAAAAAATATGGTTACTATAGAAACTGTCAAACAAATTGTAAGTGAAGAGTTAAAAAATGAAACTACAGTTGAAACCGTCAAACAAATCATAAGCAATGAAGTCAAGAATAATACCACAACCACAGCCAAGCTCAGATGACATGGTAACAGAAACAGTTACAGAGATGAATTACCGTGAAAGAAGAAGAAGCAATGCCATATCTACAATGTCCCTGAACCCAAAACAATCTAAAAGCAGAAAGGATAAAAGACGATACAAATAGCATGATATTAAAGAAGAAGACATTGTAAACGGTGTTAGAATTGGCAAGAAATCAGAAGAGTTGAATAAACAGACACCTTTAATAGTCACATTCAACAATGAAACTACTAGGCGTAGTATGTTTAAAAACTTTGTCAAACTAAGAACTGATGAACAGATGAAACTTGTGTCACCATATCACACGACCTGACTCCAAAGGAAAGAGATGAATTGAAACACTTACAAGAATTGAAAAGGTCAAAGAAAAAGAATAAAATTCTCAGGGAAAATAGAGGTACAGGGTAAGATCCCGCCATGGACAGATTACATAAAAAAATAAGTAAAGAAGACTGTGGCCATAAACTTGTAAATAGATTTAACAGTTTAAGGCACAGTGTTAGTTCGAGAGCACCGGTTCGTTCGTCACCTTTTCTTGACACTTTAAATTGTTTTTATACAAATGGTGATTGTATAACCAACAAGATGGAGTTTTACGAATTCATGCAAAAACAATGTTTCCATTGCAAGATAATTGGAATAGTTGAAGTAAAACCGGAAAATCACAGATACACAATTCAGAATTGTGAACTAGCTATTGATCACTACGAGATGTTTGGCGTTAACTTAAATAACAATGTTGGAAGAGGAACTAGTCTGTATGTGCATAAATCCATAGAAGCAACTCAGATAGACTTTGAAACAGATTATGAAGAATCCGTAAGGGTTGATATTAGACTAGTTAGTGGAGATAAACTACTCATTAGATGTATTTATCGAAGCCCAAATGGACAAAATAGCAATGACGAATCATTAAGAAAACTACTCACCAATGTCACAGCAAGTAATTATAGTCATATTTTACTAATGGGAGACTTTAACTATAAGAAAAGTAGTTGGGAAACATAGAGTACACTAACTAACGAACAATCGAAGAAGCATAAATTCATTAAATGCCTTAGAGACTGCTCCTTATACCAACACGTTCGCAAACCTACAAGAGGTAGGATAAATCAAAATCCTCACACAATAGATCTTATTTGGTATGATTTGTGAATTGGAATACCTAAGCTCACTAGGAAAAAGTGATCACTCAATATTGACGTTTAAATTCAACTGTTACATCGAACAATCAAACACAGAAAAGATAAAATATTATGACAAAGCCAACATAGATGGACTAAAGGCTGATCTGAAAGATATAGACTAGAAAAACCAATTAAGAGGGAAATCAACAAATGAACAATGGTTATTTTTCAAAAACACATTATTAGATCTAAAAACACATTCCCCACAAGAAGGCCGGACAAATAAGGAAGAAAAACAAAGCTGTTGGTCTTAACCAAGAAACACTAAAGGCAGTTAGAAAAGAGACCAGATGCAGGAATAGATATATGGGAACCAGGAGTGCTGAAAAAAACAGAGAGTTCTGCAAAGCTAGAAACGAGGTCAAGAAACTTACCAGACACGCAATTAAGATCAAAGAGAAGTTGATTGGAGAGGAGGTGAAAAGTAACTCAAAGAAGTTCTGGCACTACGTTAAATCGAAAACAAAAACAAGAACTGGTATATCTGACTTGATTATGGTAACACCAGATGGAAACGAAATCCTTACCATTATAAATGACAAAGAAATGGCAGAAACACTCTCAAAGTTCTTTGTAAGCGTTTTTACCTTAGAAGATACAAGAGATATTCCTAAACTAAAAGATCAACCTGTTAAGGAAGTCATGAAGCAACTAGAAATCAAAGAAGAGAAGGTACTTAAAAGACTAAAAGAACTGAACATCAACAAATCACAAGGGCCCGACAACATTCACCCCAGAATTCTACATGATCTGTGCGATGAACTAACGACCCCTATTACAATTATCTTTAGCAAATCTATAAAGGAAAAGACAATACCACAAGACTGGAAAGAGGGTTGCATAACAGCCATTTTCAAGAAAAATAATCGTAAACAGGAATCCAACTATAGGCCAGTAAGCTTGACGTGTATACTCTGTAAATTACTAGAGACATTCATTAGAGACCACATCGTATCACATATGAGAACGAATAAGCTTTTCAGTGGCAAACAGTTTGGATTCTGTCTGGAAGATCAACCACACTTCTTCAATTTCGTCATGTACTGGAGAAATGGACTAAAATTCTTGACAATGGAGGCTCAATAGATATTATATACCTCGACATTATGAAAGCATTTGACACTGTTGCCCACAAGCGTTAATCAGCAAACTTCAAAGTTATAGAATAGCAGAGAAAACTATTTGAATGGGTAACATCTTTTTTGAGTATGAGAAAACAGCAAATAAGAGTCATCACCAGCTACTCTAAAGACCCACCAGTCACAAGTGGTATACCACAAGGAAATGTTCTTTGCCCTATCCTTTTTGTCACCTACATAAACGACCTACCAGATAGTCTCGACTCTGATTTTTTTATGTTCGCAGATGATATACCAAAGTCTTTCGCCAAATCCAAACACACGAGGATTATAAGACACTACAGTCATACAAGTTACAACTAGAAACATGGTCGAATACTTAGTTATTGAGATTCCACCCCGAAAATATAAAGTTTTAACAGCTGGGAAACATCTTCGGTATTATAACTATACAACCTGTGTTACACCACCTTAGAGCATGTTGAGAAGGAAAAAGATATTGGAGTAAATGTAGACAGCAAACTAATTTTCGAACATCACATGAACGAGAAAATTAACAAGGCAAATAGTATAATGGGACTGATAAGAAAAACTTTTACCTGGCTTATCCCTGCTTTACAAGACGTACATTATGAACAACGGCTAAAGGAACTCAAATTACCAACTTTGAAGTTAAGACGCGCTAGAGGGGATATGATCGAAACCTACAAACTGACAACTGGAATATATGACAAATCACTGCCCAACATACTAGCATACAAAACGGATACCATAACTAAAGGCCATAACAAGAAATTAGCCATCAACCGAAACAACAAAAACATCAGATCTAACTTCTTCACACAACGGATTGCACCGATATGGAACTGCCTACCAAGCAGTGTTGTAAATGCACCCACAGTTCATTCATTTGAAAAATGATTAGACAAACACTGGTCCAACGTAGAATTCAAATATAATTATAGAGCAAAAGCTGACACTGGAACCGGATCAGAAAGTTGTCAGCAAGATATATAAGATCTGAGCATAGTGGTGTAAGCCAGCGCTCAGTACAGACACTGTAAGACACTGTAAGATATTCGAGCTAGTAGTCACAGTAATATAAATCTAAACAAGAACTTATAAATCAAATTAGTCATACTAGTCCCAGATTTAAAAAGTTCTTTATCTATGCTTACTTTCGTAGCAAGCGCTACGGCCAGTAAGGTTCCGACCTACCACTTTAAATTGATGGTTTCGGAAAACCTTACCGGTTTTTTTTTTTTTTTGTAAATTGAAATTAAAAATGCATGTTTTCAACTGGTCAGGTATAAAAATTGCCATTTGATTCACTTTTTAGTGCAAGGAAACTCACAGAATGAAGAATTTCACACTATTTACCCTTGAGTTTCTAAGCCCCCTGAGGTAGGCATTGGGGTGTCAGGGACGCTTCGTACGTGTCCCTACCGGTCACCTCACTGCCGTTCCGCTTTTTTCTGGGTGCTACGCCTATGTATGTTTATCATTTATTCTTAGCCCATAACCTAATGTTAGCCAGCATACTATGACTATTATTTTAAATATGAATATCATCGGATATCTCATGGTTGGCTGGCTACATTCATAGATTATTACACCGATCAATCGACTTTTAAAAATCATTTTGGTGAAAAGTATGTGACACAATGAAAAAAGATCTAAGCACGTTAAGGTCTCTTAGTAAACGGGTGATTTTTTTTCAAATTGTTACGTTAAAAATACTGTGTCGTAAAACGATTTCAAGCGTATATTTTATAATTATAAACATTAACTATTTTGTTCATTTTTACTTGGAAAATCTGTTCAAAACGTGCTGGTATAAGTCGTACACCAAAAATTTGAACAAATAACTGCAAAATGTACGCTTTGCAAAATATACTTCTGTATCAAGTGTTCTTGTTCAAAAGGAAATTTATCAACTTTCTTCTGATCCAACAAATTTCTTTTAACCCTAGTTAGTAGTTTGAACCAATTTTGTTGACGTATTTAATGAAAAAAATGACACGAAAAATCAGCTAAAATTTTCATAATCGAGATAATGATACGAAAAATAAAAGTTCATTGACACGATTTAATGTAGCTGCTAATTTCTTAAGTAGTTAGTTTTATGCTTCCACATCGGGCATTTCAATAAACTTGTACAACTAATGTCTGTATAACATTATAAAATAGTTAACAATAGGACTATATGGTGAATAAAATCACTACACACAGAAAACGTTATTTGCAACGGAGCCGCGCTTTAATGCATCTTGTACATAAATGCTACATAGAAAAGGCTTGAGCAGAAATCTTTGCTAAATGACGATAACTTACCCATACAGACAGGGTAATCAACAAATGACAAAATAGCGAGCAAAAATTTTTTTACAAATATTGTCATACTATGCCGACATTAAATAGTATGATAAAGGATCAATCTTAACATCTACTAGGCAGATCAATATTTTTATGTAAACTTGTATTTATAAAGTATACTATTCAAAAAAAAAAAAAAGAAACGCATAGCCTTTTTGAAATTTTTGAAATTCAAATTGTGTATTTTATCAGGTGTACTTAAATGGTCAATTTAATCATTAAATTTTTACAGGTAAGTTTTCAACTTGAAACTGAGTTCTGTTCATTTCATTTGACTCTCTGCCAAACAAGCTCGTGACTTTTTAAAAGTGCAGATCAGTTCTATTTCAGTGAAATTTGGCTAACTTCATGTAAACTTTGTGTTTAATTTAACAGCTACATTAAAGTGTAGAAAATGACGGGACTGAAGCTTGAATTATCATAAACCTAAAATACCGCCATGACAAGATTGGACCCTGCTACTCGAAATAACGTCATCGACCGTCTCTAGCTCGGATTTTCCCAAAGTGATATTTCGCCAATCGAAAGCATAAACCAGAGCACAATTCTCGGCTGTATAAAGTGGTCGACTTCGTATAACGAGTCCTGGTCAAGATTGCTACATCCTGGTCTTCATCTACGGAATCAATCCGTTGTTGTAGTCGAGAAGAATAAGGTCGCAGGTGGCAAACAGTCCGCAACTGACTTCAACAATATGGCATAAGACCCAGAAGGTAGTTTTGACACCGTTACAAATAATAATAGGAATCCGATATATGGTGATGGGAAAATCGGTATATACTTGCGCAGGAAAGAACGTTTGTCCTAGTTTGTCCAAGAAATGGATACCCTCTGTGGAGTTTGCGTCAAGATGTGTATCTAAAGATCATAAAACAGAACTAGTAAATGGACCAGGCAATTTAACGGCTCAAGGTACAGAGACGAAAATTTCAAACCTCATCTAATACGATTTACCGACCAAAAGTGTGCGCCAGCATCAACCTTCAGCCAAAGGCCTCGACCATCTGCGTCGAATGTTGCAACATGAATGGAAATCTATTCAACGTAATGACGTGAACAACAATAAGAAGAAGAACAATTGACTTAATGCCAAGGAGATGCAGAGCAGTCTGAGGTGTTCCTACAAGGTACTAACTAACATGTGACCGGGAGTATTCATAATTGTGATAAAATGACTTAACGATCTCTAAGGAATGAACTGTATTTTTTCACTCACCCCATTCAAGTCAATAACTGTATTTGTTATGATAAATTCTCTATCCAAGGCATACAACTACTAAAATCTTACAAAATCAATTATGCGTTTCTTGGTTTTGCAAATTATATTAGGTATACGAATTCCGTCAGACAGTATTAGATGGGCTGCCAGCGCCAGCAATTTACAATAAGAACACCGACGAAACTGTAAACAGTGTAGTAGCGCACACATGTATAATCAGCCAATCCAGAAAAATGGGCACTATAAGAAACAAAAACATAGAAAAAAGAAGTATTTAATTTCGTTAAATTGTTAATATTGTTTGCTTGTAGACTATCTACAGTATACACTGGCAGATTTTCACACACATAATATTAATAGTTTTGAAATTATACTCTGTTAAACTTGGGTACCATATTTTTAGTTACGGAAGTTAGAGTGTGTCTCATACAAGTGTCTAAAATTTTTCTGACTTAATAAATCCATTTAATTTGTTGGGAAGTATCAATAATTGATAGATATAAGATAACAAGATACTTATTCATTGTTTGCAAAGACAACGGGCATAAACATTGGATAATCAAGAGTAAAACGAAAATTTATTTATAAACGAACATCATACAACACCATGACACCACAATTGTAATTAATCAGATGTTTCCAATCAATACGCTTTTTACTATGTCAATAGAAACGTGTTCAGAAAAAAAACTTTTTAAGAGAACCATGAATTAGAATTTTACACCATAAAATTTTTAAAGAGCACATAATTTGTTACGGAAGTTATGCTGTTATAGAATCTTTAAACATGTTTTAAATTGTACAAACTTTAATATTATTTGAGTTAAAAGTTTTGGAATTTGGCTTTTTAAACTTTTGGAATAATTTGAAGACCTAAAAAATAATTCTAAAAAAAACTATATGCTAAAACCATGAAAAAATAAATAAATAATCTCATTTTTAGTCTAGATCCATCATCAAATTCAACTTGAAGTGGACAGCGGTGTTCTGTAATAAATAAAATAACAAAATGTATCAAATTACTCTGATATTTTATTATTTTTTGCGCTTAGACACATGAATACAGTTTTTTGTGTTGTTCTGATATTTCTTATCTCCGTAACATTGGTGACTTTTGACATCCGTAACGACGACCATCCTCCCAAGTCAGGGGTTCTGAGTCCGCGTTCGCTCCATCATCACTCATGATGGAGCGAACGCGAACTCAGAACCCCTGACTTGGGAGGATGAACGACGACAGGAGAGAAAAAGTATGATTAAAATGGAATATTGTGTTAAGACTAAGATAGTTTTAGCATATACTACGTATTTAAATAATGTAAATTATTAAAATTTATTGTCTTGATTGGTAAGGAGTATTTAATGTGATTATGCAAGGTGAAGTTATATTCGTCTGACATCCATAACGTTAATTATTTTGTGGATAGTTCCTCAAATGCAGTAAAAACTAAACTTTATAGGGGCTTTTCTCTTAACTTCAAAATTATGCGAATATATATAATAAATTTTTCGGTGTCATTATAGAACAGAATGTATAACTGTGTTTTTCGTCTGACCTCCGTAACATTTTACCAGTCTAACCTAAATCTGTATAATTTTTTCTTTTACTTGCAATATGACGTCATTATCATTCCAAATGATTTTCTTTATCTTCAACGACAAATTTGTCTAAAAACTTATAACAAAACATGTAATCATCACTTCGGCTTATATAATGCATAGCAATATAAAAAACAAACTACTTGATTTCGCCTTCTGTCCACATTTTTGGCACTAAAATCGCTTTTGTCATAGTTAGTTCTTGTCGTCTGCATATACCGGTGGCAAACAAAATAATACACTTAGTTAAATATAAGATATTTCCAGTTCTTTTTCTTTAGAAAGATCTATTGTTATGGATGTCAGAGGTAACGGATGTCAGAACACTTATTTTTTTTTTAATTATAAGATGAATCTTGATTTGTACAGAATAAATAAGTAGTTTTATTCTATATAGCGTACCGAATCCCAATTAATGATCTCCATTCATTCTTGCACTGTCTTATTTAAAAAAATTCGTTATGTAGGTCAGAGCCTTAAATGTGACATTCAAAATATATTAATGTTTTGATTAATAGTTTTGAAATCGACTTATATCATTAATAATTTAAGTAAGGTTCTTATTCTTTGTCCAATTTCAACTTATAAACAAGAGTATTGCCTTCAAATTTTCGCAAATAAAGGCTTTTTATGCTGGTCTAGATTCTTGTTACGGATGTTGTATACAGTTTGGCGACAACAATTTAAAATCGAACACAAAGATAGATTCTTGTTGATATTTTCTATGCTCATGCGGTTTGAATCTATATAGTTATCTGTAACTTTTATAGTAAAACACTTCCACATTTAATATTTAAAATCTGCGTTTTCAGCCACCGTTTTTCTGTTATTACCGATGCGACACAGAAAAATTGCATTTTCCGGTACATTTCGGGTCCCAGTGAGACAAAATGTCTATCAAAAAATGATAGGTTCTTAATTTGTTTTTCTTCTCTTCACCATAGTCTAAAGAATGAAAGCATAAAAACATTTTATTATAATATTATAATTGCACAACCAGCAAGCGACATGTAGTCGAGTTTGAACGAAAAAAGAAGGCCCATTTTTCTGGAATGACTGACATGAGAACGAATACGTCATTTTAACCTTTATCGGTACATTGAACTTCCAGTTCATGTGTACATTTCATTTGGTAGCACTAAAATTTATTGATACGTTATATTCTCGTGGCGCCCTTTTTAATGAGTCTTTAATCATTAGATGTATTTACAATATTTTTGCAGCGCATACGTATAAACAACTTCCGTCAAACATTTCTCGGCTTCATGTGGTTGTTATTTCTAATTTTATGTACGATGTAAGCTATCTTCAGATATGATGGACCCTACTTCCTGTTTTCCGCTAGCGATACTACTTTAACTTTCAATCTTTTTTCATACACAAAACAATTAAATTGAGCAAGAGACATTATAACATCGCATGTAATTTTATATATCTCTTGTTGAGCCTAATATTGAACCAAAATATGGCAAAGACAAATTGGACCCCGTAAACGGATCATTTACAGGGCTTTAGTCAGAAAGGATGACAGTGGAGACGAACGGACGGACGGAAAGACTCATACTCATAACAATATGGAGACCTCAATAACCGGGCCGGGCCACTATGAACCCTTAAAAACAAAAGTGAAATGCACCACTAGATATGCATCTTTCACATATCATAAAAATGAATTATTCTGCGACTTGCAATGTTAAATAAATTTAGCGGACAATATTAGCCCTACAGAAGAAGAAAAAGAAAAAAAGAAGAATTAAAATACTCATCCTCACCAGTCAGGGTTTCTGTGTCCACATGTATCCACGAACCCCTGACAAACTTAGCTAGAAGTCACTATTTTGATTGGCTACATCATACCTTAATGTAGCCAATCAAAAGCTCGCTTTCATTCACGACTTGGTTAGGGGATATCCCGATGTCGATTGTAAATAAACCAAACGGATGTGTTGCGTAGACCATGTGAAAATCAGTGTATTTTATACAGTAGTGTTAATAGTTTGTTATTAACGCGTTATTATTTAGTTGCGTTACGTTTTCTTCACACTCCAGAATGAGTAAGAATTGCTTTTTTCAAGCAATTTCATTAGTTGATATTTTAAAGGATTGACGTCATACGAAAATCTTCTAGCCCGGGAATTTCCTAGCTAAGTTTTTCAGGGGTTCGTGGACACATGTGGACATAGAAACCCTGACTTGTGAGGATGTAAAATACTTGACAAAACAATTTGTCTCCCAAATTCGTTCGATTGTCATAACAAAATATATGGTGCATACATTCACTATGTGTACAAACAGCATAGTGGGTTACACTTATGTCCTTAAACTTACCTGGAATGTCCTGAAAACGTATATAAATTGTCATTACTTTTTTATTTCTAGATGGATTTTCACCAAATTTGGGTCAGTTTGAGATATAAACATATTTTATAAGAATATGAAAATAAATTGAAAAAAATAAATTTTGTGAAAGATAAGTTGACCTGAAGGCATGTCTGTCGTGACTTGAAAATGTCCTGAAAACGTATATAAATGGTCATAACTTTTTTTATTCTTTATGGATTGTCTTCAAATATTGGTTGGCTGGAAATATAAACATATATTATATGAATATGAAAAAATATAATATTTTTTTTTAAATTTTTGTGGGAGAAATGTTGACCTGGAAGACTACATGTCGTTTGTTGTGTATGTCCCGAGAATGTCCTGAAAACATACAGAAATTATCATTTTTTCTTGACAGATTGACTTCATATATTGCTCAACTGTTGCTGAAAATTATAATATAACATGTGTTTTGAGAATTTCTTACAAATTTTCTGCATATTAAAGTTTAAAAAAGCCATTAATAGTAGTACCAATGTCAGCTGTTTACTCTTGAAAACATTAGTTAGAGTATTTAGTTGAATCAATAATACATCAGGTAGTAACTAACATTATTGACACTTCAAGGAAATTACATACTTAATTAGGACAGGGTTTGGACAGACAAGTTTATTACTTTATTTATAAAACACAAAGAAAAAAAAATGCAATAAAACTTACATAAACAAATATAGAATGAAAACCTATTACTGAGAATGTCTATGATCATCACAAAACCAATCTGAAGACACTCCTGAACAGTTTAAATGAGACCACTTGTTGCATGCGACTCTTCCTTTTTTTTCTTCACATCCTATCATATTTTGGAACACGTCTGGCTTCCCGCAGGAACAGCTTGCTTCTATTTTCTTTGTCACTGTATTGGTATTGTTTTGTGGAAACGGAGGGAAGTAGCCCTTTTCTAGACATGCAATTAGATGTTCCTTTTTTCTTCCGGATTTTTTTATCGTTTCTTTTTAAACTCTTTTTCGACAGCATTCTAAGATTTACAATTCTTGGTTTTTCTTCAATTGAGTCACCTATGAATAACTTAGCTGCTAGTATGTGGTAACATTGAGTAGTTGATGGGCATTGACAAGTTTCCTTTGGTAGTAATGTTACAGCATAAACCTGTCCCTGTGTTCCGGTAACCATAAATGCCTTATGTTGTTGTACGAATGTAACATTTCCGTTTCAAGCTTTATATAGACTCAAAACTCAATATTTAAAATAGATTATTACGTTGTAAACTAATAATAATCCATACTTACTCAATCGATTAGCAGTATTTAATAGTATTATACAAATCATATTTCTTACTTTAATCGTATCATTGAACTGGTTTATACCGTATCATACTTTCTTTGACAATGCAATTAAAATCAATTTAATATTGTTAATACATAACATAAAATATACAATTTTGGCACCAAACGACAACTAAATCAATATTCTACGTAAGAAAACGATCGATTAAAAAAAACCTTAAGTCAAAAAAGTTATTTTATAAATTTAATGTCTACATCTGTATTTATAATTTATTCAAAACAAAGAATATACAAATGTATTAATATCGATTGTCAAATCTTTTCATATTCGTCTTTTAATATGTCTTATTATTTACAGTAAATTTAAAACATATAACAAACTATGATTTCATTGGTTTGAACTTGTTTACATCTTTTTTTCATCATATGACACTTGTTTTCACCCAAATGATATAAGTCGGATGATCGGTGTGATTATGGATACAAGTGACTCTCGCGTACCAAAACAGCTATCATCAGCCATAAAAGTCTTTATCTACTATTGTTGTCATCTATCAGTGTTTTTCATTATCTCTACGATTATTGTCAGCTATCAGTGTTTTTTATATTCACTATTATGTGATCCTATATATTCATCCTTCCATAGAGAGAAACACTTGAATCATTTAAAAAAATAATAGGGTGAATAAATGAATTTACAGAGATAACACAGAAACAGTTAAGTGTTCTAACTAAGTACGATCTTTGAACAACAAACATGTATTTTACCTAATAAAACAGTTAACAACAATTTTTGAGGAAAAAGAGTAACAGCTAATGATTGAAAACAGTGAAAAGTTTTTTGAAGGTTAACAGAATAAATGCCTTCAACAGAAAAAAAGTACACATAATGCAAAAATTCCTGCCTTCTAGCAGGAAAAATTCTTTTGTTAAAAATTTTATTAAAGTAATCTTATAAACATTGAGCGCTAAATAAAAACTAAAATTGTGGAAAAAAAACAACCACAATTAGCCCTATTTAGCACTTGTATTTTTTTAAAACCTTAAACGGTATGCTAAATCGCGCTTACATCTTTAAAACCGTAAAAGATTAAAAAAAAACTGCTGATACATAAAACGAGAAATAAACTGAAAACATCATATTGAAAGACCGGACAGAAAAATATAATATTCTCAACAATTCGCACTACTATACATGTCTATTCTGTAGAAAAAATTAACAAATATTAAAAAATTAAACGTTTGTTTATTATTGATGGTTATTCAGATAAGTTTATGTGTTTTGAGCAATTAAGCGAGTCTTATAGTACAAAAGTGTAAAATGTTTATCATAATTGAACGTTCACCATATGATGATGTCCTATCAAATGATTGGGAGCTAGTTTTTGTGTGGTTTGAATAATCTTCTTGAAGTATGGTATTAGAGGTAGAGTTAAACTGGTGGGTCGTCTTAGAGATGAGAACGTTTTAACGATTCGCGATATGCTGTGTAACAACCCGGTTTGTAATAAAGTTGCACTTTGTAATAAAAATTTCAAATAAGTTTTTTTATTTTATTTTCTTTGTTCTCGGCACCAAATCAATGCATAAAACACAAAAGAAAACAATTCGATCTTTTTACTATTCAATTTAACGTTTTAATGAAATTTGTGTTTTATTACAAAGTGCTTTTAAGCTATCAACCCAGTTTGTAATAAAATTGCCGTTTGTAATAACCCACTTTGTAATAAAGGCAAAATCCACAAAGTTGAGATTGATTTTATGAACATAGTATCTATAGAATGTACTTCAATAAATATATCAAATCGTTTCACTCTCAAAGCATTTAATTTGGAAACTTTTTTACGTTATAACAAACCGCATTGAAGGTGTCAACCCAGTTTGAAATAAAGTGGCAGTTTGTAATAACCCACTTTGTAATAAACGCAAAATCCACATAGTTGAGATTTTTTGGATGAACTTAGTATGCATAGAATGTACTTCAATAAATATATTAAATCTGTTCATTTTCAAGGCATCTTAACTTAAAAAATTTTACTGTTATTACAAACCGCGTTGAATGTGTCAACCCAGTTTGTAATAAAGTTGCAGTTTGTAATAACCCACTTTGTAATAAACGCAAAATCCACATCGTGGAGATTGTTTTTATGAACATAGTATCTATAGAACGTACTTCAATAAATATATTAAATCTGTTCATTTCCAATGCATCTTAACTTTGAAACTTTTATATTTTATTACAAACCGCGTTGAAGGTGGCAAACCAGTTTGTAATAAAGTTGCAGTTTGTAATAACCCACTTTGTAACAAAGGTAAAATTCACAGAGTTGAGATTTTTTGGATGAACTTAGTATGTATAGAATGTACTTCAATAAATATATTAAATCTGTTCATTTCCATGGCATCTTCACTTAGAAACTTTTTATGTTATTACAAACCGTGTTGAAGGTGTTAACCCAGTTTGTAATAAAGTTGCAATTTGTAATAAACCACTTTGTAACAAAGGTAAAATCCAGCGTGGAGGTTGTTTGGATGAACTTAGTACAGTTCATCATATGTATGTATCAAATATATTTAAATACATATATTCATTATTTTCACTTCAAAGGCATCTTAACTTAGAAAATTTTAAAGTTTTTTATGTTTTTACAAACCGCGTTGAAGGTGTCAACCCAGTTTGTAATAAAGTTGCAGTTTGTAATAACCCACTTTATAACAAAGGAAAAAACCAGAGATAGGAGATTGTTTGAATGTATAGAATAGATGCCTTAAAATATATAAGATATCAACTTGTTTAATTTTAAGCCCACCATGATGGTATTCCTTTAATGTTGAAACACACATATTGTAGATCAAATATGATAGACAATTTAAGATAATATGTTTTACTGACAAAAGGTAGTAGTATGATTAGATTATTCAAAAACCACTTATGAAAAAGTAAGGTTTTGAATGTAATGACAAACTACGACAGAGACATCAACCTAAAATGTTATACACATTTTGTAAAAGAAAGCAAAAGCCACAGATAAAAGTGTTTGGATAAAATTAGTAAATGAAGAATAGATGCTTGAAAGAATATGAGATATCAATATGTTTTTTGTCAAGACCTCCTTGATGTCGTTCTTTATCTTTCTCATACTCATATCATTGATCAAATATGACATACAATACCCGTGCGGGGTCAGTTGTGCCCACATATCGATAAGGATGTGTGTCCTTAAAGGTTGAAATAGGCCGTCAGACTATTCAACAGATGATCTGACCGCAAACAATTATAGTAATATTGTGCATCGTGTGGGGAAAATATTAATATTAAGTTTGCAATAACACTGCTTTTGGTTTCGATGTAAAAAAGGTAATGGGATATGGTGTACGCGACACAGCCTACATATATGTACAGCAGAAATGTAATTTCACATTGACAAACAGCATGTAGTCCACTAAGATTAAGATGAATACGATGCGCAGGTTCCTTCAGTAGACTTAATTTTCCTACCTTACCAAATCCCTCCATTTTCTGTTGGCCATCGTTATCGATTCCTTGTTTGTTTTTGTTACTACTGGACTCTGATGATAGAAGTATGAGGGTTTGTGCCAATAAAGCTATTTTAACATTTCTGAAAAGCCTATACCTAGTCAAGACCATTGCCTACTTTTTTTGGACATTAAGATTGATCACCCCTTTTTTAAAATTATGTTATAACCTTTATTTAGTCACCATCACTTCATTGAAGTGTTTCATATTGCTACACTTTAGGCATCAAATAAAACAATAAATATGTGAGCCAATGCTCGATAGTGATACCCCTACAGCAACCTAGTAATAATTGTTACCGAGTTATGAGTGAATAGAAAGCGTGACGGAAAAATAATAAAGTGTTCGGTATACAGGAAGTAGATGTCCGATGGATCAAAAAACGTATCCCATCATCAATACATCATGTCCATGTCCTAGGATTAACAGTTGCTGAGTTATAAGTGAATAAAAAGTGTGACAGAATTAAAACGTGATAGGAAATTTTAAAGTTTTCGATAAATAGGAAGTAGATGTCCGATGGACTTATAAACGTATCCCACAATGCAGTGAGAGCAAAATACGGAACTACTGAAACACGCAACTATGGAACTACGGACGGACACGGGTTAAACAGTATGCCCCACTCTTAGTCAAAGCGTAAGCGGTGGTATAACTACAATACAATGAATGTACTAAAAAGATTATTTAGTGTGTAAAGTATAAGGTCTGATTTAATTATTATAATGAATTAGTAAACGTTCAGAAATAAAATCCCTTTACACCCTACAGTTCGTTGGGATGAAGATGCATGCACAATTTCAAAAACCTGTGGTAAATTTGTCTTCAAGACCATTCTATATATATTCTTAAGTATTCATCAAACAGGAAGCAGTAAATTTTTAGGCATTAAATCCTTTACACCATACATTGATTGATTGATTGGATGTCTGCTTTACGTCCACCGAACAGTATTTCAACTATATTCAGGACGGGAACAAGGTAAAAAACAATAAATCAACGGAAAATGGGGGTGTGATGGGTCACAGGGAATACAATTTGACTGCCACTGTAAAAGTATAGAGTTTTGGGTAGGGGCGGAAAATTTAGCCTTTAATAGCGGCTACAATGAGCCTACTCTTTTTCGAAATCTACAAAAGGAGTCTTTAACGTGCAAGGAGCGTGGAACTCCCCAAACACGTTACCCACTACGGTCCGAGGTCAGGCTTTCCGTATTATGACCTGACAACCCCCCAACGAGAGGGTCTCCCTTATCCGCCACCCGGGGACGCGCTGGGCTGCTCTGTGGGTCGAGCAGTGGGAACCCTCCCAGTATGGTCCCAGTTTTACACCATACACTGTTAGGGGTTAAAGCTGCATGCAATATATCATTAGAATGCATCATGTAGTTGCCCGCAATGCGACCAAAGTTTTCTGTGGCGCCGCCGGAAGCGGAACACCGCAAGACGACGGAAAGTGGCAAAGTGACCCCATATGTCGTTCTGCAATACCTTGCAGACGACATTATAAAAGGACTGTTTTGCTAACATAACAAAAGTTGAAATTTTCCCAGTTCGCCAAATTATGAGCATATTGAATTACTCGTAACATCGATACCGAAACCCCAGAGAGAAAAGTTTCTCAGTTTGAAAGTGGAAGTTTACATAGTTGTGTAAAGGGACATAGAAATAAATCAGAAGCCTTAAAGCTTCTATTGAAAGCTATCGATCCGTTAAGACATGTGGCATTATTTAAAAAGAAGACAATGAGATGTGGAAAAAGTGTACGGCACACAACCTGCAATATTAACGTCAATTTAAAAAATCCGCAATAGAAAACAGTCAGCAGCCTCCAATGTGACCATTGGTCGCTGCTCGCTGTTTTGCAATTGGCTCTGATTATAAATATAATTTGTATGATTCAAAATCAATCCTAAAATGTCAAAAGACCCCCTTCTTGAGAAAGAACAAATAACATTTAAGTCAACGAGTACAAACTTCAGATGAAGATAAAGATTCTGATAAAGATTTCTGGCTTAGGACAGGCACATATAAAATGTGGCGGGTTTTTTGGCTCCATCTATCCCTATTTATAATCAATAATAAAGCAAAAAAATAACATACAAGTAAATCAAATCGATAAAAGTTCCTTTCAACAAGAGAGGACCCGAGACATAAGACAACAAGAAAAAACGGGATGTAGAGGAAGCCTCTTAAGAACACTCGTAGTTACTGACAGCTAATTTAGAAACATCTATCGACTGATGTAAAAATCAAGTATATCGATTTTAAATCCAACACAACACTTCAAACAGTTAATGCATGATTGTGTGATGTGTCATAACACAAAACCGATACGCCTGATCGCTGTAATGGTCAAAAATGAAACAAGTATAAAAAAGGCATAAACATTTTTAAGTAAGTATAAAATTATCAATTTTCTACCAAAAAAGGCTAAATTAAAAGAGTTTACTAAAATGTTCATGTCATATCGATATTTATGATAAAACTTAGTAAATGATTTTACTAATTTGTGGTAACGAAATACTTGTTTTAGTATTTTTACTGTAATAAACCGGCTTTTCTCATTAAAATCAGAAATACCACTGCAAATCCGACCTTATCTTACCAACTGTGAAATACAAACTTCGTAAGACGGGGCTAATGGTACAAAAAATAAACTCCCATCTGCACAATGTGTACAATACGTTCCCACAATGGTCCGCGATTAGAAACTATAATTATGTATCTAACACTCCTTTACTAAAGGAGAACCCCTATCCGCCACCCGGGGACGCGCTGGGCAGCTCTGTGGGTGGAGCAAATTATGGAAAATCAATACCCAGTTGTTGTTTTTTTGTTGTTTTTTGTGTGGTTTTTTTTTGGCGTTTTTAGTTAAAGTTTTTTTATTGTTTTTTTTTGTATGTTCAACAAACACCTCCGTTAGTTTGTAGTAGAAGTTTTATACAAATTTTATTCTAATATCTTCATCATCTTGCAAAAGAAATTGATAATGTACTTGACTATACATGTAATTGATTAATAAGTTTATTAAACACATTCTCTTCATATCTTCCTAGTTAGCAGCTGTTAATAGCAGTTTTATCTTGTAACCCAAATAATGTTTAATTCCTATCAACATGCCTGTGGATTGTGTTGATAACAAAATCTTTGTTACTTTTTTCTCATCTTTTCCATGGAATACGTAAGTGTATCCTTATTTACTTGTTGATTTAATTACTTCAAGTTTTTAAGTTAAGATGCTTTGGAAATGAAAGATTTAATATATTTATTGAAGTACATTCTATAGATACTATGTTCATAAAAATAATCTACACTATGTGGATTTTGCCTTTGTTACAAAGTGAGTTATTACAAACTGCAACTTTATTACAACCTGGGTTGACACCTTCAATGCGGTTTGTAATAACATAAAAAGTTTCTAAGTTAAGATGCCTTGGAAATGAACAGATTTAATATATTCATTGACGTACATTCTATACATACTAAGTTCATCCAAACAATAGCAACTATGTTGCCTTTATTACAAAGTGGGTTATTACAAACTGCAGCTTTATTACAAACTGGGTTGACACCTTCAATGCGGTTTGTAATAAGGTAAAAATGTAAAAGTTTCCAAAATTAAATGCTTTGAGAGTGAAACGATTTAATATATATTTATTGAAGTACATTCCATAGATACTATGTTCATAAAAACAATCTCTACTTTGTGGATTTTGCCTTTATTACAAAGTGGGTTATTACAAACTGCAACTTTATTACAACCTGGGTTGACACCTTCAACGCGGTTTGTAATAACATAAAAAGTTTCTAAGTTAAGATGCCTTGGAAATGAACAGATTTAATATATTCATTGACGTACATTCTATACATACTAAGTTCATCCAAAAAATCTCAACTCTGTGAATTTTACCTTTGTTACAAAGTGGGTTATTACAAACTGCAACTTTATTACAAACATGGTTGCCACCTTCAACGCGGTTTGTAATAAAAGAAGAAAAGTTTCTAAGTTAAGATGCCTTGGAAATGAACATATTTAGTACATTCTATACATACTAAGTTCATCCAAACAATCGCAACTATGTTGCCTTTACTTATGCCTTTATTACAAACTGCAACTTCATTTCGAACTGGGTTGACACCTTCAATGCGTTTTGTTATAACGTAAACAAGTAAAAGTTTCCAAATTAAATGCTTTGAGAGTGAAACGATTTAATATATATTTATTGAAGTACATTCCATAGATACTATGTTCATAAAAACAATATCCACTATGTGGATTTCGCCTTTATTACAAAGTGAGTTATTACAAACTGCAACTTTATTACAACCTGGGTTGACACCTTCAACGCGGTTTGTAATAACATAAAAAGTTTCTAAGTTAAGATGCCTTGGAAATGAACAGATTTAATATATTTATTGAAGTACTTCTATAGATACTGTGTTCATAAAAACGATCTCCACTATGTGGATTTTGCCTTTATTACAAAGTGAGTTATTACAAACTGCAACTTTATTACAACCTGGGTTGACACCTTCAACGCGGTTTGTAATAATATAAAAAGTTTCTAAGTTAAGATGCCTTGGAAATGAACAGATTTAATATATTTATTGAAGTACATTCTATAGATACTATGTTCATAAAAATAATCTCACTATGTGGATTTTATCTTTGTTACAAAGTGGGTTATTACAAACTGCAACTTTATTACAAACTTGGTTGCCACCTTCAACGCGGTTTGTAATAAAAGAAGAAAAGTTTCTAAGTTAAGATGCCTTGGAAATGAACATATTTAGTGCATTCTATACATACTAAGTTCATCCAAACAATCGCAACTCTGTTGCCTTTATTACAAAGTGGGTTATTACAAACTGCAACTTTATTACAAACTGGGTTGACATCTTCAATGCGGTTTGTAATAACGTAAAAAAGTAAAAGTTTCCAAATTAAATGCTTTGAGACTGAAACGATTTAATATATATTTATTGAAGTACATTCTATAGATACTATGTTCATAAAAATATCTCTACTTCGCCTTTATTACAAAGTGAGTTATTACAAACTGCAACTTTATTGCAAACTGGGTTGACACCTTCAACGCGGTTTGTAATAACATTAAAAGTTTGTAAGTTAGAATGCATTGGAAATGAACAGATTTAATATATTTATTGAAGTACATACTATTATAGATACTATGTTCATAAAAATAATCTCCACTATGTGGATTTTGCCTTTATTACAAAGTGGGTTATTACAAACTGCAACTTTATTACAACCTGGGTTGACACCTTCAATGCGGTTTGTAATAACATAAAAAGTTTCTAAGTTAAGATGCCTTGGAAATGAACATATTTAGTACATTCTATACATACTAAGTTCATCCAAACAATCACAACTCTGTTGCCTGTATTACAAAGTGGGTTATTACAAACTGCAACGTTATTTCAAACTGGGTTGACACCTTCAATGCGGTTTGTTATGACGTAAAAAAGTAAAAGTTTCCAAATTAAATGCTTTGAGAGTGAAACAGTTTGATATATTTATTGAAGTACATTCTATAGATACTATGTTCATAAAATCAATCTCAACTTTGTGGATTTTGCCTTTATTACAAAGTGGGTTATTACAAACTGGGTTGATAGCTTAAAAGCACTTTGTAATAAAACAAAAAAATTCATTAAAACGTTAAATTGAATAGTAAAAAGATCGAATTGTTTTCTTTTTGTGTTTTATGCATTGATTTGGTGCCGAGAACAAAGAAAATAAAATAAAAACACTTATTTGAATTTTTTATTACAAAGTGCAACTTTATTACAAACCGGGTTGTTACAATGCTGCCCTCGGAACCTTCCAATATTTAGGTCACAACTCGCTCAAATTATGACCACTCTACAATAGCGACTTGGTAACAACACTACAAAAAGATCGTCGCAACAGACCAGCATTTGAGATATTGTTCTAAACTGCTTCATCTACTGCCAGAGAAACACTGGACGTAAGAGGTGTCAAAGATTACAGGAGGCTAGAACGCATTTGTCTTGGAATCGTAATTGCTAGCATGAAGTTCTTTTTTCAGACGAGTCTCGATTCCACCTTTCCCGCGCAGGTTTGCAGGCACAGAGGTGAGAAGTTTGCATCTTGATATGTCAGTGTGTATGTGCAGGAAGTTAACAGATGGGGTGGGGGTACTGATTTTTGGATCTGAAGATGCCTTATTCGAATTTCGTTGGGACGTCACGGGCTGCCTTTCTTACATTAACTCTTATATGGAATTGTCGCTATTTAGTGTTCTTAAATTGTGTGCAAATTTTGTTTACCATTACGTCTGACGTAACGTCAGGTGTTCGTACCGGTCTCCAGCTACCGGTTATGTGCAGTATATATGTACACACATCTTTTTATTTATAATCTGGACCAAAGGAAGTTCCTTGCAGAATTTTAGTATCAATAAATGTTCTGCAGGCACATTAACCAATTCTGACTTGGTAGCTAACAACATAAAATATTTTCCTGTGGAACAACAATGGGAAATGAATGGTTACATGTATTATATGTAAATACTGAATGGTAGACCTCTAGATCTTCAAAACGGTATTTCCTCTTTTCATGCTAACCACACTTCCAATATGGCCATAGCTTAAAATCGTTGTTTTCTGGCTATCTGTAAACAAGGTGCAAGATACATGTATGGGCTCTGTAGGGCATTTAGCTTATTATCATTGAACTTGGTGAACTACTCCCAGGAGTACATTTTTGCTACTATCTTTCAGAATGTTTCGATTTTTTTTATGTCAACTGGACATGCCAGCTTTCAAGGCAATAATAATACACATACAATATTTACAGTTATTTAATGTGTAGTGTCAATAGTAAGATTTAAAAAACTTTGAATGTGTAGCCCCTTTTTGTACATGTATATAACATGTTTTGCCGTCAGTAGGTTACAAACCAAGACCAAAACCAAATGTAAAAACACATACATGTAGCTTCGAAATCTTTCACAGTGAAATGTTTTGTTTCAATAATTGAACTTAAAAGACATTGATGCCACTTTATATCAAACTTTTTGCCAGCAGTAGCTAGGTGGTGGATAGAAACCATGACCAAAACCAAATGAAAATACACAGAACTTCTACACAGATTTTTAATTGTCAAATTTAACAGACTTTGTAGCCCCTTTGTCTATGTAAAACTTTTTGCCAGCATCTGGCGGCTGTTGGAAACCAAGACCAATACCTCTTTGAAGGTTAGTTGCCATTGCTTTTTCATACTGTTGCTCTAGTTTACTTTGATAAGTTTTCTCAGTAGATTGGTCCATTGCATAATTAGCAAATTTAGAGGAAAATTTCTGTGCTTTAGCAGTCTGGTCCTCTGCTCCTTTCTTGAAACCTCCTAAAAGTCTAAGAAATTTATTCTGCTTGTCTATGTTTTCATTAAAGGCAGTACCCCACTGTCCAGACTGCATGGGGCTGTTTGTTTTACCATTAACTTTGCTTTCTGATTTCTTATCATTCACTGTAGCATTTTTATGGCCACTTTCTTTGGGATCTGTGTTACTTTTTTTCTCATTTTTCTTTTTATGACCCTTTTTAATTGTATCCCCCTCCTTTTGATCTTCTACAATAGCTGCAGTGTTATCTGATAAATATTCCATTTTGAATGATGCTTTCTTTCTTTTTCTTTCTATCTGTAAGTTCTCACCATCAAAAGAATTGTTAACTGATTCTGCTTCATTTATTTCACTTTTTTCCTCCTTATATTTTTTCTTTTTCTTGTTTTCTTGGTTGTTAAAATTTTTTGCATCACTTTCATCACAAATATCTTTTTTATGTTTCTTATGCTTCCTTTTATTATCATCACATTTTACGGCATCCAACAGCTGATTTTGACTATCAACTATCTGTTCCTTTTTATTTTTCTTGCAACCCTTATGTATGTCCTCATTATCATCTGAAGTAATTCTATCCAGTTTTTCACATGATGAAGTCTTGTCTTCTGAATTTTCTGAATTTGAATGTCTTTTTTTCTTCTTTTTAGATTTTACTTCTACAGTATCATTATTGAAATCTACTATTTTACTTTTGCCACTAGCAGCTATTTGATCAATTTCACCTTGTTGGTGCTTTTTCTTTTTCTTTTTTATAGGTAAAACATCTTCATTAGTTTCAGTTATTTTGACACAATTTCTGTTTCTTTCTATTTCATTTTGTTTGTCATTGTCATGATGTTTTTTCTTTTTCTTTTTTGGAGGTAAAAATTCTGCGTCATGTTCATTAGTTTGTGTGTTTTCTATACAATTAATGTTGCTCTCTTTTACATTTTGTACGTCATGATTTTTCTTCTTCTTTTTAGGAGGTAAAAATTCTTCTACATGTTCATTAGTTGCTGTGCTTTCTTCATGATTACTGTTGCTTTCTATCTCATTTTGTTTGTCATGATGTTTTTTCTTCTTCTTTTTTGGAGGTAACAATTTTTCATCAAGTTTATCAGTGTTTTCTACACAATTACTGTTTTCTTTTTCACATTTTTCTTTCTTTCTTTTTTTCTTTTTTATATCTTTACCCATACTGTATCTGTGAAAAATTAAAAAAATATGTATGTTGAAATAAAAGATGAAAATAAAACGATGAACATTCAAATTTATTTAACTAAATTCAACCTTGTTTTTTTCAAGTTATATTACTTGTGAAATGGGACAACTGCACACACATTGACCACTTCATAGTAGGCACTCAGTCTGCAGGAAGATGCAACTCTTGTTAGACCTGTAAAACTCTCAAAGACTGTTATTATACAATTATAGCCTTTAAATTAGGTCGATATGAAAAAATATCGACATGAGAACATATTGACCGACAACGAAGTTGTAGGTCGATATGTTATCTCATGTCGATATTTTTCATATCGACCGTATTGAAAGGCTACAATTGTTATATTATTAATTTATATTCTATGCCCACTTGTATGGACTGGTATTGTAAACTGAGGAATTTAGTTCAATGTTTCTTTTGATTAGTTTAGTGTTTTGATGGTTTGTTGTCTCATGTATGAAAATTTCACATTTTATTTCAATATCAGCAAAAATTATGAAAAGTTTGATTCAAAAGATATATTAATGCAATAAACAAGCAACATATTAAAATGTTTGAATTTCAAAATGTACATACTTTCCTAACTTTCAAACCGGAAACTTTTTTAGCAAACATTCCAAGTTGAGGTTGATTGTAAATGTCAAATTTTGATGTTATTGCAGCAGGTTTTTAACACTGGAAGTCATAACATTGTACAACAGTCAACATACTATTATTATCATAACATGAATTGTTTGTTATCCATTATAATGATTTTGCTACCTTTGCATTTTCATGTGATTGCAATATCCTTATTATTGTTATTATTTATTAACACACAAATGGGGACCTTGGTGAACATTTAAGGTAGTTCGGCTACTATTGATCACATGGTCAGTCAACACTGAAGTTGCTGGTTCAAGTCTTGCTGGGGCCAATCTTAATTGACAAGAATTGCCATTGTTCCTACAGATGGTGGGTTTTTTCTATGGGTACTCCGACTTCCTCACCCAGTAAAAACTAGATGCCATGATATAGTTTGTTCATATGGATCACGTGACCTGATTTACACACATGCATGTAACCGTACAGATCGCATCTGGGATGCTCGCTAATATTTGAATAGGTCTGATTAAATAATTCAATAATGATAAGGTTTCATTTTATATGAAGAATAGTGTGGTTTTTCAAATCTTGTACCTGAAAAGCTTTGCTCTAATATGTACAATTGTTTATCAGGGGCCGCTCTGGGCTTCGCCAATGTCGCCAATTGCGATTTTTTTTTCATTTGGCGACAAAATATTGCGTCTGGCGATTTTTTTTGGCGCCAAGGTTTTATAGTGTTAAACGATGCATGCATGTTTTAAATTTATGGGTAATCGGCGATTTCATCATTAAAGATCCTTTGTCGGCTTCTATGGTCGTAAATACATGTGTATTGTGTAGTATCCAGTGACACGTGTGTTATTTGGAGTTATTAAACGGAAATCAGCAATAAATGAATCAACAAAGTTGTCAGATGAAAAGCAGCTTTACCTGCATCACATTTGAGTAGACGTGTAATAAAAACAATTGATGCTCCCGCTGTTAATTAATTTATAAAAATAACAAAACAAACATATTTTTGTAATAATTTTTTTTTTATAATGTAATTAATAAAATACAGGTATGAAAACTGACGTTGTCGAGTGATTTCCGGACCGGATGTCCGTCTTCATTTCGTAATTAGAAAACTCTTACACATGCGTAGTTCTATTTTCAGTATTTCCGGTTTTATGTTCATTCACGGGAATAGATGTTTCTAATAAATTACTGTAAAATTTTGGTTTTCTGCCAATAAGAAATCACTCACACATCTTTTCATGATTAAAATACAATAAGTGTACGGGCTGCTTGAGACCAAACTTTTGAAAAATTAAATAAGAGTCCGGCAAACTTGGATTTCGTCTGACTTTACAGAATATGTCACACATAATGTTAAACAATTTCGCCATGCCGTATAGTGATCTAGTGATTTCTACGATGGCGACACTTTTACAAAACTGGCGACGGAAAATTGCAGTTGGCGATTTTTTTGCCACCAGCTTTTTAGAAGCCAGAGCAGCCCCTGTTTATGCTTTGATCATTGAATGTTTTTACGCATGTCTATATTGTTTATATTGTCTTATGTGTAAAGTAAATTAATCTTTATTAAGAGTCGTCATATACAAAGTATTCTAATATGACGTCCTGCTTTAGCTATGTAGACAAAGCCGTGTCAAAATTCCAACAAGTCTAGTTCGCACATGCGTAAACTGCGTGTTTTGTGTAAATGTAAAAACTGACTTACAAATGCCGTTTGTTATGTGTTATCCATAATTATCTTTATTGTTAATAAAGTAGTTATTTTTAGTCTGAATTCTGAGATTTATATGATTTAAACTACTCCCGATACATTATTTTTTTTTAACAATTCTACATTCCAATTAATATGACATCACAATTAGAATTCCGACGTCATATTACGCTGAACTGAAAATTTCAAACTGGAACAACACAATTTCGTTAAGATTTCTCAATATTTTTGTTTAAAAGGTACGTACATTCAATAAAATGACGAGAATATATGTTTATGTCAATTTTATTTGCTTTAACATACCGTTTTGGGGTATATCGTATTAGTTTCAAAACAACTATATTACCACTGAAATCGTCCTCTTAGAACCGCTTCGAAATTTTAAAACAATTGTTAGACATATTAGAATCGAAATAGATTATTGCATGCGGGCTTTATGGGAATTAGAACATGGTCAGACCTTATATTTGTCTCGAGCTCCCAATAATCTATATCTTAAACAAATTAACATGAGCTCTGTAGAGTGGTGCTCTTGAAACGACTGAGAATGTGCATTCATGTATGTATTGTCTGCTTATAGTTGGTTAAAGAGTTCCTCATGTTCCTTTGTTATTATGTATATGTATGCAGACATTAAATAAAAAGTACTTACTTACTTACCTGTACCTAAGCAAGCTAAAGGCATAACAGCAGTAAATGTGTACCAGTAACAAGTTACCAGATTGTGTACCCTACATTAAGTACAGTATTGAATACTTTGTTGTGTTCTGATTTGGTAAATAGTGGTTAGATGTATACAATTTTTTAGCTGTAAGCTCCTGCATAAATTAAGTTTTAAAAAGTGGTAAAATTTTTCTCAGATCTTGCAAGATAAAATTTTGGTAATTTTTTAAACAATGTAGTATTTTTACATTCACTGCATTAGAAATTGCATGTAAAAGTGGAGCGTCTCAAAATGTTCTAACTAGCGAAAAAAGGAATTGTTCACGGATATATATAGAATATATTTTTTAAATGGTAAATGAAAGTTTATTAATTTCCTAGTCCAGGTAAATGCTGATCAATGTTAGAAAGGTATGCAAATCACAGAAATGTTAGTGTTTTCGACTATAGCCAAAACATTTACTACTGTGCTACCTATAGTGTCCTCAGTTACCCCCCCCCCCCCCCCCCCCCGCCCTCATCCCTGTATTTAAAGACAATGAAACATGTTCAGAATGATTTAAAATACGACACGTCTCGTTTAAGGTCTACTCACACTTACAATAAATATTCTCTGTATCTAGATACCCAAAAATAAGAAATATATTATGTTTCACACAACACGTGCAAAACTATAAACCGGAAACAATTATGACAAAATAATATTTGATGCAAAACGGACAATAGCGCGATTTCCGTAATTATTAACTCTTTGGTATATCATCAGGGACTAGTATAACCTCTAGGCTTCATATATCATGTTGTCATTTTCTGCTTAGTTTTCATATGTTCGATCACTTCGTATTATTTCTTAATGATATATAATTGTTTTCAGCTACAAATGACCACTTATCGCTTTTCAGGTAAAAATCCATACTCTACAATATAGTTCATGTTGTAAGGGGTCGTCCATAATTGTCAACCATTTTCATAAGTGTGCAAACCGCACACTTTAGGGAGGGGGTGAAAAATTTCAACATTTTTGTGTACACTTTTTTTTATTTTCAGAAAATGTTCGTTTCCATAAGGTTTGGTTTTTATATTAGTTTAATGGTTGATGTACACTTTTTGACGGGGGGTGGGGGGTCTCAAAAAGTGTGCTTTTTGCACACTTGTGAAAATGGTTGACAATTATGGACGACCCCTAAGTGATATTATGGCTAATTAAAATATTTAAGAAAATATTTCATTTACAGTTTTTTGTATTTGTTTTATCCTTCAAGCTTTAAAATACATTTTTTCATGATTTTATAAGGAGTAGTAAAGATGTACAAAATTGTATATATATATACGCTCTTCGCTACAAAGGATCGGAAAGAATTGATCGCTTCAATTTATTTCTTGGAGTATTTCATGAATTATAGCTACAGGGTATGCTTCCTATTTTTTTCAATGCATTATCTTCTGACACAATAAAATGTATATATTTGTGCTTCTTTTATTTTAGTTAGTTCGATAATTTGATAATAAAAAGTCATTTTCAGATTTTGTTACGTTATATTACGTAATGTATGTTAGTATGACTCAGGGGCGGATACAGCCTCAAATGAAAGGGGGGGTTCAAATTTGTCATGGTGGCCGAAAGTCGACCTCGCAGAGGTCGTATTACGGCAGGGCTCTGAACGATTTCCTGACACCTAAGCCTTCGAAAAATAAACATTTATAAAACTGCCAACACAAAAGTAGGGGTCCACACCCCATGCTTGTCAAAACGAAAGGGGGGGTCCGGACCCCCTGGACCCCCCCCCCCCTCTGGATCCGCCACTGTGACTTGCTCGCTTCAATTTTATTATATTTATTTTTTTTTTGTGATTGGATTATTTAATGATTTATTGGGTAAAACATATAAAAATGTGGAAGATTTTAAATTTGACTTGTTCGATAATATTAAATTTAATTTTTTGGGTTATTTCACAATTTATACGTACTAAAGCTTTTTATTTGCAATTGTATGCAGTTTCTAATCTTCACGTAAGAGAATGTATATATGCATTTTAAAATTGTGTAGTATTTTACGTAATGCATGACATTCCCATTGTGCATTATCATCAGCCCAATGATGAAGAGTATTTTAACGCGCTTGTGCCCACACATCCAGAAAGCTTGATTGATAATTTTCAGTATTATAAATCAAGTTTTCTGGATTATTTCACAATTTATAGGGTAGAAATTGTAACCGTTAGTTGGAAATGAGTAAATCTTGAACATTAAATTTAATTTACCTAGTTTTTTTTATTGACGATTTCGAAATTCCAACCTCTCGCGCACGAGATGGAGCAAGAACGAGGCTTGTGTTCGTGTTGGGGGTGGGGTGTGTGTGTGGGGGGGGGGGTTACGAGATATTGAAAGAGATTTAATTGTATATTAGTTGTGTCTTGTTTTGTTTACTTGTTAATTGCTTATTTATTTCCTGACACCGAACTTTGAAATGAAAAACCAATAAAAGACCCACAAAATAAGCCACAACAATTCTAATTTAGATTATGATTTCTATACGAAAATTAGATTTTAAAACAGGTATGCTGTTATAACAAATTGATTTTTAAATCTGCGAAAAATGTAACAGATACTAGAAGGGAAAATAAATTTCTAAAAGAGCTAAAATTTCAGCTCTGCCCCCTTTTTAAACCACACACAACCATGTGACAACTTTGTCACGTGACTATAGAAATAGAAATAGAAATAGAAATACTTTATTAATCCAATTAAAGGGCCCATAAAGAGCAAACAATTACATACAATGATTTTAGCATCAATAAGTATACAAAAGAATATACTATAGTATGATAATTAATGAATGAAATATTAATCAGTTAATTACCAGGTTCAGAGCCAGTCAATAAACAAATTATCATAATA
This sequence comes from Limnoperna fortunei, assembly GCA_944474755.1. Lineage (NCBI taxonomy): Eukaryota > Metazoa > Mollusca > Bivalvia > Mytilida > Modiolidae > Limnoperna > Limnoperna fortunei. Next base: position 17,072,687 of record OX104116.1, on the reverse strand, counting down.
CCAGATACATATATTTGCAATAGTGTATTATTAGTTTCTTCTTATATCGAGACAGTTATTCAAATATGTTGCAAAAACTTTTAGTAATTTAACGTCTTCCTGAATAAATAGCCAATTAAATTTTGTGGATATGTTCAAATTTATAAAATTATCAAAGAAAGATGATATTGTATTAAAAAATTGTAACCTTTCTGAGTTATATTTTGGACATTCTAATATGAAGTGTTCTTCATCTTCAACTTTATCTAAGTTACAGTGTTTACAAATTCTTTTAGCTTTTTATATATATTTCTGTTTCCACTTGAAGAGGATGGGCACTTATTCTGATTTTGCATAATGCTTGCCTTAATTTAAATTCTTTTAAATCTAGATATTTCTCTCTGCCAAATGAGTGTTTAAAAGAAAAATAAGTTATTAGTTTACCATGTTCTGATTCTAAAGTGTCTTGTCTGAAGTCATACCAAAATTTTTGAAAACTTTTACACAGTTTATCTTTAGTTAGGTTGCAGAGAGATTTCAAGCTCATATTCAAATTACGTAAATCGAATTCTTTTAATATAAAGTCAATGCTAGAATACCATGATACAATATTATTAAGATGAAGATCTTTATTGCAAACATATGCATCATATAATAATCCATCTGTACAGTATTCCAATCTATGACAAAATTTTAACATGGATAAAAAAATAGAAAAATATATAGGATATCTTCCCAATTCAGACATCACTGCTAAGTTACTAGATTTTTTGTTTACACCAAGTACATATTTCATAAATTTTGTATGTGATTTTTCTGATATATCATTTGTAAAAACTTTTTCTAAGATATAGTTGTTGTTTTTCTTACAAGCTGATGAAGAAGGTGAAAATATACCCCAAATTTCACTGCCATATAGAAGAATTGGTTTTATTGTATGATCATATAGATGTAATAATGTAGAGACACTGGGATTAGAGGAAGATAAACATTGTTGCAATTTGAAACATGCTTTCATTGATTTTTTAAATAATTCCTCTTTACATTGTGAAAATTTACCACTAGAAGAAAAAGTAATTCCTAGATATTTGCAACTTTTAACACAATCAATATTATCTCCATTTAACTCAAAAATTTCATTTAAAAATTTTCCTGGTTTGTTAAAAATTAAAATGTTTGTCTTTTTCAAATTAATATTTATACACCATTTATTACAAAATGTTTGTAATACATTTATTCGATTTTGTAATCTTTCTTTTGTATCAGATAAGAGAACAATATCATCAGCATACATTAAACAATCAATTCTACTATTATTTACATTAACAAAGTTATTACAAGAGGACATCATGTCAGGAAGATCATTTAAGAATATATTGAAAATGTTGGGACTTAAAACATCACCCTGTCTAACTCCTATGTGTGAATCAAATAGTGGAGTTATATCATCTTTTATTCTAACACATAATCTATTTTTACTGTACATATTTTTAATGATTGTATAAAACTTTCCACTGATATTATTTTGTAATAATTTATATTTAATTCCAGAATGTATAACTGTGTCATATGCCTTTTTTAAATCAACAAAACAGGCAAATAACTTACCACCCTTCTTGTTGGTATATTTATCAATTAAGGTTTTCAGTACAAATAAATGATCAGAAGTTCTAGATTTCTTACGACATCCAATTTGACATTTGTTAATTATATTTTTGTCTTCTAAAAATTTATGAAGTCTGTTATTTAAATAGAGTTAAACAATTTACCCAGACAGGAGTTTATTGCAATACCTCTGTAGTTTTCTGGTTTACTGGGATCACCATTTTTAAAAATTGGTGTAAGATAAGCAGCTGACCATTGTGAGGGATATATGCCTGAAGAAAAGACTTTATTAAATAGTTTTTGTAAAAGTGGGATAAGTGTGGAGGTTCCAGCTTTAAGCATTTCAGAAGGAATTCCATCTAAACCTGTTGCCTTTCCTCCCTTTAATTTTGAGATGGAGTCATAAATTTCTTTCGTCGAAATGGTATAATCAAGCTCACAAAAGCTTTTGATATTTTCCATGTTCATAACCTCCTTGTCAATTTCATTAAGCCTAGGAATATTAACTATAGGTATTTTATTCAAATCAGAAAAGTGATTATGCCATGCCTCTGGTTCTACACAATGTACTTTGTCATCTGATTGTTCTTTCAATGTATTAATCAATTTCCAATATTGTTTTGGATCATTATCACGCAAGGTGTCTAAACTGTCTAATATAGTTTGTTTAAAATGTCTCTTTTTGTATTTACGAAGTTTGTTGTATTCTCTGTAACATTTATAGAAAGATCCTCTTATAAAAGGATCAAATGGAAATTTAGATAATAAATGGCCTTTACTAAATAGTTGTTTCCTTTTAATAGATAGATCTGTATCAAAATACTTACAAGATGAAACTTTTTTCTTATTCTTAGAGCCATTGTGTAAAATTTTACCTTTAGAAGCTGCCACTTTTAATATATCAACAAAGTCAGTGACTGAGTTTTCTACTTCTTTATGTTCAATTTCAGTTATAAAGTCTTTCATTAGAGTTTTACAAGTTGGATGACAAAGGGCATCCTGAAAATTACTTGTGGGTGTTTTTGTCCATATATATTTACCTGGATGTTTTGCCATTTGAAAAGTACTATTTGTCTGAACAATTGAATAAGTTGCCAAAATGCTAAAAGACAGTTTGCAATGGCAATCAGAAAAATTAGGCAAAAAGTCAGAAACTTTAAAATATAAAATTTTTGATAACAATTCTTCGGACACCAGGACATAGTCAACAACACTTGATCCTGTGGGTTTATGACATGTGTATTTACCAAATAAGTCCCCTATAACTCTTCCATTTAAAATTCTCATATTTGCAGTTATACATAAATCGACTAATTGTTTACCTCTTGCATCTATCTTTTGGTCATAGCTACATCTAGAATCCTGAACATTATCATAATCATAATTATCATATAAAGGTACATGTTTATCATATATATCATTGGGTAAAAAATCTGGCTCTGAACCGGACCGTGCATTCATATCACCACATAATATAATGTCACCCTTAGATTTATATTTATTACTGATATCTTTTTCAATCATATCCAAAACATCATCTTCTGATTGTTGAAAATAACTGGAGGTGCTTGGTATGATATAAGCCAAACAAAGATAAATATCATTTGTTAAATTGAAAAATTGTTTCTCTAATTTCAACCATTGGTATTCCTTACTGGTGTTTTGTAAAATTTTAACACCTTGACGAATGTTATTATTAATAAAAATTCCAAGTCCGCCATAAAATCTATAATTTGTGGATTGCGGTCTACAAACAGAGAAATATTTAAAACCCTCAAGCTCCACAAAGTTTTTATATCCAAGATGTGTTTCAGTTAAAAGAATAATATCATAATTAATTATCTCTTTAATAAAATCTTTGTCTTGAAATTTATTATATGTTTTGGATATTAAACCTCCTATATTCCATATACAAAATGATATATTAGCAAAATTAAAACCATTTCTCTTAGGCATTGTACTTATTAATGTGGTACTATTATATCAAGGCCCAATAATTTGGATAACAAACAAACGGAAAAAATACAAATGCTATTAAATAAAAAAGAATAGTAAAAATAATAATGTGTACTTCACAGGAATGTAATAAATCAATAAACTGTTATTATTATCTGAGATGTTATATATTTAACGAATGAAAGTATCAATAACGCTTGTAGCGACGAAAGGTCAGACCACGGCCACTATATCCTCTCTGTTGTCCTCTACCTCGATAGTTTTCATATCGGTAATTGTCTCTATATTGTGTAGTTGAATAATTTGCAAAATTGTCATTCTCTCTTCGATTTGTTGTATTCTGATAGTTGTTATTGCGGTCGTTGGTAGGACGATGGGGGAATCCGAGAGTTTCATCAATACAATCACGAATGTTTGCAGCTAGCATTCTAATTCCACTATTAGAGAGATGATAGTTGTCTTTGGTGTCTAAAAATTTGGGTATTGGTTTACCTTTATAGCTCATGTTACTATTGTCACAAAAGTGAATATTTTGGTTTTCAATAAGTTTGTCTTTAATCATAAGGCTTAGCATTTGACCTTTATTGTTTAGAAAGTCAGAGTCGGCTCTAGGTGTTGGTAATGAGATGATGATTTCTGTGTTCGAAAACTTTTGTTCAATTTGTTGCACAATTTTACACATATGATTTACACATTCTTCGTTATCTCGGTGTTTTAGGTCATTAGTTAAAGAATGTAGTACTAGGACATCAGGAGTATGATGTATTCCTTCAATAGCTTTCTCGGTTTGATCAAGGGTATAGGATTTCGAAAGGTCATGGTATGTTTATTGGTCAACATTTGTCTTTCCAACACTTTTGCGTTTTTATTGAGCTCTCTTCTCAAAGTTAAGAGATTTTTATCAGAATGATTATTTCTTGCTGTATTTGTAAGCCTTTACAGCAAATGATGAAATTTTTAATTAAACAAATACAGATACACCTAAAACATATAAATCGAACATCTATGGTTATGGGTGTAACCCATATCGTTTCTTGTCTACATTTAAAACAGACCCATGTTCACATGCAACACCTATTTTGCAAGTTCAAGTTCAAGTTCTTTATTGGTTTAAAATCCAAAATAAATGAATTATTACCAACACATATACATTAACAATAACAGTGTTTATATCATAGAAACAATAATACTAATAATTTGTTCAGAGGAGGTGCTATGAATATACATTCAAATTCAACATATTAAAGGCATACAAGAATGAAGATAACTTTATTAGTTTCAGCTACTACAACATGTAGTGTATATAAATGTTTAAATATAAATCTGCTATTTTCTTAAGCTAGTGCTCAAATTGTACATTTCATATAACCCATCAATACATACTTGACACAAATCTACATCTTTGTCCTTGAGAATAACATAAATTTGTCATTTATACTCATATCTGAAAATGAGGGAACAATATCTGTTATTTTCTTTAAAAATACTTTTCTAGGGTTATCAAGACATGGACAACTCATTAAAAAGTGAAACTCATCTTCAACTTCAATATTACATAATGGGCATAAACGATTATGCAACGGAGTTTTATTATATCTCCCTTCTTCAATTTTCAAGTTACTATTACTTATGCGAATCTTAGTGAAACTAGCTGTATAACTTTTATCATTGTTAGCTAGAAGATATGTTTCAATTTTATAATCTAATTTCAGTTTTCTATACAGTCTAAGTTTGTTGCCATTGGGATTACTGGAATCATCAAAAAGGGATAGTTTCCAAAATTGAATATATTGTTCTTCCAATTTTTTGTTAATTGAAGAAATTAGTCTATTTATACTAAATGTGCCTTGATTTTCCCATATATGACTGTATCCAAGTTTTGACATTAAACATTTTAGTAAGTCACAAAAACTATCTTTCAATAGAAGGTTACCTTCATATGCTCTTTTAGCAATAGAATTTTCATCTAATTTAATTAGATGATCCCAAACACCTATTGTTAACTTAATAGCTGATATAGCTAGTGGAAATAGACCAAGTTCTCCCAGAACTGCCATATTGGAAGCTTTTTTGCTAACCCCTAAAATAAATTTGGCGTTTTTTATTTGCAATTTGTCAGGTAGAAAATCTTTATATTTAGATTCAAGAGACTGATTTACTTTTATAATGGACTTTAGTCCCCATACTTCAGAACAATAGAGAAGGATTGGTTTAACACATGTATCAAAAAGCTTGATATGAGATGGGACATTAAGTTTTTCAGAGAATAACATTTTTCTTACACAGAACATGGCCTTGCTGGCTTTTTTTGAAAGGTAGTTGATAGCATGTGTGAATGAACCTGATGCCTTGAAATATATACCTAAATATTTATATTCAGTTGCTTGATGTATATATTGATTATTGTAGAGAAAATGAAAGCCTTTTAAAATTTTTCCTGACTTATTAAAAATCATGACTTTTGTCTTATTCACATTCACTTTAAGATTCCACTTTTGACAAAAACTATATAACTTATCAAGCATTTTTTGTAAACCTTGGGATGAATTTGATAATAGTACTAAATCATATGCATAAAGTAGACATGAAATTTTTCTATCTTTTAACACAGCTGCATCACAGGACGTATTAAATTTATCGACAATATCATTGATATATAATGAAAAGAGAGTAGGGCTTAAAATGCAGCCTTGTTTCACTCCTATATTTGAAATAAAAGTTTCAGTCAGACCATTAGGTAGCTTAACTGAAAAACTTACTTCTTGGTACATTGATTTTAATATATTGAAAAACTGGTTGTTTATGTTGTATTTGGATAGTTTATGAAAAAGAGCGTCTCTATTAATAGTGTCAAAGGATTTCTTTAGGTCAACAAAGCATGAAAATAACATTTTAGACTTATTGAAGTAGCTATCAATTAAAGTTTTTAAAGTAAAAATATGATCACTGGTTCTGAAACCCTTTCTAAAACCTATTTGCTCAGGTTTAATGATTTTATTGTCTTCCAGATATTTATCAAGTCTGTTATGAAGGAGTCTACAGAAGAATTTGCTTAAACAACTTGAAATAGCTATTCCTCTATAGCAAGATGGGTCATTCGAACAACCGCCATTAAACAACGGTTTGATAAAATTTTCCCTCCAAATGGAGGGGTAAATACCACTTTTAAGAATCAAATTAAAAATTTCAACATATATCGTACAATTTTCATTACAAGATATTTTAATCATATTTTGCAAGAAATTTATAAACTCTGACATAATCCCACATCTGTAATAACAAAAAAAAAAACAATGGATGGTAACTTTGAGTTGTATCGAAGTAGATAAATTCGTTGGAATTATGTGAGGCATGGACATTTAGTTCAGTGGCCTAAGGGAGCCATTTTGCCTTTAGAATTTCAACAACAACAAAAAAACGCAAAAAGAAAGACTATTTTACGGAACTACCGTTAAGGGTCATATAAAAAAAAATTATGACATAGCATGTCGTAATAATGACATATAGCATATAAATTTCATTTCACCAAATGAATAATAAAAATGAGCATTGTTATCTTTTTAAATTACGTAGAATCAAGGTATCCTGTAGTTGTCTCGACAGCGACCGGAAAGTCCAGATATATGTATTTCGTTCCGGTAATACCATTATTTACCTTTATTTTGACTTGCTATGTCGTAATAACGACTTGCTTAGCTACAATAATGTGGCTCCTTTTTTCATGGACGGAGCTACAAAGAGGTCCATTACCCGCAATGGAGCAAGCCGGAAGTGATTCACAACCGGGGGTTTTATTCATACAATAAGCTATTAAACTGTGGCCCTAAATTGCTACATACTTTTTAATGTCTTTGAAGTTTAACTGATATTTCTACAACACATAATTCGTTACACTTTATTTGTAATCATGGCATTTATGTCAAAATTTGAATTCCGGAAGTGCATAATTTCCGAATCGATTTGGTAAAAATGATGATCCGGATAAAATTTTTACCGATACGATTCTACAATTCTACACTCCAAACAATTTCAAACATGATTACGAATTTAAGTGTTAAAATTATTTAATTAGACATTGTAGAAATGTCAGCTGAACGGCGGATAAAGGAAATATATATATAAATTAAACAAACATAGCATTTTATAAGCGGAAAAAATGTATAAATGCCAAGAGTGTTCAGTTTTGCTCCATTGCGAGTAATGGGACCTCTTTGTAGCTCCGTCCTTTAAAAAAAAAAGAAAAAAGAGCTACATTTCCGTCCATTAAAAAAAAGAGAAAAGGTGCTTCATAATTTTTAAAAAGAGTATAGGCCTACGTAGTAAAATGCGTATCCATATCCTTAAAATCCGCCCGTCATCACAGTGGGAATCATGTGGTGGGGATGAGGCGGGTATGTATTTGGCTAAATGGGTGATCCATTTTAAACATATGCCAGAAAGTGCCGTGTTTTCAAAAGGGAGATTCCATTCCACATGTTACAGTTTATGGATATATCTGAGCAATCAACTATAAGTCAATAGGACAGTTATATTAAATTACCGTACCAGCGTGCTCATTTGTTTTCACTCTAACATACCTTCCCTTAAAATGTATATGAGTATATGGAGCGAAAGTGGGTTGTTTTCATCATTCAGTTTAGTGATCATAGTTGTTTAGATAATGAAAAAGATACGTGTTAACAATGTTAAATATTGCATTCTTTTGAAACATTTTAAGCAAAGAGTACATTAGTGGTCATATAGGAATTCATATCATTTAGAATCCGTCTGTCATTATGGTGGGGATTATAATTGGCCAGTATGGCTACTCCACTTTTATTTTCACAAAACAGGAACGCACCAAGTTGTCAAAAAGGAGATTCCGTTATTAATGTATGCTGACAGTATTATCAGTAGCCGTTCATGGTGTTTTCAAATTTAATGGCCATCATCATTTCTCGTTCATTCTAATAGAAAAGACAAGACAAGACAATTTTATTAAACCAATCATGGTGCCCAATATTGAGCTAATCAATCAAAATATATAATCTTCATATAGAAAACTTATCTAATAACACTGAATAAGGCATTATTAAAAAGTGATAATTGATTACATAAACAATGAACAATTATGGATAAAATAAAGTAAAGTTATAAACCAAATAGAATGATAGCGATTAAGTTAACAATATGCAAACAAAGCAAATAATGCCACTGTCATATGGAAAATATACCTTTTACTGTTGTTATATAAAGGAGGGGAAGGGTCTCTTATTTAACTTAACTTTAAAATCCTTGATCGTTCTTCAAATAAGTCTAAAAGCATATTTGAAAGAGTGTGGTAGACTTCTTCATCCTCAGAATTGAGGATCCATATAAACAAGTTTTCATCATTAAGTTCAGGAAGATTTTTATATTTAAGTTTAAATGTATCTATATAACGTTTACGTTTACAGGCCAAAGGTGCACAATTAAGGAGGAAGTGGATTTCATCTTCTACTCCATTTTGGCATGCCTTACATTTTCTATTTCTGCACTTATTCCTATATATCGGCCTTTTTCTATTTCAAGGTCGTGTGAACTTGTTCTAAATTTGAAAATAATTTGTCGGTTTGATTTAGACTTGATATTTAGATAATTTTCAAATGAAAAAATATTTTTTCAATTTTTTATATGTTCTTAGCTTATTTCCCGATTTACTGATTAATAGTAATTTTGGAAGAGGTAATCTCTTCCAAAATTACTATTAATTTTGTCTAACCACAAAGTATGCATCTTCTCTTTAAGGGCATATTTTACTTTGTTGATGATGAAAGTTTGTCAGCTGGTTTTGATTAATGAAACAATAATCTAGATTCAGACCTTTAAATATTTCTCTAATACATCCAATAAATGATTCTTGATTGCTGTTATACATACTCAGAGATAACTTATATTCTTCATGTAATAGAGTATTAACTATATTTTTTCCTTTGATTAAATGGCACCAGTATTTAACCATATTTAAAATAACATTAAAGATCAGTGGAAGAGAACCTAGTTCTCCTCGACAGGCAATATTCGAGGTTTTGTTTTTCACCCCTAGTGTTAATTTACAAAATTTTGTATGTATTTTTTCTATTATTAGGGAGTCTATTTCTTTTGATATTTCTTTTGATAAGTATTGATCAAAATCTTTATTGGATTTATATTTGAATGATCCCGATATTTCTGATCCATACAATAGAATTGGTTTGATTGTATGATTAAAAATATGTATCATTGTTTTAGGCATGGGTTTATCATCAGGGAAAGTTTTCTTTAGCTTAAAGTAGGCTTTAGTCCCTTTGTTATATATTTCTATTTTAGCATTTTTAAAGCTACCTGATGCACTGAAATTAATGCCTAGGTTTGTATATTGTTTAACTGGTTCAAGGTATTGATCTTTATACATGTATTTAATTTTAATATCTTTTAATCTTCCAGCTTTGTTAAAGACTAGCACTTTGGTCTTATTTCTGTTTATAGACATTCCACATTGGTTAGCAAAAGCAGATAGTTTGTTTACACAATTATGTAATCCACACTCTGATGTTGATAGAAGAACAACATCATCAGCATACATTAGAATGTTAAGTGTCAAATCATTTAAAAGGACAGGGTCACATGAACTATCAAAATATGTAGGCAGGTCATTAGATAAATATTAAACAAATTAGGGCTAAGGTTATCTCCTTGTCTTACTCCAACATTTGACTTATCTATTCTAACACGAGATTCTGTACAGTTGTACATATTCTTTATGATACTATAAAATTTTGAACATATTCCTATAGATTTAAGTTTGTAGAAAAGATGTAAATGAGGAATGGAGTCAAATGCTTGCTTGAAATCTACAAAACATGTATATAGTGGATTTGACTTATTTTTGACATAATTCTGTATCAGGGAATTTAGTACAAACATATGATCTGTTGTTCGACAGCCTTTCATGAACCCTATTTGTTCTTTTCTTATTATATTCATGGACTTTAAATATTTACTGAGTCTGTCATTTAATATCTGATTGAATAGCTTTCCTATATTGTCAGCTATTGTTATCCCTCTATAGTTTGTAGGGTCAAATTTAGGTCCGGACTTATAAATAGGACCTTTATATCCTAGTCCCCATGATTTTGGATATTTTCCATGAGAAAAGACTAAGTTAAATAGTTTTTGAAACAATGAAATATTTTGTAGTTGACTATATTTTATCATTTCATTAGCCATTGAGCTGAATCCAATTGCTTTATTATTTTTAAGTGATTTTATAGCTTTTATTATTTCTTCATTTGAAAATTTAAAGTCAAGTTCATTAAATATTTTCTCCTTTTCTAAGATATTAATCTTTTTTTCTATATCTGCGTCATTGATAGTACTATGTTGTCTAGAATTTAGAATTTTAAAATGATCATTCCATTCTTGTGAGTCAATATTGGTTTCAGGTTTTGTTCTATTTTGTTTATGATCTTCTTTTAGTTTATCTAGTAGCTTCCAGTATGCATTTGGATTCTCTTCATTTGAATTATCAAGTTTGTCCAATATATCTTGTTTAAATTTTCTTATTTTTGATCTTCTTAATTTCCTATATTGTTTGAGACATTTAAAAAATGAACCACGAATAAAAGGGTCGGAAGGATACTTATTAAGTAGGTAATATTTGTGAGATAATTCTTTTTTCTTTCTAACAAGATCTATGTCATGCCATTCTTTTCTTGTAGTTTTTTTTTCGTTTTCTTTTCTGTGGACTTTTTATAAGATATTTTTTTCTTTTTCAAATACATGTCTGCTGCAGTTATGAATATATGGTTAAGATCTTCAGCAGCATCATTAATAGTATCTTCATTATAACTTTTGTCAGTATAATTTTTAATAAGTTTTTTTTAACTGTAGTTGAATTAATTGCTTCTTGGAAATTTTCTATCAGTTATCACACCTTATATATTTTTCAGGCATAGGAATTAAAGTTTTTTTCAGGTTTTATTTGTTTAATATTACAACTTAGTAGACAAGAGAGCTGACAATGGTCAGATATAACTGCTTTAATTTTGTGTACATAGAAATATGTTTCTTTGCTTTGCATTATGAGTACTTTCTAATTTTTACAAGGGTATCGGTGGCAGAGTGGTTAAGGTAGTTCGTCTACTGATGATCAAATAGTCTGTCAACACTGAGGTTGCAGATTCGAGTCTCACTGCCAGCAGGGTGAACTCGACTAGAATCTTAATTGACAAGGATTGTCAGTTTTCCTACGGAATTTCGGTGGTTTCTTCCGGGTACTCAGGGTTCTCCTCCAATAAAAACTGGTTGCCATGACATAAAAGTGAAAATGTGCCGAAAGTGGCGTTAAACAACATTCAAACAAACAAATCTAGTTTTTACATTGGCTGATTCATTGTTCTCATCTTAAAGAGACCCGACATACTTTGTCATCGGGAAAAAGTCTTATACATGTAATCCCTCGGAATAGCGGTTCTAAATAATTCGTGTTCACGCATATTGTTTCAATTTAAGTTCGGTCGTACATCCGGGTCGTAAATTAACTTAATTCTTGCAGTTATTCATTACAATTGGATGTTCATTTTTAAATGTTTTTCGATACGAAAATTGATGTTTTATTGCATTCTGTTGAAAAATGTTTGTAAAATGAGTATACCAGTGGTCATATGGGGGTTCGTCCCTTTAGATCCCTTTATAGTCATTATAGTGGGAATTATAGTTGGCCACATGGGCAATTCCAATTTTATTTTCACAAATTTGTACGGAAAAAAATAACAGGAAAGTAGCAAGTTGTCGAAAAGGAGATTTCATTATACATGCACGCTTACAGTATATCAGTGAATAGAAAGTCATATCAAGAAAATCTTAATTTTTTCTTTACATCGGCATCAGAAACGCAAGCATATAGTATCGTGGTTGTAAAAGGGAGCGGGTAAGATCTTTATAAAAATAGCAAGGAATAATATTTAAACAAAACCCAATGTTCATTAAATTATTTTGATCGTAATTGAGAATGTCAAAGGTTTATTCCCTCTCTCTGCAACTGACTGTACTGAGACTCACATATGTTCCCATATAAATTTCGGGCTTATAGTTGACATTAAAAGGCTTATATTTTTCGTAATATTGAGATGTAAAAGCTTTTATTTATATCAAGTCTTGACACGGCACATTGCCTGGCTTGCTCAACATCTTGCTCAAAAATGTATGTCCAATACAAAGCAAGGTTTTCGCTGTATCCAGAATACTATGTAGAATTTGAATTATCAACAAAATTCACACATTTAGATTATACAACGTAAATCTGCAATTCAGTTAGAACTTTTCTCGCTCATTCATTTATTTCTTCCCCTGTCCCTAGGCTTCATATAAATATAAGCTATATTTGTCGACAAGATATTAATATTGCATAATGCATGAGAATTGTTTTTTCTTTTAAATGTTCGTCTGTAAAGAATTTATTTTGGACTATGGCAATATTTGCTTGGTATGTTACTTAAACGTTTAGTTACTTCTTTAAAGGTCAGTTAACATTCTTATTCTAATACGAGTTACAGGTAAGCACTATTTCCGAAATGAGTGCGAATCGCATGATTTAGAATAAATGAGAGGTAGAATGGTGACAATATGTGCGCGAGAAAGTAACAAAGTGCAATACATGATAACTAATGCATTACTGTAAATTAAAGCGAAATAAAAAATTGAATTTTCAGTAATATAAATATTTTTTGTTTAAAGTCTTATATCCAATTTAGCCAATTTTAATGAAAGTTTTGTAATAAATTGTAACTTCCAGTTAAATTTGCATACGTTTTAAAGTCAGTTATTAATTGAATCTCATTTTTTAACAACCAAATACCTGGGTGTTGTTTAGTAACTTATTGAGATTTTGATATATTGTTCTATTTTAGAATTATAATTGGAATTATAAATGTGTATTTTTCTTGAAGTAGAGAACCTTCGCCCCTCACGCGAAGTAGGTTTGATTGGTTTTTTTTAATTGCATAGTTAGCTTAGCTTTTTTAATGCGGCTTATGGTGTTCTTTAATAATAATAATGCATGCTTGTAATTTTTGTTACAAGCATACAAACATATATTACAAATTTCTTGCGCATTACTTATTTTGCAATTATTTTTTAATTAACTTTTATAATGTGTATATTATTCTTTGCACATAATAGAATATGCGTACTACAGGTATATACAAGAAAAGACAGAATGATCCGTTATTATTCTGTTTATGATTTGTCTGAGAAGCTTTCTGTGTATACATATTATTGAAATTCATTGTTTACCTGGTATTGCTATACTAGTATTCAGTACGTGTTATTGTTCTTTCGCCCTTTAGGTTTTGTACTATCTACTTATAGTTACAGAATAAAGAACATATTTATAATTGCAAGTAGTTGGTCTTGTGCTGGAGGAGAACACAACTATGGAGCTATAACTGTAACAAGAAACAACGTTCGAAACAACCTTTTTAATATTGAATCTGAGGTATATCATGTGATAATGTTGTACTCGATATCGGAAGAGACTACAAGCCAACTTAATTTTGAACAACATGTTATAAACATCCATCATAATGCTTAACAACAATTTAATGTGTTAAAGCGGTTGTTTCTTATTTAAGCTTCGTAAGCTCACTATTTTCACATACCTTGACATTGTTTAATTTCTGTTCCTAGGCATGCCATTGAAATCTTTGTTTTGTTGCTCAGTCACAATTAAACGTATGTTAAACAGAAAATTTAATGAAAGCAATTTCCACCTTAAACATGTTAAACTGTAAAATTGTGCATAAAGTTCAATACTGTATAATAATAGCATAAAATTATACCAACTTTCATAATTTCGGATTAATGATAAATTAGTTATAAATAAATCACAAATCATCACTAATTTTACTGATAATTTAATCAAAATGATGCTGTACAACATTGTATTCGCCTTTCTGCCTGGTAAAAGCCAACTACTGTGCATACAATTCTTCATACTCCTACGCAACAAGATGTCAGACCTTAAACTACAGCTTAGACCTACCAAAGCAATACTGGACTTCAAGATGCATGGCAGCACATAACGCAATAAAGGACTTACTTCCAGCAGTGACAACTAAAGAATGATTCTTCCACTTTACACAAAGTATATGGAGAAAAGCCCAATCATCCGGTCTACAGATTCCATACAGAGACAACAACGACGTAAAAACTTTGGTAAGACGTGCAACCCTTCTACTGCTGTTACCAACACATGTTGTATAAGAGGTTTGGTTACAGAAACTCGAAGACCGTGACGATCCTGACCTTACAGATTTGAACCAACCCTTTACCGACTACGTTACAGAACAATGGGTGGAAGGTAACTCGTCGAGGGATGGCCTAGTACATTAAAGCAAACGACGTAACATGCCCACCAAAAGATATTCATCGCTATGCAACTTTTCAAAGACATACAGAACTCTTACGCAATACACAGAATTCAACTTGCTGCAGGTGGAACCACTAGACTAAAGGCCAAGAAATACCTAAACATCGCAAGGCATCTTGCTATACTTAAAGGACGATACCAGAATAGAAACATCTTCCTGATGGAATATGCGTACTCTTCTTCCCATCTACTTCATTTATTTTGATAACAGTCTTTTAGCTTTCATGGCTTATATTCGAAAAACCCTGGACCTTCGCTATGAAAATGAGCAGTAAGCTGACAACAATCCTTGTCATTCATATATGGTTTATTCCTCAAAATAAATGAATGTAAATATGAACTATTTTACAGGTAAATTGCAGGTAAAAACCTTCAATAAGCTTTCTAATCCCAATTTTTAATAGGTGTTTATTTTGTTATCTGGCTTTTTTGGAACACATCATTTTAAAAAAATTCCAGTATTATAAAAAAAATACCCAGAGTAACGACAACTACCTATAATAAAAGGGGTCTCGATTGCCGAGTGTTTAAAGTAGTTCGTCTGTCATCGATCAAGTGGTCTGTTAACACCGAGGTTGCGGGTTCGAGCCTAACTGCGGGTTGAGTGTATCCAATCTCAATTGACAATAATTGCCAGCTTTTCTACTGCAGGTCGAGGATTTTCTCCGGCTTCCTCCGCCAATAAAAACTGGACGCTATGATATAGCTGAAAAATGTGGCGTAAAAAACCATTCAAACAAAAACAAATATCTATGGTAAAACTAAATACTTGCTTTTTTATGGAATATACTGCGAGATGATTTTAGAAGAATTGATAATTAAACTTAATGTAAAAACATTCTACAATCACCAAATTGCAGCGAAAGTTATTGTAATCCCTGTTAAACACCACGATATCTACGTTTAATTGTATCCTTTTATATGTAAATTTTAAAATAGTAACTTAACATGATTTTAGCTCTTAACAAACGCTTGTTGCTTTAATGCTTTGAATATGCATAAGTGTATTTGTTAAGCTTTACTATATGTATTCATAATTAAAATTATACCCCAGTGAAGTGTATTTTTTTGCTTGCATTTTTTTATTATTCAATATTGTACCTTTTTATTTCGAAAATCCAACGATAAATTAAAGTTATTGATTTACAAGTATAAACATACAGATTGCATGAATACCTTTTGTTGACAAATGAATAAAATGTATTGATTGTCAAATGTCACAAGCTCTCTCACAAATAGCCTTTGCATTTACTTATATATGTATGTATATTATGTAAATTCAATAGAATACTTAGAGATGTTGTGGATTCAACGATTTTTGCTTGGCCTCATACAGCGATAGTTAAAACCTTTTGTGTTTGCATAATAAAAGGGTATTTAGAGAAGACTATATAGCGATATTGTTAACCATGTTAACTCAAAATGTACATATGTTAATTGTATACGCAATATGAGGTAGTTACTTCTCTAGATGTATTGTGAATCTGCTGTGGCTTATAAAGTCATAGTTGATACATCACAAGATGTAATTGTTTTTTCCTATGTAGTTTATAGTTAGAATGGAAACGACTTTTGGTTCATTCACATCTTAACTGTAGCTATTTATAATGGTTTGTTTTAATATGTCTTTACGCAACTTTAAACAATGGTGAGAAATATTATGGTGTCCAGTATTGCTGACAGAGGCAGTCCGGTAAGAACCCCCAATATTCAGTAGGAAATATGCAATCGCTAGAATTTAGCACAAGGCAGGCTCGAACTCACAACCCATACATCATGAGCATATGGCTAACAAGCGGTGTTTGTCCACTGAATGTAGCTCCACTAGCTAAAACTTTGCCGCATGCTTAAACGTTACACAGAACTTGACACTGGAAACCTAATGAAAAACGCGAGGAATTGACGTACCTTTTTAAGATAAGTTTATTTAAAGTCGGCGTGACAAAACACAACAGTACAACACAAGCTCTATTGAGCTTTTGACCGACAGACATAGCAGATTACAATAACAATAACAATTCTAGCGGTACGGTCGTGTAGAGTATATATTTCTGAAAAACTCCCTGGATTCCAGAGCCTAGGCTGGTTTGAAGGGTTTCGTATTTTCTATAATCTTGGTCATTTTTAGTAATAAATTGTCAATAAATGAGGTACATGTAATTTTATTTACTCCGTCAATTCCTTTATAGTTTTATGTTACAATTACTCTATATAGGGACATTTTGTCATGCATTATGTAGCACTAGTTGCTTGCGGTAAAATATTGGTCGTAAAGTGCCAACCTGAGGTAAAATCACTATATATTCGTGCCACAATGAATTATTTCGATTCTAAAAGGACATATACATTAACTTTTTATAACAATATAACCTTTGAGTTGCAAGACTTGTCGAAAATTTGAGAACACAAATTTGATAGTGACGTCGTTCAAATATATAAAAATCTTACTATGACCTCGCCATAAAGAGTGTTGATCGATTATGACACTGGCGCGGACCCGAAGCGTTTTAGCCACGTAATATAAATATGGGTTTCCAACCCGAACGTCGTAAACAATTTATTTTTAAACATATCACTCATTGATTATCTTCATTATTTTAACTGTATTTTTTTATCTTGATTTGGATATATGCCAACGTTACAAATTTCGTACGAATTTTATTTTACACTCTTGTTTCACAACAAAATACTGTAATATTTGATCAATAATTGACAAATTGGAGAACAATTTTAATTAAATTTGTAAAATCAAACTTGTTAGACCCGTTTCCAATCTATATATATCTTTATTCTCAAACAGCCAATATTACATTTGTACAGAAAAAGACAAAGCAAATAAAACGAAACAAAACATGTACAGTATTTACACTTATACACAATCAGAAAGATTAGGGCAGTGCAAAAGGAAAGCCAGGAGCACTGACCTTGTCATTTATTATCTTAATGAATTTAACTAATTTTCGTAACAGCGACGGACTTGTATTAGACATAAGTTCAGAAAATTTAAAAGTACCAAGTCTCTTTGTATAGTATAGTTATAGATATAAGTTATTCGCTGAATTTGTAAAAGATAACATTCAAGAATGAATTACAGAAATTGCAAAGGCGGTTTTCTCTTTCAACATTTCCCCATCTTCCCGATTCGATGGGTAAATAATGATTTGTTGTTCGAAATCTACAGAGACTAATAGCGTCAGCTTTGCTGAGTAAGTTAAAATAATTTTCAAATTCAAATTTATTCTTAAAAAGTTTATAGTTTAGTGCTTTTGGAGAATTATTTAATGAAGCATTCCAGTTTTGGATGAATTGATCAGTCAGTCGCTGTTTTACAATAGCTTTTAGGTATTCTACATTTGGGAAAAGTTCACTTTCCCATATATTTTGAAAACCACAATCATTCATTATTTGTTTGACATAACACAACCACTTTAGACCATCATTTCTGTCAAATATTGATCTAGAAAGGCGATACAATATATTGGAATATTTACTCTGTTTTCCTACAATTAGTCTACCCCAGAATGAGATAACTCGTACTTTTATATCAATATCTAAAGGATATCTACCAAGTTCTCCATACACCATATAAGTTGGTGTGGTAGATTTGAGATTTAAAAGTATTTTACAAAATTTTAAATGAATTCTCTTCAGAACATAATTCCTCCCGAATCCCCAGATTTCACAACCATACAGCAAAATAGGTTTTACCATCTTGTCGATAAGATGAATTTGTACAGATAATTTGTAAAGTCTACCTAATTTCAGTACTTCATACATTGCTCTAAGCGCTTTATCTGCAAGATGTTTTTTAGTAATATTGAAATTTAGTGTTTTTGTTAGAAATAATTGACGAATTTAATTGACGAATTTAACTATTTGGGCGTTAACCTATTTCGTCCGTTTTGTAGAAAAATTTTAAAGTTGTTTTAATTTTCCCCAAGCCGAAGACCATGACTTTTGTTTTGTCAATATTTACTTTCATTTTCCAATTGTCACAAAATTCTCCAAAGGCATTAATTTTTAACTGTAGATTTTCAGCAGACTCCGACATTAGAGCCGTATCATCGGCATATAGTAACAGAAATCGTTTAAGATACATGTATATGCCAAGTTCAGTTTCAATATTTTCATTTACAGATTTAACACCATTTACCTCTTTTGACAGCATAGATTCTTCCAAGTTATTTAGAAAAATGAAAATAGGAAAGGGGAGAGATTTTCCCCTTGTCTTACACCCATTTCACAAACGAAATCAGTTATCTGGTTATTGTATAATATACAAGATTTAATATTAGAATACATATTAAAAATAACTCTGTACATTTTCCCATCTATTTGATTAAGTAATAGCTTATAGAATAATCCATCGCGCCAAACTCTGTCAAACGCCTTTTCCAAATCTATAAAAGCACAATAAAGTTTTTTCTTTTGATATTTCAAAATTTGGAATAGTGTACAAATCGAACAAATGTTGTCAAGTGTGGAATAATTTTGTCGAAAGCCACTTCGATTTTCTTTAATAATTTGAATGTGCTCTGAAAATTCGTTCAGTCTGGTGTTTAGTACGGCTGTGAATAATTTTCCCAAACAACTGACAATAGTTATTGGTCTTTAGTTCTTTGGATTGTTAGAGTCCCCTTTATTTTTGTAAATAGGCTTAATTATTCCTATCAACCAGCTATTTGGCAGTATACCGGAGTCGAATGTAATGTAAGTAAGTAAGTAAGTAAATTTTATTTAAAGTCGGCACATATATATACAGATAAACAAGACAAACATGAGCTCTGAAGAGCTCTTTATACCGACTGATATTATAAAACAAAAACAATACATATTATTAACATAATAAAATCAGCACACATATAACATCAAGAGAGACATACACTTCAAATAGACAAAGCATCAACATGATCAAAGCAAATTGACAGCACTAAAAC
Organism: Limnoperna fortunei; assembly: GCA_944474755.1. Classification (NCBI taxonomy): domain Eukaryota; kingdom Metazoa; phylum Mollusca; class Bivalvia; order Mytilida; family Modiolidae; genus Limnoperna; species Limnoperna fortunei. The sequence continues at coordinate 17,052,782 of OX104116.1, read as the reverse complement.
ACTATGAGAGGCATTAAATATAAGCAGTTGAAACTTGGCATTAAAAGAAGCGAGTATAAGTAAAATATTACAGAGCAAATATTTTAATTTATGATGTGCAAGCACTAAAAAATAAGCACACAATGGTAAAGCATATAAGCAGATAAAAGCAAAAGTTGTTTAAGCTTTAGCGTCTAAAGAGCAAATACATGTAAAAGAAACTAAAATTCATGCAAACATGTTCAAAGTAAAACCTTTTTAAGACAGAGTAGTAAATTATGCAGCAAAACTAGCATAGCTATAATCGATAAAAGCATTTAAAACAGGTTTGAAGACTTCTGCTATGAGGCGACAGGACATGACCTCCTACAGGCACTGCAATGACATGTTTCCGAGAAGCACCAATTCGAAACAAAATTTTTGAAGGTTCCAAAAGTAGATAGGCTTCTTGCCTGATCTGGCAGGGTGTTCCACAGCCTTGCCGCCTCATAGCTGAAACTCTTCTTACCATACCTTGTTGTTTTCGGTCGGGGAATATCCGCTATGTTATTGTACCTAAAATTATAAGAATTCTGTTTTATTTTGACAATGTCATGGAGGAGAACTGGACTAGATTTATTCAAGATTTTGTAGGTCTCTAGTGCCATGGTCCTCATTCTACGGACTTCTAATGATGGGAGTTTGGATAGTTCAAGTAAATGATTGTAATTGTTAGTGTAGTCGTCATAAATGAAACGGAGGGCGCGTTCTTGTATTTTTTCAATTTTTTTGGTGTTTTTTTCTGTGCAAAAGTGCCATGTGAGTGGGCAGTAGCTTAAATTGGAGAGTATAAATGAGTGATATATGGTCAGTTTAGCTAAGCGGCTGAGGTTGGATCCAATTCTCTTGAGTACGTTTAGTTGGCGCGCTGCTTTTTGACAGATATTTGATATGTGTGTATTAAAATCAAGTTTGAAGTCAAATGTTATCCCTAGGAGTTTTACCTCATCATCACAGCTGATTTTGTTGCCATTTAGATCAAAAATGATGTTCTGTTTATGGGTTTTGTTGCCTAGTGCTATTGCTTGGAATTTGTCAGGGTTTGCCTGCATTTTATTTACAGTAAACCATGACACTAGAGATCTACTATCTTCTTCAAGTGATGAAATGACCGTTTCTAATGAAGTACTCGTTTTTGATAATGTGTTGTCGTCAGCATAATTATAGAGATCACAATGTTTTACAAAAAGAAAAATATCGTTTACAAAAATATTGAAAAGTATTGGCCCAAGGATTGATCCTTGTGGTACACCTTTATATATTTCTAGCATAGTACTTGAAAATTGACCTAATTTTACACATTGTTTTCTGTCAGATAGGTAGCTTTTTATTAAATTTAGAGATGGACCATTTATTCCATAGTTACTAAGTTTGAGAAGTAAGAGATCATGTGGTAGACAGTCGAAAGCTTTGCTGAGATCCATCAGGATAGCAGCAAGGTATTTGTCATTGTCTAAGGCTTTTTTCCAGTCATCTAGAATTCTAAGTAAGGTTGTTTGACAGCCATAGCCTGATCGAAATGCTCCAAGAAAAGGGTTAAATAGATTTTTAAAATGGTAAGAAAGTTGTTTTTCTATGGCTGTTTCAAAAATCTTTGAAATGGCAGGCAGAACACTTACTGGTCTGTAGTTTCCTTTTTCCAAAACGCTGTTTTTCTTGTGGATTGTTAAAAAGTTTTTCATAAATATCTATAAAGTGGTTAGCTGTAGACTTGATATATTCATTTATGATATCGTCTTCGCCACAGGCTTTATTATTTTTAAGATTCTTTATGCATATATAAATTTCACCACGAGAAATATATCCATTTATGTTGTCGTTAAGTTTTTCAGGCATATCATATGCTAAGCTTTCATCTTTCTCTTGATCATTTATATTTAAGTTTTTAAAAAAAAGTCAAACAACAAATTTATGTCAATGTTTGGTTGCTTTTTCTTCTTATGTCCATTTAAAATTTTCCAAAAATTTTTGGGATTTTCTTTTGACGCAGTTTTTAAATCTGCCGCTTGCTGGTTGCAGTAGTTAATGTATTTTTCGTTCATTTTCTTTTTGTAAGCCTTTTCTGCATTATTCATTTCTAAACGATTTGTTTCAGTATTACAGGATTTGAATTTTCTCTTTTTCTTACGAAAGTTTTGCCTTGCAGACCTGCCAATGCTTATCAGTCTTTGGGCTATTGGAAGTTTGATTGTTATTAAAATGGCTTACTTTATACGTGCCAGACGGTTTGGTGGCAGAGTCAATAAAGATATTACCTAAGTCATTTACTAGCGACTCAACTTTTTCAGGATCGAGGACAGCGATGTTTTCGAAAGCATCTATTAACTTTACTTTAAGATGAGAAATCTTTAGTTCACAAACATTGTTCTGAAAATCTTGAACTTTTTCACAATTCCAAGGTTTTAACGCATTCAACCTTATTATTTTTATCACTTTTATTAAATTCATCAGGGGATGTCTCGGTCCGCAATGTTATTAATAATGGTGAATGCACATCTGATAATAGCTTACTGCACTCTAAAATTTCAAAATCCAAAATAAATTTAAGAAGATGAGGACTACTTATGCAATAATCGACAACACTAACATTTTTACAGGTAAAATTTCCTATCAATTTGTCTTTCCCAATTCTTCCGTTAACAATGAACATGCTATTACCTTTACAAAAATTTAACAGAATATTTCCATACCTGCTTTTTGATTTATCCATACTTTTCCTAATAAGTGGGCACTCAAGATTTTGTAACAATTCAATGTAATTATCAACATATTCCATGAAAGGTTCGTTAACATGAATATTTTCCTTTAAATCTACGAAATCCTTTTCATTCGACGTCCTAGCATTAAGACCACCAACGATACAGACGTACTTGGTCTTGTTTAAAACAAAAATGCATACAGAACTAGAAAAGTATGTGCATTGGTGATTTTGAAGTAACATGTCTATTGACATGGTAAATTGTGCTTTAGAATTCAAGGCCAGAATTGCCAGGGTGGGGTGGGGGTTGCTATATGGATTTTCATTTCACTCTATACCGTACAATTTCATTGAAAATATATTCAGTTCTTTTTACTTATGTGCTCATAGTGTAGAGTTTTGCATTCAAAATACATTTAAGCTTAACCCTCGTATCAACCTTATACTTTGAGAACACTGTATAAACGGTCAACCGTACTAACTATTGAAAATACACATCTCGTGAATTGTAAAATACAAATTTTATTTATAACATGTAGGTCCCAGTCACCTGATATGAAGCGTTTCCTATTCCTGAAGTTGACGTTTTCCTATACATGACAATGGGTAACTCGAAGGGTGTCTAATTAGAGGCTTACTCGTCCGGAGCACCTGAGTGCACCCATGGCTTTCATTGGGTTCGGGTTCACCTCTTTCTGTTTTGTGTTTTTGGCTTTTGTGTTGCGTGTGTTTTTTTTGTCTATATCCGAATATGTAAGCGTTCCTTGACTTTTGGCTCTTCTTGTTCGATCGGGTTTCTTTGCTATTTTTCTTACATCAGAAATTTGATTTACACTAGGTAGATGCTAATCAGTTATAACGTGATTTAACAATATTTAACATATATTTCGTTTTACCATTTGATTGTGAAAATTCAAAACCATTACCACGAGAAAGCTTTTTACTGTTATTCCACTGTTTGCTTTTCGCCATTTAAATTGGTAAAACCGGTGGGGAGTGTGATAAATGTGTCACATATGGAACTCGTAGTTGTAAACATCGTAGAAGTCATATTAGTGAATGTTAGGCCAGGGATAGGGTTGTACAACCAATTTTAACACTAACATTTTATTTAGATATAACATTTTATATATTCACAAAATGTGCATTAATTTGTATAAGTATATTTATTTGCATGTGTTCTAATATCACAGATAATAATATATACAAGTATAATGCGAGGCTGTTCTTTATATCAGTTATTACAATATTATAATTTTAAAACAAAATTTTTAAATATAAGTTTATAAAACATAACAGTACAAAAAGCTGCAAGAAATAGGGAAATATGTACAGTAGAATTGCCAAAAAGCACAAAAGGACAATTTTAAAATGACATAAAAATATGATACAGCACAACTGGAATGCATAGTTTTAAATTTTAGGACATTTGATATATTTAACTTGTTTATCACAAGCAAGACATTTCTTTCATTTTCGTCCTTGTTGTAGTACGACGCACGGTCTTTGTTTTAGGTTCTAACGAACTGATGCCGTTCCTATGGCAATGTTATTCACACATGCTATTATGTAATTTATGGTTATGTGTAGAAGTACAACTACAAAGCGTGTTGAAACAACTTCAATTCACCTAATTATATAACACATAAGAATATTTGACATCAGCTAAAAGGCTTTTCATGTAATAATACTATCGTTGTAATGATGACTGCTATTAAAATCATACTAGATATAGTAATAAGAATTATACATTTCTTCCTTCTGCAACCTCCACGTATACCCTGAAATGAGCATATATAAACATGATTATACAAAGTCGGTCTTGCAAAATCATACTGTGGAAACCAAATAATGATGGCATGCAAATCATTCCTTAATAATCTGTATTGACAGAAAAAGAAGGATTGTCATTTCAGACATTAATAGGACATCCAATAGATATATGCGGCATCGGTTAATAATAGCCGGATGAATAATTTATTTGCTGGCTCAATATTTATTCAGCATGCACATATAATACAACAACCATATTTATTCGTTTGCGAAATCTGCTAGAATCCTAGTATGTTCTCTTCATAAAAATATTTAATGCTGTTACGAATGTGTTTACGGACATAAGGACATCACTACTTAATAGTAGAATCAGAATCGGCGATGACAGAAAGGTTAAAAGTGTGCTAACGATAACTACAAATTAATGATCAGGCCAAATTATTTATTTTGTCTTAGATCCATATAATAAGGACAATGTCACTTATTCTACAATTTAAATTTAAACTAAAAGTGTATTCATAATATTTATAATATAAATTTAATGTCATAAAATGAGTACGGAAATAAATAATTATAAAGTACGTGGTAATCCTTACGTCACACGTTTTCTAGGGTCTGTAACCTTCTATAGTTCTTATAATATAATATGTATAGGAACCTTGGTGAAAGAATTAAGCTGGAAATTGCTACATGAATATCATAAATTAGTCATAAAATGAGTACGGAAATAAATAATTATAAAGTACGCGGTAATCCTTCCGTTACATACGTTTTCTAGGGTCAATATAACCTACTATTATTCTTATAATATAATATGTGTAGGACCTTGGTGAAAGAGTTAAGCTGGAAATTGCTCCATGAATATTATAAATTAATCAGTTATATTTCACGTATATAGATGATATGGTAACTATTGGTTTGTTTTTTGTTTGTTTGATGGTGTTTAACGCCACTTTCAGCAATTTTTCAGCTATATCATGGCGTCCAGTTTTTATTGGGGGAGGAAGCCGGAGTACCCGGAGAAAACCCCCGAACTGCGGTAGGAAAACTGGCAATCCTTGTCAATTAAGATTGGAGTCGAGTACACCCTGCCCGCAGTGAGAATCGAACCCGCAATCTCAATGTTGACAGACCACGTGATAAATAGTAGACGAACTACCTTGAACACTCGGCCACCGAGGCCCCGGTAACTATTGGTACATTGCTATAGTCTAACAGATTCAATTATTTAGTTTTTTAATAACCGTTGTCAATAAAAAATAAAATGTCGTCAAAGATACCAAGGTTAACATAACTTATCCTTCAGCTTATCAGATGTGCGTCAAAGTGTTTTGTTGTACCTTAATTAGTGTCACCATTTAAACGTTTTTTCGTTTCCCCAATGTATTTTGTATTTTTTTTTTACGTGGTACACTGTAGGTTAATTGATTGTTTTTTTCTGTTTTGGGCTTTAATGTCACTCTTGGCAAATAATCAGTGCATGTTCAGGCTACTTACCGCACGTTCGTTTAATGTAGATGAGGAGGAACTTTGGGACGAATTTCCCGAATTACTGTATTCTGAAACAGTAAATCTAAATTTAAAAAGTAATAAATATAATTATAATGAAAATGTATCTGCTCTTAATATGGATTACAAACAAGACACGTCATGTAATTTCTGTTACTACTCTTTATTTTTTATACCGACAAACGAGATTTCATACGTACAAACTAACAGTTTTTTCTCTCCCTAATTTCCTGACCTACCCAGTTTATTAAGAATGAATACTCAAAAATAGGCCCATTTATCATCCTTAACTATGCAGAATTTATCCCTTATAGGACCTTAATCCCGATTTAAGACAGTACTATAAAGCATTCAATCTTGCGTTTACATTTCAAACAAATGATTATCTTTAAGACCGTTATTATTTACCCGATCTATGAGATAGTCTGGTGTCATATAAACAATAACAAAGGGTTGTTTTTAGACAACATTCTATTGCTGCTGGGTTCAATACCCAGAAGTGTAAGCCTGAGTTCCTACGCATTCTAAGATGATAACTGATGTTTACCTAATTGTTTAAGAGGATTATAAATGTTAATCACGTAGAAAAAAATGTAAAAGCATAATTTGATGCTCGATTTCCGAATAAAAAATGTCAATACTAAACTTCAATCAAAACAGACAGACGCGCAATCTTTCAATTAGAGACATCAACCCTTTTGTAAACATCATTATATTGAGCACGGACGTGATTTTATTCACGATAATTGCAGTTCGGGAAACAAAACAAAGAGCAGGAAAGTCCTATTACATTTATTTGAAAGTCGATAATAACAATATTGTACTATGTGAAGACATGAATAATTGGAAGATGACAGTGAAGAGCGTGTACTTTATATACAAGTCAGACCTTTAATCATATTATGCCTTCAGCGAAAGCATCCGTAACTTGAAAATTGTCTAATTAGAGGTAGGCACTGCTTACTTGTCCGGAGTCCAATGCTTTTTATTGGTTTCAGGTTACTCACCTTTTTGTTTTGGGCTTTTTGTTACGTGATGTATATGTTTGTGTCTGGATTTGTAAGCATACATTGAATTTCGGTTCTTAGTGTTAAGTTGGTTTCCTTGCTATTTTTTAAAATGTGTTGAGTTTAGAAACCTATCATTTATTGATATGATTTGAAGAGTGTATTGAAGATAGCACGCGACCTGGAACAAGGTTATGCCTTGCATATAAAATTCAAACTAAACATGAACATGTGCATATAGACTGTAGTTTGAAAATTCTGGGGCAAACTTCCAGACAAAACAAATGTGTAGAAATAGAACCGTGGTTTTTGGAGGTACATATACACAGCTAAAGCCCCTCGAGTGATATAAGCCGAGATCGCGTTTATTTATCTTGCTCTCTGCTTTATATAAAAACTTGTTACAAAGCTATTCAATGATGAGTGATCCATTTGCAACTAGTTGCTAGGCTTATTTTTCTCACCCTCTCCGACATTTCCTTAATTTTCGTTTGGAAATAAAACTGCGGACTTACTTAACAAAGTAATCACATTGTTAGCGTTATGCATATGACCGTTATATCAATAAATAAATCCTAACAAATTACCGACGATGCTGGATTCACATTTCAAATCAAAATAATCAGTATCCTGATACTTTTTTTCTCTTGTATGGATTGACTTTTTTAACATCTCCTATGAGGACAGTTAAATACTCATGTTTAATTGATTTATTATTACCTGTGTTGCCAGTTTCCGGTTCCACTTCCCACGGTTGGACGGCGATGAGATTATTTATGTTGTACAACAATTCTTGTAAATCCCTGATGTCTCTGAAAATAATAAAGACATAAATATATATAAATATCGCAAAACAATCAACAAACGGATCTTCATAAAAACAATGTAATCATCTCATTTGTCGATCATTTTTCTAAAATGGATAAAAGTAACCTAACAAATTAGGTGAAAAAAGAGGATCTGCATATTTGGTAGTTTGTTTATACATCTTGAATATTGCGGAAAGGTTATCTTTTTAAAACGAATTATGGACTGGGTGATGAAAATGCTTCAATGAGTGGCCACCAGGAAATTGTACATGGGAGTATCTTTACAATGTATGTGTTAATTTCAGTTACATACAAACATGAAATATAATTTCTTTGTTGGAATCTGCATAAGTTCTTAAACAAAAGAGCTAACATGGTTAAAGGGTCTTAACTGGAAATAGTTTGTAAAAATGTATCTAAAAGTCCATTCATAATAGAACTTGCCCGTATTAAATATGTATTGAACATTCTACCACATTTGAAGGCCTTAGGAAGAAACTGAGATCCATTGGTAACACAAAGAAATACCGTACATTCCCCATATATGTGTTGCACTTACTGCAAAAAGTAATCATCAGAGTATTTAAAGTTCATTAAATCTTGTTTCAATCGAATAAAACAAAAGTCGTTCTGCCATGGTATAGATGAAAAATATATTTTGACTTTACAAATCGAGTGAGTAAATGTCGAAAAAGAGTTCTGTAGTCTAATGTTTCATTAAATGTGACCCAGATAATTTGTATAAAGTCGACTAATCGCTCGAAGCTTACTACGTGTTCATACATATTAATTAAACTATTTCCAGTTATGACGGAAAAAAATATTGAGATTTCACAGGTAATGAGTTTGCGTTTAGATTTGTACAACGTAAACGTATTAATAGAATGCAATATTAAGCTTTGATATATAATGATATTTTTAGCCATTCCGGTTCAAGTCAGATTTTATTGCAAATTATAGAAATTTGAGGTAAATACAGGTAGAAGCAAACTGGTCGTTTTCTCAAATCGACAATACAAATCTGAAATAAAACTAAACATGTCATGTTTTCCACCTGGGAATCTTTTTTCATTGCATTGGTAATTTGCCATGTAAAACAGACGTTATTAACCTTTATTAAACAAGATTGGAAACCTTCATTTACCTATTAATCTTCACATACATTTTTAATCATTGTGAAGAATATTAACATTAAAAAGTTATTTTTCATTAATGTAAAAACAACAAATACGATTTGTTAATATACGGAGTAGTGGAAATTATACGCTTATATTTTAAATTTTTTTTGTAAAGTTTATTGAACAAATTTTGAATCAAAAGTTTTTACCCGATCGATGCATGTAAATGAATATAACAAATTAGAGATTGGTTTCAGATTGATCCCCTTAAAAAAACCTTGCTTATGGCCTTGGCCATGTTTTCGAAGGTGTCTTATGACAAAGAGATGGCATAAGACCATCTTAGGACAAATCTTTGTCGTATGTCGTGTCACCGAAGATGTCGAAAGTTAGGACAAGTCTCGATTTTTATCCTAACTTTAGGACAACGAAATAGGTGTAATGTTAGAACCTCGTGCCAAATTAAATCTCATTGGCAGAGACATTTGACGTTTAAATTTATAATAATTTATTTAAAATACATATAGCTATATATTTATTGATACATGTTTATAAAACGTTGATTTAAAGTTTTTAAGGTAAGTCTACATCGAAATTTGGGTGACTTTATAAAGTTCTTAAATAATCATACATATAACTAGAATACTTAAGACAGAGTTAAGACATCTTTAGGATACCTTTGGTGTGAGGTCTAAGCAACGTCCTTAAGACTGGCCCAAGACATGTCGTAAGACCTATTTTAGGATAGTTTCGATAACATTGGCCCCTGATTGCTACGTATGTACAATGAATATATGAATTTTAAAAAAAAAACGAGATTGGTATATGAATTTGATTGATTTATTTACTCACACAAAACGTTATTTCTTTTAAGGGCAAATCTGCGTGCTGCTACCTGATGGGAACAATAAATCAAAAGGTAAACATTAACAAAATACATAACGAGTACACTAAACGTCGCTCGTGCAGATGTTAGTGCGTGTTGTAAGCATTTTATCCGTTGAATACAATGAATAATACATGTTTACTTCTCTAACAGTTTGATTTCCTCTTCTTCCTCCAACTTCTTATCACTTTGAGTATTGTCTAAGCTTTCAACAGTTATTGTCAGTTTCTTGCATAAACTGAATGGTTCTGACCATCCACTATTGATTAGAATTTTTACGTCTGTAAAAAGACAAAAAAGTATGGAGATCATATTTCAGGTCTTTAGAAGATAAACTTGGAATAAGGATTCAAAAAAGTTAAAACACTGAAAAAGTTGAGGACTTATATAAAAAATAACTATTTTTAAAGAAAAGATTTATTTAAGAGTGATGTTTCTTTATGTTTTAACATGTTAAAAATGTATTAGCTACTTAATAAGCCCAAACTTTGAACATATTTTCATAATTTTGATTTGAATTTTTATTATAGTAATAATATTATTATTATGTTATAATACCTTCATGAAGAGGAAATTCTCGTTGCACATATAAAGTTTTTACAAGTTGTATAACAAAGTACTCCAGACAAGATGAAAACATATTGTAAATTTTCTCGAGTTCTTTAACGTCTTCATCACACAACAGTTGACTGCAAAATATTCATATACATTACATTTATTTTGAAAAAAAAGAAATTACTTTCAGGCATGAAACTAATTGATGAGATTTTATTAACCACGTAAATCGCAGGACTAATTAATTTCACGATGTACAAAATGTCAGTTACCATTGACTAAATATAGTAATTCATTACACTATATACTCTCATTATGACACTAATAACAATGCATAATCACGAGTAATTTACTAAGTATAGCATTTCATTACCTCTGGTATAACTCGTTATCAAACCAGTAATACGCTTTAAGAGAAAAAATTGACGTCATCTTCTGAAGTATGAACTTGGCTTAATATATATTGCATAAAAGTCGAGTTCGTGAACAAAATAGGAACTATACTTGGGTAAAATAGATTTTTTCGACTGGAGCAAGTGTTAAAATGAAAAAATTAACAAATTACAGGGCTTACCTAGTCTTATTTATTTTACTTTGACAGTTCCTTGCTGAAAATCATGTGTTTTTTATTTTTGTTTTTTAATTCTTAAACTATTTTACATCTTGAAAGCACATTTAAAAACACATTTCTTCGGTTTTGTGTATGTAAAACTTTCTACAAACAACGGCAACGGAAAACATTATATAAATCCAGACAAAACAAACAACCTAACATAACGGCATGTGAAGAGACCTTGAGAGATCATGCGAACCCTCAAGCAAACGTGAGTAAGGCGGGTTCTTTCTTTGAGGGGACAGAACCTGAAAAACGAACAATAGTGGGTAACGTGCTTGAAGAGTGCCACCCTTTTCGCATGATAAAAACCACTTTTGTAGATTTCGAAAAGCATTAAGATAAATTCTCCGCATCTACGCAACACTCAATCCTTTTTCTGTGGCACTCAACATTTTTTCTTAGTTAACTTGGTTGACGTCCAGAGTATTGTTGAAATACTAATTGCCCGCTAGATGTTACGCAAATATTAAATAAATCAGTCAAAATAAGTAAACATGTACAATATTTAATATACCCCAATGTTACTGGATTATATTAGTCGATTTTAAATAGCCATAACTCTGGCCGAGTTTAGAGTTTAACAGTTATGCGTGACATTTGTTTGATTTAGTAAACAAATCGTATTTTTTTTTATTTTGCAGGATGTAAGAACAATTATGAACGTAGCAAAACCGTGCAAAACTTCATAACGTTCTGCGTCTTAATAATGTTTTTCACTGCAAGTAACTTACTTTCGTAAAGGAGGTATTAATTTCAGTCGATTTGTGCGAGCTAGTTCAATTGCCTGGACCCGCATTCTTTTTAATTCTTCTCGTAAGTCGTCCGAGTCTTGTGATCCTCCGAGGCAGACGACCAGAGTACAGTACATAGCAGTAAGATGATTTAATTCTGCAACTATCTGAAAAACAAATAAAAGTAAAAGAAAGTATTTATAAATTCGCAAAACTGATGGACAAACAACAATGCGAGTGCCACTGGAAAAGTATGAAGTATTGGATAGGGACGGCGATTTAATCTTCTGAAGCTATATTTATTGAGCCCACACTTGTTCAAAATTTATAAGATCTGACCGGCACCCGCCCAGTAAGAGGATTTTTCTATCCGCCAACCGGGGACGTGCTGAGTACCTCAGTTGGCCAAGCACTGAAAATCATTCCAGTATCATCTATCAGATAGAAGGGAAAAGAGTCTTTTGAAGTTAAAAAAGTACTTACACACACGCATCCTTAGTAGGAGCGAAGCGGCCTAATAATAAAAGTCACACTGGTAGAACTAACATTTAAAGGTGTGAGGAATATGATAATATAATAGCAAGATACCTGACGTTTAACATAATAGGTTGGTGTCCATCATGATTATTATTTTACTTGATATTCATCTTGGAGCGTGTCATGTATGAATCAGAATCAATTCACGATTAAAGGTTATTGTCCCAATGGAACATTCCAGTTCCAAAAGCCGCAAAACATCTTCATAAATTCAAAGATTTCAAGTGACTTTTGGTACTGTCGCTTTCTGTTCTGAATTAAAAACTGTCTTCATTTTACAATACTAATCACTAATTACTATTTGAGCTTTCGGAATATAATTTGCGATTTTACATTGTTAGGAATATTTTGGTTAAACTACTGTTGTTTATAGTAATATAATAGACCTATGTTGTTGTCATTATCACATAAAAGGTTATATGATAATTTATCAGATCAGTAATAGAACAAACGAAAATATATTTGCCTAGCACAAAAGAAAACTATTTTTGCTCAATATTTTGCTACAAAAAAACTGTATTCTGTACAAAGTGGTAAGAACATTACTAAATAGTGATTAGTGTCTATTTATTTAAATATCGAGTTTGCGTAATGAAGTATAATTGCCATGAACTTCCACAAGCAAACAAGTAGTAATTATAGGAGAGTGTTTGCTTAATCTTCAAGAAACATAATTAAAATCAATATATTGAATGCACAAGGGCATGAGTGTATAGTAATTATATTTGGTCTTGATTTTATCCATATAAGTTTAAAATAATAAACTGAAAAAAATGTCCATTAATAAGTTGCTTATGATATCTTCTTATAAGATTAGTACATGCACATGATATTTCCGATTCCAGCGGGCTCTTTTAATACTCCATGATTTTCTATCCGCCATTTTCATGATTAAAAATTTCGGTCTTGGAATCATGCCAAGTTTGCAATGTACTGAGGAAAAAATTGGCTTTAACGAAACTTTTTCAATATTTCACCATAATGTGCCCTCGATATGTCTTACAAGTTGAGCTTTATTTTAATCGGAACTTCAAAAATTCAGCCGTTTTCATTGCCGCGTCGTAATAATCCCTTGTGACATTACGTCGCATTGCGCGTATGCGAAGTTTATATACATTTATATATCGAGTATATCAATTCAAACGCTTTTGTTTATCGATAAAAAAACACAAGACTTTATCTTGTTTAACTGTATTTTTACATGAGATTATGTCTTCTTGTTGCAATATAATATTATACAATTAATGACTTTGATATAGGTCACTATCAGGATTTATCAGCCAGAGAAATGTAATATTCACCGAGCCGCTAGGCGAGGTGAATATACATTTTGAGGGCTGATAAATCCTGATAGGGACCGTATATCAAAGTCATTAATTGTTTTATTACATGAATAAAACCACCATCTCCATTGATCAGAAAAACTGAGGATGTATATTCTATTGGAGCGCCTGCTTGTATTTTGTAATTGTTGTAATGTTAGTTACCCTTAATATGTTTTATTTAATACTGCATTTTGATATCAATTTGCTGATATCCTGAAATTCCAGTTTCAAATATTGAGAAGGGTATAATTGAATGAATATATCGCAGAACGGACGTGTTGTTTACACGCACGATGTATGTATAGCTGACCTCATTGAATTGTGTACAATTAATACAATCGATTTGATTGGACGACTGAATTTATTAAGACGGCTATTCTGATTGGCTAAAACATAAAAACCAGGTCGATATCGGATTCCGCTTGACTACTATGCAGCGGAATCGTGCAGCGTACAAACATTTTATGTAATTTTAGTACTGTTGCGATTTATCGCGACCCGAAAGTTGTTTTTTGACAAATCAAAACCACGCAAAAAAAATTCTATTCATGTAATAACTGGTATTATATTGTTTTACGTTGTAAGGACGTCATATTAGAAGACCCGTTTTATATGTATTATATGTGTAAGTATGACACACGGTATATAGTCCAGAAAAACAAGCCAATCAAAAATCTTGAAAGTATATCTTTAATTTTATTTGCAATGAAAATTGTGTGACAAATGGATCGGCAGAAATGTTTCTAATCTTGGTCGTCAATTTTATCCTTTTTGTTTATTTTGTTCTTGCACTATTTTGTTGGTAAATCGACTTTTTGTTTTTTTGTTAGATTTTTAGATTTTTAGAAAATACAAATACCTTTCTGTAAAAATCAGAAGAAAATTACTTTATACTTAAAAGTTATTTTCCCAGTCCATGAACCAGAATAAAATTATAACAACTCGTCAAGCATAAGGACAATTGGAAAGAAATGATTAATTTTCTCCAAAGATTTTAAAGAACCAATCACCTCTCTCAAGAATCTTGAGTTTTAGCCTGTTATAAGGTGTAAAGTATTGATTTTTCTTTCACGTTGCTAACCATGACTACTAACAACTATTTTGAAGGAAAAAAGTCGTGTAATGTTATATAAAGTCACTTAACAGAATTTCATTTCTCTTAAGCGTTTAAGAAAAATAAATAATTATGTACTTACTTACCCGTTTTAAAATTCAGTAGTCAACTTATTTAAGAGATAGATTTTAAATAACTATAACTGAAATCACCTTGATGGCCTTAGAACTTTTGAAGAGATAACGTCAACTTATGAATAACAAACCTCTGTTTTGGTAGCTCAAAAGTCAACAGCAAATTACTGGATGCAAGATCTACCATAACGTATAAGCGGTAAAATATACAAACCATGCGCCGTTGCTGCTGCAATATTGCTTTCCATTAAAGGCAATTAAGTTAACTATTCGAAATTTAAAGTACTATCATTTAAAATTAATTATATAACATGTTATGCCCTTCTCATTTGCTAACCGAAAATGACAAATCTGATACGTGGCTTTACAGAAGACAAAGATTTGCTCGACTCACTCACAAAATAAGCCTTTAATGATAAGTCTGTGACTCGACCTCCTTCAAAGTAATATCATATTATCGTTTCGGAAAATCTATTTATTTGATTCAAATGAAAAATGCGGGTTGTTAATATTTGTGAACAGTAATATGTTGTTTTATATACTTCGTTTTGTGTGTGTGATAATTACAGTACCATTAATTTTTCATAGTAACTTGTTTGCTCATATTATGCACATTTGAGACCATTAAAAATATATGGAAAGAACTATTTCAGTCAGAACTTTCATTATAATTCCTAATATAACACTCATCCCTTTAAATTACCATTGATTACACATTTAATTACTTTATTAAGCATTAAGGCATTTCTGATTAAAACAGCTCTAGATTACACGGAAGGCTTTCAATCTTGTCCGCATGATGACCTGAATGACACTTATCACTTAAGAAATGTTATTTTGTCATGCGACACTCGATCAATTTCTTAGGCTTTTATATGGCTGAAAAGTAAACCAGTTGGAAATACATTTAAATCAAATTGTTAACTAATACAAGTTTACTTGCTTAATTGTCTATCTTTTGTGTGTTGTATAACTTTAAACTAAAAAATGACAATCACACAAGACAAATTTATCAGTTGCAGACATTACAAGTTGGTAAACATTTCATTAGTTTCGGCTCGTGTTACTAAACTTTGGGTTTTCGTGTTGTGTGTTTGTTTGCTTTTGTTGTCTTCTTTTTTGTTTTACCGTGTTTTATATACCTTTGGCGTATCGTTTTCTGAACACTACTCAGCAGTGTAGATTCTTTTTTCTTCGTGTGCACCACAGGTGTATATTAGAATCCAAAATTTATCGTTTGCAGAAACTATAATTTGGTTCGAAACATTTCGTTAAGTTCCACACGAAAATTTTGTGTTATCGTGTTGTGTGTCTGTTTGTTTTATATCGTCTTATTTTTTTTTTGTTTCACTGTGTGGTTTCATATACATTTGACCTATCGTTTTCGAAAAACTACTAGGCATTTAAGATTCTCTTTTTTCTTAGTGTGCAAAATAAGTGTTATTTCATAGTCACAAAAGTGAACATTGAATAAGCTAAAGTGGTGACGTGCCACGCAGTTTAAATATAAACCACATAACTGAAATGAGACACAGCTTATTTGTTTAAACAATTAACTTTATTATTTAACACTATGCGTTCAAGATAAAACGTCACACATAACTCATAATACTTAAAGGTTTTAATAAAGTGTCTATCACCCTGCGTCTAAAGGAAAATTCGCTGTTGTCGGAGCTCCCTTTGTAGTTCCGAACTACTCCAATTCTGTAAACGGTCGTCCAGTAAAGATAGGTGCAATTTTGCAATATACTGTTAATAGAGTTTGTGTTATATATATCTTTGAACAGCTGTATTGCAGTAAATATGTTCGGTTGGGCATGTTGAATCATTTTTATCTAGTGCCACCCGCTAAACAGTTTTGGTTGTTCTCGGTCACTCACTATTAGACGAACATTTCTTGAAATTGAATTTAGATTAAACCCGGTCCTTAACTAGCTCTTTACTTAAGCACGGTCTTGCACAACAAAGAAGACAATTGGTAACACGTGTAATAAACTTTATGCAACACTCGTTCTAACCAATCAATATATTTGTATTGGCATGTTTTAGATAGATAACATTTCAGCAGATATTTCGAACTAGTGGTATCAAATCAGGTAATGACGCCAACCACGGACTTTAAAGGTGCAACCTAATTATAGCGCGTAAGACTGAACATTGTTCAAATCGTTACAAAACTATAATTGGCTATGACACATTTAGTAAGATAATAATGCCATCGCCATTATCACCATAATAATGGGGACAATTGGTGAGGCTTTATAAAAATCGTGGGTCTCCATTCAGTTAATTAAACTTAACTTGTATTCAACCAACGACTTTAAAAGGAAATTAAAGAATTTAATCTGATTAAAGTGATCTACAACATACAAAACCAATGATGACTTTTCAAAAATCATGTTGAGTAGTGTATACATTTTTGAACATGAATTTAGAATCAGAAATACCGCTTTTAAAACGATTGCAGTGTTTGTAGAGAAATCTACAGAACAGAAAACAATTATTTTGAAATCAGTCAATAAACATGTTGAGAAATGGTTGTGTAACAGGTGGAGAATCCACACGTTTTTTTTTATAGTTTTGCGTAGAAGTTCCACATTTTTCTTTAGCTGCAATCATTAATTAGTAGGGAGACATTACAACTGACTTAAACATGATAGGGTTCACAGACATAACTAGCAGTCGTTAAAAATCTGTTTAAATTGCCATAAAACACATCACATCTGCACACCTTAATTACATACGGGCATGTATACATGTTGAATTGGGATATTTCAATTGAAAGCATTAAAAATGAATCGTTCAAATATACAATTTTATATTTAAAGAGAAAAATATCAATACTAATCACATCCACTGTCTTCTTTTTATGATAACTATAAGCCCTCCTTTAAAGATGTAACAATTCATATATTAAACTGTACAAACAGCAAACTTTTATTTTATATATTACGTCCTCAGCCTGGCAAGACAAGAACTTTATTAACTAATCATGAATGAAACGAGCATTATTTTTAATGCATTTTTGTTAGCTGTAATTCTAGTTACTAAGGCGTGACATTGTTCGCACCATCCTCCTTTACGCCTTAGCAGGGGCCCTCGGTGGTTGGTGGCTGAAAAGTTGCTGCAAATGGCGTTAAACATCATTCAAACAAACACACAAATAAACAAACACACAAACGTCTTAGCCGTTTCTGCTAAATGCGAAGGAAAACTTTGTTTAAACTGAAGAAATTTCTAATTTTTCGAGATTTAACCTACATGTCGTCATCCAAGTATTTTTTGTGTCATAAGGCAAAGCTTTCCACGTGATAGCTTTTCTAATAAAGGTTAATTTTTATGGTAAAAAATGATAAATCTTTATATGCATTTATACCAATTGTTAGTAGACACAAACTAACGAAATTATTAAAGATCTCTAGTTTTACTGAAAACGTTTATAATGTTGAATAACAATATCAAAATAATAAGGCAATCAATTGAAAATAGGCTTTGTCATATAAGAATCTTATTATGTAAATTAGAAATTGCTTTTGCAGTTTTTTGTATTTTCATTTCAAAGACTGGAATGATATTTACTAACATGGTAAATTCTTAGAAATAAAATCCTTTTTTCGTGTTTTTACGGAATTACAATACATTGAAATTATGTAAAGAGCTTGAAATTATGGGTATCTGGTTACAATCATTCAAATGATACTGAAAATGTATCATTGAAATTTGATAACAGAAAATGACGTAAAAGCGACCATAAATTTGAATTTATCATTACACGGCATAATTCATTTACTATTTGATCTTTTTCTATTTAATACTATGTATAATTGTGGTAGCTTCCAGCCTTGTGTTAACTGTTTCTTGCAATTCCGTGTTCATTGTCTGTACTTTTTTATTTTGCAACAATGTTATCTTATTACTAGATGGTTTCTGATAATATGCACCGTCATAGTATATAATTTACAGTGCATATCTTAAGGTCTTTGGTGAAGCTGCTATAAAAACACGAATTTCTACACGTCATATTTTACATGTTTAAGTTGGACTACAAAGCAGCCTACAAAACCTCCTTCCTAAAATTAACACCTATTACATCTTTTCCAGCAGCATTTAGGTCTACAAAAATAGTGTTAATCTAGCTACACCTCACAGTGATGTTCATCAGGACAGCATGTTCAAAAATTTAAAAGATCTTTCATGTATCTTATAGTATTGTTTTAATATCTTTCGGAGCGTGAAAACAAGTGATTTATTTACTCTAAAAATACTATTTCTAAAACAATTAAAAACTAGAAATTCGTTTGAAACGAATGATACATCATTGTTTCTGTTTACAAGACCTGGAATGAGCATATACTACTTAAACACAAATAAACACACAATCTTAAATATGTTGAATGGTGAAACTGCAACAGATCTGTTGTGAATAGTAAAAATATTTTTTATTAAATAGTTGGCACGAACATAGGTAACAAATTGTGTTTTCCTACATTGTCTAATTTCTTTCAAGCATTTTTATGACACAAGAAAGAAAAAGTACTGACACAATCGTTTAATTTTAGCTTTCGATAATTAGACAATGTCCTATTGCTTGTGTTCAAAAGTTAAAGCCGAAAATATACCAAAAAACCCTCCGGTTTTCCACCCTTCCGCAGATTAGGGGATCCAAATAAAGCGTCTCCACAACCTTTAGCGTCTGTTAGTTCTCGTATTTGTTCGTCTGTTTCTAAAGCGTCTGTTTTTTTATTTTAACGTCTGTTATTAAAATTTTATGCCGGTTTTTTGTGTGTGTGTCTGTTATTAGTTTATCGTCGGTTCGTTTTTGTCCAAATTATTGTGTGTTCTCAAAGGTTTTTCTCGTGTTTACTAAAAAATTAATGAAGAAAATATTTGTAAAGATCTTAGCTTAAAATTATAGATATCTGGTTATAAAAATTAGTCATATTATACTGAAAATGTATTATTAAAATTTCATAACAGACAATATTACACGAATAGAGTTTTTGCCTGTTTTTATTCGGTGTTAAAAACTACTTTTCCTTCAAGTAAACTCGAAAACAGCACCTTATTTCGCAACAAAATATTTTTGTTCGCTGCACAATTCTGCTGCACAAGCGGTAGAGCGGAATCCGATATGAACCTGCTTTCATGTACGCGTTTAAAACAGAAACGTCTTGTCAACAAGAGTGGACGCATCTGTTGCTAATATATTTGCTACAAAAACGAGGGTTTGTTTATTTTATTAATAAATTATGATAGTCTCTGACTTTGATATGAGATCGCTATCTGTATTTCTGTATGATAGTCTCTGACTTTGATATGAGATCGCTATCTGTATTTCTGAAGCCCCCTCGCCCAGCGGCTCGATGTATATTACATTTTCTCCGGTTGAGAAATCCCCATGGCGTCCTATATCAAAGTCAGTAATTCTATAATAATATTAAAGCAATAATAAAGTTGAATGTATCATTACATAACATTATTGTAATTCAAGAGACTTCGAGGATATTTCTCAATTAACACTATGTAAAAGTGTTTAATGTTTCTGGCCATTCCTTGTTCCCTTTTTATATTTCTAGCCTTTTTGGATTTTGCATCTTTTTATCTTATTACATGTATTTACATATAGATTTTGATAAAATAGTATTTATCCCTGTAGTAAATAATGTACAGTGTCATGGTAAAGTCGTTGTTTTACTGGAAAACATTAATTTCCATACGTTATACTTTACATGCGCAAAGGGCATTGACAGTGTTGTAGAACGCCTTTATTTAAAAAAAAACATCTTTTACACCGTTTCTAACAGAAATCAGGAATGGTCTATTAAATTGCTGTTCAACTGGCTACACCTCCCAGAGATGTAATATAGAATAACTAGAATATCGCTAGAATATGCCAGTCGGAAAACCAGAATGATGGAAAAGGACCAAGAGAAATGAAAGGTCAGAAGGGGTGAATATTTTGATTGCATAGTATTATTATAAGGTTAACAATTGAGTCCTACAGTCGGCCTTAAAAAAGACTGTATAAACTGGTGCTATGTACACATTCTGAGGCGTCCCCAAGCGTAACAGTCGCACGTGTATATTTGTTATGGACATATTTTACAGTCAGCGTCAACCCTGTAAGAAGGTTTTATTTTGTAAGCAGTTGTAGCTTTTCATTACTGGAGAACAATGCATTTAATCTTACTGCGTAAGGATTTAATTATACCGGTCAATGAATATGACGTTGGGTTAAGACTTTATTACTTTCTAATAATTTTGGTCAATATTTCTTATTAACGATAAATCAAACTTTCTGAAGTCAAAGAGACGTTGATTAATTGTCATTGTGTTAAGCTTCAAACTTAGGTTTAGATACATGTCATGCTGAAATGTTTATGCAAGTTTTTATCACCGATGTTAAATTATTATATAACAATAACCACATCGCACATACGTTTTTACGTTAACATAAACAAGAATAATGTATTATGAGTATATAGTTTAACAGCATTTTTCAACCTTTATAGCAGCCGAGTCTTAAGTTTGCAAGACGTCTGCCCAAGACAAAAACTGTAGGTATAAATCTGTCTACATGGCTAGAATATTAATAGTAGTGTTGGCAGTTTCCAATTTCCTTTATTCTAATATTTAAATTAAGTTATCAAAAATCAAAGATGTTCATTCGTTTCATTAGTAGAAGATTAAAATATTTTCTATTTTTTAAAGGAGATAAAAAGAAACTTCAGGAGGTCTACGTTGCGGCCAATTCAAAATATACTGAAAAAGTTAAGAAGTATCACATAGCAAACTTTCAAGCGCTGTAAAAGTAAAAGATGCAATGCAGTAAGATAATAAAAAATAATGTGTTGGGATGCAAAAGTTGCCCAAAATCCCCATGGATAGTATTGCGTTCCACTCAGGACATTAAAATGTACCTACACATCAAATTTCATTAAAATCGCACAACGTTGAAAATTTGACGCGTTTTTTGCCGCCATTTTGAAACGCATGGTCGAAAATTTGAATGTAGAGTTCTATTCAGGACACTTAAATCTACCACCACACCAAATTTTGTTGCAATAGGAGCACGTTAAAGTTCATTGAGATCTTGAGATCAGATACCAATGAAAATTATACACGTTGTTCACCACCATTTTGAAACGCGACGTCAGAAAAAAATTTCAAATGTAGCGATTTCCTTGTAATACTAAAATCTATCTCCATACCAAATTTTGTTGAAATCGGACAACGAGAAAATTCGTCGTTTTAGGGTGGGTGTAGTAAAGTGTCTGCCATTTTGAAATGACAGATATTTTCAAGACTCTGATTATTGACTGCACCTATCCATATGTCGATCTACAACTGTGCCAAGTTTCATTTCATTTTGTTTATGCATCTTTGCGAAATGTGTCGGACAAGTTCACGATCTAGAAAATATGGAAACTGAAATATGTGCAAAACAATAAGTCGCTTTTGGGCGACTTAATAAAAGCAAACGTTCTTTAAGTACAAGAAGGACAACTATATAATTAGATGTTGAAACGACGAAAGCATAAAAAAGAAACAAATCAACTCCCTCTAAAACCAGAGATTAACGACTTATTCATTTGAACACATTTATTTTAATAATTACTCAGTAAAATATTGGAAATATTGAAGCTAATGAAATAGTGTTGTACCACTAGTGATCATACACTCTATCATAGAACTTGATTATGACGACGGGATGCAAAATGTGTCTACTTCTGTGCAATTAAGATAATAAATACACAAAAGGGTATAACGTTTTTCTTATTAAATGCAATAAATTTGATAACGAGGAGAAAATATAAAGGTTAGTCTGAAAAATGAAAAGACAGTGCGTAGATGTTTCCCGTATGCAATTCAGAGACTATAGCAATCGCTATACATGTACATAGATGGTAAATAAAAAAAAATTGTTTCTACATTTTTATTCATATTTAAAATTCATTAAAAAAGCTTATAATTCTGCTAAAAACTGATTGATTGATTGATATTTACAGATATATTCATGATAATACCAAGTTAACAAACAGTGAATCAGTTTTGTTAATGCGATAGACCAACTGGCAAATTGTTTCTTGAAACATATGAAGAGGTTAGAAGGGTTAGAGCATTTTAGCCTATATATTGAGCCTACTCCTTTTCGATATATACATGATCTGTTTTAAGTGCAAGGACCGATGCCTTCAACAAGCCTATAAGCTTTAAAAAAATGACATGTTTACATTTTATTCAAAAGCAAAAAGACACTGTCCGAATACATGATAAAATCCCCTTTTGCACTACTGACAAAACACAATAAAAAAGACAAGTCAAGTCATAGCTGATCGTGTTCCGGGCTTCAGCTAAACATTCTTTATTTATGATACTGCGATAATACTGCGAGAACAGCAGCAGCCATGTAACACAACATAAATAAGCATTATCTGGAGACAAATAAATTTGCAGAAAAAAAGATATTAATCTACTACTTTGAATGAGTCTACGCCGAGTTAAGCTTGAACACTAGTCCCATATGAATGTTGACCCCTGCAAATTGTCTCAAAATTCGTCGCATTTATAAATTTGTTGTTTTATATTCTGCTATGTATCGTCGTTCGAAAAAAATATGCATATTTTCCTTTCTCTTGTGTGTGTTTTTTATCTATTGTTATAGCCGTTGAAAATGGGATGAAAGAATCTAAAGATGTTATAAGAAGAGCAGAAACGTTGGCTAAGAGACCAGCTAACTGGCCATATCTTATGTTAACCTTATAATCAGACCCAAGGGAAGAATTAAGTTAAGTAAGTTAACCAGAATGTGATCAATTGGTTAATTTGCCAACTCGTGTTATGTTTATATCTCACCATTTGATATCTTTGATCATTATAGTGGTTATCGATAAATTGTGATTTGTGGATTCTGATAAATTATCTTTAACAAGATTGCTTAAGTCATTAAATATCTTTGCATGAAGAGACAGTCTTTCATTGCACTTCCGCATACCTGTTTTGATTCAGAGATGAATATATCTCTTAGGCAAAAATTATAATAAACAAACGCCCAACATGTGTTATCAAGAATTGTAATTGAAACGAAGCTATATGTGTTTTTCGAAAATTACAGAAAAAATACATTGGCAAGTTTTAATAAATTTAAATTCTATTTCATATTCTTTTCATGAATTTTGTATTTATGTTTCAAGATTTTCGTATCATAGACTGAAAACAATAATAATAAATATTAAAATCGTTCATATTTAGTAGGACTGGTGTCTAAATAATGTAAATTTCACATGCCATGCATGTCATTACATTTAAATATTCTGTTGTGGAAACAAATTGTACATTAATACAATAAGTTAGAGTGTATCTTATAACCAAATATGGCCATAGTTTTAGTCATGTTATTTTCAACAATGGATTTTAAAGGGATTTTTTTTAAAAATAGTTTTTAGTAATAATCGAACAGCATTTTATAAATAATACAAAAATACATTTTCCTGTATGACGTGCAGGCGTCCAACATGGTTTATCCCATTTTTATGTTATAAATTGAAACAAATGCAATTCTATAATATATATTCATACCTTTGCGCATTCTTCTTTCACTGATGGGTCTACTTTCTCTCTTAACGCAGTATGGACTTGTGAAGATGATGTCAACTGGACTTTCGGAGATTCACTGTTGATTCGCGGCAGTGAGCTCATAATTTTTTGTCCCTATCATAACGGGACAACAAGTGTACAAGTCAAATTACACAGATATTTTAAAATTCAACAAAGAAACTTAATTTATAATGTAATCCATATTATCTAACGGAATCTGACAGTTTTTTAATATGTCTGCAAGTTCCGGAAATATTTCGGTAAGCGATATGACAAGATTCTTGTAATAATAACGGTTCATCAGTTTTGCTTTTATTAGGTGAATGAAATTGGTGTTCCTTTAAACATCTGTCCTCACATTAATCTTCTAGATTAAATCTCGTTTGCTATAGTTCACTAAAATAATTAATAATAATATAATTATAAAATGGTTCGTATATGCTGTAATTCACTTTGAAACAAAGAAATAAGTTAAACTAAAATTGCTTCCTACAAAAACTGCAGTCATGAATAACGAGTGCAAAAAGAATTACCTCATTTTAAGAATTATTTTGACAGACAATATGTTCCAAAACGTTTATAATCCGCCTGTGGTGTCTAAAAGAATTTCCAGAACAAACTATCGGTTTCATATTCCATAAAATGTTCAGCAATACAATTGCTCGTCTGTGTTGTTAATTCAGGTGCGTTCTTCAAGGATGTTGAGTAATTTACCATTATATACAACATATTATCAAGTATATGTTTGATATATTGATATGAATCGGTGTTAAACCTTAAACAACATAGTACTTAATATATAATTATCCGGTGAAGAGGCGAGATGCAGAAGTGTGTAGTTAAGTTTTTACCACGCTGAACTCATAAAATCTGATTCTAATGTAAACATGATATATAAATCAATTGATAACCGCAACTTTAATTTCTCTTGTTTTAGCAATGCCGGAAAATATTCTGCGTGTAACTATTATCGCAGGTGTAGATCGATGTGACTGGTCGTCTGCCACAAATAGCAGACGACTACGTTTTGAATCAAAATTCAATGTTTCTTGCATTTATATTACTCACCTGTATAATTATTTCAATTTCACTCGATTCATCAATGACTTAATATTAAGGGTTTCTAAACAATCAATAGAACTATTAGGTGCAATTGCTATGACAACCATCTAGAAGCTGTTTACTTACTGTTTGTTAAGCTCGATCAATTAGATGTAATTACAACAATTTCATTTTCATAATCACTATTATATTGCTATTGGAATGAGTTGATTGGGGATACAACGCCCCAAATTACGAATGATACTTCGACTAATTAAATCAACCTACTACACAATAACTCTTCAAGGTCATGAAAAAGCACAAATATACGTTTTAAATGTCAAACTACTTCATAATCAGGAAACTGAGCCCTTTAAAAAAAGGTAACTTTGGTGAGAAGCCAGCAATAGGATCTTTGTTTTTAACATGAACCTCGAACAGTGCAACAATTATGTTGTTATCACATGACACTATGCAATTGTCCAAATTTACTACTACGAATTAATGGAAGTATTTACCTCTGTTTTGACTTGATTAAACGACGACTTGAGATAACTATTAGCGAAGATATGGCATTGCAAATATTGTATGTATGTACATATGCAGATATCTATGAAATGGTTGTATTTTCAATTCAAAGAACACCGGCCTTCTAAATTTTAATTCGTTTATATTCATAAATTATAATCATAGTATAGTTTCAATTCGTTTCAAAACTATATTAACGACTTTTAATCTTACAGCGTAAGCGTTTTTTCAATTCATATTAATTTTTTTCTTTCAAATTCAAAATCTTTTTATGCCATCAATACTTTTAGCTTTTTTGATGAAAATATATTACACATTTCATTGTATGTATAAACTGTTCATTTAATCTCTGCTATTATACAAGTCAATAGACCTGGGAGAAAATGACAAGTCGCGAGCAAGTTCTATATATATTTCCCAAAGTACAGCGATTAAAAATGTTTTGGACATTCTTCATGAATTTATGAAAGAAATAATGAAGTCCAAACAACATGTTAAAGAATATCAGAAATTGTATTCATCAATAATTTTCAAGAATAGCTACCTATATCTGCATTTTGATACGGTCAAGGTTCTTCATAAATAACAGAACTTTTACAGAATTTTAGGTAAATTATCTGATGAACTTTTGCCTCAACGCCATATATCACCTTCGTTTACTGATTGGCTAATTATGATGACATTTAATACATTTTGCAGACAACCCAGCTTGAAAACTTCTTACATAGCTTGATAAGCTTTGTGTTAACATTATAGTTTTTGTTGCTCAATAGTTACCTTTTTGTAAATAAAATATTTTAGTATGCCAATTCTTATATAAAGGCTATAGTTTTTCCATTCAGAAACTGTATAACTCTGTTTTGCACCCTCTGTTGAAAAAATTACAAAATTGTATTATTTATATTAACAAATAAATTCAATTAACAACAATATTTGCAAAAATTATGAATCTGATTCTTTGAATATTAATTACGGCAAATAGCGTGAAGACTTACAATTCTTGTATTGAATTTAAAAAATACATAAAAACCTTAACAAGAAAGGTACACATCCGGCTCCTCCATGTGCTCATTGAAAGAATTTTCCAAACGGTTAACTAATATATTGTTTGCATTTAAAGAAGAAAACAAAAATAATGTGAAATCCAGACTGATCTCAAAAAGTTTATCTATTAGAACATTTTTTTACAAAAATTTAAATTAAACTACCTTACTTTGCCTCATGATAAACTATACTCCCTATTTAAAAAATCATACTGAAAGCTTTCGCTTCCACAAGTGCATACACATATTCAGTTATAGGTTACAGCAATACTTATGTTTCTACTAAGAACAAACACAACAAGGAACAGTTTTAAAGTATGCTAGATTTTTCTAATGACAGCATATATGTAACTTTCGGCGGATGTGTTTTTCAGTAGGTAATAGAAATTCGAACAGTTCAAACTTGCACGGAGTATACTGATTTTACAAACGTTACCAATTTTTGCGGGATATATACATGAAGTTTATAGACTTGCTCGGGTTTATAGACATAACCTAAATACGAAAAAGCGACTCGTCCGAGCCTTTAATCAATTTAACTATAGATTTCTTTGTGGATAAATATGGCTGTGCCAAAATATGATTACAGATAGTTCAGTACATGGTGATTTTGATACACCTATTACTGACCAGTGGTGTATGATAAGCAGATATTTTCATTAACACACCAACTCACACACTACAGTAATGGAAGCGGATAGCTCGGCATGCAAATCCGATATTTCTTCAAAGGTAAAAAAAACTTATAAAGAACAACATTCCTTTCTCCTAATAAAAAACATAAACCAAGAAAACAAAAATAAACAATACAAAAAAAGAAATAAAATAGACCAATAAAACTAAACAAAACACACCCTAGTTGAGAGTTGTCAGGTCAAAACAATCGTTTTGAAGGTGTGACAGTCCAATACAAAGGTAACATTGATAAACTTTCCACGCAAGCTAAAGAAAACATGATGACAAATACTAACGTACAACAAACATACGCAAACAATAAATGGATTCAGAATACAAATTGAACAAACGATGAAACGATCACGCATATCTGGTAAAAAATCCTTTTTCAAAATAAATCAATAAATATAAAAATAAATGATTTTGTCGGTAAAATATATATTTGGTTGATATCATTATTGGCATATGTGGGGCTTAGATCGAACAAAAGTTAACTAATAATAGAAACAGTGGTCATTATAATGTTTTTATCCGTAATGATAAAGAATAATTCCTCCTCATTTGAACAATAACTGTTTGTGTTAGAACAAAATTCCCTTTTGGGGTATTTTACATATTAAAACAAAACAGTAGAATTAAAAGGTATTTAGTTGCTTGAATGTTTGCAGTTATCGTTTTTCCGAAAAACTGTAAGTCTCAGAGCTAACATTATAGTAAGCCAAATGAGACAAAATATTATGGCAGGCAAAAAAAGCAAAGAAAACGACCTAAACAAAAATAGTCGAAAGTCAAGGGCCTAACATATCAGTGAACGGTTAGTTGACAATTGGAAAGTTAAAGTCATCGCGTTTGTCGTAGCGTCTAGTTTGTAGTATTCACGAGTCAATTTCTAGAAAAGGCCTAAGTGTATTAGGGTGTCTTTAATTTCAAGCTCGCTACGTTAAAACTCAAATAGTCAAAAAATCTAGCATTGTTGAGTGACAAAACATAATCTCATTCAATGTTCACATAGATGGAAATAAGCCTTTTTCAACCCATTTAATTGGATCACTTGAAGTCTGTATTTTAGGATACTGTGAATCAACGAAAGAGATGTATTCAATCCACCGTTACAGATTTTAGTTTTATATAGTCCTAAACATTGCTATTACATAAATTGCACATTGGAATACATTTAAACTGTTTTTATAAGAAGCAATTTAATTATAATTAAAGTGTCTTTGCTCCTTTTTCGTGCTTGTCAAGGCGTACAAGTGTAGATTGGTAATAATGAGTTCGAAATCATGACTCTCAGTTAAACATGATTCTATGACGTTCTAAAACATCGTATTATAACATCCAAAAAGAAAATATTACATATTTGATTAGGCGAGGTGCGTGAATCAAACCAATGCGAACGCAATTGCAATGTTATAGACAACCTAATGTTATGCCTATTATATTTCGGTGTATAGAAATTGTTCTTTGAAGTGTCAGGTCTGTATGAAGCGGTTCGAGCAGACACGTAATAATTTCGAAATAATTCTATCGAACGGGTTTATGCGGGTCTTTTTCGTGATGAAATAACATATCGATTTTTTAAAAGGTTATCCAATTAAATCAAAAGATATTTTGCAATAAGGACAGTGTCATTCTTATTTTATGATTTTGAAAATATATTGAAAGTAATAAATTAAAATACAAGAAGAGTCTGGACGAATGCCAATATTCTCTGGAATTCGCTACAACCCCGATTTTGTAACTGATTTATTTTAATTGATAAATGAAAATGGTTTTGCAAATTAAAGGGTAAATAGTTTTTCTCAAATAGTTCTCTAGCTACAGTTTAAGTTAAATATTGTAAAAATAGTACACCCCTTTTGGAGAGGTCCATATATAAGATCTTAGATGACCTTAACATATTCAATTTTTATGGCTTGTGCGAATCAAATAACGTTCTTGCAGATGTTCCTTCTGTTTTTTTCTTTTGGCGCTATATAGAAACACTTGAATGCACGGTTACAATAAATATACTGTTGTTTTCAAATATTTTCACGAATCAAGGACACATATCAATAACTTAAATTTATCTATTATATACTATGATAAATTGGAACACATTTTCTTGCTATGTTTGATCAATATTTCAATTCCAAATAGCAGTAATTTAAAAGCTGTCAATAGCTATGTTTACATTTGAAGACTTAAATGGAAGTTCAATAAATGTATGAGTTACAGCATTACTAAGTATAAATTAATACGAAATTATTGAGCCCTTAACATTTAAGAGCTTTGTTTTATTGGTTATATATAATTTGTTTTAATTGTTCTGTTAAAAAAAATCAATTTTGGTAGTTAGGAAAACACTTAGTATGAGACTAGACTAAAGTTTGCCATGCAAAATATATCTGTCAGTGCTGTTTAAACTTTACTTATCTATTGCCATAGGGTGTTTGTAATATCAGTTCTGTTAAGACTTTACGTCTACTTGTCACTATAATGGCAGTTTTCTTAACGTTGTACGACTACTGATATGTTACCAAAAAGTGTTTTTGATAGTAATTCTGTTAAAATTGTACTACGGGTTTGCTAGTAGAACTAGTTTATAACGGTTATTTTGTTTTTTTCAAGTGTTGGTTGTTTGGGTCAGGACAAGTTTATATGCATCTACTGCATCATAGGAATTTCTCCTTTTCATCAAGGAATTGAACCTTTTAACCAAGAGTCTATATTTACACTTTTTCAATTTTACGGTAGGGACTTAATGTGACCAGGCATCTGTTCTTTTTATCATCATAATTAAAAAGTTAATAGGAAGTCGTGTGATATCAACATGTAAATATATAATAATAATAGCAGTATTTATGTAAGCATCAATTCTTCTTACGTTCAACATAATATTAGCACATGATGTACGAAAGGCTGAAGTTAAACCTCATATGCACGCAATGCTGGAATATTACAACATAGAAAATACAATTTAATTATTGAAATGATAAATTATCAGATGTCAAGTAAAGGGTTTGCTTCTCTAAGCTGCTTTATCAATTAAGTTCACAAGTAAATCTTTAAATATATATATATATATGTGTGTGTGGGATACAAATTTTCGTCGTTTTCGTGGGTGGGTGAGGAAAACCCACAAAATTCAGAATTAAACGACTAATAACCTCTAGAAAATCTAAAAAGACAATGTTTTATCAAACTTTGCTTTCGACTGAGATTGTGATCTTGAATTAGAAACAACATTAATGTGTTTATGATACTAACTAGAAATTGAGCTGATAAAAGACATGTTTATTAGTTTTAATTATGTATTCCCGCTAGTAATGAAAGTACTTTCTGTTGTGCCTTTTCATTGTAAAGTGTAAACAAATGCTAAAATCATTATCTTAATTGAAGTATTCATCAATAAAACAATCTGTTTACACCCTTTATACTGATTTTTAACTTGAAATGTCACTAATTATATTGTTAGGTTTCTTGTCAAATCTTCCCCTCTAGGGAATTTATAACACATGTACTGTGAATTGTTATTTATCAGATCGGTTTTAATCAAATGCCATTTTTATTAATGTTGTTTATTATTTATGTGGTTACTTAACAACATCTGTTTGATCATTTTAACTTCATGGGTTTTTTTACAAAATCTTTCAATTAGAAATGTACAGAATAACACTGTACATAAATACCTTAAATTGTTGGCATTTACGCCATGGTTTATTTTTTTTTATTATCAATCGACGAACAGCGAATTTATGAATCCCATCAAATGTCTTTTTTCCTTCAACACGAAAATAAATCAAACCACGGTATTTAAACATTGACTGCCTATAGTCGGCCCATTTTAACGTCTCACTATATCTTTATTTTTCACGCCAACTTTCTAAAACAATATCAACTACATATTCTGGAAAATCAGTTGTTTCCCCAACAGGATTTCATCTGAAAGTGATAATTTATAAAGTCGAATCCGGTTAGAACTAATGATGAAGGCAGAGATAAATTAAACGAGTTTGATAAATTGTATATCATTGGTCGATACAATTTACTTTCATTGTTTGAAACTAACAATTCAAAATACTACAGGACATTTAGAAAAAGAGGTAGTCTTGTAGTCAGAAACCAAGAGCCTCGGTGATACGCATCCAACAATGTTTAGATTTGCTGTAGAAAGTCATAAAGTTTCACAATCCATTTTGCCCCCAGAAACTTCTTCCGGGTTAACGGCAAATCAATTTTAATATTTTTCACATTTTCCATATTCTTAACGATAAGAATAAAAACTTCTTTCGCGTAACAGTTTTGAATCTCGGTTTTGCGAAAATCTTTTGCACAATCGATCAAACTTATATCCATGGGTTGCAACTTGTCACTACAGTTGGGCGGATTCTGACATATATTTTAAATTTTCCAATTTTAATACAGCGAGGAAATCATAGGAAATAGAGTCAAAAATCAGTATGTCTTTTTAGCGTATCGGAAGATCTACTTCATCTTTGATCAGGTCAACGTAAGGGTAAATGATTTTGTACTAATTCATCGTTGATTTATTTGCAAGATTTTCAGAGTGTTTTATATGGAATGAAGTTATTTTCGCTTTAAATGCGCTGTTTTGGCAAATGATGACTGTAATTTCCACCTGTTTTAGGTGTTGGAGATCGATACGCAGAAACAATTTCTTCTAAAATTCTTTTGCTTTCTTATAATCCTCGCCAGAGGGATACCTCGACCGTTCTGTTGTTAAATTTTTGAAGATGGATATGTTTAGGAACAGTTACCATTGACAACCGTTTTTTTTTAAACTGTCGCAACAAACATGTTTGAAATAAATATGATAAATAACTCGATCTTTATCCCTTATAAATGTTTTTGTTTTTGCGTTCAAGATTTTAAAGCGAATATAAAACACCTATATGGTATAATATGTCTCTTTATTATTTTAACCAAAATTAGATGATTACCGGACATTCAAAATTATAAAACAAATCAGCTATATACTCCGATGAAAACGTGCCTAATTAACATTGGACTAAACTCGCACGGCAAAGAGTATGAAACAATTCAAAGTCAAGGTACTAAAGATAGAACGACAACTGCCCCCCCCCCCCGGAAAATTGCCCCTGAACAATTGCCTCCCCCTAGGACAATTGTCCCCATATATTTGTAATGTTTTAAAAAATAAAAGAATAACATTAGATGAAAATGTGTTGTTATTAATGACACAGAATTAAAACAAACAAAAATATTACAGAGATAACAATCACTCAAATATATTTGATCAGCACTAATGTCACTTGAGCACCTAAAAGTTTAATGACTGTTGACGTTTCAGTTTTCCAACAAAGTTCCAGATATTTGGATGATGAGAACCAATCAATGACTGGAAATCACGATGCCACCCTTCAATGTTGTTGTTTGATCTGGGTAGTTATTGAATGATTGATTCTCAGCTATTTATACTAATCCTAAGAATGTTTAGCTTGTATTTAGCTTGTTAGAAATATGCTCACATGATTAAGTGAAATCAAATATAAATGAGTATATATATATATATATATATACAGTTATTGTTTTTATTTAAAATTATTTAAGAAAATTCCATATTCCTAATTTACTATTATTTTTAAATTATCCAAGAAATTGACAGATGGGGCAATTGTCCTAGGGGGGCAGTTGTCCTAGGGGGGGGGGGGGGTAATTGTTCAGGGGGCAATTGTCAGGGGGGCAATTGTAGAGGTGGCAGTTATCCGGGGGCAGTTGTCTTAGACCCGCTAAAAGCAGATGCAACAAACAAAAGATTATAACTAGATACAAGCTAGTAGCGACACCAGATTTAATATGCTAGATGCGCGTTTCGTCTAATCAAGTCTCATCAAATCCACACAAAAAAATTTGACATCCAAATGATCAAGGTGTTGTAAAGATTTTATCATCGTAATTGTAATACGTGATACAAAATCTAACAACAGCCGTCTACAACTTGAAGATATAAAAATCTTATTATTTAAATCATTTTCGAAATTTCAAGACAGTAAATATAGAAAATGGCTATAGTACTGAACGAATCAACGATGTGATTAATTAATTACTATAAGATTCACTCAGATAACATTAATAGGACCAATATGATATATTTTTCTGAACAAGTCCAAATATGGAATTAATTAGTTCGATTGGGTATTGGCCTGATTTACTAGTATTGGACTGATTGATTTGGAATTGTTAATATGTCTTCATAAAGAAAAAGATTAGTTAATTAGTTAAACAATTTATGAAACGCGAATCGATAAAGAAGATGGGTGCTTTATTCTGAAAGATTTCTTGGAATGACAGTGTAATAGTATTTTGCAAATAACAATTTGACAGAGTAGTAGATTGAAAATTTGATTATAAAAGTTTTCTAAATAAATATGATTGTAATACAAAAGAACTCGCAACGAAACCTTTTTCGCTCCCCTCGCACCCCAAATGTATCCTAGAATTAGGACAAAGACGACGTTAGAACGTTAAACATTCTTCATCTATCGGTCAATCTGACAGCACGTTAAGGATGTCATTGGGAGAGGTCTCTATAAAGTTTGTATTTATAACGTATTCCTTTTCCATTTTTAATCAAAGCTAAATGACTTTTTCCATTCTTTTAATAATTACGAATCTATTTTTATTTATTATTATGTCTGTGGCTTGAAGTTAGTTTAAATACTGACTCAGCATCAACATAAATCAATTTATCATCTTGGTTTCAAATGCTTTAATGTACAAAATCTACCACACAATTTCGAAAGTAAATTTCAAATCTATTTAGTATTATCTTAGAACACGCATGTCTATGACTATATTAAGGGGATGCATGACACTTTCACTGAAAATAATTTGTCGATGAATTTTATTCAAATTCACCATATAGTTATTTTGTTATAAGTTATCAAATTAAAAAAAAATAATGGTTTCAGATACGTTAGGCACTGAAATTTTAAATTTTCTAAAAGATTATACAGAGAAGAGAATCAAAAGCACAAAAATAAAATGTCAAGCAATTTGAATACATTTTAGTGATGGAAAGAAAAAATAGGAGTCTCTGAGTTAAATTTGTGTCCATTTGAAAAATATTGTCAGAAAGTGCTAAAAATGGTATTTTTGGTAAAAATGATCTCCCTTGTTAGAAATTGTATGGAAATTAAGAGTTAATAATGAAATAAATTATTATTAAATTTACTATAAATGTTCTATACTTTTTGAAATTTAACACAAAAAATGGCTGATGGTGTCCTTTAATTGACCTTCAATTGAAGTTGCAGTTGTTGATAATATCTTACTAAATAAATTTGTTTCGAATACGATTCTTTTTATAGTTTTTGAGTGTTTGTGTAAAAAACGCAAATTGTGGTGCAATTTTTGGGATGCAAACAGTTATGGTTTTGAAAACCACAACTAGTTAAAATGAAAACGTCCTGATCATTAAAAGTGTACAAAAAACCACAAAACACTAAAACCCAATGAGCGTACAATGTAAACATTATTTGAGAGACCACTAAACATAAGTCTAGTAAATTTGATGTTTAAAACAACAAACAGTAAAAGAAGTTAATATGGTAAATACTGAGTAAATGTTCGAGACCACTGACGAAATATTTTAAAAATAATTTTATACCTTTTTTGTTTATTTTCCTTTGATCATGCCATCTGTGGTAATCCCACCTTACTTATACTAGCCTGAGGTGGATAATTATCGTATGTTTTAAACTAATTGTTGACATTAGCTAATGACAACGTTACAAAACAGCGGTAACAGATTATTTTATTTCCTCTCATTATCTATTTCGAACAAAGCGGCTTGATAGATTATTTCGGTCTTAGAAATAAAACAAACAATAATCTTTGTTTTGAATGTCTAGGAAAAAAGCATGTCTACAATCTGAGTGGTACTTCTTTTACATAAATGTTTATTCGTATATGCAGCAAATTTACCATTTTGCTTTTTGTTTATATACAGCTACTTTCATCACCAATCCTTAACCACCCACTTCTAATAGTAATATGACTACGTGAATGTTGTTTAAATTACTGTGCTTTAACGTACAAATCATACTTTGATTTTCTTTTGTCTAAATTTATCGGATACTTTCTGTGTTTGCAAAAAAAAATATATTTATTGTGTCATCTTCACAGTATATAGATAAGTTATCGTCGCCTTTATTATGTTTACTAGCTGCTAAAGGAACAAAACCACGATGGGCAACAGAGTTTACTTTGCTATGGATTTTGTTTTGATTTTGCTAATATGCAAAATTAAAACACAATAAAAACAATATTAATGTTTAAATGAAAATGGTGGCAATTCAAATTTGCAAACTTATTATTTCATAAATAGATCTTAACCAACAATAAACAAATATCTTGGTTTAAACGTCTCTGAAAATATTTTGTTTTTTAAACCAAGAGTACACAATTTTGAATTAGAACCTAAAATCTTTTATCTGATATACACAGGTTATTTGCTTTGCATGTGTTGTTTCATCTTCAAAGCGATAAAGTTTTTTCGGAGACTCATGTGGCAATGTGTGCTTGGTCTTGTTATTATTATACAACTGAGAAATGATTGTATGCAAGCATTAACATCCAAGTAAATTTACGAAAAATACAGATACAGATAATTGGGGAGTTACCCGTTACCCCCACGATTCACCAATAAGAATACTTTGTCTGTAATAGTATAATTCACTTTTTAACCGGGTTTTAAAATGTTCACAAATGACAGCTCGAAAATAATTTGCCCTGAAATAATTTATTTCAATACAACGACTCATTATTGAGTCTTGAAAAGCTATCGTTTGAAATATTGAACGCAAGAAATATTCAATGTAGCCTTTACAAATCATTTGTTTACATTTGCGAACAAAGTCTTAGCATTTATGGATCAATGATCGATTAAGTGTAATTAAAATGTTCATTACTGTATATAATATATTCGTTACAGAATTTTTAATAATGATTTTAAAGCTTTGACCGTTTTATTGATTCTAATTTTTGGAAATTGTATAATAATATTACACAAAAAGAATCCATGTACATTAAGTATACACAATCAATTCGTGACGTTGTGTATATGAAGACTCCTTTTTTTAGTTATACTTAGTACTCAATAGATTGTTGTAACATTGTTATTGTAAATAGTAGACAACGTTATCAACAATTATTTACATTTTGAGGGACAATTTGGGTCCCCGAGAAACAATTGAATGATACGTGTTGCAATTAATTTATATGATGACAACTAAAACAATGCATTTTGTAAATTCTATTATACAGTTTGACTTGTATATTTAAGGAAAATTATCATTTCGCTAATACGTCTATAATTTGCACAATGTAGACAGCTTTCAATAGATTTAAATATCATTCTAAGAAACTTTATTGCTTAGGACGTTACCAATGTACAATATATTGGAACGCAAAGTTGCATTTATTTGATAACTTATTGAAATTCAGAGCTTTCAAATTGCCACATTATGTCTATCATGTTTAATTATGATACAGTGTTGTTGTGTTGTGTTAAAGTAATATCTTCTAAAGCATTCATATTAATGTATAATCGTGTACATCAATTCTGTAAGTCTTTTGTAATTTAAAATAAGGTTTATTAAGCCATACATTTTTCAGTAAACAATCTTAAACAAGAAAGATTATATGGAAGACATGTTTATTTTCAGATATTATTGGCACTTTATTGCACTTTGGCAGTTTTTCAAAACAACTTGTTAGACTGTTGTCAGAATATATATGTAGGACTCTAAAGTACGATGGGTACGCTAAAAAGCTAAAAAGTGTCCCAAAGTGCGATGGTCAAGCCAAAATCCGATGACGTGTTTATTGTACTTGCACCAAAGTGCGATGGTCACACTGAATATGATAAAAAAAATGACACAAAATTAAATCACATAATGTTTCAAATGAATAAGATACAATAACATCGTTAACCCCGCAAAAAGATCTCCTCAAATAATTCAAAATAGAATTATTTTAAAATAAATGTTTATGACACAAAATACAAACATGAATTGTATTGAAAACAAAATTGTAATATTTGTCGGTATCTCGGAAAACAGAAACGACTTGAAAATTTAAGGAAATGCCAAAGGGGTGTTACTATAGTTTTGTTACTTATAAACTGGCACAAAACTATATGAAGTCTTTAAGGAGAAAAAAAAACAATTTTCGGACACACGGACAAACGTTTCTCTTTAGGTTATAATGTTGACAAAACTGAACGGAGCATTTTTGTAATCCGTTTAAAAAGGTTTCACCACAGGTAAACACATATAAAAAACTGTGAAAATGACACTATCACGAGACTACCTAAATCCTAAAGACCGAGGAATAAAGGTACACAACATCCAAAAGAAACAGATATAAAAAAACAGTAAAGAATTAGTTCGTCGAATAAAAGTACACGACACAACACCCATAAAAATGGATTTATTTCATGAAATCTTTCCCTCCTAGTGTTCATCTCGATTGTCCTATAGTATCCATGTGCCACCTCCGCTATCAGGTTAGCATCAATGAGCCACCTCCACTATCGGGTTAGCATCGAGAGCCGCATCAACTATCAGGTTAGGGTTAGCATTTCAATAGGTTAATGATTTTATGCTGTTATTCTCCCCTAGTTCTTCTCTTGATATTCCTGTAGTATCCATGTGCCGCCTCCACTATTAGGTTAGCATTTGGGCGCCACACCGACTATCAGGTTAGCATCAGGGAGCCGCCCGACTGTCGGGATAGCATCAGGAACCCGTCAATAGCTTTTTTATTTGATGCTACATCGTCCTATCCTTAAAATGAACATTTATGCTTAACATGCCCTTATATAGATGACCATCGAACTTGAGCCTGTGTTCCCAACTTATTTTAGGGTGCACTTTAGCGTATTGTACAGGTGCACCGTCGAACTTTAGAGCGACTGAAATACCATCACACTTTAGCGTCAACGGGCATTGCACATTGGCGTACACCATCGCATTTGGCGAAAACCCCATCGTATTTTAGCGTCAACCAACGTATTTTAGCGTGACCATCGTTCTTTGAATTCCCATCGCACTTTTGGGTCCTACATATATAACCGACAAAAGGAAAATTTAAACAAATAAAATCCATTAAATAGCCTGCTGCATCTGTTTGCTGCATTATTTCTAGTTTGATATCTTTTTAGCTATTAAATAAAAACGAAACTATAACCATTGAATACACAACTTTAAATAATAATAGATTCGTAAAGAATGCTGTGAATGTTATTTGTCTTATTAGAACAGTCTTAGTGAATGGATTGTAGCAACAATGTTTTAATGGGTTCTGGTTACTCAATTTGGTTACTGTTGTTTTTGGTTTCTTCTTTGTGTTGCGGGTCTTTGTCTCAATCTAAATTTCGTCAATGTCTTGTGGTGTTCGATTATTGTGCGTTTATATTCTATCGTAAAATAATTTATACAAGAACATATTACACTATAATTTACAAAAACTTCGGAAAAAATGTAATAAATATAGTCTATTTATGATAAAATTTTCTATCAAATCATTTAAATGACGCACATGCTGGTTTAGTAAAATTATACATTTTGCAAAAAAGTTATATATTCATTTTTTTCTGCTCAGTCCATTAAAACGCGGTTTATTCTGGTTAATTCAAAATACCTTACTGCTATATCAGTAACAGATGTATCTAAATTCATATGCATGTCCTCTAGAGGCGTTTTTGATTGATAACATCTCACCAAATAAATATGCCTATAGGTAATATGCTACAGCTTGTAGTATCTATTGTTTGTAATAACATAACTGCAAATGCTTTATCCTTAAAATCTGGTTGAAATAAAGAAAAACTATGTTTGCAAAACATGTCTCATATTCCCTAAACAAAACCAATGGGATGTGTTCTTCAAGTAAGATGGCAATTAAAAACACTTCAAACTCCGTTTAAAATTCAAAGTAGTCAATTTCTTATTTTATCTGAATTGGCAACGTGTTCTAATATACGGCACATTCGTTTTTCCCCAAGAGAAATGAAGGTATTCACAAAATACCGAACACCAAGGAAACTGTCAAAAAGACAATCCAAAACATCAAATTGCGAGTATCTTAAAAGACGAGTTTTTGTCGTCGTTTTGTGTTGTGTTTTTTTTTTTTTTGTTTTTTTTTTGACCTTAAAAGACAAACTTATACTCATTTTTTAAATGAATTCTTCTATGTGTAAATAATATCTAGAAACGCGAAAATACAGTTTTCTACAAAAGACAAGTTGCAAAAAAGAAAGAACAAACAAGAGGGAGAACGTACCTGTATACAACAAATCACAAATTAAAAAGCAACAATTGATAAAAGGGTCAGTGAGAACTTTAGACATCAGTTGTTAATTTATTTTTACCTAAAAAAAATTAGCAATAAAAGCTTAAGTATATATACAGCATAAGCTTTTCTGTTTGTGGGTCGGTATCAGTATCTACATGAAATGTCACTATAACAAGACTCTAGAGGGTCGTATTGATTAAATTAATAAGAATATCGTATTAGTTCCATCGAAAGTGATCCGGAATGTTTAGTTGGTTTAAGATTTAAAGTTTTCTTGGGACTGACTGTTAAGTTGTTTATTTTGGATTTAAATCGCCTTCGTAATCAATTTTCAGTAAAAAACATCCAACGGAGAAGAAAACATGTCAAGGTTTATAAATAACAGTCACAGAAGCTCTAATAATGTACACATTATCAATGTAAGGAATGTAGACGTTAAGGCTTTTCTAATTACTTGTCCGTGTTCCATTTGACCAAAAGAGGTGCATAATTTATCTACTAGCAATGGTAGTAGAGGAACGAAAAAATTCCAGAATTTACAGTCATTAAATAATGAAATTTGTCCAACGATTATTTGCAAACAATTAGGAGGTTTTCACATAATAATGTTGAAATACCTCAGAGTGACGGCATTGAAGCCATCACCTTAACCACTGGATAGAAATTAAATATTATAAAACTAAACAAAAATCAAATATTTGTCATAATCACGAACTATCTAGTTGAGATTTCTTAACATTAAAAACAATTCTAATGGCGATTACTCATAGCAGCGGTCGGCCAAAATTTTAACATTATCTACTTTTCAGTCTTTCTTACATATTATGTTTCAAGAGATATCACTATAACAAGGTTTTTTGTAAGTAACTCAGTAAAGATAAGGAATGTCATCAATTCCTAATAGACTCTGTTTGTCCAATATTTGTGAACTATCAAAGTAATTTAGCTTAAACTTAGCTTTTAAAAGTGGTGTGAAAAAAGAAATCGTGATCAAACAAATAAGCAGGATGGTCTTCCAGTTGGAAATGCGAAAGACCTTACAAATATTCATTTCATTCTTAGCTTGAGCATATAAATATACTGGTAATTCGAATTGTCAGATTTTGGAAATAAAATTGAACCCCGAAAATAAGATAAGTAACATTGTAGTTAAAATCAAATAATCTGAGCCTGAATTAGTTGACTTTAACATAAAAACAACATGTTAAAGGTTTAATTTCAACAGATTTCTCTAAATAACAAAAGATTACAAAACGTATACTTGTAATAATCCAGATGCATACAATTTTCTAATGACTTTAAAGGTCACATTCCACAGACAAATTGGTTGCGACGTATTTAAAATATATAATATTAATAATCATGAACCCACTTACTATTTAAAACAGCTGGTGATGTCTGTACACAGGAGACGTTAAATGATATTCTGAATGTCAAATCTAACATTATATATTTGGAAATAACCAGTAGCCATTAACGGCAATTAGTTTTATATGAACTTTTGTTGTTGCAAAATGCAGATATGTTCCAAAACAAATACAAAAACTTAAATGAGAACAATTATTATGTATACTGGCAATTGGTTAACGATCCAAATAGTCAAATTAATCAGTTCAAAATACTGTGGTATTCACCTTGATGATAACTGATGTGCCCAAAATAGCTATACAAATATCATTTGCATTGATATATAATTATGAAAAGAAATGCCCTAAACTGCAAATTATATGTCATCATTAAGGGTTTTGAAATACGGTATGTTTTTGCTTTAAAAATATTTTAAATAAAGCTTACCTGTTTGTTCTCATTATCTGTACGTCCATACTATTAAATGCTATACTGACAAATGTGTACCGTTTTGTAAAAGGTAACTTAAATATCAATAAAGTTCTACAATACAAATACATAGGATGTTACAAGTATCATTTATAAAAACCTATTCAAACATTACAATTGAAATAGCTTAGTTGCAACTACCATTAACCGGTAGGCCAATATTTTCAATATTGAAAAGTCTAACTTTTCTAGAGCTACAACTTACATGTTGGGCTACAACTAAAGTACATTTATACCGTTATTACCATTATTTCAATTATAAACCTAAAACATGTGTGAATGAATAAAGAAGTGAATAAATTAAAGGCTTTTTCGCAATACATAAATACAATTAGAGGATATAATAATGCAAAGGTACGTGTATAAAATGGCGAAGCGTATGCGCGATTCTTATAAAATTAAACGAGGCAAGAATATATAAAGCAATTGTTATAAATTTATCCAATTTAAGATGAACAGTTACGAATTGAATGCAAATATATTATAAATTTTGATATAGTAATTGTCTTAATTTACTGTTATACAAATTTCGAAAATGATTAATTCCAATTTGATGTAGATGTTCGTAGTAGGATTAGATACCGGTATTGTGAATTTGATGATAAAAGCTCAATAATTTAGAATTTTATTTATTTTTTGTTTTTGTTTTGAACGACAGTGACGAGTTTTGATTTGGGGAAACGCTCGTCTGGTGATATACGTTTCGTATTCTTTGTATATTTGATGACATTTTATTGAATAATTAAAAAGTTTAAAGGCGATAAACACGTTATGTTATTGATACCGTCTGTAAATTATTATTGTACACAATCTTAAAAGTTTTTGCTGTTGTTGCAATCTTCAGCACAGTCTAAAAGGTTTTTCAAATTGAAATTAAATTATGCGCATAAAAGTGCAACTTCTAAAGGCAAAGTGTAACGAAACGGAAATTACAGCGAAAAATATCCTGTTTTACATAACGAAATTAATTAAGAAGCGAAACAAATATATTTACATATATTTTAAGAAATATATTATTGACTCAATTTTGCAACTACTTGTTGAAGCAACAATTGTCGAGTATGATTTTTTAAAAAACGTGTATATCAATATAGTTTTATAAAATAATCTTACGCACATCTGCTAGTTTTGACATATAGGCGCATAAGAGTCAATGTCAAAAAAAAATTAAAGTTTGGTTCTCTCCACCTTCCTCCCCCCACCCTCGAACCGAAAGTCCATCCAATTCTTATATAATAGCCTGACTTAAAATTCTTTACTTTTATAGGGTCTATCTGTGCAAGAACGTTATTCGGTAAGATGTATAATGATTTTGAATATCATAATATGAAAAATATAACCTGTATCTCACTGCAGAAATGAATCGTATTTCATGTTTCGACTTTTCAATTTGCTTATACCTCAACAGTTGTTGTTTTCAGATTAAAGACGTCAATGGTTAAAAGTGTTTTTAAAATTAAAGTAACACACATTTGTAATCTTATGATTCAAACT
Organism: Limnoperna fortunei; assembly: GCA_944474755.1. Lineage (NCBI taxonomy): Eukaryota > Metazoa > Mollusca > Bivalvia > Mytilida > Modiolidae > Limnoperna > Limnoperna fortunei. The sequence continues at coordinate 17,009,474 of OX104116.1, read as the reverse complement.
TACTTAATATGAACAGTAGACGGGGAAATTGTAAAGCATATTTTGCAACTGTTCAGATCAGTAAGAACTCAATTTTGTAGATTGTATTACAGGAACAAAAGTAATACCGGGTATGATTCTTTTGACATATTCAGTCTAGAAGCTTACCAGTGTACATTTCTCAAGATGTACGTTGAAGTCATTCTTGTTCAAATTTAAATTACATGAAGAATTAATGATGAAGTTATTTTTACCTTAGTGTCTACAAACCATAATGATGAGCCTTTTATCTCTTAGGATCATACAAGATTGCCCAAAAAGTCTATAAATTCAAATAGCAACATAAATTTATTCTTCCCGAGTCTCTTGTTTGACCTTCAACAAAAATAAGAACTTGACAAGCAATAACCATATTGTTCAACTAGCGCTCGACAGACAACATGAGACAACAAAATAATAATAAAATCCAAAACGTAACAAAACAAAAGTTTAATTTAAAAGCTGCATGGTAATCGTAGTGGACCTTTATCTTACACGCATTAAGTTAATACAAGTGCAGATGTATTATTAATAATAAAAAGCTGAATTAGCTGCACATGTTGTCTGGTCATTTTTTATGGTAGAGGCCATGTCATAACACTAAAATATCTCACAATTGAATTAAAGACAAATATTAAATTTAGTCTTATAAATTTATTACAACAGCAAAACCCCTTTGTTGTTTCAACAGTTTTTTTTATAATTGTTGATTGTTTCGAGGAAATATTCATTTAACATTTATATTTGTTTGCCGTTTTCTTTTGAACGAAACTAAATTGCATTTTAACAATATCATTTATATTAAAAAAAGATCATCATCAAGCAACAATCTATCAAGTTTTAAAATTGTTCGAAATTAAAAGCTTAATTTGAAATGAGAAAACTTTTGTCCTTAATCTTATTGTTACCGTTGTTAACGATGACATGCAATAAAGTGATGCAAGAAAAATGCTGTGTAAGCATTAATGATACGTCAAGTGGGATGGGCGCATTGTAAAAGGACCTCTGTTCGGATGTTCGAAACGTACAAATAAACAATTAACACAATTTATATCATTAACTTTACTGATTCAATAGTTGTTTAATGTCCAGCTTGAAGTTATTAAGCTACTATTATATTCTGTACTAGAACAAAAGTTAAAACAATTGGGAAAATGAGAGAGACCTATGATCTCTGCCGCTCTTATAAAAGAGTAGAAAGCAAGTTATGGGTACAGATTTTTTGTAAATATAATTCCTTGAAGGGAAATACATTCTATAAGGAGTGAATTGATAATTCCGGACATGTTGCTCGATTTGTAGATCTTTTTTTTCATTTTTTTTTTATTTATATACCATAAGTATAGCAAATAATAGCAAAAATATAAAAAAATAAATAAGGAAAAGTTATTTTTACTAACTTTCTGAAAGAGTCTATTGACAATTTTGCTCGTGATTTACAGATCTCGTCTTGCTGCTAATTTTTGCTGTTGACAGTTTTTAACTATTAGAGATTTTAAGAAAATATGCACAAATAATGCAAAACTGGCAACCTCGATCATTAAGAGCAATAATTTCAAAAAGTCAAGTTTGCCTTATTAGTAGATCTATTGGATATTGTCTTGTTTGTAATTTTTGCTGTTGGTATCATTAATGGACAAATGACAAATTATGACACATTCATAGACCTGGTCTTACTGATCAACTTGTTTTTATCGATACATTAAGATGGGTGTTGATATGCTGATTTTTTTAGTAAACTTTTGTGCTGCTTTTTTCTTTATCTTACCATGTAAAACATATTCAGATGACCAAGTCAATCTTGGATTAAATTAGTTAAATGAGTAAGATTTTGTACAGAAGACAAAGCGATGACAATAGGTAACCTATATGCATGTTGGTCCAGGTGAGCTTAAAGGAGTTTAAACATATGTGGCACTATCTGATCTCCCACTGGAATGTTCAACATCCATCCTCCAAGGACCATTCTACAGAATCTAAATCTACTTTATATCTAACTTATATCAAAAGATAAATTCAATATAAATACAGCCATTTGAGCTGTACATACACACTTAAGCACTCTAAACGAGTAAAAATAACTACAATGCCTTGGATCTCAAGTGTTTTTATTGAAATAATGTTAGTTCGAAAATTTCCTTCAACCAAAATTTAATTGAAATCATAACAATACTACATACAACATTTGTTGTAATCCCTAAAAATAGTTTACAAAGCTACAAAAGATGAAATTCATTTCATTTCTAAAACTATAACTCTCAAAAATAATAATACGTTAAGCAATGCAGTCAGGCTTAGTTATTCATACATCATGTGCGGTGATTTCAGATTAGTAGTGTATTTCAAATGTTGCAAGGGAAAGTTTATATCCAATACTTGTGCAGTCAGTGTAGAAAACTGTCTAGTATTGGAAAGGTAACAAAAATAAACTAGAGTAAAAACACCTGTGAGCAATGCTCACCATTGATACCCCCCGCTTCACAATTACTTTGAAAATTCAGGTGTTCTTAATTATGAAATTGAAACTTTATCTAGTTAAACGTGAAGGCGAAATTGCAGATAATACATGTAACCCTCCCCAATCCCCCAAAGAATGGCATCCCCTATGTCAATGACGAAGTCCATGTTTTTCTATGGGAAACCTCCAATAATATTCTGATAAAAATGTTTAATATCCAATGCACAATGGCAATATGTGACCAAGATTCTGTATAAGTTTCAACAAATTCCATTCAGTGGTGTAGGAATGAGTTGCACATAAAAGATGGGTATCCCATTATGTCAATGACAAAGTCCATGTTTTTCTATGGGAAACCCCAAATATCATTCCAATCGAAATGTTATATATCTAGTGCACAGTGGCAATATGTGACAACATTCTGTGTAAGTTTCATCAAATTCCATTTAGTGGTGTAGGAGGAGTCGCACATAAGAAATGGGTATCCCCTTTTGTCAATGACAGTCCATGTTGTTCTATGGGAAACCCCAAATATCATTCCGATCAAAATAATAAATATCTCCTGCACAATGGCACTATGTGACAAGGATTCTGTGTAAGTTTCAACAAATTCCATTCAGTGGTGTAGGAGGAGTTGCACATAAGACATGAGGACCCCCTTAGGTCAATGACAATGTCCATGTTTTTCTATGGGAAACCCCAAATATCGATCCGATCAAAATGGTTAATATCTCCTGCACAATGGCACTATGTGACAAGGATGCTGTGTAAGTTTCTTTAAATTCCATTCAGTGGTGTAGGAGGAGTTGCACATAAGAGATGAGGCCCCCCTTAGGTCAATGACAATGTCCATGTTTTTCTATGGGAAACCCCAAATATCGATCCGATCAAAATGTTTAATATCTCCTGCACAATGGCACTATGTGACAAGCATTCTGTGTAAGTTTCATTAAATTCCATTCAGTGGTGTAGGAGGAGTTGCACATAAGAGATAGGACCCCTTAGGTCAATGACAAAGTCCATGTTTTTCTATGGGAAACCCCAAATATCATTCCGATCAAAATGTTAAATATCTCCTGCACAATGGCACTATGAGACAAAGATTCTGTGTAAGTTTCATCAAGTTCCTTTCAGTGGTGTAGGAGGAGTTGCAAATAATAGAAAGTGTAACGGACGGACGGACGGACGGAAGGACGGACGGACACCATGAACACTATATACCCCCCGCTTTTCAAGCGGGGGGTATAATCATATGGTTTTACAATGCCAAAATTTACTTGGAGAAACGTATATAAATATTTATTAAAAATCTGTAATAATTTTGAGAAAACATAAACCTATAAACATTAAATTTCTTTAAAATAACTTATATCAGATATTCTTTTTATTTTTAGGATACACCTAAATAAAAGAATTGCAAACCACTGAAGTGTAGTGTATATATAATAATTTATTTTGCATGATCCTAAGAAACTTGTACATGCTTCGAAAGCAGGTATCTCTGTTCCTGGCAAATTACTTTGGGGCATATTTAAAACAAGAAAAATGGTCGTTTTAATAAATAAGCAAAATGAAAATATATAAGTGAAAAAAAAACAACTAAACACTGATGTCAATAAATTTGATGCAGTTATGTTGGGCAAGTCATATACATCTACAATAAATTCAACACTAAAGATCTAATGTTATCAAAACAAAATGATAAATCAACATCTCATTCATATGTAATTCACATACAAATATATAAATAAATAAGTACCCATAATTTTCAGCTTAAAAAGCATAAAAAGTATAGCCATAATGTCTAGTAAATTATCAAGCAACTTAACAGTTTATAATTGTGTCTTCAAATATTTGTAGTTAATGGTACAATAAATTATCTGCAAAGCACAATAACAAATTGTTAAAATAACAATATTGCTTTGCTTTAGAGGTCAGGATTATATATTTGACATCACAGATAAAATAAGCTGACCTTTAACACAGACAAATAAGGAAACCGACTGTATCATTTTCAAATCGATCACTTTATTTTTTAATTAGACTGAATTATTTTGACAAATTAGAATAATTTTTATTATTGGCAAAGTAATCAATTTTTCAGGAAAACCTGTAACTTACTAATTCTATTAGCATTAAGTCAGAGTTTAACCACAACCGTTATCATCTAACCCTTATTTCATATCAATATTTCTGATTTAGTGGGAAGCTATCAAAATGAAATAAATTAATAAACAAGAGCATACATGGAATATATATATGATTCACTGGACATACTTTATAATGAGATTCAAAAAATAGTTATAATATTTATAATTAACATATCTTGAATAAATTTGAATGAAGTTAATTTGTGACTTTAAATTTAATTAATCAAAGTATTCCTTTTCTGTTTTTCTTTTTGTTCGGGTTTTTTTTTTTTTTGAGAAAGTAGTTTTTATTCAATAGAAATATCCACTGATTCGACATATGCATTACTAAATACTCTGGAACATATAATTATACACTGCCCCAAAAAAAAAGAAAAGTATACAGCTTAGACAACTCTAAAAATGATTTTCAAAATATGAATATTATGTAAGCTTACTTTTTACATGCAATATTTTGGTGAAATGAAAAATTCATCATACAATCACATATATGCATACAATAACCACAACAATAATCAATCAGCTGCCTAATATTTTTAATCACCAGTTTAAATACAATAATGCTTTAGGCCTACCTTTTAAATTTGGTTTTCAGCTATGCATACTCAGTGGTTTTATCTAGCACTGATTTGTACTTGCACCAATATGACATTAATTAACTCCCAACCCAACCCCAAAGAAATACAAATAATTTAAATAAAATTAAAAACAAGGATTAAACGGTTAATTTTAATTAAATGGACTCAACCTAAAATTATACAAACTTCAACTCCATAATTCAAGTTTGTTTTTTTTGTAACATTTTATTCAAACAACAAAAAAACATAAGATTATAAGAAAAGACAGTTTATATGATTTTCTTTGTCAAAATTTTAATTCCAGTTGCAGCTATTTATGAGCCTTATAATGGCCTGCAGTTTAATTAGGAGGCAGAAAGCTGGAGAACCAGGTGACATTTCATACCTTCCTCTATGTGAGGATTTACAGGTCTATTGTTATCAAGTTGTGTCATTGTTTTTAAACTTACATTTTAAATTTGGATGTAAAACATGTGGTTGGAAAACTGTCTCTATGTATTCTTTAAACCAAAATTTTTGGTTGGTATATTGGTGTGTGAAAAGCAGGGGGCACCAAACAGAAAATAAATTCTACTTTTTTTAACTTCTTTAAGAAGTATTTTGGTTGTTAATAGAGAAAATGTTTAGGTACTAAATTATAGGCATTGATTGTCATAATTTGTTGAGTTCATCTGAAATTAACTCGAAGGTGTTATACGCACTTATGATTAAGCTGCTTTGCAGTTTACACTATATGGGTACAAAAGAAAAATATGTATTTCCTCATGAACTGAAAAATAACATACCCATATCAAACAATATTTAATGACTATAATGGTCACAGTTTGCAATATTCTGACAGTCACTGTCATATATTTGGACAAAAGTCAACAGAACAAAATGACTGATATTTTTAGTTATAAATTATTACATTTACATTATAGCATATGATTATTATATATTGTTATCTTAAAACATGAAAACAAAAAGTTAAAAGATGAAAGCAAAAAGTCTTTCGTTAAAGTTTAATATTTTTTGCAAAAAAAAAAAACATGTGTTCCTTGTCAGTGTTGTGATTTATACTTTTCTACTAACAGGATTATATTTATAAAACAAAATCAACTGTAAAAATGTAATGGAAGGAAATATGATTAAAAATACCCATATAATTTATGTTCCAAAGTCTTCTACTTATAACTTCTTCTACATGTGTATAACATAGATGGGTTACCCCAACCATATCAAACCTTTTGTAGCATAATATATATGTCATCCATTAAAATATAATCAATTTTTATAATAATGACTGTCTGTTCTCTTTGATGAAGTCAAAAACAAAAATTATAGGACATCAAAGATTTTCAAATCAGATTCTATAGTATACAGTTATTTCATATGTGATTTGGGAACAGTCCAACTGTTGGTCCGAGGTGGAGGGGATAGTGTTTTGAACTGTTGCCCGAGGCCGTAGGCCAAGGGCAACAGTTAAAAACACTATTCCCGACACCGAGGAACCACTGTTTGACTGTTCCAAAATCACATATGAAATAACTGTTTTATTACCTGATCAATTACTGTTTTTAACAGTACGTGCAGAAGAAAAAAAGGAAAAAGACAATTTTGCTATTTTCAACTGACAAATGGTACTTTGTTTAAATACTTCATCACATTTTATTTATGGAGAAATAGTCATGGAGTTCTTCCAAACAACGAGAATAAAGTCATTTTGTTTCTTTACTGTTCCTCGTGAAATAAGCGTGGAAAAAATGACATCATAGTACGCGATGGGAAACAGTCGAAACTATTGACCAGTCAACAGTTCGCAAACGTGGACGTTTTTAGAATTTCAGAAAACAGTAAAAAATACCGAATTTCATTTATATAAGGTATCAGGTAATAATAGTCACTGTCGACCTCCATATAGAAGAGTAATAGCATTATATATTATTTTCATTATTTTCATTAATGAAACATTTTCCTGTTTTAACTGTACAAATTGTATTCATAACTATTGTACAGCTGATGCACGGACATACATACATGTAGAAGGAAATTTTGGATTGCATTATGAAAAGTTTATATAAATTTTAAAGTGTGTCAGTGCATGTTTTGATAAAATAGTATAATTTGTTCCACACAGAATTCTGCACGGCATCAGGTATCAAATGAAAAGTAGTTAACCACCTGTTAAATGACTTCCTTCATTGAATAGAAAGTCAAAGCCACTTAAAAAAAGACAAGTTAATAAATTATACAAATTTGATCAAATTGTCTTGGTGTAAAGAGTCCTTTTTTCAAAATTATTTGTCACGAATGATTTTGGTAAACAAAACAAAGGTCAGAAATGAGGACAGTTGTAAGATCTGAGCAAGTAAAAGAAAAAATAGACTGTATTTTTTATTGCCAAACAAAAATTATAACGTTTTAATATGTTCTATAGATTATGGTACCTACAAATAACAAATACACAGTTATTAAGAAAATGATAATAAAACAGGAATACATGTATGATTTTATCTAAATTGGGCATCATCCATTTTGAATGGATCTCATAAAAATGCACATGGACATTAAATACATCCATTAAATATCCACTGTGTTGACTGCACTGTACCAAAAACCAGTTTACATTACAGATTTGTAAATATACACTGCGGCCAAAATGGATTCTGCAAAGTCCTCAAAAAAACACTGCCGAACCAGACGCAGCAAACAATTTTTTAGTGATAATTCTCTGTGAACGTTCCGAGACCAAAATGACTGCAGAATCATTGACTTTGCGGTATTGCCGCTATAAACACAGTACTTGTACAAGGCATATGTTGTAACTGCAGAAATAGGTAATGAAAGTATTTGTTGCAGAAAGTCAGTAACATTTTTTAAACCTCGTCACTGAGACGTCTTTATTTTATGTTCATTTTACACAATTGTTCATTCAACAGATTCCATTGTTGTGTAAATTCTCTAACAATCGGACATGCACGGAGTGAGATATCATGTGTCAATTATTGGTCTCTTTGAAGACCTGATGAGATCAGATTAATGGACAGAAAGGTGTGCCACAACTAACACACCTATTACCAAAATATCAATAGGCAAGGTGGGAATCACTCAATAAATAGGAGGAGCAAAAAACTATAAATGACACGTGTCTCCAACTGACGATATCAAAATATGATGTTGCAACTAATTGTACAAATTTCCTTAAAAAATTTTGAAAGTAAATATGTGTTTTTAACAATATTCTACTAAATCTATGACTGCCAAAGTTTTAAAAACAAGTTGGAAAAAATAGTTTGAGCCAATAAAACTTTCCGATCTGCATATTTTAATTAAATGGAAAGTCAATGTGTTGGTTACCCTAACCAATTAACACCAGTCACCTGAACAGGAAGCAAGCGGGACATTTTTGTATTATAATTATGAAATTAACTGTAATTCATACCTTTCAACTCTTGCACACATTGAAACACGTGTATATTAGTTGGCCCCGCAATAAAATCGAAGGTGTTCCTTGATCAATGGACCATTCTATTCCCTATTTTCGGAATATGGGAGTTACTTCCCATTTGAAAGAGTTATCTTTCATAACAGCAGGTATCAAGTATTGAGCAGACAGGGAAAAATCATGTTTTATTATTTTTTTTAAAATAATGTCTGTGGACTGACTCTTCCAGTACAACTAAAAAAACTGCAGAATTAGTTGGCATATCATAATAAATTTTACCAGATGCTTTGCTATATCTGAATAAAAAAATATTGTAGACAAAATACTTTTTACCCACAGTAGGTACTACAAAGTACCTGCTCTAAAAAACAGATAACTCTGCAAATGGGAGATAAATCTTGTTTACCGCAAGTAGGGAATTTTACATCTGGTGGATGACAGGTATCCTAATTCCTCGGGGCACCATCAGGAAAGGTATTTTACTCCAGCATTTTATTAACACCTACTGTTAATATTATAAGAGTTTAAACACACAATTATAGTATAGAAGTTTACTATATCTGTTTTTTGTTACCCCTTTTTTACAAATTAATATGAAAATATTTATTATGTTAAATAATTAATAAAGTACCTTCTTGAACATGTTTTACTGATGATCTGGAAAGAAATAATACACAACTGAATGGTTTAATGACAGGAACAAAACACTATCCTCAAATAAAGAATTTATTGAATTCAGTCCATGACTGAAGTGTCCGCGAATGATGAACTTCTGTCCATCAAGAATGTACGTGTACTATAATCGGTGTCCATCATGGACTCACGGACTTGGCTAATCCGTTTTGGCTGTCATTTACCTAACAGACCCCGCTACTTAAACAGTAAAACTTCAAAAGAGATGACATTTTATACAATATTCATACACACTGAAAACCTAATCTACTGTTACTCTATAATGGTGAGCATCAGAATCTCATATGATATGGAGCTCTGTACTCACTTTACTCTATAACAGTGATTATCAGAATCTCCTACAATATGGATCTCTGTTCTCTTACTCACAAAAGACCATCAAACTTTGTTTTAGAATACTACTTCATAGCACAATTGGTTACTGTTAATAAAAAACAGTTTTAAATCTTGCTGAATTCTCCATTTTGCTCCTCTTCTCTCTCACTCATTTCTTCTTTTGCTTTCATATCAATCAATATTTTGTTGAAATCCTGGAATGCAGCATTAATCTGCTCTTTGTTCTTTATTGAGCAGGTATGAATAATCCATTTCCTTGATGAAGATTGTAAATCCAACTCTAATTCTGTTGTAAGCTATAGAAAACAAACCAAACCAATGTAAGTTTACACAACATCTGTTTCCGTTTACTTAAGAAAAAGTTGTTTTAAAGGTATTTTTAACACCAACTTTACCTTTGTGGTCATTTTATCAATTTAGCAGAGGTCATCTAATATTCCAGCCTTAAATAATGTATGATTTCTGTTCAATGCTCCATAAAATGATACACACATATAGTGTTTGAGGTTTATTGATAAACATGTGTCATGCTGAAGTTATGAGTAATGTTTATATATAGAGTGTTCTCCCCAAACATTTTGGTTAGCATCACATTTAGCATGCATCATCTGTCACCCAATTACACATTGTTTTTTGTGTTTTTTTTTTAAATGCATGTTGTTATCAATGTTGGAATACTAGTATATATTTTGTTACTTATTTTTATTTTTAAGATGCTGAATATATACATGAAGATATGTGTAATAAAGGAGTATTAAAAAAACATTATTTATTTATTTATAATTCATGATAAACACAATGTCAGATCCACTCAAATCAATGAGAACAGTTCCAAAAGCACAAATGTTACATAAATGACAAAGGCAATCATCACATTATTAGCCCTTTTTCTGTGCAAAAGCAGTTGTTAAATTCTATCACCAGTCGATTGTAATTCTCAGCACTAAAAGTTAGCTCACAATCAATCTTGTCAAATTCATCACCTAAGAAAATCACATTTTCCATGCTATGTGACTGTCCAAAGCAAACGATTTGCTATATATTGGTAGTGTTCATTGTATGAACTATTATATCGACGGAGGTCCTTGCACGGGTCATTACCGATAGTAGTTGGCAATTCTTATCTCTGGGACATTAAAGGCGAACATAATATGATAATGTCCCTGTTTATCTTCAGTGCACAGTAGCGGTAAATCACTGCCTCTGTTTAAAACATCTATGTGGATGGTATAATTTTCCACATTTGGCTTTTGAAACTCCTTCCGAAGCCATTTTAGCTTGGATCACCAAACCCTGAATAGTTATCGTCAAAATGGGCAATTAACACTTATTTAATTACTTTATAAGCTTTGATATTAAATTACAGATGATCAAAGAAAATTTATTAGAAATGTTTATTTATCTTTGTTGTTATAAGCGGTTGATTGTTGTCAATTAATGGCGAGAGTTACTGATGTTAAAAATTATAGCATCTCGGCAGCTATGGATATCATCTCGGCGATTTCGATAGCATCTGGGTGCCAAGATGCTTAAACAGTCTGGGAAGAACACTGCTATACATATATGTACATTTCAGGTACATGGATACACACATATAGTGTTTGAGGTATGCGGATACACACATATGATATTTGAGGTACAGATACATATGTATGATATTTGAGGTATAGTGATACACATATATGTCTTGAGTATAGTGACACAAGTGTGTAAAAGTGATTGAGGTATGATGTATATTAATGCACATGTAAGGTCTTTTTAATTGACACATATGTACTGCAGTGTTATAACAATAAGAAAACTTGTTTTAGTTAATAGAATGTTTGTTTACCTGCTCTTTGGATCTAGCACCCTCCTTGTCTTGGTAATTACCCAGCACTAATAAAGGGAGACCATCCAGTTCTGGATCTGCTAAAGCTTTGTGCAGTTCTTCATTTGCTGTTTTAATACTCTCATCACTACTGGCACTATCCACCACAAATATAACTGCCTGAGCTCCTTGGAAATATTTGTTCCAGTAGAGACGCACATTGTCACTTCCTACAAAGGTCAATACTGTATATAATGGCAGTTTTTCCCATTTTAACAGAAGAAAAATAATGAACCATGTTATTAAATGGTTAGAATTGTTTATATAACAGTATAGCATATGTATATTACATAAAAATACATTTCCAATGCTCCTTGTAGCTTCTTGTATGACAAAGTCAAAAAACATTTAATGACTTTTTGTCAAAAACTTTTTAATCAACCCTGGTTGTTGCTATAGTGACAGATGGTTTAACTACTTTCTAAGTTTATTACAATTAATTATCCACCAAAATAATTTACAAAAATAAAATGAATAGAAGTTGAAGATTTAAATAATAGTTTAGACATCATACATGGCAAAACAATTCTAAATGCTTATACCGAATAATCAATCACTCGTCAATCATATGCGAATAAGTTACCCACCTCCTAATTCTTTGACATCAACAAAGCAGTTATCAAACATCAAAGCCTTTATACTGAACCCTGAAAAAATTGTGAATTTTTATCAATTGATGTAAACCTCAGTTGCATATTTGGCAAAATCTGATAAACATATACATTTTCCATGATTTTAGCCTGCAAAGCTACATGTATGAAATTGATTGGAATCAGTCATTTTAATATGGTTATTTTCTTAGAAGTGGCTGCAATCTTGGATGAAAAGCATGGATAAAAATACATTTTTTAGGTGTGGAAGGGGGAGGGGTCTTTCCAAGGATAATCTATGCCATTATTGGTTCAAATTTACCAAAAAAGTTTAAGTAGAAAAAAATTTTCATTGAAAGTTTAACATAATAAGCCTAATTTGATAAGCAAAAGTATTGGTTTTTTGAGACACCCACATTCTATATAAAGCTACTCCTCTTCATAAGGGGGCCTCGGTGGCCGAGTGGTCAAGGTAGTTCGTCTACTATTGATCACATGGTCTGCCAACACTGAGATTGTGGGTTCGATTCTCACTGCAGGCAGGGTGTACTCGACTCCAATCTTAATTGACAAAGATTGCCAGTTTTCCTACCGCAGGTCGGGGGTTTTCTCCGGGTACTCCAGCTTCCTCCCCCAATAAAAACTGGACGCCATGATATAGCTGAAAAATTGCTGGAAGTGGCATTAAACACCATCAAACAAACAAACAAATATCCTCTTCATAAGACTTCATTTTAAGCTCATATTTCTATTTTCACTTGAGGAAGCAAGTGTAATCATGCTGGTCAATGAAGTAGACCTTCTGAGATCATCCATATCAACTGTGGTTCAATTTGACACAGTCGTTCTGGTGGAAATTATTAAAATTTTAATGTCTGTCTGTGATTTTGGAGAAAACTACAATTTAAAAGTCAATAAAAATGATCACTGTCAGAAAATTATTTACAAAACTCTGGCATTTTTTAGATTGGATTTCTGCAAATGAATGAATGAATGAATGAATGAATGAATGAATGAATGAATGAATGAATGAATGAATGAATGAATGACATTTATTTAATTATCACACTTACCAACTGTTGGTCTTATTCCTTCTGAACTCTCACCACTGAGTAATGCCAATATTGTACTTTTCCCTGAGTTGGCAAGTCCTAGGCATAATACAGAAAAATTTGGTCTTGGGGGTGGAGGGGATTTTCCACATATTCTTCTGAAAAACTAAAAATAAAACTTTCACAATTAAAAACAAGGACATTATGTTTGTATATTTGTTTGATGGTGTTTAACGCCACTTTCAGCAATTTTTCAGCTATATCATGGGGTCCAGTTTTTATTGGGGGAGGAAGCCGGAGTACCCATAAACCCCCGACCTGCGGTAGGAAAACTGGCAATTCTTGTCAATTAAGATTGGAGTCGAGTACACCCTGCCTACAGTGAGAATCGAACCCTCAATATCAGTGTTGACAGACCATGTGATCAATAGTAGACGAACTACCTTAACCACTTGGCCACCAACAAGGACATTAAATCAGGAGACTATTTTACTTCATTAATTTACTTCATTGATTTCACTTGGTTTCAAAATCCCCACTAAAATACCTATTTCAAAATCAGAAGTATTGTTCATCCTTCAACTTACTAATTATAAAAGAAGCTAGAATTGTACATGTCTCATCTCATGGTTATAAAATTTACAAAGCACAGTATAATATGATTTTTCTTAGTATGAAATTTTAAGTTTATGCTGGAATTAGTCATTCTACAATATTCTAAACTAAAAATGTCAGTTTCTTTAAAAAAAAATCAGCTTTTTAATTTAGCAGTATTTTTTACATTAAAATTGCCATCTCAAATTATAATTACATGTATTTATTTTACACAAATTAAAGTTAGAGATCAATTTCAAAGCAGTCAATCAGATTAAATTTTTAATAACAAAAAATCTGCAATTTAATAAATATTAAACTATACCTGATACTTTATAATTTCTGTCTGACTTTCTATATTTTTCATTTTTAGAATGTAACCTTTAAAAGCACAACGTACACCTGCTCGTTTTACCTACATGTGATTGTTGTGTACATGATAATTACTCTGTACTTTCCACTTAGGGACAGACCATTTAACTTGAAGGGGGGGCCTTGCTTTTTTGTTTTGGTCAGAAAAATTTGTACCGCGCAAAGTATTTATATTTATTTTTTGAAGGCGTCGCGACAGAATATATTTTTTCATTATTAGCATTATTTGATATAGCAGAAATCCTTCTTCAGAATATTTTTTTTCTTACCCTCTGCTTCCAAAATATTTTTTTCATCAAAAATCCTTTCAAAATATTTTTTTAGGAAAAAACCATGGCCCTCCCCCCTGCAAGTTAAATGACCAGTCACTTAACAATATGGTAGTCAGTTTCATCATTTCCCAACCCAAAAACTGTCCATATTTGGATTTTATCTTCAACTTCATAAAGGTCAAAGGAGTGACATACACCAGGGTCATTTATTTATTTTATGCATGCAAACAGAAAACATATACAATAAATGTACATGTACGTGTAGCACTTATTCAGAATTTAGTTAGTCTTGTTCATGTAGGACAATACCAAAAAGGTCTGAGGATCTTGTACAACTTTAAAAATGAATGAAATTAATGAGAAACATTTTCACTTTATATTCACAAAATTTATAGATTTTGAGGGTTTTAGTGACTTGTGTTGCTGAATTAAAGCATCTCCTCAGAAGCATCTTTTGTACTGTTGACTTATTATTGTACTGTATAAACAAGTTTATTCTTTCAATTGCAGCTTATATATTTTGAAAGAACTTTAATTTTAAATCTAATATAAAAGCATTTGTTTATCAATCGGAACAATTATTCATTGTTGTACTCTACTTTTCTCTAACTGGTCACTGTCAGTAATTAGGCAGTAAGCATTTAACCATTTGAAACACATAAATCATATGAAATTTTAACTAATTATAAAAACTCTTTACAATTTTTTATTTGCATTATATATTTAATATGACACTTTTGTTGGTATATCAGTTCACTTGTAATGAATAACACCTGCTTTGATCGGAAATCAAGGTGAAATCCTTTAATTTTCTGTTAATTAGCTTGGGTTGTAAATATGCTGTTTACACTTTGACAGAATTAATTTTTATCAATAAAATTTTATGAGTGTTGGGATTAAAGTGAGAAAATTGACATAGGAATCTATCTTAAGTTTTCAAATACGAAAGTGGCAAGCGCTAAAAAGTTCACTGATCTAATTAGATGACTGGCTTTTCTGCATTAGCAACTGACGCATTTCCAGTTTTCAATGATTTATCTCCCCTTTTGCTTTCGGTTAAAAAAACATCATTAAAAGACTATGATATTGAAATAAAGATTGTGCATTGTTTATGTATTGTTGTCGATGCAAATTAAATTTTCATCTAATTAATCTCATTAGTAGATGTTACTATAGCCATAGACACGGGCGAGTTTGAATATTAGAACATGGATGTCACTGGTAAGCTTTTATTCAAGCTATAAAACAGCTGGGGTTCTACCCTCCAATTATCATCAGGTAAATACTAGTAGGGTAATAAACATTGATATATTAATTAACGATCACCTATACACAGCAGGTGGTTTTTATAACTTTCCTAACTCAGATATTTACACCTGACATTTAACTAAAATATGAAAAATCATCGAAGACAATTGTCTATTTCAACAGGACAAACTGCGGCTGAAGCCGCAGTTTTTAGTACCAGATGTGGACACTACAGTACAGTACGTGATTCACTGTCCACGATAATACCACAAATAATATGTCCACACAAAATTTGTGGATGATGTAATGACCACACAAATTAATCTATATAAAAATTTGCTGTGTACATGTAACATGAACAATGTTTTTAAACTTGACCTGAAAACATATTTGTTCAATCGAATTTACATTATATACAATGTGTATATTTCTTTTCCAGGTACAACAGAATTTTTACTGGTCATACATTATAATAAAAAATATCTATATATATAGAACTTCCTTTAGTTATTCATGTATGTTGGTAAAATAAATATCTTGTCCGTAAATTTTCTGTTTTAAACATACAGTATGTTAATTTTTAAGGCTCCATATATGCTACTTACTTAAAGTAAATTTACTTTAACTAATAAAAAAACCGAAAAATTTTAGATACTTTGTATGAAACAAACTACCAGAACTTATATGCCTACAAATATTGTATTTCCGAACAATGGCAATTTTAAAAATATATATGGATAGTATTACTCATTTGTAAGAAATATTTAAAATATCCAAACCAAATGTAATATCTTGTGTGCTTGTCTTCATCATTTTATACAAGCTCGTAAAATTACCGGTACATGTAAATATTAATGGAAATCCTTCCTATTGAGTTGCACCTTATAACTAAGTACGCTTAGTGTGATTTATTTAAGATTTATAATCATTCAAGGTTTGCAATCCCACTCTTATGTACTACTCTCCAGCATTCAACCCCTTACGGCAGGAGACAACTTTGTTTAATTGCCATATTGCATTATACGCTGGTTTCAATCAACAAATCTATTTCCAAGACTGCAGAGGCATCGTACATAAAAGGTTTGCATTTATTTACATATTTTATATTTTTTGTTGCTATACTACATATGTAGCTATGAGATACTGTTGAACCCACGTACATGTATTCAACACTATTTATAATTTTCGGATCTTATTTGTCTGCATCTCCGCACATGATGAACATTGTTCACTTCTTCTGCCTCTTTGGTGCAAATATGTAACAATTTCCGTCATAACTAACAATTTGAAATTTTTTTTTTGTTTATTTTTATTTATTATTATTATTTTAATTTTTTTTTTGGGAGGGGGAGGGGGGGGGGAAGGAACGCAAACAAAAAACCCATCAAAATAGTATTTGAAAACGGAAATTGTGACATATTTCCACCAAAGAGATAGAAGAAATCGGCCTAGGTTGTTCATCAAATATGTTCCACCCAGCTATCGTTATAATAATTTTAGAATGTACATTGTCGGAAAATGGTTGCCAATTATGGACGACCCCTAATACATATGAGGATTCCTACATTTATTTTAAACGTGTGTATTTATTTCTTGACTGACCCACCTTTTGTGATTACATAAACTCCACGTGCCAATTCTCAAGGCGGGAAACACATAATTCGGTAAGCAGAAGTTGTACTTACTACTACATTTTCTCTATGAATTTTCAAGAAATATACAGAAACTGTGGATGTATTACCAATTATATATATTAAATATATACATTTTTGTGTACACTTTTTTTTTATCTTCAGAAATTGTTCGTTTCCGTGGAGTTGAGTTATTTTATTAGTTTAATAGTTGATGTACACTTTTTTATGGGGGTGGGGGTCTCAAAAAGTGTGCTTTATGCACACTTCTTAGTTGGTTGACAATTATGGACGACCCCTTAATAAAAAATATTTTTACTATTATTACTATTTATAATAATAAAGATGTACTAGTAAACAAGATTTTTTTATCCATGATGACAGAATTGCAAAACTTCCTTCCAAGGTAGCAACATCGGTAGAAAACCATATTAAATCCGTACGACAGTTGTATTTGATTATTTACTGTCCCATTCATGGGTTGTATTTATAGGATAATTAATTGGGCGGAGTGAATATCCAAAATATGATCACGAGTGCCGCATAACGCATCTGATTAAACGAGTGCGCAGAACTTGTTCCGCGCACAAGTTTAATCTGATGCTTTATGCGGCACGAGTGATCATATTTTGGATATTCACGATGCCCAATTGATTATCCTATTTATTAAATAGATCAAAATTGATTTCGTAAAATTTTAATGCCAAATCCTAAATTTTATGAACGGCGGGTGAATATCTGTATAGTACAAAACCATTGTGACGTTTTGGCGGGAAAAAACTCGAGAGTGAAAATAAACGATAATTTTCACATGTGATTTACCGTGATTTCTGTCACTCGGAAAATTCTATATTTCATCTCTATCTATATAATAAATTTTTTTATTATATTCATAATTCATAATTATTTGTTTTTCAAAATTCGAGGCTGAATTCGAAATATTTCCTTTAATCGAATATATGTACGTTGATTTTT
Source organism: Limnoperna fortunei (assembly GCA_944474755.1). Taxonomy (NCBI): domain Eukaryota; kingdom Metazoa; phylum Mollusca; class Bivalvia; order Mytilida; family Modiolidae; genus Limnoperna; species Limnoperna fortunei. Next base: position 16,991,210 of record OX104116.1, on the reverse strand, counting down.
TATAAGTGAATGTTTTGATCCTTTAAATTGTTGTGCCTTAACCATGTACTGTACCATGGCATGAGTTTGTGCTAATAAATATTTGTATTTGTATTAAAAAAAAAAACTGCTGCATTTTGAAACACTGAATATTTTGAGGAAATAATTTTTGATTCAAAATATATTTTTTTGAGAACTACTATTTAAGCTTGACCATAAGCTTTAACTTTTTAATATGTACTGGTCACGGAGTAGTTCTCCCCGGCCGATTTTTTGACAGTTTTTGTGAAAAATTGGCATTTCAAAAAGGTGGTCTGTATTTCGGGTCGCCCGAATCCCGAGACAAAATTCCCAAGACGGAAATAGACTTTAATGATTTTCGTGGTTATTAGACAAAATTTTTACTAAATATTTGAAAGACATAACAAGCTTATGATATTGAATTATTACGTTCAAGTCAAAATGTTTCAACACGCATATTTATGAAATTATTGCAATTTTTTGTCATGTAGGTCGGTATTTCTGGTGTGCCAAGATGTGAAGTGAGGTAACTCAGGTCCGGTTACTCATGGTGAAAAGTATTTACTAAACAAACAGAGTTGTAATAAAAATAATAATAATACATTTATTATTATTACTTTATATTCAATCTAGTGTTATTCTTGGTTTGTAGTTTTAAATTACTGTTTTTTATTTTTAAATGATATGTTGGTAGAGCTTGTGTTTTTGTTTTAAACAAAGCATGTGACCATCAAAAAGCTTTTTGTCTTCTGTCTTGTGTAATTCTAAGAAAAAACGCTAGGTTCGTGTTTTTTCAATACATTTATTAACTATTGCAATAAGTAAATCTTTACCAACAATACATCCTTAACAGATCTGTGTAATTAGTAAACTTATTGTAACTAATATTTTAACACTTGTTGATTGGTGGGTAAAAAAAAGGGTAACTGTACATGTTGTTGAAGGAAAATGCAAGCAGGCTGACAGTGCAAATGGCAAAAATCTCTATACGTGTAGCAATTCACTTGTCACATCTAGTAAAAAATTCGGTAGTCAACAATTAGTTTTGCAGTCTAGCTCTTTGGGTATTGTTATATCTGCCAACTTTAACTTTGATGTTAAAGGAACTTTCTTTATTTTCTGGTAACGTTGTTTACAAACTTTTTATTTACTAAGCATTCGAACAAATGTATGTGAGTGTTATAGACAACCCCAATCCTTCCATCATAGCCAAAGTGAAAACTCGGAAGCGAATGCTATAGCAAATAAACTGCAATCTACTTGATTGTCTTGTTGTTGGACTTGAGTTTTTCTTCTTATATTAATAATATTTGTCCCCTGTTCATAAACACGTTAAACTTGAATTTTAATAGAGTTAGTGACATCATTATGATTTCCATTTGCGCTGTCCAGAATGAAACGAAAACACAATCACTGGTTGTATTTTGGATAATTGTCACCCAATGATCGCTCCCTGTATGATGAATTTCAGCTTAAATCCATATTCCTATTTTCCTTCTTTGGTAAACAGGGGAACATAGCCTTGTCTTGAAATCCATTGATATGTTTAAACTGTTGTTTGAGAATTTGATGTTAAAAATTATTATATTTGCACAAAGTGTGTTGTCACTTTAGGGTGTCAGGTTTTTCTTTAAATGTCCAATCAGGTTGCCGTGTTGTATCCAAATGCACGGAGAATTTTGTGAGTTTTTGAGTAATTCTTGGAATTCTTGATAGAGTCTGGAGCTGAAACAATTGATATGTCTCACATGGTCTATGTTGCTTTCTACCCTTTCCTTTATTTTGGCTGTTTTCTGTTATTTTTCTGAAGTTGCAACAAGTTCAAAATGCATTTTACAACAGAATCATGTGCCCCGATGCTCATCTTAGCAGCAATTATGTGGTAACTTACCTACTAGTATGCATGACGGACATTGACATTTTTCTTGAGGGTACAATTGGACAGCATATTTCTCGCCCGTCAAACCTTCCACGAGGAATGTCTTTGCCTCAGGAACATGAATAACTTTTTTTTTCTTTAACTGTCGCAATTGTAATTGCACGTTGTGATGGTACCCTGGTCTTTATCAATACCTACCTCATTTACAAGTGGAGGAAAGATACAGTGGCATTAGGAACTGGATTTTCTTCTTTCTTTTCTTTATATTATTTAATATTATTTATAAATAATAATATTATTATTATTATGTAGAATACCCAGAATCCTTTGCGTAGAGATTGAAGATGAACAACAGCCATACGGTGGTTATTATTATTATAACTATTCATTTAGTCAATACAGACGTGACAACGTGTTTTTTATATTGCCCACTATATACCGTGGTCGTGGTTTTTTCAATAAGAAATTCACCACCATACGCCACGGTGGTATTCTGCGGTACATCGTGTTATGTCCACTACATATCGTGACCCACCGTGTTGACCACGGTGGATTTTCAATTTCCTTTCATGCTTACACAGTTAAAAAATTAAAATGTTGCGATTTAATTTAGATATTTGTGTTAAAATATGCCGTTTTAATACGTTTGTTTGACAACAAAATTAATCTGCGTTCTGTTTATCTATTCATTATACAGAATACCTTAAAGTTTATTGTCACTGATTTGATTGACAATTATTCCCATAACGTGTTCTAAAAGGTTAGAACACCGCATTTTGCCCTTAAAATTGTCAAAATCTTTGCTATTCTATCGTCAAAATTTCCCCGTCAGCGCCTCTGATTAATGTTCCAACCGTTTGAACTTTTACCGGATGTAAATTGTGTCACACCTTAAATCGATCGATTATCTAAGTATTGTCCAGTCATCATTTTTTCAAGCACGTGCTCTCAAACATTTCAATAAACTTGTGTATTGTATAATTTTATAATTAACAGGTGAACACGCGGCTTCACATTTTTAACGGTAAAGAAATAAGCACATTACACAATAAATACGAGACTTGTAAAGAAATACACAATAAATGCGAGACTTGTAAAGAAATTCGTTTTAAAAACGTCCAAATCAATATACGACTTAAAATGCTACATTTTCAAATTTTCTGAATTATTACTTTAAATATAAATGTCGCAGAATATATTGTTCCACGAATGATTTTATACTCGATTCGTCGGTGTTGAACCACGTGTGTTAAAAAAATACAATCCTGATATAGAATCAACCATAATAGTCGTTTCAGTGTTAAAAGCCTGACACATCATCAACTTTTGTTGTAGAAAAGACTTAAGTAGCATCCTTGTAATTTCTATAATGTTACGACAAGACCCTATGTCCGCAAACAGACATTCGTATCGGCGCGCAAAAAAAACCCAACAACAACAAAAAACAAAAAAGAACAAAAGAAAACAAACTTACATACTGTTGAGTAAATTCGGGCAATTATTTTATATTGATACGAGTGTGGACAAATCAGTTCTTTCGTCTTCAAAAATAATTTTATTCCGATTTGTTTTGTTCATGTTATAACAGACGTAAGTAACAATGCATATTTTATTGTTTGATCAATGTACCACGATACAACAAAATATTAAGAATAAGTATTTGTATTTTAGAGAACTAAGGCAAGTTTAAACGGGGTCTGATCTCGAGAATATTTATCCCAATAAATACTATGTCATGCAAAAACACCGAAACTGCGAGTTAATTTTAACGGGAACTTTATACAAATAACACGTCTGCCTCCATTTGAAAAATTGTCAGTTTTGTATATTTAGCTCAGAAGCACATCACTACTTTTTATATATAAACCTGTTATATTAATTGTTATAGTTTAAAACGCCATTGTCCAAAGTAAATGTGTATTTAGAATTGTGCGTACGTAAGACTTCATTCAACCTTGTGAAACAGGCGCCTGTGCCATATCGTAGTTAAACTATATTTTAGGTGGCGATTCTCGTTTATAAACTTTTCACATATTTATTATTCTTGCTGCATGTTGGCTTCAATTTAGTAATTTATTTGTTGTATCCCATCCTGTTAACGAATTTTATATAACTATACGTGATGTAAACTTTTGTCCGCGTTTGTTAAAACAACTCCGGTTTTAAATACCAAATAAAGAAAAAGATCGCCGCTCAACTGCCCGTTTTCTGTCGAAAAGGATTTATAATTGATTAAAGAGAGTTCGCGTACAACTTCAGGACAATTCGTTATGCGTTGTAATACGTAATGTGACAATTCAAATCCGGATAATTTACCGAACTTGTTCAGGGTAATATTTACTGCATAACACATGCATCCGGTTGAACATGTTGAACAAATATTCGATCTTCAAGTCTACCGGCACATTAAATCATTATTGATTATCAACAAATAAAATGCATGTACAAATTATTCTTAAGCACTGTTTTAAAATGTTCTCTTTTCATTCGGGTAACGATGTTTAAACCCGCAATCAATTAAATGACAACGTTTATGTTGTCATGTACCACCGCGGAGATATCGTGGCCGGACCCCTGTGGCGACATGCCATGGTAGACTGAACTCCCTCATCTGGATCCACCGTGGTAAGATTACCTGAGAAGATTCTTAACCACGATAGTAGGCGTGGATATACCATGGTGGGTGATAGAGAAAAGGATTAACTTCCATGGTGGGTTAGTGTTTTTTATAAAAAACACGTTGTCCCCTCTGTACTTATCACCACGTGTGACTGGACCTGAGTTACCTCCCTTCACATCTCGGCATACCCAAAATAGTGACCTACTGTACAAAAAACTTCAATATTCTCATAAATGTATACGTTTTGTTACATTTTGACTGAAACGTAATAATTCAATATCATAATCTTGTTATATCTTACAAATATTCTGTGAAAAATCTGTCTATTAAACACGAAAATCATTAAAGTCTGTTTCTGTCTCTGGGATTTTGTCTCGGGTTCCGTAATTTGATTTGGATGAAAAATAGTGAAATCTATAAAATGAAGCCTTTGCCGTCAATTTAAAAAGGAAAATAACTGCACAGTTGCAAAAATGGTGAGAATTGCTTCGGTCATTTAAATGGCGAGAACTACTCTCTACACTCTGAAAGTAACTGTAAGCCAAAAAACTCTACCAAAACAAGCAGACTCTTACTATAACTTTACTGTAGTTTCGCCACTTGATCTTTTGAGATTTTTTAGTGAAAAATTGGTATTTTAAAAGTGATAAACGTAATTTGTTTTAAAGGAAAAGAGTGAAATATATCAAATGACTGTAGCCTCTACCATACTGCATACATAAAGTCATAATGGCTAAACAGTCGTTTTCACCGAACAGACACAACAACCATTAAAAAAACCTACAGAATAAATTCCTATTCTAAACACCGCAAAGATTAGCTGAATATTTTCACACATTCTCTTATGTTGATGAAAAAACGAGGAAAAGCATACGGCAAATTTGTTTACATTCTCCTTGGAATTCGCCGGAAATAATGTATGTAAAGTTGTCAACGAAGTAGGAGTTGAACTTAAATATCCGTGATAGACTTTTACTTTTCATACCATGTATTCTTCGGGCGAATTTTTCTATACTTTCCTTTAAGTAATATTTTATAAACTATATATCATTTTGAAGCTAAATGGAAAAACTTTATCAAACACTAAGACTTATTTGACCGGGGTGAAGCATTTTGGAGATATCTGGGGTCTAATATGAAAATTTGAGATATGCAAACTAGCAAAATAACATTTCCGGTCAACTTTTAGGTACTTTATTAATAATTAATTGCATTAAACTATATATCTCCATAAAGATCTTTTAAATATCTGCCACAGGCATTTTTAATTTTTATTCCAAGTTAACCCGTTAAAAAGTTATGAACAAAAATATAGGTGTTTTTATGTTTCCGGTTTTTCATTTCCGTGTTTTAGCCCACGCCGTGATAGACTGTACGTCGAGTTACCAATCACGGGGGGGGGGGGGGGGGGGTAACTTCCTATATAAAGGTATACCTATATGTGCCAAAAATATGGGTAGGTTTTTTTGAAAATTTATATAAAAATGGGTATAGTTTTTACAACAATCTTATATAAAATGGGTATGCTTTTTAATCTTAATTGAAAAAAAATCTGGTCTCATACGTTTACTGAATATAAATATGGGTTGTGAAAATTGTTCTATATAAATATGGGTTATGAAAATTGGAAATTTTATATAAATATGGGTATTGAAAATTGGAAATTTTATATAAATATGGGTATTGAATTCAAATAAAAAATGGCACATCCCCACCCTAAAAGTTACCAAGTTACACCCCCCCCGTATTACCAATCCTTTGGAAAATTTGGGGGTGGTGGCAAGGGATCGCTCACCCTTAATTCAAACCTGCAGTTTATAGTGATTTTATCTGATACCGGGTTAATTATGTTATAAATAATCGTATACATATCTAAAGGTAATCATGTAAAATTTTTGCGACAAAGGCGTTCAATCAGTTCTTCAATTTCAGCTTCGACTATGAAAATAATATGTCGTTCAAAAAATGGAGCTTGAACATGTTGAAATTAAAAACATCAACGCTATTCTACAATGATCTCTGTCGTATCTTTCATCCCAAATAAATTTGACACAATTGAAATAGTAATTATTTAAAAGAGACGACTTGAACATTTCAAATGCAACACTTGCATACATCTATAAGTTACAAAGACAAAGACAAAAAGATTTATTTAAAGTCGGTGTATCAAACAGCAAACACAAGCTCTACAGAGCTTTTAAAACCGACAGACATACATAGACAACAACAGAGACACAATATTAAAATATACATACATAAATGTTAAAACAATATATATAAAACAGCACAGGTACATGTAGCTAAACAACTAGTCAGTAAAACGCAGCAGGTTAAAATAATTTAGAAAGTATAAAAGCAGGTATTAATAAGCATCTAGTAAGTAAAAATACCAATGATTAAGCCAGGTTAAAACCATTCAAATAATAATAGATCATAAAAGCATATACTAAAAACAACTTCTTTTGACTTAATATTATATTATTATTAGATACTATTACCATAATATTATATTATTATTAGAAACTATTACCATTACCATCGTATTGAACACATCAATATCTGTCAAAAAGGTATATATTCATACTGAGAGACATTGAAAGATTAGCACTATTAAGACAGGAGCTTTAACTCTAAATATAAATGCAGCACTACATGTAGAGAATAAATAATTTATAAGCACAAGCAGATTAAATGCAAGCAGAGGAGTGGCATGACTTGCCATCCTATGAGTTAATTAAATTTCTAAATTGTTGGAATGAAGATTCGTTCCTAAAATACTCAGGCAGGTCATTCAGGTTTTAGCAGAAAAATATCGAAAAGATTTTATACCATACCTTGTTGTTCTGACACTATGGAGTTTTGCTGTGTTGTGAAGCCTAAAAAATTTTTTTTTATTTCAACAAGATCTTGTAAATAGACTGGACTCATTTTGTTAATAATTTTAAAAGTTTCTAAAGCACTAGTTCTTACTCTTTCGATTTTAAGGGACAGGAGTTTTGATTTTTCAAGTAGTTCTCCATATGTGCTATTGTTATCATCATTATAATTCAATTTTAAAGCCATTTCCTGATTTTTTCCATCTTTCTGGTGTTTTGTTCACTGCAAAAGTGCCATGTGACTGGCAAATATTAAAGTTTGAAAGAATAAAAGAATGGTATATTGTTAATTTTCCTAATTTATTAAGGTATTTTCCTAGCCTCTTAAGTACGTTTAGCTGTCTTGATGCCTTTTTGCAAATGTTTGTTATATGTGTGTCAAATTTTAGTTGATAGTCAATGGTTACGCCTAATAGTTTTACTTCGTTTTCACATTTAATTATATTATTATTTAAATTAAAAGTTATATTTTTATCGTGTGTTTTATTTTCTATACCTATTGCCTGAAATTTATTGGGATTAGCTTCCATTTGATTATCTTTAAACCATTGAATTAAATTTAGACTGTCAGTTTCCAAAATATTTATTAATTGTTTATTGGGATATGTTGTAGCCAGAATAAGAAATTGTGTTGTCATCAGCATAGTTGTATAAAGAACTGTCATTTATAAAGTAAAATATATCGTTTAAGAAAATATTGAATAAAGCAGGTTCTAAAATTGAGCCCCGTGGGACACCTTTATAAATTTTATCCCAATCACTTAAATTATTTCCTATTTTTACACATTGTTTTCTATTAGATAAATAGTTATTTAGAAGTTTCAAACTATCATTTCACAGACCATATGACTATAATTTATGCATGAGTAGATGAATAAGTTAATATCATATTTTAAGAATGTGCATCATACATGTGAAGATCGCTACTGACGGGAATAAATTGCTTATACAAGAACAGAAATCTTTATTTCAGAAGTTTTACGGTCGACTTACTCGTTGCTGTAAATTATAATTTTGCTCTGGAGGCCCCTTAGTCCTTCATGTGCTAAACAGTTTTTTTTTGTTTTGGTGCATTATGCTGCCATTTTAGCGTTTTCGATACTTTTTACTACTATATATTCAGAGAAATATCAACAAACGCTAAACATTGGCTACAAACGGGTTAAAATTGTTTTTTTGACAGCAAAAATGCATCTCAAACAAAAGTACTACATACCTAAATTAAATATGTGATGTCTTTGACTTCCAAAATAATGTAACTAAACCAATATGTGCAAAAGTTACTAGTATGTAACTTTGAAACAGGGGTAAGCGATGTTCAAAACTTTACTGGTTCTCAATTTTAGTGCGAAGTGCCTAAATTTAAATCAAAGACAAGACTGTGTAGAAGTTTTTAAAATTTTAACTCCGTAGATTTTTGATTTGATTTACAAAATCAAAACTTTTGATTTAGACGAAGATTCAAATGATGTAAATAAGTGTTAGAACAATTTTCAAAATTCTTTTACAGAGCTTATAAATAAACATGCACCTTTATAAGAAAGAACAATTTTATCAATTCCTTAATTATGTTGTAAAACTTAAGAGTGTGATATATAAGACAAAAATGTTATATAATAAATTTTAAAAGGTAAATAATCGTTGAAATTTGGAAGTGTACAAAAACAGACAAATTTTGTAACTAAACTTAAAAAAAAGATCCATAAATACATATTTGTTTAACACATTTACTGGTAGACAAAAATCGAAAATATTTTTGGCAAACTGTTAAACACTGTTAAACAATTGACGAACACATGATGTTCTACCCAAAAAGAAAAAATATGTGAAGACTATATCTTAATAACTAAACAAGATCTTGAAAGTGTGTGAAAATTGTAAAGATTATTGTGTCAATGTTACAAGAAATATTGGAAACAGGTATACCAGTAGATGATGAACACCAAAGTATTTTTAAAGCTATACAATCAAATCATACAGAATTATGTAACCAAATTTCTCGTTTTCACATGTTGATGATGGTTTTTTGTTCGTAAACAGATAAATCAAATTAATATCAGCTTTACGTTTATTTACGATTCAATGAACTTGTAAAACGATAACAATTGCCCTTAAAACAAGAAGCACAAGAACAATTGGCTTTGAGAGACCTTTAAAATCGTAAAAAAAAAGTTCTATATTGTTACAAGATTTGATTGTTATCAAAACTAATTCTTATAACTTTAGCTATTCAAATACAGCAGATCTTCCAAGACCCAGAACTACTAGGTAATAACCTGATCAGGAATGAGGCTGCCAGACTGTGGAGTGCCAAATGATCCACGATTTATGACCTCATTTGAGCAGTTCAAAAATATTATATTATGTTTGGTAATTATTATAAGTAGTCACATCTTAATAACTATAAGAGATACTGACAAGATCTTCAATTTTGATCATTATTGACATTCAGTATAGTCAAGGCAGAGACATATAATTATATGTCTCTGGTCAAGGTCAGGCTGTAAAAGGTAGTCATTGTCAAAGTTCTATTTTAACGTCGTTTTTTTATTTACTATGTATTTTAACTGGCTCATTCTTATAAATACTTTTTCTGTATGAATAATATATGCATAGATCAAAAGGTCACAGGTCAAGTCATTCAGTTGACGTCCTATTTAATGACCTATTTTAAGATATTTTAATAGTTTTTTTTCTATTAAATGTGTTAATGTCTGAAACAAATTACTAATCTTGTTTAAATGTAACATTTAAAGTTAATTTAATATAGGTTTTCTTTAAAGTGGAAAGGCTAAAAATCGTTCTTTAGAACGATTGAACCTATTTTAGTTATATTTTTGCCAGTTCCCTATAGAAGGCAACATCTTTTATGTGCCTACTTTTACCGCCATATTTCTATTCCGAGAAATCGTTTAAACAAAAAAAAAATGAATATTATTCTTACCAATGGTTTACTTGTGAGGTGATTAAAAACGACCAACGTATCAAGTATGTATTATTTTTTAAAACCAGAGACATAAAATTACATGTCTCTGGTAAAACGTATGTAATACTTTCTTCTACCTAGTGGAGAAAGCAGGAAGACTGTTCATCCTTTTCTTCTGTGGAAAAAGTTGGTTTTATTATATGAAAAAGCTTGTACGCACAAGGTGTCAAATTAGTAATTTTGGCTCCTGTTTCCTTAATTTCACCAACCATTTCTATTTTGAAATTAATTCGGCTGTTTGAGGGTCCCAAACAGAACAAGTCTATTCAAGTGCTTGGTATGCCTGCGTTTTGATTTATATTCAGGTAACGTTTTTAAAATCAAGTTTTTTTGTCGTTAGATGTTATGTCTTTGACGTGTTTGTCCTATTTTAGATTGACTGCAGTACGATTCAGAGGTATTTTGCAAAGAAACTTATTCTAGTGTATGATAATGTAGTGTGTAGGTGTTTAAAAGGTTGCCGACAATTTCAGACCAATACAGTGAATTGTAGGGCTTTTTATTGCTGATCATTTTTGCTATTTACAGTTTCACTCTAGCTCTTATTGTGTTCAAGTTATGTTGTAAATACCCATAATTTTGTCAAAAATCGTTTTTAAAGGCTGGTTACTGTTACAGGATCACTTATACAACTTCGCACTAAAAGCAACTATTGTAGACCTTAATGTGCTGATCAATTTGAAGAAACAGGTTTCTCTATAGGTTTTATTATTTTTGAGATAATGATCATAAACGTGCATTGACACCCATGTGCTATTTTTAGTAAAAGCGGCCATCTTTGTCTGTTTATCAACACCATGGGTACACATTTGAAACTAGGAACCCTAAGGAGGATTGTGGCCAAGTTTAGTGGTTTCAGAAAAGATGTGTTAAAAAGCTTACGATGGATGACAGAGTGACGCCAAGTAATGGCAAAAGCTCACATGGACCTTCGGTCTATGTGAGCTAAAAAAAACAAAGCTATTTAACAATTTATTTTTATACTGCAACATATGAAACATAAAATAAGATGAAAATAATGCAACACTATTCTCCCTGGAAATTGTGAATAGCCATTTGTTATTTTTTACACACGAGTACATACTTTCTGCTAGAGTATTCCTTTAACATTGAAAATTAACCTGACGATGTACAGAAATTATACAAAAAATGTGTTGACTAAAACACATTTAAATCAATTTTTAAATCAGTGACATGCACTTTTTCTTGTCAATAGATAGTACAGACACTACAGTGCATTGTTTTATAAGCATTGTGAAGGGATTTGCACCATTGAATTATCTGCCTAATATAAACTCTGCTAAAAAAAGCATAGCACAATGGCCATGCAGCTCACATCTAGCAGCAAGCACAACTAAAAGGACCCAAGGAGTACACTGTAACAAAAACATAATGAAAACGTAGTGACACAAGAATTGTAGAAAACAACAACCTCTATTTGTACAAAGTATGGCTTTAATGTAAGAGCTATTTAAGATATAAAGCAAACTAAAAGTAAAGTTTTAATATTGTACTGTATATGCCTTGTCTACAGACATGTAAGAACCAAATATAAACAAACTCATTACTTAACTTTACATAATATGCTATTGACTTGACACTAATAACAACACTACAACTACTCAATTTACAATGCAAAGTAGGGATTGGGGTCCAATTATTTTTTCTTTATTTTTTCCATTATGTTTACACATACATATATTTACATAGCTATTCTAGAACCCTTAGTATTTTGTTCACTCTGTAATTAGAGCACTTTATGTTCTACATACAGTTTTTACACAAAATTAAAATTGTACGATGTGCTTTCAAGTTAAGGTATATTTATATTATATAGATATTGCCAGATTGCAGACTTTTTTGTATTGGACAATGCAATGTCAGAATAGTGGTCTTAACCAGGTAAATATTAAACACAATGTGTGCTAAACAAGCAAAAATCTACTGTTTAATGAAAATTGTCTTAAAAATCACACAAGAAAAATTGTAATTAACAGCATTAACACAGAATAACTGCATGAGTGTGCTTGATCATGTGTTAATTAATAGTAGTCCTTGACACAGCTTAAAACATGTTTTTTTCTCAGTTACAGATGTTGTTTTTTCTTTACAAATTCTATTATATACTTTTTAAACATGTCAAAGTTGCTTTATATAATAATTTTATACAGCATGCATATTTGCCTTTAGGTTTGAACACAATGGTGTAATTAGCTGTACATCTGTATGGTTTTACTAGTGTGATTTGAAGGCTTTATATATTAAAATAAAATGGTTGAACATTGAACATAGCTGCTGTTTCTTTTACTAATTGATACCTGCCCTCCCCTCTTCCCTATGTCACAGAATGACAAGTCCATGTTTTGCTACGTGAAACCAAAACATCATTATGATCAAAATGTAAAATATTATTCCATGGCACTATGTGACAATACTGTGGAAGTAACATCAGAAATAAGGACGGACATACCTTCACCATAAACCTCCCACGAGAGGGTATAAAAATAATGTCTTAATACTCTAAATTCCTCTTGATTTTTATCAAATCTTTATATTGGCATAAAAGAACATAACAGAAAGAACGTTATCCTATATAATACTATGATTTTGTAATGCAGGGGCGTAGCTGCCTTTACGCAAATACGCAGTTGCGTACTTTCGGAAACAGTAACAAAAATTAACAAGTGTGGACACAGAAAAACGTCTCACCTGAATTCCGCATCAGTAACGAAAATAAATTTTTTCATAAGCATTACGTTAATAGCATTAATTATGAGCAGCGGCCTGTATACCAAATATTTTCACCATACTATGCATAGTTACAGAAGAACTGTCCTAATACAAAACTTTAACGTAGTCGCTGGACCGTAAAATTGAGGTCAAGGTCAGGTGGAACCTACCAGACAGTCATGTACTATTAATCAGCAACCTATATACCAAATATTGTCATCCTACCATGCGTAGTTACAGAGGAACTATCGTAACCCAAAAACTTTAACGTAGTCGCTGGACCGGGAAATTGAGGTCAAGATCAGGTGACACCTACCAGACAGTCATGTACTAGTCATCAGCAACCTATACACCAAATATTGTCATCCTACCATGCGTAGTTACAGAGGAACTGTCGTAACCCCAAGACTTTAACGTAGTCGCTGGACCGTGAAATTGAGGTCAAGGTCAGGTGACACCTACCAGACAGTCATGTACTAGTCATCAGCAACCTATACACCTAATATTGTCATCCTACCATGCATAGTTACAGAGGAACTGTCGTAACCCAAAAACTTTAACGTAGTCGCTGGACCGTGAAATTGAGGTCAAGGTCAGGTGACACCTACCAGACAGTCATGTACTAGTCATCAGCAACCTATACACCAAATATTGTCATCCTACCATGCGTAGTTACAGAGGAACTGTCGTAACCCCAAAACTGTAACGTAGTCGCTGGACCGTGAAATTGAGGTCAAGGTCAGGTGACACCTACCAGACAGTCATGTACTAGTCATCAGCAACCTATACACCAAATATTGTCATCCTACCATGCGTAGTTACAGAGGAACTGTCGTAACCCAAAAACTTAAACGTAGTCGCTGGACCATGAAATTGAGGTCAAGGTCAGGTGACACCTACCAGACAGTCATGTACTAGTCATCAGCAACCTATACACCAAATATTGTCATCCTACCATGCGTAGTTACAGAGGAACTGTCGTAACCCAAAAACTTTAAAGTAGTCGCTGGACCGTGAAATTGAGGTCAAGGTCAGGTGACACCTACCAGACAGTCATGTACTAGTCATCAGCAACCTATACACCAAATATTGTCATCCTACCATGCATAGTTACAGAGGAACTGTCGTAACCCAAAAACTTTAACGTAGTCACTGGACCGTGAAATTGAGGTCAAGGTCAGGTGACAGGTGACTGACTGGCAAGTACTCATCATAAGCTACCTCTGGACCAAATTTGATGGACCTAGGGCTTGGGCTTACAAAGATATGAAGCAAGATGTCAAGTGTTTACGCCGCCGCCGCCGGATTCCCATACATATGTCTCGCCTCCAGCGACTTTCGTCGCAGGCGAGACAAAAAGTGACAAAAATGTCTTCATGCAGCGTTAAATTTATACTTTTCAATTCAGATAATATAAACTACAATCCTATAACTCGTCTCCGCATTCATAAACACCATCAATCCAGAAATTGTACTCTTCCAACCGTATGAGTTTGCGTTTTACTTTTTTAAAAGTTTGCATTGCACAAAATTTAAAATGACCTCTTCGTCAAGGACTGAGTTTCTCGAATCGTCAACACCTTATCCAGACATATTGAAGCTCGACGGCGAGCATCATTCCATCACCGATGATGTCAAATATAAAGTGTTAACTTTGAAATGGGAAAACGTTCACCTATTCAATTTTCCAATATATATACCGTATTTTGTTGAGCCAAAAGTAGATTTGGTTTTCCGTCATGTCATAATCATATTTGAAGCCCAGTTAAGGTCTCTCAAAAAGTGGTTCAAAACTGTTTTGAATTTCGCTAAAATCCGGGAGCTTCGCCCCCCAGGTCCCCCCACCAGGGCTTTGCCCTGCACCCACTGGGGGCCTTGAGCGGCCCCCAGACCCCTCGCCGTAATTTTGCGTACATCAAATTTAGGTCCAACTACGCCCCTGTAATGGTTCACAAAAAGCTTTAAAAGATATTGCCCTATGTTTCTTGTTAAGTAAGACCTTCAGTGGCAGTCATCTTGGATTTCCAATGGAAACCAAAAAAAGTACAATCTTAAGGTTGCTAGATAAAAGAAAATGGCATAAATATTATATGCAATTTCCTAAAAGGCATTTGCAGATTTTAAGTGATTTTAGGAAAATTATTGAAATTTAAAAGATTACAGGGAAAAGGCGAAATTAAGTAAAGACAATAGCTCACCTGGTAAGCTAAAAAAAAGAAAAAGCTTGTACAAAAACAAAAATATCATATTTAAGATAAACTTATATTAATCAAAATCAAAACATTAGATCCAATAAAGACAAAAAGGGTTTATAATCTTTTGTTAGCAGATTAGATAAGTAATCTTATGCTAGTGAGTTTTGTGACAAATGTGAATGTTTAGAAAACAAGATATTAAAAAAAATGTTACTATGAGTGGACCTCAATGGATGCCAACAGGTCCAACACACAGTTATGTAGCAGATATGCTAAAATAAATGAATTTTATTATGTATTTTTAAAAAGGCAGACACATTAAAAATATTTGTTGTTACTTTACTCTTTGTACAATGGAAAGAATCAAAGCTATGAAAATAAGAACTGAATTATGTCTGAAAATGTTGATACACAGATAAGCTCTGCAATAAAATTTTATATCAATTCGGTCAATCAAATGCCTAGGTAATAATATGCTTTAACATAAACTAAACCAGTTCTCATTGAAATAATGTAACAATACTTTTATAATATATTAACATACCAATACACATAACTAAAACTTATTTTCTCCCAATTTAATGAATAAATTATACAAAATTATTATGCATTTACTAGTTTTATTTCTTTCTTCAATGGGCATACTTTCTTATAAGTAAAACCAGTTTTATTCCGATAGCTATGTTGCTGAAATCCAGTCAATGTTGAACTTGTGTGAAGATATCCAAGGTGCAGATGCCTTAGGTATATACAAACATTTTATCTTATGAAACATGTAAGAGCAGGTGTTTACAGAAAGTACCTACAGTAGTTATATAATATTGCAGAATATTAGCTACAATAATGTAGCTCCCTTTTTTTTTTTTTTGATGGACGTCCATCATAAAAAAAGAAAAAAAAAGGAGCTACATTATTGTAGCTATGCAGAATATGAGCTACTTGTAAATTCTGGAAAAATGTAACTAGACTAAAATGTATCATTCATGGGAAAATATTGCACCACAAAAGCAGTATGATATTGCACAATGATATTGTATGCCATTGGATACAGAGATTCTTCTCCATTCTTGAGACAAATAAAGAAATAAAACAAATAAATTTTTGTAGTTCAGACTCCAACTATTCTTTACTGGGCAAAATGTTTATGTAATGAAGGTAATACATTTTGTATGGACTTCTTTGGAATAAGACAACAATTTGTGGATTTCTTTAAAAAAAATTGATTGCTTTGGACTGAATTAGTTTCAACCTTAAGCTATACATTATTACACTATTAGGTCTGTTTGTGGCAGCTAGTATTCCTAATGTCAAACAATGGTAGTTGCACACCACTGGACGGAGAGAAATTGCATATATTGAACTGGCACCTCCAAACAGGAACACACAACTGACTGATAATTGTTCTAAACAAAACAGAACAAAAAAAAACAAAAAAACTTAAAAAAAAAATTAAAACACCAGGTTATTTGATATTGCTATACTATACCGGTATTGTTAGTAGAGGAAAATATCTTTGACAGAGGAGACACAGGCTTAAACTAGGTAAGTAGCTGGTGAATATTTGAAAACTATATATATATATATATATATATATATATATATATATATATATATATATATATATAAAGCTCACAATTAATATGACAGTCAAATTTCAACTTTTAGTAAAACAACCAATAGAGAGCAATAATTAATACATCAAACTTACCACTATCAATAACATTTTTTAGCTTCATGTAAAATGTATTGATCCCATCCCTGAAACATAATTAATTTATGTGTCATCAAAGATTACAAGAGATGATTTTTCTTGAACAAGCCACATTACATCCGTGATAAAAATTATGACCAAATTACAAGGTAAAATTAAATAACATATTCGAAGATATGGCAAACATTATGAGATAATAATGTCGTAAAATTAAATTACATATATTCAAAGATATGGCAAATATGAAAAAAATTAATGTAAACAAAAATTTTATTGCACAATGCTGCTGGTTTTAGTGAGTTTTTTTTATTCTAATGCGGATGGCAGCATAGTATTTGAAAATCTACTGGGATCGATTGGTAATTTGATGCTTACATATCTACAAATACCAAACTGTCATGTCCATAATATTTTCCGCACCCCTCTATCCTCCTTTTAGTAATCAATATTGCTCAATTCTAAACTTGCCAAATACAATAAAGTAAAACAAGTAAGAAATAACATGTTAACCCATAGTTAAGGCAAGAACCTGCAATCCAAAGGACAGACAAAAACAATAAAAACTAAAAGTAACAAATACAAAATCTCCAATTAAAACCAATAGTGAATACAAGAGCTTAATGTAGTGTATTAGTTTAATGCATTATTAATGAAACCCATCAGGATTTAGAGTTGAGGGGCCCTGTGTCTTTTAAAATTGCCCCATAATGAATAAAGAGACATTTTTTTACAAGGGTCATTTAAGAAATGTCAACTAAAGTAGGTATTTTTATATATTATAAAAATATCTTTTTCTTTACATATTGATTACCGAAGACATTATGGACTTACATGTACAAATTCACACATGCATATATATATGCATTAACTAATTTTATGTAACTCTAAATAAACAAGCAAACAAATTAAAAAAATCAAACAAAAAATTTTGTCAATTGAAATTCACTCCAACACAGAATTTGAGAATTATGACATTTATGGTTAATTGATGTGGGTAGATCCATGATGTTTATTAGATGTCCTTTTTGTTACAAAATAATTAATCTAATTATACCCAATGAATCTTCCAGTTTCTGTTTCCTTCCATAAATGGACAGTATTTCAAAAGTGGAAAACAAGTTTCAGAAACTTTTTCTGTATTACTGGGAGTAAACAAAACAAAACTGTAGATACTGACGACATAGCACGCTTTTTACACAAAACATTTATAACTGGCAGTTAACATTAAAACTTAACAATCAACACAGTTAAAAAAACATATAGATCATAAAGTAATGTAATAAATAACACAATCCCCAATACTGAGACAAGGGGTATAACAAAATTAAAATATATCACTGTTTTAAAATTCCCATGGCACTTTATACATACTGGATACTGTTACTGACTACAAGTGACATCAAATTCATTTTTGTACCTGAGTAACAGTCTCTTCATGAATTTTATTAAATTTCATGACAACTACCAACATTACAAAATTGGAAATCACATGGACTGGATGGGAGTGATTTTCAATCTTATGTAGGAATTGTATTGAAAATCAATAAATAACAATGAGAGTGCTTACAGTATAGTACTTTTTTTATAGTTTTTTTTAAAACAATATGATTAAGTACTGTTACAAGTTTAATGTTAATCCTTACATACACATGATAATGGAAAAGAAAAATCTGTTCACATTATAAAAGTTTTATAATATGTTACAATATTATTTATATCTATATTACACACAATGATTATACAATAATTTTTACCACTTGAAAAATAATCTTCTTTTCTAGTTCTTGCAGTGTTATAATAACAAAATGTCAGAAGTTTACACAAGCTAATCTAAATAATGCTAAATATTGTAATAAATTTTTGGGTAACAGGCCCTGTAAATCTTTTATCCACTTTGTTTTCTTTCACCAATTTGTATAATCTGACAGCAATATCAGGTTCATTTCCTATTAATAAATGAATTAAAAATAAAAACAAATTTTGTTACATTTTAATATAAACTACAAGTCACAATACTTTATTCGCAAGTGGATTGAATGTCAGAGAGATTTAAATGCAGACATAGATTGGTAGCTATAGAATTGACAATTTTAACTGTACCCACTCAAGGACATTAGCTTAAACTAGATATCATTGAGATGGTACCCATCTCTGTGGGCCCAGTGGACCTTAAGGTCAAGGTCAAAGGTCATCAACCATGGTATGCAATACATTGCCTTGATATTATCTTTATCTACCCACATTCCAAATATAAAAAACCTACCTGGAAAGATAAACCAGAGGCTCTTAAGAGCCTGTATCGCTCACCTGATTTTATAGGCAATGAAGATGGCATTTCCCTGATGTTAAAGTAAGTCCTGTAATTTTCAATAAACTTTAAATAGGACCATCCAAACAATATTACTAGAAAGCTTTGTTTCATTGGTTATTTGCCCATAGGGTCCTATGTGAAACTAAGTCCTGCGGGGGAGGTGGCCATTTTGAATTTCCAATTGCCATAAAAAACATAAACTTTATAAAGGACCATCCAAACAATATTGCGAGTAAGTTTTTGTTTCCATTGATTAACCCGTTGCAGAGAAGAAGCCTTTTAAAACTTTTTCCCATAGGGTCCTATGTTAAACTAAGTCCTGCGGTAGCGGCCATTTTGAATTTCCAGTTGGCATAAAAATCATAAACTTTATAAAGGACCATCCAAACAATATTGCTAGTAAGTTTTGTTTTGATTGGTTAACCGGTTTCAGAGAAGAAGCCCTTTTTAACCTTTTTCCCATAGGGTCCTATGTTAAACTAAGTCCTGCGGTAGCGGCCACTTTGAATTTCCAATTGCCATAAAAAACATAAACTTTATAGAGGACCATCCAAACAATATTGCTAGTAAGTTTTTGTTTCCATTGGTTGGCCGGTTTCAGAAAAGAAGCCTTTAAAAACTTTTTCCCATAGGGTCCTATGTTAAACTAAGTTCTGCGGTAGCGGCCATTTTGAATTTCCAGTTGGCATAAAAATCATAAACTTTATAAAGGACCATCCAAACAATATTGCTAGTAAGTTTTGTTTTGATTGGTTAACCGGTTTCAGAGAAGAAGCCCTTTTTAACCTTTTTCCCATAGGGTCCAATGTTAAACTAAGTCCTGCGGTGGCGGCCATTTTGAATATCAGATTGGGATAAAAAACATTAACTTTATAGAGGACCATACAAACAATATTGCTAGTAAGTTTTGTTTCCATTGGTTGGCCGGTTTCAGAAAAGAAGCCTTTCAAACTTTTTCCCATAGGGTCCTATGTTAAACTAAGTCCTGCAGTGGCGGCCATTTTGAATTTCCAATTGCCATAAAAAACACAAACTTTATAGAGGACCATCCAAACAATATTGCTAGTAAGTTTTTGTTTCCATTGATTAACCGGTTTCAGAGAAGAAGCCTTTTAAAACTTTTTCCCATAGGGTTCTATGTTAAACTAAGTCCTGCAGTGGCGGCCATTTTGAATTTCCAATTCCCATCTAAAACACAAACTTTATAGAGGACCATCTAAACAATATTGCTAGTAAGTTTTGTTTTGATTGGTTAAACGGTTTTAGAGAAGAAGCGCTTTTTAACTTTTTTCCCATAGGGTCCTATGTTAAACTAAGTCTTGAGGTGGCGGCCATATTGGTTTACCAATCAAAATAAAAAACACAAACTTTGTAAAGGTCCATCCAATGAACATTATGGCCAAGTTTGGTTTCAATTGGCCAAGTGGTTTCAGAGAAGAAGATTAAAATGTAAAAAGTTTACAGACGCCGACGACGACGACGACGACGACGACGACGACGCCGACGACGACGACGACGCCGACGGACGCAAAGTGATAACAATAGCTCACATGACCCTTTGGGTCAGGTGAGCTAAAAAGTGACACCCCGGACATGAATTTGTCATTTAGAAAGCGATGATGTGACCTAAGGTCAAAGTTCAAGGTCAAAGGTCAGCAACTATGGTATGCGACACATCGCCTCGATATTATCTACCCACATTCCAAATATCAAAAGACTACCTTGAAAGATAAAAAAAGATACAGCCCGGACATGAATTTGTCATTCAGAAAGCAATAATGTGACCCAAGGTCAAAGGTCAGCAACCATTGTATGCGACACATCACCTTGATATTATCTACTCACATTCCAAATATCAGATGTCTACCATCGAAAGATAAAAAAGTTACAGCCTGGACACGATTAGTTTTGGACGGACAGACTGATCACTACAGGGCGTACGCCACAAAGTGGCGTGGCCCTAATTAACAAAATAGTTTGAGGGAAGTCCACAGGGAATAGAGCTCTAAATTCTTCTACCTAAAATCCATAAAGAAATTTTTCAGCATTTTAGAAGATCATAACTCACACAAATTCTATCTCTGAACAAGTTTAAAGAGGCAAAATATACTTAAACTTTGTTTATAAATTTGATTAAATCAATGAGTTAATGTCAGCTCTAAAGGTTAAAATTGTTCATTAATCAATTCTTAATTAATATATTTCAGCATGGAGGAGTCATTATTAAGTTTCTGGAGAACCATATGTGTCGCCTCTCATTTCATAACCAAGTAGGAGCAAAAATTAACCCTTCTACTAGCACAAGTATGCCGTGCCACTCCCATATATAAGCTATGTACAGAAGTAAAACCTAAACCAAAAGTTCACTGTGTCTGTGTGTTGGTTGAAAACTGCTTACTGCCTTTGGCCCAGCTTATGATCCTTCTGTAGATCCAACTAGGAACCTGTGAGCTATAACCCTGCTATTCACATAAATGTTGGTAAACAGGAAGTAGTGATGGGACAGACCTGAAATCGGTACTCGCACTAACAGACCACATGGGAAAGTCACATATAAAATTTCAAGTGGTTGTGATAAGTTGTTACTAAGAAAACTGTTACGAAAATTTTCATCCCTTGACCATTAATGTTAAAAATGGACTAAAATATTCATCCATTGACCATTAATGTTTAAAATTGACTAAGTCGGTAAACAGGAAGTAGATATGCGACAGATCTGAAATCAGTACTTGCAATATAGGACCACATGGTAAGGTCACATATAAAATTTCAAGTGGTTGTAATAAGTAGTTGCTGACAAAACTGTTACAAAAGTAATGTTACAGAGAGAAGGACAATGCGATGGAAGGGCAGACAGGAGCAGAATAATGTGTAAATTGAATTAACAGTTAATTAACATTTTAAAATGTGGTGGTTTTTTTTTTCATTCTGATAGGGCGATTTTCTATGGTAAATTTTTACCTAAATTCGAATGGAAATACAAGTTAGGAAGAGTCAATTGTTGTCTAAAATTCCACTTCTGTTGCCTAAATCATTAATTTAGGAGAAATTAAAAAGGAGAAGCTGAATAGTCTTAGTACACAGATTTGGTTGTGGTGTTTTGAAAGTCGGCTGGTTTTGTTTTGGTGTTTTGAAAGTAGGCTGATTTGGTTGTGGTGTTTTGAAAGTAGGCTGATTTGGTTGTGGTGTTTTGAAAGTAGGCTGATTTGGTTGTGGTGTTTTGAAAGTAGGCTGATTTGGTTGTGGTGTTTTGAAAGTAGGCTGATTTGGTTGTGGTGTTTTGAAAGTAGGCTGATTTGGTTGTGGTGTTTTGAAAAGAACATTTTTCTGTCTGCTTTTCATATAGCATGCAAGGATATAATACTCTGACAGATTATTTAATAAGAACAAGTAAGAATGGAACAGAGAGTGTTTGCTTGATGCTAGATATTTCAGTCACACTCAGATAATTTTGATTTAAATATTGACTTGTTCGTTTCTAAAGAAAACAAGAAAGTGGAGATGGGAAACTTTTTTTCAGTTTCAATGAGCACTTCTGTGTACAAAAAATATTCAAATTCATCTTATAAATACCAATATCAATACCCTGCAACTGAATTAAAATAACATACCTTTCCAACGTGTGCTAAGAGTAAAAGGTCAGTACACTGCTTTGATTGCCTCTCAATAACAGAATGGGTGGTACTCCTGATGTTAATATATCTAACCATGCCATGTACAATCCAGCAGGACAGGTGCCCTTCCTTGGCATGGGTAAAGTCCTGTAAACAACAAATAAGACAATTTTCATACTGTAGTCTTTTATTATCATTTTTTGATACAAGTTGTAGATGTAAGTTTCACAAAAACTGCATTATAATGCTAAACTTTTAGATAAGATCAATTTCTTCAAAAAAAATTCTGGGACCATACTGGCTCGACCCACAGAGCTGCCCAGCATGTCCCTAGGAAGGTGGAGTATAAGGGAGACCCATACTTACATAACAATAAGTTCAGCTTCTGATGAATGCTCCTTCAACATTTCACTCAACCTTACAGTCCTCTGTGTCTGGAAAATAGTTCAGATATTTATGAATGGTTCTCTTTGAAACATTTGAAGTAGTTGTAGAATATAGAATGTCTTTTTTCATTTAAACTTTGATAAAAATATCTAATTATACATTGTAAATGATAAAAGATCTTTCAAAGTACCATAAAACGGTGCGTATAGTCCGCATTTACGTATTGTCCGCACACCTTCCTTGGACAAGAAAATTGCGGAAAAATTCTTATATGCATGTACGATCCGCACGTACAAGTTTTCACAAAACGTCTCAAGATGAAGACATCCAAGTCAAACTTGGCCGCACTTCTTAACAAGTTTTTACATTAATATGAAATTTATTCTCTTTTTAAATATCATTTATGTTTATACTTTTATTAATTTCAAGTGATTGTAGTAAATTAAATTAAAAATAGAACATTCTCATATCGTCTATTTTGATCGTTGTTCAAACGGAAAATCACACATTTCGAAACCAAAACAATTTGTCAACTTTGATTCATCAACCAAACAATGAAAACAAAAAGATAACACGTTTTATTTTAATCCCTGAATGATTGCAATCAAAACATCGATCTTCAAACACAAGAGGTTACATAACGACGCCATTTGCATTTTACGCAATACAGGTTACACATCTACTATTTTCGTATCTGTTTTAATTTTTATTCATCGTATAGAATTAATATAATATTACTAAAAATAAAATAATTTAAGTAAAAATTAATATCATAATAACGTATACATATGGCAGTTTGTAAAAGAATTATGTTAGAATAGTACGAAAATACAGCGTATGACACTACAACAAAATGGCGACCGCCATTGACAACAATCAACGGGACGAAAAAAAAACCTGATCGAGTCTGTATTTATGTATAATCCGCACCATTCCTTTCCAACTAAACTTATAAGAAGAAAACTGCGGACAATACGACCCTTATTACAGTAATATGCTACAAGTTAGAGATACTTTATTATTATAACAGTTCTAACTTAAATCCAAATCTTTAGTTCCAGATATTGTTTTATTTTGTGAATTGAAAACTGGACATCATATCATATCAGGAGTACTGTTTAAATAATGCATTCCTGTATTACCTATTGATCTACATCAACTCAGTGACTAACAATCAAGATAGTTTGTTGGAGAGATCTTAATAACTTTTTACATTCTGATATTTATTATTATGAGGTGGTAATATTACACTGCCCTTTCTGTGTTTTGTATTGATCTCCCTGTTAGTTTAGATTTTAATGTCATTTCAGCAGTTTTTCAGCTATTTATTGGGCAGAAAACTGGAGTTCTGGTGAAAACTTTTGACTTTCTGGCTTGTAAATCTGGCAATCATTATCATATAAGATAGGAGTCGAGCACACCTTGCCTGCAGTGAGACTCAAACCCACAACACGTGTTGACAAGCACTGGATCAATAGTAGATGATTTCTAACCGCATTTACTAATGCAAATACATAATTATTAGGACAATGATTTATATAGAAAGAACAGACCTTTTGTTTTAACAAGATAAAATCTTCCTCCGAGACCTTCCATGGATATTCGTCTTTTGTTTCTCCATTATCTTCGTTCAACATCCATCCTTCTAACATACTTTTAAATGTCTCCATTCTATATAATAATGTACATGTAATTGAATTTTTGGCGAGACATAAAAACAAAAAAAATCAAACAAACTTTCTTAAAAATGCATGAATCTCCCAATAGTATTCAGTTACATTCACAAACTTTTCAATAAAATATCGCGTCAACAATGGCACTAATCCTAAGAAAATCGTTCAATTAAACTGCTATAATGATATGGAAATGTAGATTGGCAATGGACAAAGTTGATAACAGTAGTAACCCATTCCTGATCCAAGCAAACTGTCATATGGCAAACATTGAAGTGTCAATATTTTAATAAGCAAGTGTTTATAAGTTTTTAGATTGTCTAATAATAATGCATGAAGACATTAGTATACAAACTGCTGTATGGATATCATGATGTACAGATGCATGGTACAAAGACAATGTCTTAACCAGACATAAATATGACAAAAAGTGAAACCAAAATGATCATATCAATGTACTTACGTTTTCTCCTGGGGTTTGTTAGCTATTTCAGGTAAAACATACATATCTTTACAGTCTATTCTAAATTTATTCAAAAGTGTTGCCAATCTGTAAACATAAAAAAAGAAAAAAAAAATTTTGTCATTTATGAATAACAATCATAGATCTATTTATGGTACATCTTTTTATGGATCATATAAGAGACCATGGATTATAGGGTATGGTTTACAATTTATTTTAAGAAGTTGATTACACAACATAGTTAACGTCTTCTGCAAATGTTATGAAAAATTACATAAGTTCCAAAATCTGGAAAATTAGGAAAAAAAAACTTCAAACAATTTCATAATGTCAGGTGCACAACTTCAACACTTCAATACATGTACATGTGCTATCTTTCTGTGGAGTTTCAGAGATCTGGGTTGAAATCTGTAGAAGGAGTTGATTATACAAAATAGGAACTGTCTTCTGCAAATGTTCTGAAAAATAACTATGTTCCCAAGGCTGGAAAATTACGAAAAAAAATCCTGGTACAATTCCATAATAGCAGGTGCGCATCTTAAATACATTGCAATCTTTCTGTAAAGTTTCAGTGATCTGGTTTGAAAACTGTCGGAGGAGTTAAATACATAAAATAGGTAACGTCTTCTGCAAACGTTCTGAAAAATGATAACAGTAGGTGCCCAACTTCAATACATGTAAAGTTTTAGTGATCTGGTTTGAAAACTGTAGGAGGAGTTTGAAGAAGCAACCCCATTTTTCCCTGCCAAAAAGCATAAGCTATGATATGATCAGCAGGCATTTGACTTTGGTGAGCCAAAGATCACTACTGTCTTCACTGCAATCATTTTGATCTTTTTCAAAAAGCCAGCAAGGTAATTTTAGTTACATTACAGATTGTTTCTAATACATATTTCCTTTTATATTCTGTTATTTGTTTTAAATATTTTGCAAAAAGAAAAAAATTATGACTGATTGCTTTACATCGTGTGAGCAATATTTCAGCTATATTCAAAAGTTAACAAACCCAACAAGTAAATGTAAAAACATTCAATAATCAAGAAAACTTATGATTACTGATGAGTATTCTACAAAATGAACTTTGCAAAGGTGGTGTTCTGGTGTTTAAGAGGATGATAAATCCAACACATGTGAAACTGAAGAATAGTGAAATATATGTCTGGATTTCTAGTTCAGTATTGGTCCCACTGTACTTACTGTCTTTGCTCTCTGTCTATTGCACCTCTTTTAGAACCTGCTGCAAACACCCTTAGCTTACAGTTACTCCAATGATGCTGTGTTGTCAGAATGTAAGGTAACAACAATGTCAGTCCTGCAAGTAATGAGACATAAAACAAATACAATTTCTTTAAGTCATAGAATTTTTCCATATGGTACTGATGTCCCCACTTCCTATAAATTCAACAAATGAATTGGTTACAAAAAAGGAAGGTTACTGAAAGCAAATGTTGGAGAGGGTGGGAGGGAGGTGAAAATGAGCCCATTGGTCAATATTTCATGTCATTGTATTGATCATTAATGTTATTTGTGTTTTGTTATTTTTTGTTGATTTTGATTTCTGTCATTATGGGACAAATGAAATGTGTCAAAACTGCTATTTTAGAGAACTAACTACAGCACATATGTTTTAAATATTCTTTATTTGTTGTGAACATTCATATTTTCAGTCTTGGGCATCACAGTGAGCTCCTACCGCAGGTCGGGGTTCTCTCCGGGTACTCCGGCTTCCTCCCCCAATAAAAACTGGACGCCATGAAATAGCTGAAAAATTGCTGAAAGTGGCGTTAAAACACCATTCAAACAAACAATCAATCACAGTGGGCTGATTGGCATAGACAGTTACTCATCTATCTCAAGAAAATTGCATGCAATATTTTCCAGTAACTAAGCAGTACCTTCAGCCTGGTCTACTAATAAATTGAGGCATACTACTGAAATTTACTAAACACAGTGTCAGAAACTATTTAATCTTAATAGGTACAAATAATTTTTCACAAATTGTTGATTTAATATCGACAAAAATATATACTGTTTATAAAATCTCACACAACCATTTTTTGTAATTCACCATAAATATTTGTGCTTTCTAAATGTCCAATAACACCAGTATCCTGAAACCCTTACTGGTTAAAACATTACCGCTGATAGCTAGACTGATCTATTTCATTTCAGAGAGAACTGAGGATATTAGTAATGTAAACAAGTGTGGACTGTGAGCACGGCCACAAAGGGATACCCCCTTTTCGCTTCAAGTCCAATTATCTACCCTGAATAATATCCAACAGCAACAAAAATTCTTCATGTACATCTACATATGATGTACTTTCTTCATGTAAAGTTTCATCAAAATCTGTCAAGCGGTTTAGGAGGAGAAACACTTACAAGGGATGTGGACAGATGGACAGATAGACGGACAGACAGACAGGGTGATTCCTATATACCCCCCCCCCCCCCCCCCCCAAACAAGTTTGAGGGGGTATAATAATACGGCCTGTTTAAAGTTTTTTAAAGAGAAATAAAAGAAACTAGTTAGAATGGTAAACTGTTATTTCTACCAAGTGGCATTCAAAGTGCAAACTGTTGTTAACACATGATTTTCATATTTCATATAAGAATTATTGAAAAAACAAAATATTGGGGAAAAAATTTTGATCAAAACATTTCATTTGATCCTTTTTTTTGTGGTATCTGTATCCATTAATAGCAATATTTCTATAAAAAAACATAAAAGGCAATGATAAATAAACATTTTTTACTCATGGTCTAGTAAGTAACCTGTGAGCTACAGCTCACCCAGAATACCCCCGCTATTCACATAAATGAATTGACCAAGTCGGTAAACTGGAAGTAGTTATGCAACAGAGCTGAAATTGGTAGTCGCATATAAAATTTCAAGTGGTTGTGATAAGTAGTGACCACTAATGTTGAAAAATGACTAAGTTGGGCAAACAGGAAGTAGATATATGATAGACCAGAGAACAGTACTCGCAATATATAGAACCACATAGTAAGTTAACATATAAAATTTCAATTGGTAGTGATAAGTAGTTGCTGAGAAAACTGTTACGGAAATGTAATGTTGCGGACAGAAGGAGGAATGTGCATGGGTAAATCAGTATACCCCCATCTTCTTCGAAGCGGGGTAAAATAAAAGTCTGACAACTATGTTCATAGGACTGTAGTGAATGTGGACCAGAAAAGGTAAAAAAAGAAATATTTCTACAACCACTCATGACAGCTGATGAAAGGGCACAAACAAGCAAGAACACAAACAGGGAATTTTTCAGCGCTCGCCACTTTCATCATTGACGAAATCAATTGAAAATTGACTAGATTTCTTAATCAATTTCGTCACCTGATTTCCAACAAGTACTAAAATTTTTAGTTACATGTTCATTCTACCAAGTGTAAAACAACATATTTATGACCCCAAATCCAATTAACAGGAAATTTAATTATTTCACCTCAATAGTTTTAAACAGCAGGTGTCAATCGCAGAATCAATGTTTTTACAGGTACAGTAGTCCCCTTCTTATAAGACCACCCCATCTGTGTCGCGAAAGTGGTCTTATAATGGGGGGTGGTCTTTCTTGAGGGGATACAATTTATACAGGTGTATAGAGCTTGGTCGGTTGATTAGCAGCAAAAGCTGTGAAGTGATCAAGAATCACACAAATAAATATTTGTATTTTATTATTCAGTATAAATAAAAATAAACAATTTCATGCAGTTTTTATCTGTTCCAAATGTGTAATGATAATATAACAATTCCAAGTCTTCTTAACAGTGAATGTTTCTGTTCCTGTTTCATCTGCATTATCGTTGTTTTTATCACTTTTAT
This sequence comes from Limnoperna fortunei, assembly GCA_944474755.1. Taxonomy (NCBI): domain Eukaryota; kingdom Metazoa; phylum Mollusca; class Bivalvia; order Mytilida; family Modiolidae; genus Limnoperna; species Limnoperna fortunei. The sequence goes on along the minus strand of OX104116.1, from coordinate 16,961,924 downwards.
TGTCTGCCCAGGTTCCACTTCATAGTTTATTAAGGTTCCGTCTAATTTGGAAAAATCCACGTTTTTCTCTGTTTCCAGTTTCCCAACTTGACCCATGTTTTTGACATCGTTTGTAGTAAATTTTGATTTATGATTATGTTGGTACATTGTACTAAAATCTTGTTTAATATTTCAGTCTTCTTGTAATAAACCTGATTTCCGTAATGCCAAAATCAAACTGATCATACTTGTTTTCCCCTTTAATCCAGCTTAAAAAACCTTTCTTTTACACGATTTCGACATTTTGTTTACCGGTTGTTGAACTGGTTTACGATAATAAAACCAAATCCCGTTCTATTCGGGACTTCCAAAATAAACATCCAGTCAGTGAATGGTCGTTCGTGAGGGGATTTTACATTGTTGTGTCAAAAAAACGTGGTTGCTGGTCCCATTTGAGGGGTGGTCGTTCGGGAGAGGTAATTTTATGTTAGAAACATTTAATGCATCAGGGTTTTTGCATGATAAAGTGGGTGGTCGTTGGCGAAGGGATCGTATAAGAGGGGGACTACTGTAATCCGATTAACATTATAAGCGATGCTCGTGGCTAATATACGCAAACAAAGTGTTGTAGATATTACTGATGCACAGACTGACCTCCACCTTTTGATTAAATATGTAATGCAAATAAAAATTGCAAATATTTTGCGTATTTAACTAATTTTTCGTATGTTTTGCTGGTTTCAAATGGATTACGTGCCCTTTGTGTACATCGGAGATATTTCTAATTAACGATGGCTACCTCTTAGAAAACGAAAAGTACAACGTCTCTTAATAAACTAGACAAAGTCGATCTAGCGATCGCTGATACCCCCGCTTTTGTGAAAATTTCTAACGTTTTTCGTGGATTGTGACCTTGAAATTGGATGGATTTCCACCAAAATCTTTAGGCTTCTTACCAACAAAATATATAAGAATATTTTACAGTTTCATTAAAATCAGATGAAAACTTTTGAGTTATTTTCCGGAAACAACTTTTTGTAAAAATTTCTAACATTTTTCTAGACTGTGACCTTGAAATTTGACAGATTTCGATAGGCTTCTTACCAACCTGATATATAACAATATCCCAAAGTTTCATTCAAATCACATGCAAACTTTTTGAGTTATCATCCGGAAACAACTTTTTTGTGAAAATTTCTAACATTTTTTTTGTGGACTGCGACCTTGAAATTTGATGAATTTCCCCCAAAATCAAAAGGCTTTTTACCAACCTGATATATAATAATATACCAAAGTTTCATTCAAATCACATGCAAACTTTTTGTGTTATTGTCCGGAAACAACTTTTATGTTAAAATTTCTAATGTTTTTCGTGGACTGTGACCTTGAAATTTGACAGATTTCCCCCAAAATCGATAGGCTTCTTACCAACCTGATATATGACAATATCCCAAAGTTTCATTTAAATCGGATGTAAACTTTTTAAGTTATTGTCCGGAAACAACTTTTTTGTTAAAATTTCTAACGTTTTTCATGGACTGTGACCTTGAAATTTGACGGATTTCCCCCAAAATCGATAGGCTTCTTACCAACCTGATATATAACAATATCCCAAAGTTTCATTCAAATCGGATGTAAACTTTTTGAATTATCATCCGGAAACCAAATGTGGACGGACGAACGGACGGGCGGACAGACGGACATGAGGACCACTATATACCCCCGACTCTGTCGAGCGGGGGTATAAAAATTGTAACAGATTGATATACAAACGCTTTTTAAAATTCTTTGTAAATTCATAAACATTTTGTTATTATCATTTTTTTTTTAATTTATACACTGCAATTGAAAGAATATAGTTTTTTTATAATATGATAGTTACCAGTACAATAAATGCATGCCTCTGAGCAGATGCTTATATAGCTCATACGCTAAAGTGACTAAAGCCCTCAAAACCTAAAAAATTTCCTGACTCAAACATATATATCTAGACTAATAAATAAAATTCTTGTCAAAATTCATACCTCCATCATCAAATAGCCACCAAACATCAATGGTCCCTTTTTTAATCTTCTTTCCACCAAATCTTTCTGACATCTGATCAAGAGGGGAACCAGAATCCTCCCTTTCTATCTCCTTGTTTGGTATTGATGTACGACTCGACACAGCACTGCAACGACGTAGCATGGTTGGGGAGTGCTCAGGAATGGTTAACATATGTTCAGTTACTGGTCCAACCTCTAAGTGCCCTTCATCATCGTCATCATCCTTGTCATGATCATGATCTTAAAAATTATAGTTTACTCATTGATTTTTTTTAAGTTATATTTATACTATACGGGATAGCCTTATATAGAGGCAGCATTGGTTATACGAATTACAGCACACAGAATAATAGAAAACGGCTCAAAAATTTTACTTTTTAACAATTTTTTATGTGAGAATAAATACTTTATGACTTCAGAACCCACCTGGAACATTTTTTTGTCCTAACTAAAATAATTAATGCAGTGCTGCACCTAAAAATTCCCCTAGATTGGGAACTCCCTAGCCCCTGATGGTATTTTTCTTGGGAAAGGACATGGTATAAAATATAATGTGGTTTCATTATTATTTTTTGGTATCTATTTTCATGGATTGAGAAAAAAAATCCATTTCGTTGGATTCATAAATTCATTGAGCGTCAGAACAAATGTACACTAAATGTTTAAAATCTGAATTTTGGTAAAAATGTACATCTCTTAGTTGTTTAAACAAAGAATTAATATACGAGTCAATCCAATTATTACCTTTGTATTTAATTGTATGGTAGGCGCATGAAGTTTACCTGACGTGCAACTACAAAGTATGTACCTTATAGCATTCATATATGTCATTAATGCCACTCTTGTCAGTTACATTGACAAAAAACATGAAAAATATTGTTTATATTTAATTGCAATTATTTATTTCAAACTCGAACACTTTGAATCTTAACAGGAAGTAATTTTCGAGATTCTCATAATCATTTTACAGGTTATTTAGAAGACAGAAAACTTGTTTGAATTATTATCGTTACATTTTTAATGATGAATTTACTTTAAAATTATCTAAAATGATAAATATTTTAAATATTATTGCTGGTTTATAACTCGTGGTTATCCTCTATATTGAAGAAATTATGCATAAAATACATTCAACCTGAAGTTAACTGTTTGATTCTTGGAGTACACATTTGTACCCAATATTGTTAAAATATTACATTTACATATGTCTTGTTTCATTCTTACTGACAAAACAAACTGGATGCTGTTAAATAGTTAATATAAAGATTGAAGCATACTTAAATAATACAGTTCGTTGTGATAATTTTTTGTACATGTGATGTTCATTTGCTACGAGTAAATTAAACACCCAGGGATATAATATTTGTTGAATTCTTGAATTTGTGGGTAGATAGTACCCATGAAAACCACGAAAGTTGATATCCAACGAAAAAAAATGAAACCACAGTAACATCAACCATAATGCATAACTAATTCAAGTTTTGTTGATATGAAATTAAACTATTAAAAAGGAACAGTTTTAGTCTACTTGAACTATCTCCTTTCAATAAAGGCATGAACCATAATGGGTAACATGTTTGGAGACTACAATGATCTCTGCATGATAACGACCCAATTTTTACATTTCAAATAACAGTAGATGCCTTTAGCCACCACAACAGGCCATACTCTGCAACTACCAAACCAGTTATACTTCAGTACATAGGTATAAACCTTTAAAGTACTGCTAGACATGGTCAAAACTGAATAATTGAACAGGACCTGAATCAGCATTGGCAATGAATTAAACTAAAAGAAATACTTATGATTTGGTGCTTTTTTGACAGGTTGGGCAGTTTTGCACATTTTTAATTTTGGTCCCATCAGATATATTTGTAATGCACTGACTGAGATTATCCACACCAAGATTGGTTTCAGCAGATTTTTTAACACATTTTTAGTCAGAAAAGGACCAATATTCACCATATGCATTTTTCAGACAAACATATTACATGTTAATGTAGTCCACTTTAAGATTCAACAGAACAGGAATTTGCATCTGCAATTTACAGTTAAGATATTACAATCCATACCAATTTTTTTTTCTTCTTCTTGTTTGACATCGTCTGGTTCTTCTTTATCAACACTAAATCCTTCCTTTACTCTAAGAATAGCCACTCCCAAATGTAGGTCAAATGCATCACTGAAATAAATAAATACTTTCAAGATTATAAAAAAAATCGCAAAGTCTTAAATGACCATGTTGCAAAGCAAATGTCTTAATAAATGGTGAATGGTTTACAATTTGTTTGAAGGTTTCAGGTTTCTGTCAAATACAGAACCATCATGTATAAAGACTGCTTAAAAATGCCTAAGTTCCATTGTCTAGAAAAATGAGAAAACAATCCTTGAACAATTCCATACCAGCAGGTGCACAACTTCAACTTTGTGGAATCTTTCTCTGAAGTTTCAGAGATCTGGGTTAAAAACTGTAGTAGGAATTGATTACACAAAATAGATACCCTATAATCCCCTCCAGCCTGCCCGACTTCACATTACGTTAGCTTAAGCTTGCAATTTGTACAACCCCACTAATAACTCAAAACCTTTTCATAATAATGAATTCTAATTTCATGTAGTAAAACAGAAGAAAGGTGTTTAATACTTATAACATTTAATAATATGAGTATTATTTACTGATTTAATACTTATTCTTATATTCAGTAACCACATAATAATGCTACTGTACATTAAAAAAAACATACTGAACTATGTTAAAGTATTCCTCCACTAGTTTTTGGTCTTCTTTTGCTTGCCAGTCAGTCATAAAACCCATCATTAGTACATTTGGTCTCAGTTTACCAACTCCAGCATTCTGTAAAAAAAAAATTATGTCTATTAATTTTCTTTTTTTATTATAATTTTGACATTTTGTTTATTTTAATTAATTTTTTTTTTAAACTTTACATTTGCAAGCGTTGCCTTTCATAAAGGCAGGAATCTAGTATTGAACAGATGTGGTAAACTTTAGTTTTTTTTTCTAAATAATTGCTCCAATAAAAAATACACTGCAGAATTATATATATCATCATAATAAATATTACCAGAAGCATTGTCAAATATGAACACCCACAGTAAGCAATAGAGAAGATAATTCTGCATATTGGAGATAAATCTTGTTTAGCTGAGGAAGAGAATATGACATGCAATTTAATGTCTGTTTGTTTGAATGGTGTTTCAACGCCACTTTCAGCAATTTTTCAGCTTTATTTATTGGGGAGGAAGCCCGAGTACCCGGAGAGAACCCCGTCCTGTGGTAGAAAAATCCTTGTCAATTAAGATTGGAGTCGAGTACAGCCTGCCTGCAGTGAGAATCCAACCCGCAATGTCAGTGTTGACAGACCACATGATCAATAGTAAACGAACTACCTTAACCACTCGACCACTCAGGCCCCACCAATTTAATGTTATTTTCTGTTACATATTTATAAAGTAAAACAGACATTTTTATGCATAAAGTTATTTCATTAATTCATGATTTCATGTTGGATATGAACAAAAAAGTTATAAAGTTACTTGGAGATTTGCTGTGCTTTGAACAATCATAAACAAATTAAAAACAAATCTTAAATATATAACTAATTCCAAATTTTCAATCTTTTCTAAAAACCACAAAAGCAAACCACCTTATGAAATGCTGAAAAGTCGACTCTGTGATGATCTTATATACAATGAATGTCTGACAAAAAAGTATTCTCACTTTCTGGTCTAATTGATCAATCAAAAGTTAATTTCCATCTGTAAACTAGAGTATCAATAAAACATTAAAGACCCAGCTCTTAAAAAAACATTTTTAGATCGTCTGCCGATTCCTATATAAAAACACAACTTACCAACAAGAGAGCCTGGACACCAGTTCTGAAGTTGACAGCTGATGTAGCACTGTAGAAACACTTCACCTTTCTCTTCTGTAGCCACCTGTTGACCTCCCATGTTTTGTATTTGTTAATTAACTTCACATTGTCATTAAACTCTCCCTAAAAGATAATATATGTTTGTGAGTGAGTTGGTCTTGTTGATATACCGATAAATCCATTGAAAACAGTGTTTAATCCTTATAATTCTTTAAAATTGCATTAAGAAATTAATTTATTTAACATGTTTCTCAACTTCATATTTCTTGTATATTTGGTAGCGGGATTGACTGAAGGTATGAATATTTTGTTTATTTTTAAACGTACGATTATTTCCATAAACCATTTTCTGATTTTAATAAACACAATTTTTAGTTTTACATCAATCTGTAACCTTATTTTCTGTATCGAACACAAGGAAAGTTTTAAATTTAACAAATCATTAATGATAATTCATCAAACAAATAATTTTTAAGTTGATCGCTACTTTCGATATTAAAAGCCGCCATCTTTGTTTACATTGGTTACGCTAAAAATAGTTTGGTCAAAGTCGTTTATCCTAAAATAAATGGAGTCAACTTCATTTATCAAAAAATATATTTCATTAAAAACTTCAACCGGAAGTAATCTAGACCAATCAAATAAACGTATTTCTAAATATGCAAATCATATTAGAATTATTGAAGATATAAAGCATGTCGATATGGGTGATATTAAGGGCTTTTCCATTAAGAGAGAAGACACAACACAGAGACACTTTTAATATCAATTATACATAAAGGTGTTTGTTGTCCAAACACTAAAAAATTAGTTTTCCAATCAGAATTAATAACACAACATTTGTGAAGGTCCATCCAATGAGCATCGTGACCAAACTTTGTTTCAATTGGCCCAGTGGGTACTGTGAAGACCATTGAAATGTAAAAAGTTTACAGACAAAGACAGATGCAAAGTGATGACAGTAGCTCACCTGGGTCAGGTTCCCATGTCTAGAAAATTAGAAAAAAGATCCTGGAACAATTCCACATATAGGTGCACAACTTCAATACATATGCAATCTTTCTGTGAAGTTTCAGAGCTCTGGGTTGAAAACTTTAGGAGGAGTTGATTACACAATATAGGTACCACCTTCTGCAAATGTTCTGAAAAATGACTTAGTTCCCATGACTGGAAAATTGGCAAAAAAATCTTGGAACAATTTGATAATAGCAGGTGCACAACTTCAATACATATGCAATCTTTCTGTGAAGTTTCAGAGATCTGGGTTGAAAACTGTAGGAGGAGTTGATTACACAATATACCTTCATCTGCATATTTTCTATAAAAATCGATCAAAGACAGAAATGGCCGGATTTGGTTAAAAATTAACTAAGTAGGTGAGCGAAAGACCTGAAATTAAATCCCACCATACTATAATGCAACCTGCCCAAAAATGTATGTAAAATCAACTTACCAACAGGACATGACCACATATCATTAAGCTGATTTTTCTAGTTAAAGTATATACAAAATCAACTAGTGATGGTCTGGACTTGGGTAATCCTGTTAAAACTAAAATCTGAGGTCTGAAAATAGAAAGGTTAAATTACCATTAAGAAACATGTCTTAATTGCTTGTTATGGAAAATCCACGACTCAAATATGATTTTTTTTTCTTCCGAGTCATAGATGTTTCTAGCCTTCCTGGATCTGATTTTGCTCTGGGCATGATGAGTAACTGAACAGCAGGCAATGCTTTCTAGCTTGAGCACTTAAGTGCACTCATGGTTTTAATTGGGTTCAAGTTACTTGCTTTATTATTTGTTTATTGTTTTGTGTTTATGTTTGTTGTTATCATCCTGCGAATTTCTGTTCTTGTTCTTGCTATTTTCATGCAACAAACATAAAGTGCTGCACCTTGCCATGATTAAATACATTAGATATAATCATGGCTTGGGCTTTTTAACCACCGAAAAATTTTAATTACAAAACTCAAGTGTCACCCTAAAACACTTCTCATAGTTTTGACAAACTGGCTTCATTATTGCTCTATTAAGAATGTTATAGCACAACAAGTTTTTGAATCCCACAATAAGTGCAGTGAAACAAAATGTTAACATGATGTAATACCAAAATAAACATCTTCCACCATTACAATTTAATTAAAACACACATTTTAACAAGAAAGTATTTTTGTCAAACCTGAAATTTTTTATATGATCTTCTACTTGGACTAATTTCAGTGTTGATTGTAAAGCACTTCTATACACATGGGCTTGTGTGGACGATCCCCAGTTTACATCTAAATAAAAAAAAATCATAATGTTTAGATAAAATTAACTTATGTAGGTGGCATGTTAAAAAGTAAATTGGTTTTTGTATCACTGATGACTTTTAAAAACATAATTAAAATTTGATTTATGGTGAAAGTAAAAAAACATGTGCATGTAAACTAATTACATTTTGACACTTCTTCCTGCAATACCATTTTCAAGGAATAACTTCATAAAATGTTTTCATTATCAGCTGAAAAATCAAATGAAATAGAACATAAAACTAAAAAACCTGTAAGCAAAACTTACTAATTGAAACCCATCCTTCCAAGTTTATGGAAAAGTCTATGTTTCACTATGGGAAACTCCCAATAATATTTTCAATATTTTCTGATATCTTTAAGTTCAGGATAAGAGACAAGTACCCCAAAAGCCCATGTTTTGCTAAAGGAAAACTCAAAGCATTTGGATAAATTATCAGACATAGATTATCCAAAGTAAAATTAAATTCTTTGCAGTGGTGCACAAAGATTTGCAGATTAACTAGAGGCTTCCTGGAGCCTGTATTGCTCACCTGAACCTGACAACACTTTCTTTTTATCTAGCTTTTCTTTTCTATAACACTTCTACAAAAAGCATTAATTTTGACATTTTAAGGGGAATAACCCCTATAAAGAGTTGCCCAACACATGCACTAGTAATCATTTTTGCAGATCCTGAAGAGCGGAATAATTTTGAATGGAAAAGACTTTCCCCAGCTCTTACAGTTTTCAAAATATTGAGGAAAAATGACAAAAATCAACAATTTTGACAATTTAGGGGAAATAACTCCAACATCATCACATATCTTCACCTAATTTGAGAATCTTGTAGTTTTTGATACTGAGGAAGGAGGCATACTTCAGATTTCCGGTATTTGTTGTACTTTTTTAACTATAAGCCAAAATTATCTTGGACCCCCCTTTTCTATGTTAAGCCAATAGCCATGTTGGTGGTCACCTGTCATGTCTTTTTTGAGCTGAGGTGGCCATGGTGGTTGGACTGCGGCCATTATTTGTGCAAACTTGGTAGAGGACATTTTACTGATGATATGTTCAACGTTTCAAGGCAATCCCTTCAGTGGATTTGGAGTAGATTTTTTAGTTAATGATGACGATGGACGCCAAGTGATAGCTCACATGATCCTTCTGGTCAGGTGAGCCAAAAATGGGTATCACCAAATGTAAAGGATGGATGGAGACCCCTATCACTTTTCTAGCTGGGTATAAAAACCACAAAGCACAAAGAAACTTTTAAGGCAGGCAATGTAGATCTTGTTCAGTTCACACACAACCTATCTGAAAAAAAGTGGCATTGATCATTGTTCAATACAAACCTGGTTTAATATGATGAACATATATAAACAGAGCAAGAACTACAGCAAATGTTATCAGAGCTGTCCACCAATTGATAATAAACATCACAGATGTACAAAGTAAGGCACCCAACAAACTTATCCACATGGAGTAGTACCTAAACGCTGGACGCCATCCTAAAATATATAATAATACAAATGAATAAATACTGCAAACATGGACATTTTCAGATGGGAATATTTTAACACATTTATCATTAAGAAATTAGCCCCATGTAAACAGATTTGAGATACATATTGAAAACAAGTTAGTTTATATGGGAAGTGTCTGGGTTAAAAACTGTAGAGGGGTTGATTACAAAAAATTGGCACCATTTTATGCAAATGTTATAAAAATGACTACGTTTCCAATTCGGCAAAATTAAGAAAAATTTCATAACTGCAGGTATACAATTTCAATTCATGTGCAATCCTGTGAAGTTTCAGAGATCTGAATTAAAAACTGTAAAAGGAGTTGATGACACACCTAATTATCCTATTTTCGCCACCAGACTTCACCATACTATAACTTGGGTTTGCACTTGGTTCATGCAACCTAGCCAAACCTGTTTTTTTAAACAAGACAATATGCCTCTGCAACACTGATGTTCTGCTTGGCACATATGGGTTACCGGTAACCCTTGTTTCTTAGTTCACTGAAGCATGAAGAATTGGGTGTAGCTCTAGAGTTTTTTGCTAGTGAGGAGATTTTATCATTTTGTAACTGTATACCAAGTTCCATAAAGATGTGGTCATTTTCATAAAAAAAAAGCTTTAATGCAAATGTAAACCTAAGGTGAGACAGCTGTCCAAGAATCATCTGCCATCCAAAGCTGTTTTTATTTATTTTGCATATTTAATTGTGTCCAGATGTTATAAAACATTTTCATCTATTTAAACTATGTATAATTTGATTCATCAGATATTTTTCTCTATAAGTATAATCATTATACCTTCAATCAAGCTGATTTAAGTCCATTTTTAAGCTCATTTTCATTGATACCCTTATATTCCAACATTTGGCCTTCATTTTGAACAAAAAGTCATGTGACAACAACATGATTTAAATCCAGTGCTTAAATCAGCTTGAGCAAAATTTACTGATGCTAAATTTACTCACCTGGAGATCTAGCTAAAGATGCATCAAACACAGCGTAATTAATAAGTGCGTAGGACATTAGGAAAAAGTTGGATATGATTGGAGCTATTGAATTCAAATCTCCTGAAATGTAAACACTTTAATGTTATATTTATGAAGCAACTACAGTTTGTTACCTTACTTTGTTTACATTTTCAGCATTTTTATCACATTTTCCCCAATTATCTTAACTAAAAAAACCTTACACTTATCTATATTCTATTGTATCTAGATTTTACTATTTCAATGTTTAAATATTATCCATTGTTTAACATATATGCATTTCTTCCATATTTTCATAAGTCTATTTTTAAACATAATTTAAACACAGTTTATTTTTTCATTAGAATTCTTACTTAAATATTTTTCAAATTGCTACATTACTTTACAAAAACTGGGAAAACATTTTAGTGATGAAAAGTAATTTGGATATTGATTTGCCTCAGTTTACAAGTGATTTACAGAATCAATTTGATGTTCTTAAACTTAATCTAAAGAATAAATAATAAAAATAATGCATTTAATGGGACATTAAATGATACCCTGCCACGCTGAATTGTTTTTTTTTATTTATAAAAATGAACACATTTTAGTGAATTACATATCAGTATACAAGAACAGCTGAGGGTCAATAGTTGGCACACCCCAAAACTGCAAATGGGATTGTGCCAAAAATTCAACCTGATCTTCATTTTATAGTATTTAAATAAAATCTGTTGACACGTTTTCAAGTTATCATCTGGATACTGCCAATTGTTTACTCAAAAAAGCCTAGAATTGGCCAAAGTCGAAAACTACAAATTGGATTGTGCTGAAAATCTATATTTATCTTCAATTTATGGTACTAGCTGTGCAAAGTGTAAATGAAATTTGTTGATGCTTTTTGAAGTTATCATTTCGAAACCACTGAGGCATAGACAGAAGGACAGACAATAATATCCATACAGAGGGTATCACATAATACCCTGCCACTTTGTGTTGCGGGGTATAATAATATATAATGAGGAAACACTTCATAAATCCTGCAATACCAATTTTTTATAACACTGTTAACAACAGAAATGGATGTTTTCATTATACATTGATCGTATCTCTCATGATGAAAATTAATTATCCCCAGGTATAATGATGGGTTAACTTGGTGAAAAGAGAATGGATTAATTGATGACTGTCATAAATTGTCTTTACAATAAACTTAAGACAAATAATACATAGACAAAAAATTGAGGATCATAGCTTAAAAATTGTTAAATTCATAACAAATAACAATAATCTTCACTATAAATATGTTTAACTATTACTATTGGAACTATTTGGACTGTTTATCAAAAAATATTGAAGCATTGAGTTAAGTTAGCCTTCATTATCCAACACTTTTTCAAATCAGAATAAAAAGGGTGGACACAGAAAAATGTCTCCCTTGAATTCTGCATCAGTAATGAAAAATGTTACTTCTTGAGCAACATTTAAATAGCACTATACAGTCATCATATGAAATATACAATGCTTGGTTACAGATAAACTGACCAAATTCAAAAACTTGAACATAGTCAGATTATGAAATTGAGGTCAGGGTCAGGTGACACCTACAAGACAGCTCTGTACTATTCATCAGCAAGTAATATGCCAAATATTGTCATCTTACCACTCATGGTTACTGAGGAACTGAACTTATCCAGAAACCTGGACCATAAAATAGAGGTCAAGGTTTGATGAAAGATGATTGACATAATAAGTAATCATATGCTACCACAGGACTAAATTTGATGAACCTATGGCTTAAGCTTACAAAGATAGCAAAATGTCACGTGTTAAAGCCAGTGCAATAAACCTATATATGTTTCATCTCCAGCTACTTTTATCGCAGGGGAGAAAAACACACACAATAGAGGGTGCAAAGTACACAGTTTAATCATTTAACAGTTCTCTAATGTCTTCAATAAACAGTATTATCACCAGGCGACCGTTTCACTAAAGATCGTATATCGTAAACGTAGACGTAAGTGCACTCTTAAGAGTTACGACCGTTTCACTAATAATTAAAAGTTACGAGTTACGATAAAAGTTTATCGTAAAGTTACGAGTGGTTATAGGCACTCTTAACTCGTAAATCGTAAAACGTAAATGAACGCGCACAAAAATGGCCACTTTGTTTGCCGTTTTGTATCAAGAGGAAAGAGGAATTAAAAGACAAAGAATATTTCGGGACCACACTAACCCGCTAGACTTTCTTTGCGATTCTGAAGTAATAGAACGATACAGAATGCCAAGAGAACGGATTTATTCCCTATGTAATATACTACGGGTGGATATTGAGTACACATGTGAAAGAAGTCACCTGATTCCACCCATAATTAAAGTAAATATGCTCATTTCATCTACTTTCACTTTCCTTATAGTAAATAACATTGTGATGACGTCATCAAGGGCGCGCTTAATTTAGATACATCGGTGCACCGTAAATAAATGTCTTTTGATTTGATTACAGTGTTCCAATTTTTCTGCCAATATTCATTAAAAAATTACACTTCATAGTAACACACAGTTGAACGTTTGTTAATAAATATCTATTGTATGTAACAACAAACGTCAGATCAATGTCTGACACTTGCATTGCTGCTCACCAAAAACACAAACACCTAAAACATGTATTTAATTAATTTATTCAATTATTATTCAACAGCTTTGAGAAAGTTCCTGCCAGCATTTATTTTTTGTTCCTAATGTAAGTGACGGGGAAAACTTTCCCTTAATTTTTCCCAGTGGTCCGTTACCATTGTAACTAAAATGTCAAGTTCCTCTGAAGACCAATTTTGCCTTCGTGCCATGTTACGTAATGGGTTGCTCAAGACGCATTACCTCCAACGTTAGAGAGTTCCATTCTTAGTCGTAAGTCGCAACACTTAAGACTTACGTTTACGACTTCTTTGGTGAAACAGTCGTATACGTGCAGGTAGGAAAATCGTAAGTGTAATCGTAGACTTACGATTTACGATAACTTTAGTGAAACGGTCGCCAGGAGTCTGAACTACATATTGACAATGCCTCTGCATACTACAGAAAAGTTTCCTGAAGAAGATTTGAGGCAATCTTGTTAATTCATCCTTCAATGCAGCTGTTAGCTCCTGATGGTCTTGTTAGAGGTACTGGTCACATGGTAGCTTGTCCCTGTCATGTTTAATTAGATTCAAGTGTGGAAAAGATCTAGCAATTCCATTCAATTGATGGTTTCCAAAAAGTCAGTGACTACACAAGCTCTGTGAAGGCAAGCAGTTGTGTCTATTAATACATAATCATTGACAATAGCATTTGTCCAAGAACTAAACAATCTGGTCCAATATCTTATTGCTATATCTGATAACTGTGAGATTTCCTGTTGTACATGAAAAAAAAGTAATTTCAGATATATTTATTCCAGCTTAAACCATCACACAAAAATCGAAGAATGTGTCCATGGGACAAAGATGCCCTCGCTAAATGAAGTCCGAAGCAAGAAGTACTTGTCCGACAGGTCTGAAAAAGTTGCTTAGGACTTACAACTTGTGATACTGAACCAACCTGCCAAATTTCAAATTGTTCTCATGTACGGTTTCTGAGAAAAATTTGACCGAAATTCGAACTGACGTACGTACGTACAAATGAAGTCCCAAACAGGAAGTATTTTTCGGACAGGTCAGAAAGTCCCTTGGGACATACAACTTGTGATACTGAACCACCCTGCCAAATTTAAAATTGTTCTCATGTACGGTTTCTGAGAAAAGCTTGACGGAAATTCATACAGGTATTGTGTCTGGAAGACAAATCCAATGCCCATAATTTCTGTAAAAATCAACAGAGTATAACAAAACATAAACTTGATCTGTAACTCTCCATTTCAGATTAGCACACCAAAAAATCAACTTAATATAAACTAGAGGCTCCCAGGAGCCTGTAATCGCTCACCTGGAATCCAAATGACTTAAACTATATTAAAATTTTTGAAATTAACAGTTTCAGTCTAGTTGTTATAGCTTTTAAGTTACTGTGCAAAAACTAAACATTTCTTCAAAAAATTTGTTAAATACAATAACTCCTATAAGGTGCCCTCCACAATTTCTGAAAATTAAATGGTTTTTAGGCATTGTCCTTTAGGGTACTTTAGAAATTTACAGTTTTACTCTACTAATAGGTGTGTTATAGACTAATTTATAATTAAAAAACTGTTCATATGTCCAATTCATAATGAAAGGGCAATAACTCCTATAAAGAGTCATCTTGCAATTTTTGGACTAAGCAATCATTTGTAGGGCTTCTATTGCTGATCATTTGTGCAATTTACAGTTTTAATCTAGCTACTATAGTTTTCAAGTTACAGGACAAAAATGGAAAATTTCTTAACAAAATTGTAATTTAAGGGCAATAACCCCTATAAGGAGTCATCTGACAATTTCAGACCAATTAAATGAATTGTAGGGCTTTTTTTGCTGATCATTTTTGCAATTTATTATTTCACTCTAGCTGTTATGGTATTTAAGTTACAGGACAAAAACGGAAAATTTCATAAAAAATTGCAATTTAAGGGCAATAACTCCTATAAGGAGTCATCTGACAATTTCAGACCAATCAAGTGAATTGTAGGGTCTTTATTGCTGATCATTTGTGCAATTTACAGTTTCAATCTAGCTGCTATAGTTTTCAAGTTACAGGACAAAAACGGAAAATTTCATAAAAAATTGCCATTTAAGGGCAATAACTCCTATAAGGAGTCATCTGACAATTTCAGATTAATACAGTGAATTGTAGGGCTTGTATTGTTGATCATTTTTGCTATTTACAGTTTTACTCTAGCTGTTATAGTTTTAAAGTTACAGGACAAAAACGGAAAATTTCATAAAAAATTACCATTTAAGGGCAATAACTCATATAAAGAGTCATCTTACAATTTCAGACCAAGCAAGTGAATTGTAGGGCTTTTATTGCTGATCATTTTTGCCATTTACAGTTTCACTCTACCTCATATATTTTTCAGGTTATATTGTAAATACCAAAAATTTTGTCAAAAATCGTCAAAAAAGGGCAATAACTCCTACAAGAAGCCAATACACAACTTCGCACTAATAGCAACTATTGTAGACCTTAATGTGCTGATCAATTTGAAGTAACGGTTTTCTCTATAGCTATTATAGTTTTTTAGATAATGATCAAAAACCTGTGTTGACCCCCATGTTCTATTTTTAGTAACAGTGGCCATATTTGTCTGTTGATCAACACCCTGGGTACAAACTTGAAACTAGGAACCCTAAGGATGATTGTGGCCAAGTTTGAAAAAAATTGGCCCAGTGGTTTCAGAGGAGAAGATTTTTGAAAAAGTTTACGACGGACGACGGACGCCAAGTGATAGCAATAGCTCACATGGACCTTCGGTCCAGGTGAGCTAAAAAAATGGCCTATAATTTTTGTAACAATCAGTGGAGCAGAACAAAATGTAAACTTGATCTGTAACATAGACATACCAAAAACCAGCTAAATATCTACAAGCGTTTACAAAAAAAGTCTGGAAAACAAATGGGATGGACAGGGGTAAAACAATTTGCCTCCAACTGTACAGTAACACTGCAGACTTTGTAACATTCGCTTGTGATGCACCAAACATGCATGTGTCCATCATGAAAGTCTACAAAAAAGTGTAACTGGTTTATAAAAAGAACAGGCCTCCAATGTCTCATGGTTGGTTGCTAAAAGCTTAAAAAGGAGCTGAATGAAGTCTTTTTCTGACTGTCTGCAATGAAACACAAACTCTTGTTGCTGTATGGAAGTTAGAATTCTTTCTAACAGAAATCTGGAAATGATGCTGCTATACCATAATGGAGAGTAGGGGTTCTGTCTGGCCTTGTTTGACCTTGGATGACCTGATCTTGGTCTTTCTGCAACATAACCAGTCTGTTGGATGGATTCCATAATCTTGAGATGACACTTTGGGATGACCTGGTCTTGGTCTCTCTTCAAATTAATAGACTCATAATCTTGAAATTACACTTTTAAGTGCACAACAACAGTTCCTTCAACTTGACCATACTTTCAGCATGTGTAGTGTCACATTTAAACATACTGAATAAAGTATAGAGAAAATATTTCTTGAAACAACATTGCAGCATTTTTGGTAATAATTTTGAAATAAGAAATTGTCGTCTTGCAGTCTTTCAAAGACTAGCATTTACTATTTTTAAATTTCTTTAATTGTTGGAGGCCTTAAATTTTGGCAATTCCAAATTTCCAGAAAAATTACAAAAACAATTTTTAATATTTGGACAATGCTAAAATTAGTACAGAAAAAAATGTACATTACAAGAATTTCATTCAATTCAAGTCTAATAAAACAACTTTCAAAAGGAATCTTCATTATTCTTAGTATTTTACCATATCCTCTTTACTCATATTCAGCAATTGAATTCTTTGGTCTGATTTTTACTTGCTAAATTTTAATTATTTTTCTTAAAATAACATAACAAATCTCATTTCCTTACAACATCAAACAACTGATTGAGCACAACAATTACTTGTACAGAGTAATAATCAAAGTGCTTTGTAACATGTATATCTGACTTCAAGTTTCATTCCAGTCTTTCATGCATTCATTAATAAACCTTCATCAAATTTAATAAATTTAAAGTGAAACCTCTGCTTTGAAAAGAAACACAATGATGAAGAACTTAATAAAGATGAAATATATCAAAAGAACAATCTACTTAAAATTAAGTCTTCCACTTGCTCCCCCTTTTTGCTATAGTTGATACGTTGTAAGCAGCAACCATAGCAAAAAGGGGGGAGCAAATAGATTTAATTTTAATTAGATTGATTTAAGAATTCCTTTATTCTTAATGGATTAAATTAGTCTAATTCTACACAAATTTATAACTGACTCTATACCTAAGACTTTTAGTCAGAGACAGTCTGACATAAAACTATATATATTAATAGACATTATATTAAACAACTTTCACAAGTCAAGTGGCAATAATTTGGTAAAAAATCTTTTGACTGGAAAGACATTCAAACAATCTGTAAATCATCACAGTTTACTCACATACCAAATATCAGATCAATAATTGGACTAATAGACAAAGTGCAAACCTAGTTGCCTAGACTGAAGCAGTATGGGACTAACAGACATAGTGCAAACCTAGTCGCCTGGGCTGAAGCAGTATGGGACTAACAGACATAGTGCAAACCTAGTCGCCTGGGCTGAAGCAGTATGGGACTAATAGACATAGTGCAAACCTAGTCGCCTGGGCTGAAGCAGTATAGGACTAATAGACAGAGTGCAAACCTAGTCGCCTGGGCTGAAGCAGTATAGGACTAATAGAGTGAAAACCTAGTCGCCTGGGCTGAAGCAGTATAGGACTAATAGACAGAGTGAAAACCTAGTCGCCTGGGCTGAAGCAGTATGGGACTAATAGACAGAGTGAAAACCTAGTCGCCTGGGCTGAAGCAGTATTGGACTAATAGACAGAGTGAAAACCTAGTCGCCTGGGCTGAAGCAGTATAGGACTAATAGACAGAGTGCAAACCTAGTCGTCTGGGCTGAAGCAGTATAGGACTAATAGACAGAGTGCAAACCTAGTTGCCTGGGCTGAAGCAGTATAGGACTAATAGACAGAGTGCAAACCTAGTCGCCTGGGCTGAAGCAGTATGGGACTAATAGACAGAGTGCAAACCTAGTCGCCTGGGCTGAAGCAGTATAGGACTAATAGACAGAGTGCAAACCTAGTCGCCTGGGCTGAAGCAGTATAGGACTAATAGACAGAGTGCAAACCTAGTCGCCTGGGCTGAAGCAGTATGGGACTAATAGACAGTGCAAACCTAGTTGCCTAGGCTGAAGCAGTATAGGACTAATAGACAGAGTGCAAACCTAGTCGCCTGGGCTGAAGCAGTATGGGACTAATAGACAGAGTGCAAACCTAGTCGCCTGGGCTGAAGCAGCATAGGACTAATAGACAGAGTGCAAACCTAGTCGCCTGGGCTGAAGCAGTATTGGACTAATAGACAGAGTGCAAACCTAGTCGCCTGGGCTGAAGCAGTATGGGACTAATAGACAGAGTGCAAACCTAGTCGCCTGGGCTGAAGCAGTATAGGACTAATAGACAGAGTGCAAACCTAGTCGCCTAGGCTGAAGCAGTATAGGACTAATAGACAGAGTGCAAACCTAGTCGCCTAGGCTGAAGCAGTATGGGACTAATAGACAGAGTGCAAACCTAGTCGCCTGGGCTGAAGCAGTATGGGACTAATAGACAGAGTGCAAACCTAGTCGCCTGGGCTGAAGCAGTATAGGACTAATAGACAGAGTGCAAACCTAGTCGCCTAGGCTGAAGCAGTATGGGACTAATAGACAGAGTGCAAACCTAGTCGCCTGGGCTGAAGCAGTATAGGACTAATAGACAGAGTGAAAACCTAGTCGCCTGGGCTGAAGCAGTATAGGACTAATAGAGTGAAAACCTAGTCGCCTGGGCTGAAGCAGTATAGGACTAATAGACAGAGTGAAAACCTAGTCGCCTGGGCTGAAGCAGTATGGGACTAATAGACAGAGTGAAAACCTAGTCGCCTGGGCTGAAGCAGTATTGGACTAATAGACAGAGTGAAAACCTAGTCGCCTGGGCTGAAGCAGTATAGGACTAATAGACAGAGTGCAAACCTAGTCGTCTGGGCTGAAGCAGTATAGGACTAATAGACAGAGTGCAAACCTAGTTGCCTGGGCTGAAGCAGTATAGGACTAATAGACAGAGTGCAAACCTAGTCGCCTGGGCTGAAGCAGTATGGGACTAATAGACAGAGTGCAAACCTAGTCGCCTGGGCTGAAGCAGTATAGGACTAATAGACAGAGTGCAAACCTAGTCGCCTGGGCTGAAGCAGTATAGGACTAATAGACAGAGTGCAAACCTAGTCACCTGGGCTGAAGCAGTATGGGACTAATAGACAGAGTGCAAACCTAGTCGCCTAGGCTGAAGCAGTATAGGACTAATAGACAGAGTGCAAACCTAGTCGCCTGGGCTGAAGCAGTATGGGACTAATAGACAGAGTGCAAACCTAGTCGCCTGGGCTGAAGCAGTATAGGACTAATAGACAGAGTGCAAACCTAGTCGCCTGGGCTGAAGCAGTATTGGACTAATAGACAGAGTGCAAACCTAGTCGCCTGGGCTGAAGCAGTATTGGACTAATAGACAGAGTGCAAACCTAGTCGCCTGGGCTGAAGCAGTATAGGACTAATAGACAGAGTGCAAACCTAGTCGCCTAGGCTGAAGCAGTATAGGACTAATAGACAGAGTGCAAACCTAGTCGCCTAGGCTGAAGCAGTATGGGACTAATAGACAGAGTGCAAACCTAGTCGCCTGGGCTGAAGCAGTATGGGACTAATAGACAGAGTGCAAACCTAGTCGCCTGGGCTGAAGCAGTATAGGACTAATAGACAGAGTGCAAACCTAGTCGCCTAGGCTGAAGCAGTATGGGACTAATAGACAGAGTGCAAACCTAGTCGCCTGGGCTGAAGCAGTATAGGACTAATAGACAGAGTGAAAACCTAGTCGCCTGGGCTGAAGCAGTATGGGACTAATAGACAGAGTGAAAACCTAGTCGCCTGGGCTGAAGCAGTATAGGACTAATAGACAGAGTGCAAACCTAGTCGCCTGGGCTGAAGCAGTATTGGACTAATAGACAGAGTGCAAACCTAGTCGCCTAGGCTGAAGCAGTATGGGACTAATAGACAGAGTGCAAACCTAGTCGCCTGGGCTGAAGCAGTATTGGACTAATAGACAGAGTGCAAACCTAGTCGCCTAGGCTGAAGCAGTATGGGACTAATAGACAGAGTGCAAACCTAGTCGCCTGGGCTGAAGCAGTATTGGACTAATAGACAGAGTGCAAACCTAGTCGCCTGGGCTGAAGCAGTATAGGACTAATAGACAGAGTGCAAACCTAGTCGCCTGGGCTGAAGCAGTATTGGACTAATAGACAGAGTGCAAACCTAGTTGCCTAGGCTGAAGCAGTATGGGACTAATAGACAGAGTGCAAACCTAGTCGCCTAGGCTGAAGCAGTATAGGACTGATAGACAGAGTGAAAACCTAGTCGCCTGGGCTGAAGCAGTATAGGACTAATTACTGATGTTGATAGAGCTAACTATTGGGATTTCTCAACCAACAAAAATATTCACAAGCAACTAGTCAGTGTGAATGGTTGACAAACAGATAGCAGGGGCCTATAAAAGTCAGTAACTTATTATTACATAAAATCAACAAATCCTTGCCTAATGCAGCAAATCTATTAACAGCAGACACATCCATTGCTGTTGAAAAGATTTTTGTTACAAACAAGTACATGAATAAGATTAGAAAACAAGTTAAAATTGAATACTGCTTGACCACTCTGAAGAGAAAAAAATAACCTTATACTAGTATATTTGCAATTTTAGTACTGTTGTCATTTGTCATGTATAATGACAGGTAAGTAGTTTTTAAACAAATAAAAAACACACTAAATTCTTTTCATGTAATAATAGTGAATGAAATATAAATAAGAAAGCAAAACCTGTGAGAAATGCTCATTTATTGATCCACCCCCCCCCCCCCCACCCAACTCCTTTCCAAGTTTTTCTATGGGAAATCCCAAATATCACTGCAATCAAAATGTTAAATTTATGTGACAAAGATTCTGTTAAAGTTTTATTTAATTCCATTCAGTGGTGTAGGTGGAGTTTTGGATAAGAAAGGGGTACCCTGCTTATGTCAATGACAAACTCCATGTTTTTCTATGGGTTTCCCAAATATCATTCTGGTTAAAATGTTAAATATCAGATGCAAAATAAATTCTGGGTAAGTGTCATAAAATTCCAGTCAGTAGTGTACAAGGAATTGTGCATAAGAGAATGTCACGGCCTGAGGGATGGAGAGACAGACACCCCCATCACTATATACCCCAAATACCTTCCTACATAAAATAACCAACCATATGCAATTTATTGACTGGGTGGCTTTTCAGTAAATCCCTGTATCATTTCTTCATATTTCATAGTATTCCCGAACAACTTTCATATAAATTCTAAGATTATAATCACAACAACTGCTCAAATTTTAATAACAAATGCTAAATTAAAAACATCTTACCAATGCATATAAATGCCAAACCAATGAAATATGCTAACAGATAGGCCCTTATAGGGTTATCACTGGCACCATATCCTTTGGCAAAAATATCAATCTTAGGAAAAAGTTTATCTTTGCAAACAGCCTGAAAAAAAATTAACAATTAAAGCCATACCAACAGCACACCTAACTTGGTTACAACTTATTTCAAAGTGTAACAGTTACATAATAAACTGGCTTACATCTAATGTCCAGACCTTAAAGCTATAAAGACAAAGAAAGTTTAGATTTCAGCATTGAAGTTTTTGAGAAAAAGGCATTTGTACATATTTTCCCACATGTATTGTTATGACAGGCTTTACATTTTGGATTGGCAAAAAACCACAAACTTCATAGATGACCATCAAATGAATATTGGTAATATGTTTTGTCTCAATTGGTTAACCATTTCAGAAAAGGATTTTTACATCATTTTCCTATATGATCCTATGATAAACACAGTCCTGTGGTGGTGGTCATTTTGAAGTTTTGATTGGCACATAAAAGCATTAACTTTATATAGGACCATCAAAACAACATTGATGATAAGTTCTATTTCAATTCCCTACTTGCGGTAAACAAGATTTATCTCCCATTTGAAAAGTTATCTGTTCTTTAGAGCAGGTACTTTATAATACCTACTGTGGGTAAAAAGTAGTTTTTCTACAATATTTTTTTAGTCACATATAGCAAGGCATCCGGTAAAATTTATTATGATATGCAAACTAATTCTGCAGTTTTTTTAGTTGTACTGGAAGAGTCAGTCCACAGACATTATTTAAAAAAAAATAAAAACGTGATTTTTTCCTATCTGTTCAATACTAGATACCTGCTGTTATGAAAATTAACTCTTGCAAATGGGAAGTAACTCTTGTATTCCAAAAATGGCAAAAGAAGAATCCTTTTAAAACATTTTCTTATGTACTATCTTTTGTTTTCAATGAACACTGTCAGCAAGTTTGGTTTCAGAGAAAAAGATTGTAATGTAAAAGTTTAGAGAGGACTTGTCAGTGATGACAATATCTCATATGACCCTTCGGGTCTTGGGGAGCTAAAAACTCATTAACTGTCATTTAACTAGATATCAGTGAGATGGTACCCATCTCTGTGGGCCCCGCTGACCTTAAGGTCAAGGTCAAAGGTCATCAAGCACGATATGCAACACATCGCCTTGATATAATCTACCCACATTCCAAATATCAAAAGCCTACCTCAAAAGATAAAAAAGTTACAGCCCCAACAAAGTGGCGGGGCCCTAAATAGTTTTCTAACAATACTATAAGTAAAAAAACATAAAATAAAAGAAGTAGACAGCAGGAATGCACATGTAATTTCTTTCCATAAATACAACAGTGTTCTCCACACACATTTTGGATAGCATTGCATTTAGCATGCAATACCTGTCGACTCAATTGCATGTTGTTTTGTGTGTGTCTTTAGTTATTTAGTTATATATATACATGTGTGTAGATATGTACAATTTAAAGGACATTCTGAATGGCACAATATCTTCATTTTCAATATCCAAAAATAGGACATTTATGGGACATTAAATGATACCACACCATGTTGCATTGTTTTAAATATTAATGTACACATTTTACTTAATTACATTCAGCCTACAGGAACAGCTAAGCTTGATAACAGTCCATCTCTAAAGACAATTTTTAACTTCAAATTGGCCTAAGTCGAAAACTACAAATTGGATTGTGCTGAAAATTTAACTTGATCTTCATTTTATAACATTTAATAGCTGTGCAAAGTTTAAATAAAATCTACCGACGCGTTTTAAAGCTGACAACAGCCTCTTAATTATTTCCGTATTGGGGAAACTATTAACATTTTTTGCTCCAACTCGGGCACCAAGTTTTGTTGAGTAATGAGAGACCCCTCAAAACGAGCTAAATCATTTCATTAATATCACATTAAATTTTCGGGGTGTCATGTCAGATAAAATTTTTCGCAAATTTAGACAAGTGTGGACACAGAAAAACGTCTCGCCTGAATTCCGCATCAGTAACGAAAATAAATTTCGTCATAAGCATTACGTAAATAGCATT
This sequence comes from Limnoperna fortunei, assembly GCA_944474755.1. NCBI lineage: Eukaryota > Metazoa > Mollusca > Bivalvia > Mytilida > Modiolidae > Limnoperna > Limnoperna fortunei. Next base: position 16,938,020 of record OX104116.1, on the reverse strand, counting down.
AATTATGAACAGCGGCCTGTATACCAATTATTGTCACCGTACTATGCATAGTTACAGAGGAACTGTCCTAATACAAAAACTTTAACGAAGTCGCTGAACCGTTAAATTGAGGTCAAGGTCAGGTGACACCTACCAGACAATCATTTACTATTCATCAGCAACCTATATACCAAATATTGTCATCCTACCATGCTTGGTTACAGGGGAACAGCAGTAACCTAAAAACTTTAACGTAGTCACTGGACCGTGAAATTGAGGTCAAGGTCAAATGGCACCTACCAGACAGTCATGTTCTATTCATCAGCAACCAATATACCAAATATTGTCATCCTACCATGTGTAGTTACAGAGGAACTGTCGTAACCCAAAAACTTTAACGTAGTCGCTGGACCGTGAAATTGAGGTCAAGGTCAGGTGACACCTACCAGACAGTCATGTACTAGTCATCAGCAACCTATATACCAAATATTGTCATCCTACCATGCATAGTTACAGCGGAACTGTCGTAACCCAAAAACTTTAACGTAGTCGCTGGACCGTGAAATTGAGGTCAAGGTCAGGTGACACCTACCAGACAGTCATGTACTAGTCATCAGCAACCTATTCACCAAATATTGTCATTCTACCATGCGTAGTTACAGAGGAACTGTCGTAACCCAAAAACTTTAATGTAGTCGCTGGACCGTGAAAATGAGGTCAAGGTCAGGTGACACCTACCAGACAGTCATGAACTAGTCATCAGCAACCTATATACCAAATATTGTCATCCTACCATGCGTGGTTACAGAGGAACTGTCGTAACCCAAAAACTTTAACGTAGTCGCTGGACCGTGAAATTGAGGTCAAGGTCAGGTGACACCTACCAGACAGTCATGTACTAGTCATCAGCAACCTATATACCAAATATTGTCATCCTACCATGCGTGGTTACAGAGGAACTGTCGTAACCCAAAAACTTTAACGTAGTCGCTGGACCGTGAAATTGAGGTCAAGGTCAGGTGACACCTACCAGACAGTTATGTACTAGTCATCAGCAACCTATACACCAAATATTGTCATCATACCATGCGTAGTTACAGAGGAACTGTCGTAACCCAAAAACTTTAACGTAGCCGCTGGACCGTTAAATTGAGGTCAAGGTCAGGTGATAGGTGACTGACTGGCAAGTACTCATCATAAGCTACCTCTGGACCAAATTTGATGGACCTAGGGCTTGGGCTTACAAAGATATGAAGCAAGATGTCAAGTGTTTACGCCGCCGCCGGATTCCCATACAGATGTCTCGCCTCCAGCGACTTTCGTCGCAGGCGAGACAAAAAACCTAAGGGCATTCAAGGAAACTCACAAACACCCATAAAATAGTCCAGAAATGGGCTTTGCACAATCAGCTGAAAAATATCCAATACATTTAACCAACTATATAAATAAATTTTTTTATCAATTCTGTATGAAACTGCTTTTTAAATGCAGCTCTAATATCTAAATTCCATTGAATAATAAATCCTCCATCCATGCTACAACTTGGCACAGCCAAATATCAAAATAAGAACTAATTTCCTCTCCCTCAGTCAAAGGTCATTTTCATAGCTGTTGTCAGTTATCATCTGGAAACTTTAGAGTCACGGACGGAGAGACAGACACTCATATCGATATCGAGGGTTTCACATAATACCCTGCCACTTTGTGTGGCTGGTATTAAAAGAAATATTATTTTAAAAATACTGTTACTTAAAGTGCTCAAGTGATTCCACAAGTTCTACTAGATGTATCCTGCTTGGAAGCATAGTTGCAAATTATCTTGCCCCTTGAAAAGTAACAACAAGACATCAAACTACCCTGCACAGTATAGTTCTAAAAGCATTATCAAGTTATAGTCACTAGCAAATCATTAGTAAAACAATGAAAGCTAACCAATTAAAATAAACAGAAAATCATGCAAATCTGAAATAACTTCATTGCAAACCAAGTGCCTTATTAAATGGGGAATCCTTTACAATTTGTCAGAAGAAAGTTTTGGGTTTGTGTAAAAAAGGAAGAGTTGATTGCACAAGAATGGTACCTTCTATTAAATTTGGTAAAAGAAAAAGATGATCCCGTGGCCATGTCTAGAAAATGGGAAAACATTCCTTAAACTTCTTTAAGTTTCAGGGATCTGGGTTTAAAGCTGTAGGAGTTGATGTTCCCAAGTCTGGAAAAATTTCATTTTGTGACATAATAGCAGGTGCACAACTTCAAAACTTAAATATGTGTGCAATCTTTCTGTAAAGTTTTAAGGACTGGGTTTAAAGCGCTAGGAGGAATTGATTCCACAAGTAAGGTACCTTTTCTTTCCTATCCCAACCCAACCTCCCTCAACTGATTTTACACCAAAATGATAATTTGAAAATCTTGGCCTGAGAACCTTGAAATTAATTTTGTGTGGCCTTGGCCTTCATTTTTCTGTGCAAGAGTAGTAAGCTGAAAAGTTAAATTCTGTCACCAATCAACTGTGCTCTTCATTCTGTCACTAAAAGTTAGCTCACATTTGACTTGTCAAATTTATCCGTTATGAAAACTGTCATAGCTTACAGGTTAGGCCAAATGCCAAAGCATGGGATTTGCTACTAGTTTAGTAGTGACAGCTAAATTAATGTCATCTGCTATTCTTTATCTTCTGTGCTCTATAGACTAGGTAAGTCAACGGCAATAAAGTCAATACAATTCATTAGATCTGGATGGCATAATTTTTGAAAACTCAAAGTTGAGTCTGCCATGTTGTAATTATTTTATTTTATATAATGTGCATTTCTTCTGAAGCAATGTTTGGCTTGGATCATGTGTTGATCACATGCTTGTAAATGCCATTACTACATAAGTGCCAAACATTAAATCAGCTAAATCAAATAACATCAATAAAATTAAGTGTACTCGACTCCAATTTTAATTGAAAAGGATTGTCAGTTCTCCAACTGCAGGTCGGGGGTTCTCTCCGGGTGCTACGGCTTCCTCCCCCAATAAAAACTGAATGCCATGAAATAGCTGAAAAATTGCTGAAAGTGGCGTTAAAACACCATTCAAACAAAAAAACAAAATCAATTAAATCACATTTTAATCTTTGATAATTAAATACAGGTTATCAAAGACAAATTAATTCAAACTGTTTATTTTTCTTATTTATTTTCAAACAATAGTGCGAGTTACCAATGTTAAAATTTAGAGCATCTCGGTGCCAAGATGCTAAAAGCCCTGAAGAGAGAACTGAACGTTTCATACAACAATTTTTCCATTTGATATTACAAGCATGATATTTTTATAATATGGTTTACTATTGTACCTGGAAGACTTTAGGAGCTGACACAAGACTTGCCAGTGCAGACGAAAGTGTGGCTGAAAATATACCAATTGTTATTAGAGGTCCAAAGCCTGATATCTTCTCCATGACCTGAAATTATAATGGAAAAATTTTGTTTGTGATACATTTACATTGTAGTTATGGGACAAAATAATAAGCATGTAATATTAGAATTGTTTGGACAGTTATTGGTAAAAGTGCTTGGCAACTACATGATAAAACTTTATCAGAATGTGAGACTCTAGTATAGTGCATGATTAAATTTTGATTTCAGTTTTGTTCAATATTGCTAAAATGGTCAAAAGTTCCATAAATCCTAAAACACATTGACAAATCAAAGGGGTGGTATAAGAGCAAGGCCCAGGAAATTTACCTTAGTTATGCCGAACATGGGATGTGTATGTGCTTTTCCTTTATTAGGGAATAAAGGTCTTTTTAAATTATTTTCAAGACCATAGACGTAGTAGACATTAGTTGTTGTTTTGTGGTTGGTTCCTAAGATATATGCATTATTTAAAAAAGAAAATATATGTAGGAAAACATTCTGCTTTCTAAAATTTCTTAATTATAAAATGACATTTGTCTATTCAACAAAGTAATGGCAAACAATATTTTTTCGATGACCATTCATTAACCAGAAGTAGGAAGTTGTTTAAAAATTTTAAAAACGCTTTTTACAAGTTATTATTTATAAAATTAAATATTCATTTTTGTTTTCATCATTTTAATAGAATTTAATTTGAATTGATTTTGTCCAGATTTACGTACATCAGTATTATGAAAAGGTACATTGGTGCATGCTTGATGTACAATTTTGACCACATGTGTTTTTGCATAAGTTGTCATATTTTCTACACAGTATAGCATACAAACAATTCAATCTCTATTGTTACAAAATGTTGTTGCAATAACATATTCTACAAAATGGATGAAACAGATCTGTACTCATAATTAGGTTTATCACTGTTGTCGTGTTAACCATATTATGTATTAATTGACTGGAGTGAATGAGAACTCAATAAACACATGTGTCAGTGACAAGTAATAGCCTTGGGGTTGATTTTTTAATAAAAATATTTCTATCTAGTGTTAATTAAAGGTATTAAACAAAAAGATATTTATATAATTGACCATGTACTTTTTTAGATGTCCGATTCCACTAAACCTTAGTCATACATTTTAATGTAAATGTCGGACATGTATGAGAGTATGCACATGTAAACATAACAACAATGAATCCTATTAAATATCAAAGCAATCAAATGAACGTTTTCAGAGATGTGCATGATAATATATGCATTTTAAAATTTAATGACAAAGGTCATCAATATACCAAAACAGCTGACTACCTTTGGTTTTAGTTGACTTGAGGGTTTAACAACCCCAGTGGTGTGATATTCACCTTTGCTGTTTAAAGTTACAGCCTAGACATGAATTTGTCATTCAGAAAGCAATAATGTGACCTAAGGTCAAAGTTCAAGATCAAAGGTCAGCAACCATGGTATGCGACACATTGCCTTGACATTATCTACCACATTCCAAATATCAAAAGCCTACCACAATTAGTTTCGGAAAGACAGACGGAAAGACTGGGCACTATAGAGCGTCCACCACAAAGTGGCAGGGCCCTTATTAACTGTTTAATAGCGACAAGTAGTGCATGCAATATCTAACTCCTATCAAATTTCAATACAGCATTTTAAATAGTACCATTATTTAAAGAATAATGTACTAAACATAACCAAAAAGATCACCACCTGTACATCTCCATACCTAATTCTTAGATATAACTGTTTCACTTCACTTTAGGTTACATTAAATCATATATAATTTTCAATAGAAAAGCAGCATAATGTAGTTAGTGAATATGGTGTACAGTTCAAAGGTATTTCTAATTCTGTGATATTGATCAACTGTTGCTTTACATCCAGATATTCTTCTTAAATTCAATTATTATACCTAAGGAAATTATGTAATCTGCTCGAATTATTCCCTATAAATCCTTAGCATTTACTATCTTGTTTATTTGACAATATCCATCCATGCAGATAATTAATCAGCATACTGTGGGAAGATGCAATCATGTAAAATCTATGCAGACATAAAAAATCAATTTATAAATAATTCAATACACGTAATCTTACACGGTTAGCCTTAATGAAACATTTTTAAAAACTATTTTCTCCATCTCAGGGAACAGGTCAGACAAACACACAAAAAAAATCATTAGATTGTCAATGTGAAATTTTGCCCTTGAAGAATTGATTATAAATAACAGATTCACACAATAATGAACAATAAGTTGACATGACAATTAAGTATCATTTTGAAACCTTGCATTTAAGATCAGTTGAATAATTGATGGCATGGATTTGTACAGACAGAAAGGTAATTACTCTGTAACAAACAAGACAGAATAGCAATGAATGCCTGCCGAGAATGACAGGAAAAATTAGTTGCTAAACACGTCAATTGCTATAATTATATATGCGTAAGATAAACAATGTTACCTTATTAACAAAAACAAGTTCAATTATTCAAAGGAACAATTAATAGGCTTTCCACTTAATGCAAAATGAAAGTGAATTTAAATTTAACATGTAAACAACATTAGTATTTTGTTATTATAAAGGCTAAATATAAACAATTAAAATTTGAATGTCAAATTGTGGGAAATTGTACCCTAGAACGGGTTTATATATTTAAACTCAACCTATTTCATGATATATAGAAATAAAAGAAACTAGAAAGCATTGCTCACTAATTGATACCCCTTGAATCCCAATTTTCAAAACATCTGGGAAGAAAACCGTAGAAGGAGTTCATTACAAGTACACAAAATCATGCAGTACCCTCTTCTGCCTATTTTCTGAAAAATGATTAACTTCCCAAGTATGAAATGCACATACATATGTAGTCTTAGTGTAGTTTCAGAGATCTTGACTAAAAACTGTAGGATGAGTTAATTTCACAAAGTCAGTAATATGTCAAAATCCATGTTTTTCTATGGGAAACCCCACAGTTAATTCCGATCAAAATGTTAAACATATGGTCCACAATGGTACTATGTAACAAAGACTGTGAAAGTTTCATCAACAGTGATATAGGTGAAGTTAAAGATTAGAGATGTGTACCTCTTATGTCATTTAGAAAGTCCATGTTTTTCTATAGGAAACACCAAATATCATTCTGATCAAAATGTTAAATATCAGGTGCACAATGGCACTATTTGACAAAGATTCTGTGAAAATTTCATCCAATTTCATTCAGTGAAGTTGGTGAAGTTGGGGATAATAGATGGGTACTATTTACGTCAATGACAAAGTCCAAATTTTTTCTACGGAAATCCCAAATATCATTCCGATCAAAATGTTAAATATCAGGTGCACAATGACACTATGTGACAAAGATTCTGTATCAGATTTATCGATTCTATTCAGTGGTGTAGGTGGAATTGCAGGTAAGAGATGGGGTACACCAAAATGCAACAGACAGATTGACAGGGGTATAATAAACAGTTGAGCCAGATAAAGACAAAAGCTATACATTAATTGATTCATAACTTTATCTGCAATAACGAAACATAATAAAATCTATCAAATAGAAAAGAATACACTTGGATCTACAATAAAAATGGTGTACTCCTGACAATTCAACTCTTTTTTTTTCTTCTTTTTTTGTTTGAATAGGGTTTTACATGCCCCTTTTACAATTTTTTTTGTTAAATAATGTCATCTTGTTTTGGTTGAGGGAGGAAGCAGAAGTACTCAGTAAAAATCAGCATTTTACAAATTGCAAAATTAACACACTATTAGCATAGCAGTACTCAAATTCTGACCAGAAACTGTAAATAGTTTGGAAATTCAAATTTGAAGGAGTAGGCCTAAAGCATAAAAAATCATACAACCATGCCTAAATGGTAATTGTTGGCAGCTCTGGATATATGTTTTGCTTGTTTGAAAGGTGTTTAATGCCACTTACAGCAATTTTTCAGCTATCATGGCATCCAGTTTTTATTAGGGCAGGGGAGTGACAGGAGAAAACCCTTGACCTTTGGTAGGAAAACTGGCAATCCTTGTCAAGATTGGGGTCAAATGCACCCTTCCCACTGGCACAGACTTCTGCAAATGTTTTGAAAAAAATTTGCAAGTCTGAAAAATTAGGAAATAAATCCTCGAACAATTCCATAAAAACAAAAAAATAGGTGCCATCTTCTGAAAATGTTATGAAAAATGATTAAGTTTCCAAGTCTGGAAAATTAGGAATAATATCATGGAAAACTTACACAATAGCAGGTGCAACCCAGCCAAAAATTGAAAAAAAAATTCCAATAGTAAAAATTTACATCAATAGTTTTATTTAAACAGCTTATACTGTATTAACTAATTTTTCTAATTTAAATATGAAGAAATTCTAGTCAGTTCAAGGGGTATAATTTGAATATGGTGAACAACTGACTTCATGCTTCAGCTCAAAACAGAAATGTGACCTTTAGTTGGCACAGATGTTGTGAGGCAAGTTATCCACAATATCAGAATTGGCCAATATACAGTAAATGTATTTTTAATTGGCTATTTGGAGCATCGGGAGCAGGCATTACACACAGATTTAAAGTTTATTTTTAGTGATAATTGTTTTAATTCATTGATTTTTAAATTTTCTCAAATTCTATATAGGATAAATTGCACCTTTGAAATGCACCGAATAAGTTCTTGTGTCCACTGTTTTCAATCATGTATGTTTTTCTTAAAGTACAATAATAACAACGCATAATGACGGCAAAAAACATCTTACCTGAAAATCATACAGTAATCCAAACATCTTTTTGTGATCGACAGTGCAGTTAGTGACAGAAGAAGCTACATTATCAGACAATACACTGGCTACCGAACTCACTAAACTGCTGTTTATTGATAGGGAATTATTAACAATGAATGATTCACAGATAGTTAAAGGTGTTTCACGGACCACAGTGGCTCCTGCAATCCAGCACACTCCTAAATATGTAGCAGAAGTAATTCCAATGGCAAGAATTGTTCCCTTAGGAATGTCCTTTTGTGGATTCTGAAAATAAAAAACAAAACCTTTATTTCACAGTCTTTAAATAAAACAAGTTAAATATTTTTTCTGAAATCAAAAATTAATATCTCTATTTCACAGTCTTTAAACAAGGAACCTGTGAGCTACTACTCACTCGGTATACCCTCCCCCCTCCCCCTATTCACATTTCTTCATGACTAGGTTGATTTGTCTGTAAACAGGAAGTAGATAAGAAAAAGACCTGAAATCCGTACTGGCGATATAGGACCTCATGTTAAGGTCACATATAAAATTTCAAGTGGTTGTGATAAGTAGTTGATGAGAAAACTTATGAAAATTTTCATTCATTCACCACTAATGTTAAAAATTGAGCTTCTGCTCACTCAGTATACCCAAGCTATTCACATCTTTTTATTGAAAATTGACGAAGTCGGTAAACAGGAAATAGATATGCAACAGAGCTGAGATCTGTACTTACAGGACCACATGGTTAGATCACTTATAAAATTCCAAGTGGTTGTGATAAGTAGTTGCTGAGAAAACTTACGAAATTTATGTTCTGAACCAGTAAACCTTGTGCATAGTAGTATACTATATATACAGTGAGCTGAAAAGAATTCATTCTGTTCCCATTCAAGAATGTCATTAAACTGAATCTGCCATTATAAAGAACCTGTGGCATGACTGCCTCCCTTTGTTGTTCTGTTGTCAAAAAATTATATCTTTCCTAATATTGTGATGATTTAATGATTATTTAAGGTTTTCTACTTTAGGGGTAGAAAACCTTCCTGTTATTTGTTTGTTTCTGATTGACCCTTTGTAATTTATGTTTTGTTTGTTTGTTTGTTTGATGGTGTTTAATGCCACTTTTCAGCAATTTTTCAGCTATATCATGGCGTCCAGTTTTTATTGGGGGAGGAAGCCGGAGTACCCGGAGAAAACCCCCGACCTGCGGTAGGAAAACTGGCAATCCTTGTTAATTAAGATTGTAGTCGAGTACACCCTGCCTGCAGTGAGAATCGAACCCGCAATCTCAGTGTTGACAGACCACGTGATCAATAATAGACGAACTACCTTGACCACTCCGCCACCGAGGCCCCCTTTGTAATTTATCTCCCCTGGTTTGATTACATTAATTGCAAATATTCATATCTCAATGACATTAACATATACTGACAAAGGAACTTGAAAAAGGTCACAAGGTCAAAGGTCGAGGTCAGATGTGTTTCAACCCAGTACATGTAACATGTAAATTTTTGTACCAATGGATTCGCTGTATTTTTTAGTTTAAAATTGTGTGCCCTGCATGAGGACAACATGAGGATTTTAGCATTAATGTCAACCTGCAAAAATAGTGGATTTTTAAGCTGACTCGAAAAAAATTTTGTGTGCAGATCTCAAGAGAATGGTGAATAAAAATAGACTCCAAATTGTTTACGGAATGAATCAAAACATTGCTACAGTAGAAATCATTCTGATGAACAAGCAAAACATTGCAGGTAATGCAGACAACTAATTTTACTATATTTAGGCAAAAATCACATTAAAAAAAAATTGTACATCCAAGCCTGCCAATCAATTTAGAGGGTCAGTTTAGTCCCGATCAAGTATATCAGATGTGCATCTATGTCAACAAATTGGAAATTAGCATAAAAAAACATAATGCTTAGACTCTTTCAGGAGACCCTTGATTTCATAGGTTGCATTTTAGTGTATTGATTTGTCCTTGAAATACACATCTTTATCGTTTCTTGGTGAGTTGTTCTAACCGTAAAAAATCTTGAAAGACTTGCATTTATTTTGAACTGACAATGCAATCCCCAATTTCACATGAAACGAATCAGTTTTCTTTGACAAGGGATTAAAAGTAGCATTCCTTTGAAATACAATGTCTGAACTGCATCATTGTTGACATCCTGAAATATAACCTTTATGACACTTTGATATACAATGCCCTGTTATTTAATAAATGTGTGTACTGTACCATGTCTTCGCTGTAAAAGAAAGAATAAATTCTGTGATAATGTCCATTAAAGTCATGTGATGTCAGATGCTGCAACCATTCATTTAAATTAATTAAATGTAATTTTAATAAGCCCATTGGGACAGGATTAATGGGTTTTCACTTTTTGTTTATTTGTTTGTCAATAAATGCATTAGAAATATATAATACTAATAAACAAACAACCTTTAAAATAACGAAGAAGGTGATTTTAAATAGCTAAAATTTGTGCCTGATCCGATTGTCTTCTGTTTTTGACAATTAAATATGTTTAATTTAACACACAAAAGCGGGAGGGGGTTGGCTGCCAATTCATTCTTGGTAGTCAGTTTAGTCTTTTAAAGCTTTTTTGTGTTTTTTAATGGAAAACAATTGGAGAATTTTATCTCACTCAATCGATCACACCCAAGAAGAAAAAAAGAAGTGGCTCCACTACCTTGTTATTAACCATCAAATTTACACAAAAGACATTTCCTAAATGTAAAACATACATGTGCTCCAGACAGTATAATTTGCACAGGATGGTCGTTTATCACAGGTGGCTTCATTGTAAAGGTCATTTTAAAGACAAATCCTACTATTGTTTCTGCCTATTTTTTTCTTAAATTTTTTTTTTTTTTTTAACTTTTATTTATGACGTTGTAGTGGTCAAATTCCACAAAATTTTCATTTCAATAATGTAGGCTTTATGGATAGACTAAAAGGTCATTTTATATGTAAAAAAGCAACAGAGCCTTAAACAATTGGAAAAAAACAATAATTAATCACTTTGCAAAAAATCTAGAAAATATATTGCAGTTAATATTCTTCCAGCCAAATCTGATCTTTACACATTTTTCACAAATATTTTTCCCCTGACTATATCTTTTTATTACTTCAATTTATAGAGTAAGATTTCTCACTAATGAGACAGCGTGGTACCCATTTTAAGCCGGTTGAGATATCCTTATCTCAACCTGTGGGTGAGATAAGAATTTCATGCTCCTTTTCCTGTAAAAATGAATTGTGACGTCTACTGTCGGTTCAGCAATAAACATTATAAAATATTTGCTTTAGTTGTGTTGGTTTACTATGCCCTTTTAAATATTAACATGAAAACAACATATCTGAGCTTCCATGACCCAATTTATGCTACAATATGATAGCAGTAAACATCGAAACAAATACGGTGACGCAACATGTGTACGCTGGAGATTACGTTCAGGGTAGATAACTCAATTTGTTGCCATCTTTCAATAGAACAGAACCAGATTTTTTTTAACAAATTAGTGAGAAATAGAATCAAACACCAGTGGTTGGGTACAAAGGGAAAATCTCAGACACCCACGTGAAAGATTTCTTTTGGTCTCCAACTCTACAGAGCCTCGTTGGAGACCAGAAATCTTTTCACTTGGGTGTCTGAGATTTTCCCGTCTTGCCCTAGCACCGGTGTTAGATCCTATATATCCTCTATCTTCTGTGAAAATATAGTTTCATTACCAAAGGTCACTTTTTTGCGATCTGCGATTTTGTGCATTTCCAAGTCCTAAATAAAGATGGTGGGAACATATTAATTCCAAATTATGAAACTTAAGCTTTTTAAAAATGGATTATGGCACAGTTGTTTTTTACATGCCATGAAGCCTTTAAAACAATTTCAGTGAATGTGTACCTATGAGAGTTTCATGGGTGGTCTCAGGTATAGGTGAACCCTAAAGCAGGTAATGGTATGTGCTCGAGAACATCTATTCTATGCTCCAGGGGTCACTTAATACAGGTGGCTGCATTTTAAACAGTCATTTCAAGCCCATGTGCTTATATGGTGACTATTTTATGAGTGGTCGCTTAGTATATGTAGATTCTGGACAAAGGCAAGTTTTGAAGCCACAATGTAATTTGTTAAAAATATCAGTTAAAGTGGAAAGCTACTTTTTTGGTTCTGAAGGAACAAACAAACTTATATTGTTCTCACTTTTATTTTGGTTTTTTGCTGTTATAAATTTTGGTTTGCGACATGTCACAAAGACATTTTGTACCACAGATGTATCAGAATTGTGAGGTTAACTCTGGTACACTGAACAAATTATCTTTATAGACTTATTTCCCCTGATACAAAGAGCTCGTGTGCAGATAAACTTGACCATTTTCCCATCTCGCATGGGATATGTTATATGTTTTTAGAGTTGACAATATATATCAAGTTATCATAAATTTGGGAGATGTTGTAAGTACTTATTCCATAGCATTCTAATTTCTGATCAATTTCATAAAAATTCTGTTAAATCAAAAACAAAACATTTTACCTCCTGTTCATGTATCAAGTGGTAAACAATTAAAATAATTATCAGTCATTTACTGTCTATGGCATCAAGAATCAAATACCAGTACTTGTTATATCACCAACATGTAGCACCCAATATATTTTATAAAGAAAATGTAAAACATACCTTAAGATCTCCAGAAATATTAGCTCCTGCTAGAATTCCTGTGGCTGCTGGGAAAAATACTGCAAATACAGTAAAGAAATTGTGCTCCCCTTTAAATTGTGGTCCCATATTGTCCATAAATACTGTTCCTGGAATAATAAAAATAATCCCATGGTAACTATTTCATTTTAATTAGAACTGGTACATTCACATTTATAGGAACTGATTGAACACATGAATTTAGAGCAATATAATACATTGTACCAATTACAAATTAAACAAAATGTCATATCTTTTTTCAAAGTAATCACAAATTGAACTACATTTTGTTTAAGTATGAAAAAAATCAACAAAATTGTAAGAGCAGTTTTGCTGCAATGAGTAAAGTAAGCATGTTCATAAATTTTAGTTTTCTTATATGATAAAGCAAATAAAAAAAGATCTTACACTGTAGACCTTATAACTTGAGTAGAAGTTAAGTTTCAGAATAAGAAAATGATTTCTTTCTTACTGACCTTTCAGATGTCTGATTTGAATGAATCCCAGTAAGAGATGTACACTTTAGTAGAAATTTAGGTTATAACTGGCAAATATGACACTTTTTGGACCCTAAATTTACTTATACTTACCACTATATCCAGTAATGCCTCTGTCAACCTTGAATTTTGTTGGTGGAATAAATGAACCAATAACAAAATTCATAATTGCAATCACCAATGCTGATAGCAAGACCAACTGTGCCTGTACAATTAAAAAAAATAACATAAAGGAAATACAAAATGGATAAAAAGATCAGATTAAAAACAAAAAACTAATAAAGAAACTGCAATTTCCAGGACCTCAGTGGCCAAATGGTCTAGCTAGTTAGAAGTATCTATCAACTTTTTAACACTGTGACTAGTCCAGGATATGTGTGGACCACTAACATTAACTGACAAGAATTGCCAGAATTCCAGACACAACCAGGGGTTATCACCTTCCTCTCACAAATTGAATTCTGGCCCTACACATATAGTAGGTGACCCCACAATAAAATCACCGGGCCTCAGTGGCTGAAGGTAATTCATCTACTATTGATCACTTGGTCTGTCAACACTGAGGTTGCGGGTTCAAGTCTAGGGTTTTGCTGAAAGTGGAGTTGAACATTAATCAAACAAACAAACAATCAACAAAATAACTTTTATCTAACTCCCAGGTGTTCGATCAATGGACAGTTCTATTTTTAATCCAGTGAAGGACAGTTTACTTGTGGCACCATTAGGAAAGATATGTACACACAAATTTTATAATTACACTTATTAAATTATATAATTTAAATACATTTATATTGAACAAAAGTTGTGTGTATCAATTTTTTGTAAACTTTTTAATAATTAAGAGGAAAATCATATTATGTAATCTAGTGCATTCTACCAATGTTTTAAGTTAAATTTATACATAACTAAATGGTTTTAATGACAGGAACAATATGCTGTCTTCATATAGATTGGGGGCCTAGGTGGCCGAGTCGTTAAGGTAGTTGGTCTACTATTGATCACATGGTCTGTCAACACTGATGATAGTTTGTCTACTGTTGATCTCATCGTCTGTCGACATTGATGTTGCGGGTTCCAGTCTCACTGCGGGCAGGATTTACTCAACTCTAATCCTAATTGACAAGGATTGCAAGTTTTCCTACCATAGGTCAGGGGTTTTGCCCAGGTACTCCTGCTTCCTCCCCCAATAAAAATGGATGCCATGATATAGCTGAAAAATTGCAGAAAGTGGCATTAAACATCTTTCAAACAAACAACAAACAAAACAAAGCTGTCTTCATATAAAGAATATTTAGCATTTAGTCGTTCTGCTAACTTATCGAGAAATTTGCAGATCATACATAATTGGAGTGTCCACAAATGATGAACTTCAGAAATTACAATCACGTGTCCATCCATCAACGACAGGGACCTTGTGTGATCTGTTCTAGCTGTAGTGTATATGAACAAAAAAAAAAATTTGCAATCATGTTTCTTTATACACTTACTCGAGTTTCCCATTCCATACCAACAATAGCTATAAAAAGTAACACTGTAACAGTGATGGCACCGATGATACGGATGTCATTTACTTCATCTATCATCAGGGCATCATGTTCCTGTAATATAAAATATATAGATCCTTGAAGTTATAGCTATGGATTTACATTCATGTATATAACTGTCCACATGCACATTATACCGGTATACCTTCAGTACTATATTTTCAAGTATCTAAAATCACATCACAATATATAATGGCATATATTGACGATTTAAAATAGAAAATCAAATTAAATATAGAAAATAAACATAAAAATGAATAAAAGCTCCATATTTTGGTAAAATATTGCGTTTTTTTTTTATTATATCATATATTGCTTTTCATAAAAATGAAAGTAAAAATATTGTCATGAAAAAACGTAGGGTTTTTCATAAATGTAATAAATAATTAAATATAAAGTCTAAACACCTGACATTTAAGCTGAAATCAGTCCTTAAATCTAATACATGACTATTATTCAGTCACCTTGGAAATACATTTCAATGCACAGTATGCTAGTATTGACTGTTTCAAGGAATTCTTTTGGATTATGTAGACACATAAAAAATATACACCTTTTTATGCATTGAGAGCTTCCATTACAATGATCTTTAAAATAGCAACAAAAGTACTGCTGATGTAACATTTTCAGATGAGATTATTATCCATAACTTTTTTTGCCTGATTGATCTTACTTTATACAAGTCTATTACTGAAGAATATGACCTTATCATGTTGCAGATTAATATAGATGACACATCATCACCATTTCTCTAAGAAATAACTTCTTGATAAATTTAACATAAACTTATGCATGTAAAATATAAGAAAAATAGAAAGAAACGGACAAAATGACAAGTCAAGAGTTTCAATAGAGGTTTGATACTATGAAATACTGTTTGCTGTTAATTAAGTCCAAGAACACAATTTGTGGGAGGACTTTTGTTTTCATATAAAAGTAATCAATTAGGCATCCAGATCTAAACAAATTTTTACATTACTGAAGCAGAATTAACAATTGTAGATAGTATTGACAAAATGAGTAAACCTATAATGAAAATATATCTAAGAACATGTCATTTGTTGCACTCCTGACAGTTGAGGGTGCTCTGTTTTATTGGTGTACCTGATCAAATTACCAGTTTTAGGGTATCTTTGCAGTGACTGCTTTGATGCAGCAAGGTATATTTAAGATTTTGTTTTGGTTTAATCATTTAAAACAAAAGGAAAAAAATTCTACAATGAACTTAATGCAACATTTCTTAAATTTGTGTTGCACTCCTGACAGGGTAGTATTTTTTCAAAACAATATTTCACACTTTTTAAAATGCAACATAATTTCTTAGTTAACACGTGAAACTGTGTAATAACCAGAGGCTCTTAAGAGCCTGTATCGCTCACCTGATTTTATAGGCAATAAAGATGGCATTTCCCTGATGTTAAAGTAAGTCCTGTAATTTTCAATAAACTTTAAATAGGACCATCCAAACAATATTACTAGAAAGCTTTGTTTCATTGGTTAACCGGTTGTATAGAGAAGATTTTTTTTATTTGCCCATTATTAAGGGTCCTATGTTAAACTAAATCCTGCCGGGGAGGTGGCCATTTTGAATTTCCAATTGCCATAAAAAACATAAACTTTATAAAAGACCATCCAAACAATATTGCTAGTAAGTTTTTGTTTCCATTGATTAACCGGTTTAAGAGAAGAAGCCTTTAAAAACTTTTTCCCATAGGGTCGTATGTTAAACTAAGTCCTGCGGTAGCGGCCATTTTGAATTTCCAATTGCCATAAAAAAAACATAAACTTTATAGAGGACCATCCAAACAATATTGCTAGTAAGTTTTTGTTTCCATTGATTAACTGGTTTCAGAGAAGAAGCCTTTAAAAACTTTTTCCCATAGGGTCGTATGTTAAACTAAGTCCTGCGGTAGCGGCCATTTTGAATTTCCAGTTGGCATAAAAATCATAAACTTTATAAAGGACCATCCAAACAATATTGCTAGTAAGTTTTGTTTTGATTGGTTAACCGGTTTCAGAGAAGAAGCCCTTTTTAACCTTTTTCCCATAGGGTCCAATGTTAAACTAAGTCCTGTGGTGGCAGCCATTTTGAATATCAGATTGGGATAAAAAAAAAATTAACTTTATAGAGGGCCATCCAAACAATATTGCTGGTAAGTTTTGTTTCCATTGGTTGGCCGGTTTCAGAAAAGAAGCCTTTCAAACTTTTTCCCATAGGGTCCTATGTTAAATTAAGTCCTGCGGTGGCAGCCATTTTGAATTTCCAATTGCCATAAAAAACACAAACTTTATAGAGGACCATCCAAACAATATTGCTAGTAAGTTTTTGTTTCCATTGATTAACCGGTTTCAGAGAAGAAGCCTTTTAAAACTTTTTCCCATAGGGTTCTATGTTAAACTAAGTCCTGCAGTGGCGGCCATTTTGAATTTCCAATTCCCATCTAAAACACAAACTTTATAGAGGACCATCTCAACAATATTGCTAGTAGGTTTTGTTTTGATTGGTTAAACGGTTTCAGAGAAGAAGCCCTTTTTAACTTTTTTCCCATAGGTCCTATGTTAAACTAAGTCTTGAGGTGGCGGCCATATTGGTTTACCAATCAAAATAAAAAACACAAACTTTGTAAAGGTCCATCCAATGAACATTATGGCCAAGTTTGGTTTCAATTGGCCAAGTGGTTTCAGAGAAGAAGATTAAAATGTAAAAAGTTTACAGACGCCGACGACGACGCCGCCGCCGCCGACGACGCCGCCGCCGCCGCCGACGGACGCAAAGTGATAACAATAGCTCACCTGACCCTTTGGGTCAGGTGAGCTAAAAAAAAATTGAAGAATGTGTCCATGGGACACAGATGCCCCAGCTAAAGGAAGTCCCAAACAGGAAGTTAAGTTGTCCAACAGGTCTGAAAGTCACTTAGGACGTACAACTTGTGATACTTAACCCCCCTGCCAAATTTCAAATTGTTCTAATGTATGGTTTCTGAGTAAAACTTGATGGAAATTTTCATACTCGTGTTAACACATTTTCAAATCGGCCCAGTCGAAAACAGGAAGTAGTTGTCCAACAGGTCTGAAAGTCGCTTAGGATGTACAACTTGTGATACTGAACCACCCTGCTTAATTTTAAATTGTTCTCATGTACGGTTTCTGAGAAAAGCTTGACGGAAATTTTCATACTCATGTTACAAATTTTCATATCAGCCCAGTCGCAAACAGGAAGTAGTTGTCCGACAGGTCTGAAAGTTGCCTAGGACGTACAACTTGTGATACTGAACCACCCTGCCAAATTTCAAATTGTTCTCATGTTCGGTTTCTGAGAAATTTCATACTCATGTTAACACATTTTCATGCCAGCCCAGTCTCAAACAGGAAGTAGTTGTCCCACAGGTCTGAAAGTCGCTTAGGATGTCCAACTTGTGATACTGAACCACCCTGCTAAATTTCAAATTGTTCTCATGTACGGTTTCTGATAAAAGCTTGACGGAAATTCGTATGGATGTACAGACGTATGGACGACAGACGGACGGACATGAGTAAAACTTAATTCCCCCCCTTACATGTCGTCGCGGGGGCATAAAAATTATCCACATTTTTTTAGATTTGACAATTTGGTGACCTTTTAAAAAATGACATTTTTAGGTCTCACAGAAAACCGTTGCACTCCTAACAATTTTGGCATGGTTTTTTTTGCCTAACTTTTTTGTTTTCTGATATATCTCCAAGATTTAACAACTAGACATACATCTTCAACTATTTAGAAATAATAAATCTATTAATTTGACACAATTAGAGGACCATAACATGTTGGGGGTTCATTTTTTTAAACAGCCCATATATTTATTTTGCTCTTTCACAAACATCCTGTTGAAAATGTTAAGATATATGAAATTTGTTCCCAGCAATAACACAAAATTACCTCAGTACTTTTTAAAGAATGTATTTCCTTCTTTAATTATTTTAACCTGGATTGTCAGAAGTGCAACAAAATCAGGGTAAACATAGTACTTTTTCTACAACCTATCATTTTCAAATGGTTTAAATTTATCATGAAATCTTTTTTCTCCAGGGATTATGTTGCCATATGCAAAAATACATACTAGTACTACTTTTGAAATAAAAATTTCAAGAGGTAGATAACAAAAAATGTTTAAAAAATTCTTGAAAAAAAATTTTTTTTTGAAAAAGTACAACTCCATATTGTTCAATATCTTGCATGGGGAATCATTAGTATTTGTTACATTGTTTAAGAAAACAGCAATAACTTATATGAAGCATAACTTTGTTAAACTGAAGTAAGATGTAAAATGTTAAAGATGTTTTATATCTCAAAATTTGTTCAATAAAATATTATAAAAACTTTATTTTTTACCTTTCCATTAATTTCTTTTTTGATTTATCAACTTCAACATATGCACATTTGGAAATTATGTTTAAATTTGACTTTTTTTTCACTTCTTACCCAGTGATACTTGTAGGATTTTTTTATGGTAAGTCCTGGACTCATGACTTTTGAAAGTGGTGAGTCCCAAAAAATGTTCATGAGTCCCACATATTGCATTTGAGTCCAGCTAAGTGCTTGCATACAACCGTTTTCTTTGATGACCGACCCATTAAATGTCTTTTTTATAAAAAGATATAATCTGGCTTGCAGAATGTTTATCCAATGCTATTTATATTAGTAGTAGCCAAGTTTGGAAGTCTTTTGGAGTATGATTGATGTGCACTCATTACTTGCCTATTAAAGAGAGACTTTTGTCTTACATTGATACAGATGCTGACATTATTATTTCTTAATATTTATTCCAAACAACTCACTACTCATCACCCCCCCCCCCCTTTTTCAGATCCTAGTCTATAGCAGATTATCTAATTTATATATACAAAACTTTAGAGTTTATAAGATAACTAATTAATGTTCATATTGAAGATATCTTTGTACCGGTCCAGAATTCTTACTTAAAAAAACGTAATGAGTGCAACTGCAATGCAAGGTTCCGAACGTGTATTAAAATTTGAAACGAGTGTATTATTAACGCTTAATTTTAACCATAAAGAGTGTCCATCAACACTGCACGTTTATTGTTTAATAAACATCTTAATTAAAGCATATTTGCCGCCCGAGTGATTGCTATCTGCTGAGAATCGGACGACAGGTAAATATCGGTCGCCATTTGTAGGGGTACGTAATCACGCATCAGAGACGGAATTGACATGACGGAAATTCGTATGCGTCTGACAACTGACACGGATGCGTACTGGGACGCGTTAGATGTTTAAAAGGCGCGTCCAGAACTGAAAAGACACGTACAATACACATCTAGACGCGTTGCGAGGATCTCTGCTTACCTTTTCATTAATTTCTTTTTTGATTTATCAACTTCAACATACGCACATTTGGAAATTATGAACAAAAACTTGCTATGTACATGTTTAAATTTGACCTTTTTTTTTTTCACATCTTGGGGTTCGCCTGAATATAGCTGAAATATGGCTGCTCGGGCGTTAAACACCATTAATCAATCAATCAATCACATCTTGGGGTCATATTTTTTTAAACAGCCCATATCTACTACCCAGGAATTAAGTAATTTCCTTAGGTGGAAAAATGAACAAAATGGGCAGGGAAAACATCCGGATCCGTGGATGTGGTATACAAATCATTGAACAATTCCTTAATATCAGGCGCAACATTTCAATACATGTGCAGTCTTTCTGTGAAATTTCTGGATTGAAAACTGGAGAAGTTGATTACACAAAATATATCCCTAAATCGAGGAAACAAATGACAACACAATTTGACAATGGAGTTAAATTAGAATTGTCAGGTTTAATTATTGCTATCATATGTTAATCACATTATTAGCAATAATAAAACACGGCCAAAATTTCTGAATTTACAGTATATACTAATTTAAACTGATCACAATTTTCTATTAGCTATTTGAAACAAATATCACAGACAACTAACCGTCAATACCACAACTATAGTCAGGATTTTATTGATTTGGCTTACATAGGTAAAAGTAAACAAGTTTTCAATATAAATGTTTGTAATTACTTATTTTCATTATCATGATTATAAGGTTAAATATTACCAGTCAAAACCAATATAATCTGAGAAATATTGTGCGTGGATATTGATGCAAACAAAATTACAAACTTTTTGAACAGGAAGAAATGATACAAATGATACATGTAACTAACACTATAACCAGTTTTATAATAACATAACAAACTACATGCAGGATAATGACAATGCTTTTAACATTTAAAGGGCTCTTATCTTGATGTTATGAGCAGAAAAGTTTATTGTAATATAGGATATTTGGCTTATCTTATATCTGACATCTTTACAAAAACAGGACCAACAAATTTACCTTTAAAAGATCTCTTACTGTCTCTGCAAATCCTACAACATACATGGCCACTGCTACAGCATTAGCAAACGAGAATATCACACCAATAGCACCACCAAATTCTGGTCCTAAGCTACGGGATATCATAAAATAAGCGCCCCCTGTAATATTGAAAAAAAAGTTCAGCTTCTCAGAAATGTGTCTATATACATGTATAGACCCAATGTCCTATAAAGAACAAATGATATTATAATCAATGTCCCTATGGCAAAACAGGATTTGGTTTCATTCTAGTAAAGTTGTTAATAATAATTAATAAATTGTTAATACATTTTACTAAACTAGGGCATCTAATGGGACATTAAATGATACCCTGCCGCATTGCAATGCCCTTAATACTCATGAACAGATTTTACTGAATTACAAATTAGCCTGTATGAACTGTTGAGCATAATAACAGTCCATCTCACAAGACAATACCTTGGACCTTTAAAACTAAATACTAAATGGCCTTACTCAAAACCAATAAATAGGATTGTGCTGAAAACTTTTATCTTAATTTTATAGTACTTAACAGGTGTGCAACTTTTAACAAAATCTGTTGAAATGTTTCAAAGTTATCATTTGTAAACAGTCAATTCTTGACCAAAACAATTGAAGGACACAGATGCAACCGCTAAATAAAGTCCCAAATAGTTTGAAAAGTCGCTTAGGCAGGGAATTTTTTAGGATTTTGAGGGCTTTAGTCACTTTAGCTGTTGAGCCGTATAAGCATCTGCTCAGAAGCATGTATTCATTGTACTGGTGAAATATAATAGTATAAAAAACTATATTCTTTCAATAGCAGTGTATAAATTTGTTTTAAAAAATGATTATAACAAAATGTTTATTAATTTTCAAAGAATTTGAATGTTAAAACTTATTTAAAAAGCGTTTGTATATCAATCGATTACAATTTTTCATTAAGGGCCTTTGTACTCCTCATTTTCCAAATGGTACATGTAGCCATCGGTAATTAGACGTATCTCGAATGTACACAAATGGCGCGTAACCATTTTGAAACCAGCAAAACATACGAAAAATGGGTTAAATACACAAAATCTTTGAAATTTTTAGTTGCATTACATATTTAATCAAAAGGTGGAAGTCTGTGCGCATCAGTACGATCTACGATACTTTTGTTTGCGTATATTGACCAGGAGCACCATTTAATCATGTTAATCGGATTACCTGTAAAAACATCGATTCGGCGATTGACACCTGCTGTTTAAAACTATCAAGGTGAAAAATTTAATTTCCTGTTAATTGGATTTGGGGTCATAAATATGTCGATTTACACTTGGTAGAATGCATTTGTAACGAAAAATTTTAGTACTTGTTGGAAATCAGGTGACGAAATTGATTTAGAAATCTATCGTCAATTTTCAAATGATTTCGTCAATGACGAAAGTGGCGAGCGCTAAAAAATTCCCTGCTTAGGATGTACAACTTGTGATACTGAACCACCCTGCCAAATTTCAAATTGTTCTCATGTACAGTTTCTGAGAAAAGCTTGACAGAAATTCATACAGACCAATGGACATATACGTACAAATGAAGTCCTAAACAGGAAGTAGTTGTCCGAAAGGTCTGAAAGTTCCTTAGGACGTACAACTTGTGATACTGAACCACCCTGCCAAATTGTTCTCATGTACGGTTTCTGAGAAAAGCTTGACAGATATTCATACGGACCGATGGACATACGTACGTACAAATGATGTCCAAAACAAGAAGTAGTTGTCTGACAGATCTGAAAGTCGCTTAGGACATTCAACTTGTGATACTGTACCACCCTTCAAAATTTCAAATTGTTCTCATGGACAGTTTCTGAGAAAAGCTTGAGGCAGGGGCATAAAAAATTTAATTGGCCTAAGTCAAAAACTACTAACTGGATTGTGCTGAAAATTGAATTAGATTTTCATTTTATTTAGTAATTAACAGCTGTGGGAAGTGACATGTTTTCAAGTTATCATTTGGAAACCATACAGACAGATGGATGGACATCAATATCCATACTGAGGGTATCACATAATACTCTGCAACCCACTTTGTGTGGCCGGGTATAAAAATTATTCCCTGAACAGGCAATAAGTTAGTAATAAAGTGAGGAATTTGTAATGCAGCATAATGCTTAACCATCACATCATTTGTAAGTGGCTAAAAATCATATTTATTGATTTACTTTTATGGATATTAAAGGTCTCCTTATCAATTCACAGACATTGAATGGTTTGATGATTTCTCTAGAGATTTTATTAAAAATCTAACCACTAACTAAAAGGTGAAATCATTAATAAAGCTTCCAATTTATATCCTAGTCCCTTGTTATACTGTAATAAAGGGATTAAACAATGCAAATAACAATTAAAAGGATGTGTTTTGAAAATGATTTAATTTATTTTACAAGCAAATATTACTTGAGGTAAATGTTTTGAAGGGACAGGGTTTTTTTTGACATGGTATTATGTTCTTGTTAGTTAAAACATTCAGTATACACATTTTTTAGGTACAGTGTATACATAGGACAGTTTGCTTGTGTCAAAGTCTTACCTCCCTTGACCTCTCCATTTGTAGAAATGGCTGACATTGAGACAGCTGTTATAACAGTCACTGCTGTACCTAGAAGAACAATCACAGTCGCAAGTCCTATTCCAGCCTGTCCCGTCACCCATGGAAGTCTCAAAAATAACATAACTCCCCATATATTGAGAATACATCGTACCTATATAAAATTGTTAAATTCATTTAATTAATATCTACATTTAGCACAATTCTTTCATAATCTAAACTCTTGAAAATTGTCCAAGTAGAAAGAAACTGATACAGCTGGGTATAATTACTTAAAATAATATAAATATACTAAATCTCTGAGCATAACAATTATTCTTGGACCTTATTGTGGACCATGAATGAAGCTGCACTTGAGAATACTTTCTACTGTTAAAAACACTGTCTTTGAATTGACTATACAGTGTGCAGTTAACAATTATTATAAAAGTGACCTCTGGAGGCAGAAAACAACAAAAAATGTCAAGGTTGGCGCAAAATCACATAATTTCACTTAGGCTGATACTAGTACAATAATTTAGCTTTGCATGCTTTTATACTTCACGTCATTTTCAAGTTTTGTAGACTGGGACATTGACTTTTGACAGAATTCTTCCAGAATCAAAAGTCTTCTTTCTCACCTGATTTGAAACAATATCCCATGCCCAGTTTTATTGAAGTCTGATGCAAAATTTTTGAGGTAAATGTATTGAAACATCTTTTGTAAAAAAGTTTTTTGTCAACTGTGACCTTGACCTTAGATAGAATTTCTCCAGAATCAATAGGCTTCTTACCCACCTGATATGTAACAATATCCCAAAGTTTTATTTAAATTGGATGCAGGTTTTTGAAATATCATCTGGAAGCCAAATTTGGACGCATGACATGAGGACCTATATATACCGACTCTGTATAATAATAGAGCATTTAATGTGACATTAAAGATACCCCACCACATTGGATGGTTTTTTATATTCATGAACATATTTTACTGAATAACAAATCAGCCTATAGAAAAAGCTGAGCATGACAACAGTTCATCTCAGAAGACATTTTTTACCTTGACCCTGGACCTATAAAAATTATTCCAAATTAGCACAACTCAAAAACTACAAAAGAAAATTGTGCTGAAAATTCAACATGATCTTAAAGCATTTTATTGTACTTAACAGCTGTGCAAATTTTAAAACAAATCTGCTGACCAAAAAACCCATGAATTGGTCGAAGTCGAAAACTACAAATTGGATTGTGCTGAAAATTGAACTTGATCGTCATTTTATAGTATTTAATAACTGTGCAAAGTTTAAATAAAATCTGTTCACTCGTTTCCAAGTAATCATTTGGAAACCACCAACTGTTGACCAAAATCTACAAACTGCATTGTGCTGAAAATCTAACTTGATCTTTACTTTAATAGCTGTGCTAAGTTTAAATTAAATATGTTGATGCATTTTCAATTATCATCTGGAAACCACCGAGGCACGACAGACAGACACAAAAAAAACTGCCTCTTAATTATTTGCGCATAGAAAAAACTATTACCATTTTTTGCTCGATTTTGGACGCCAAGTTTTGTTGAGTAATAAGAGACCCCTCAAAATGAGCGAAATAATTGTAGCTATAAAAAATTAAATTTTCAGGGTGTCATGTCAGATAAAAAATTTTTGTTAATTCAGAAACTCCCAAGGATACTCAAGGAAACTCACAAACACCCATAAAATAGTCTAGAAATGAGCTTTGCACAATCAGCTAAAAAACAGCCAATACATTTAACAAATTATATTAATAAATTTATTTATAAATTCTATATGAATCTGCTTTTTAAATACAGCTCAAATATCAAAATTCCAAAAATAATAAACTGTCCTTGCTACAGTTCAGCCCAGCCAAATATCAAAATGAAAACTAATTTCATCTCCCTCAGTCAAAGTTCATTTACAGAGGCATTGTCATATCCATTTGGAGGTATCACATAATACCCTGCCATGTTTAAAATTTTTTCAAAATTAAAACTCTTATGAAACAACAGTTCTGAGCTCTTTTAGTTAGCATTCAGTTCATTTTTTTGGAAACATAACACACTGGTATAACACTGCTTACCAGTAAAAAGAGTCCGCTATTCAAATCAGACATCAGCGCACCTGGCACAGCCCTATAGAGATCTCATAATATTGAAACTGTGCATCAAGTTTCATAAAGATGTGATGTCATCTTCATTGAAAAAAAAACCACATCATGGGTACATGTAAACATGATGAAAACCCTTCTTTTTTTAAGTTCTAAGCGTGAAATATTTGGTAGATCCATACAGAATTTTCTCAGTGAGGAAATCTGATTGTGTTGTAAGTCTCATGAAGAGGTGGACCGGAAGCCGGTATCAATAAAATTCAGACGGGTCAGAGAGGCTCATCTAAGTAAAGTACAGACCTCTACAGAAAAAAAAGCTTCAACACAATAGTTAAACCTGTGTTGGAAAGAACGAACAGAGAGTTTTTATGTCCCACAACTTAGGTTGGAAGGACAAACACATTTTTTCCTAGATCTATGCTTTAGGAAAATACAGTGTGCCAAGTAACTCTGAAACCTTACCAAAACTCCTTTGATCCATCCAAATTTGACAGCTGTAGGACGGTTTTTTTGTTTGAGACCTTCCTCTACAGTGACATCATTTAACAATGGCTCATTAGGTTTTCCTTTTGCTTCCAAATCATCCTATAATGTTAAACATTAACATGCATGAAATATCAGTTTTAATTGTCAACAACATTTATGTGTCCCCCAACATATTTTTGTTTTGAAATTTCCCCCAAAAGGTGAGTCACTTAAAAACATACAAGTTCTTAGCTTTTTAACCTTTTATTGAAGACAACACACAAATCTTCTGACGTCAACAGTTAAACAGATACTTTCACTCAAAGCCACATTCTTGTATGGAATGTCAGAAACATAAGGAGATTATAAACAGCTAATTGCTGATATACATATTATTGTATTCAAACCTAGTATCTAGGATGTAAAGTAATTGAAACTGATAAACATGTGTTTACTGTATCTGCTACTGATATTCTTAAAATAGCTAAGATTACCCTTTGGAACAAATAAGTCAAAGTTCAACTGTAAACCAAAAAATGTAACAGTTTGAAAAATAAAATGTTACTGAAATCAGAAGTTCACATTACTCCTGTATCTATTTTTTTTTAAATATTCTGAAATCTTGTCTTTCATCTGAAAACAACATCAATATTAGGTAAACATTAATTTACATGGATACATTGCAACTAAGGTCATGACATTAACTTCTGTCTGATTGCCTGGTAATTGTACACAATACCAAAAAAAACAAAACAAACAAAAGAATATGAAATTGTCTTACATAGGAGTAAATTACTGTTCTTTTCTATAATTTAATTTCTTTAAAAAAAACCCTGATATTAGCAATTTGGTCTACATGTACTAGTTTGTTTATATGAACATATGTGACACTTCAAAAATACTTCTGAAAATGCCCAGTTTTATCACTGTTCACCACAGTGTTAATGCAATAATTTTTGGGGAGCTGCCACCAGTCCTTTTGAATTTTTTGCAATAACAATTAAATCTACATATAAAATATAAATGAAGCAGCCACAGCCCATACAATCCTCTCAAATATCATCAGGACTTGTGGCAAGACCAAGATTTTTTGACCACATATAAAATTTATAGACTTTAAAGAATAGGTACATTTCATGACACCAGTCAATTAGACAAGTATATAACAAAAGTTACTGTCAATGTCAAGCATGTATTATAGTTCAAAATTATAGTCAACTAAACATTACAACAAATTCTTGTTACAAGTAAAATTGTGTTACTGTTCATTAGAATGTGCCAGGTATATAATTAACAGAGATTTCCTTTATTAAATAACTACATTATCTTCCACTTATAAGTATGTCAACATACATGTACATGTACAATCAACCACTGTGTCACAAAAAGAAATTTTTTAGACAATTTATCAAGCTTCAAACTGAAACAAAAGTTTGAAGGGATCAAAAGGGTTTTTTTGAAGTTCCGATTTCCCTGTAATTTTGAACAGTCATCAATAACAAACTAGAGTAAAAACACCTGTGAGCAATGCTCACCATTGATACCCCCCCCGCTTCACAATTACTTTGAAAATTCAGGTGTTCTTAATTATGAAATTGAAACTTTATCTAGTTAAACATGAAGGCGAAATTGCAGATAATACATGTAACCCTCCCCAATCCCCCAAAGAATGGCATCCCCTATGTCAATGACAAATTCCATGTTTTTCTATGGCAAACCTCCAATAATATTCTGATCAAAGTGTTTAATATCCAATGCACAATGGCAATATGTGACCAAGATTCTGTATAAGTTTCAACAAATTCCATTCAGTGTTCTAGGAGGAATTGCAAATAAAAGATGGGTATCCCATTATGTCAATTACAAACTCCATGTTTTTCTATGGGAAACCCAAAATATCATTCCGATCAAAATGTTAAATATCTCCTGCACAATGACACTATGTGACATAGATTCTGTGTGTGTTTCAACAAATTCCATTCAGTGGTGTAGGAATGAGTTGCACATAAGAGATGGGTATCCCTTATGTCCATGACAAAGTCCATGTTTTTCTATGTGGAAACCCCAAATATCATTCCAATCGAAATGTTATATATCAAGTGCACAATGTCAATACGTGACAACATTCTGTGTAAGTTTCATCAAATTCCATTTAGTGGTGTAGGAGGAGTCGCACATAAGAAATGGGTACCCCCTTATGTCAATGACAGTCCGTGTTGTTCTATGGGAAACCCCAAATATCATTCCGATCAAAATAATAAATATCTCCTGCACAATGGCACTATGTGACAAGGATTCTGTGTAAGTTTCATTAAATTCCATTCAGTGGTGTAAGAGGGGTTGCACATAAGAGATGAGGGCCCCCTTAGGTCTATGACAATGTCCATGTTTTTCTATGGGAAACCCAAAATATTGATCCGATCAAAATGTTTAATATCTCCTGCACAATGGCACTATGTGACAAGGATTCTGTGAAAGTTTCATTAAATTTCATTCAGTGGTGTAGGAGGAGTTGCACATAAGTGATAGGGACCCCCTTAGGTCAATGACAAAGTCCATGTTTTTCTATGGGAAACCCCAAATATTGATCCGATCAAAATGTTTAATATCTCCTGCACAATGGCACTATGTGACAAGGATTCTGTGAAAGTTTCATTAAATTCCATTCAGTGGTGTAGGAGGAGTTGCACATAAGAGATAGGGACCCCCTTAGGTCAATGACAAAGTCCATGTTTTTCTATGGGAAACCCCAAATATCATTCCGATCAAAATGTGAAATATCTCCTGACCAATGGCACTATGAGACTTCCTTTCAGTAGTGTAGGAGGAGTTGCAAATAATAGAAAGTGTAACGGATGGACGGAAGGACGGACGGACAGACACCATGAACACTATATACCCCCAGCTTTTCAAGCGGGGGGTATAATAATAACAATATTCAATTATATAGCTATTTGGTTTGGAAATGGTGAAGCTTTTTTAACAACATCAAGTTTATTATCAGGTAATTTTTTATTTTAAAATGGAATATTCAACAAGAACCAGTGTAAACTGGTTTTCTACCAAATTACACTTTCTGCATAAAGCATACATGAAGCATGTTAACATGCACATCGTGCATACTAGTAAAACCAGTACACTGGAAAATACAACTGTTAAATGGGGATAAAAGCTGACATATGTATTAATACAATCAGCACAAAAACACTCATGACTGTTGTACATAAGTATTTTTGTAATGACATGAAATAAATGTCACTTTTTACTTTACTTTATTAAAAGAAACAGCACAGTATACAATTCACTGTTCCACATGTTGACAACTGGAATACTCTATATAAATACCCCTTGTATTATAAGACTTTTACAATTTCCCTTCAAACCTTGCTTAAGAAAGGTTTGACTGTACAAACATAAAAAAGGTTTGCTTAATACTTTTTAAAGTACATAAACCTACTTGACTTCATGTATAAATTTAATACCATAACAAAATTCATATAAGAATATAAAACATAATTGGTACATAAACTTGATATACAGTACTATAATTTTAAACAAACAGATGAAGACAGTTTGTTAAGAAAATAGGAATGAGGAAGCCAGTTGAAAAACCCCCAACCTTTGACAGGAAAACAGGAAATCCTTGTCAACTTAACAACTGAAGTTGAGACTTGTACAGAAAATTCTATTTTTTTTTAAATTTCTTTTACTTTTATTAACATTCACTTTAAAAATGTAGGTGCATCTTTGTCCAAATCACCCATTAATCACATGCCTGTGGACACTGAGAACATACCAAGAAGTAATAGAAGTTTAAGTTATACAAGTACATGTATTTTATGGTTATATAGTGCATAAAGTTAACAGATTTATCAAAGAAAATGAAAATACATTATTAGCTAAAAATGCATCCAAATTAAATGTGTTCCAACTAAACTGGAAAAAGAAAGCAGTGTAGTGTTCCAACTCAATAGGCTCCTACACATAAAAGTCATTCAATATATGTTACTGTACATGTACATAATTTTGTATATTTGATGCACATTTTTCTTATATTTATGATGAAACAGTGTTCTATAGCTAGGTAATATTCTTTTGGGAATTAGCTATCAACTTAAATCTTATTTTGCAGTACCATTTTAATTAGAAAATATAAAGTAATTTTAGAAAAAGATCAGTTAAAATTTTAAAACTGAGCAAGTTCACTGTGAACAAATTATTCATCTCGATACAGTGCTGCCCTCTGCATTACCAAATACAGTATACCAGGTAGTTACTGCAATTTTTTATTTGTCCTATTCACTGCAGTGTGGAGGAGAGTGGGGGGGAGTTTCCTCAAATGTTTCTAGAGTCATCTTATTGTAGTCATGGTAGATTTGTATTGGATGTGGCCAATCCTGTACATGGTTAGGCATAACCTGTTAGACTATTCTGTGTCAACAGACAGGAAAGCACTGTACATACAAAGTATATGTTGTACAAAATTCACTGGTCATGGTATGACCAGGAAAACTTATACGGACCGAGCATTTCGGATAAGGCCATATCAATATTCCTGGTCCACCCCACTGCCATTATAGGGCAGTCTGAATTAATATGTATTGCCACCAGCATCATTTACTTTTCATGTAATATTATACTTTACACCTTTTCTGTCCTTTTTGTCTTTATATTTTGCTCCAGGCCATATTTCTGTATATGGCCTGGAGCTTCTAGTATAGACTGAAGTGACGGAAATTAAATTAAATAACTTATGATACTTTGGACCCCATGGTGTAATGTACTAGTACTTAGTATCAGTTATGGAATAACCAATTCTATTATCTTTTATTGAAATTGGCCTTCTGAGTTTGGAATATTATGAACCACATAACAAATTACAGAAACTTGTTTTCAATTTAAAGCACATTACAATATTATTGTAAACCTGTATTTTCCATAAATAGCTTTGCATTCAAATATTCCCACAGAGTTTCTCTCAGTGTCTTCTATGTCATTAGTATTTTTTCCTTTAGTAACATAGATTAGCAGAAAGGTGGAATGGTGGTTCTCACCAATAGAAATACATGTAGAGGATCATGCCCAGACTGTGAAGAGTATTGATGTAAGAAAAGTAAAATAACAACTAAAAGGTTAGGTACAACAACAGTAAACTTTTCTGAAATACTTAACATCCAAAAAGTGCTAATGTTGAAAATTGGTTAAATTTTAAAATTTTGAAAATTTGAATGTTGGAAAAATATTTAAGCAATTGTAGCATGTTGATTCAATGTTTCTATAATTTTATGGCTCCAACCAAGAATAAGAATTCTGACATCAGACTTCGTCCTTGGTCAATATTCTTTTTCTTATTCTTGGCTGGTAGGATAAAATCTTGAATCAACCTCATCACCATGCTATAATTCTATAATAAATATTCATCCACAATATTTTCATTTGACATGATAACTATTCAGCCCCAGGTAAAAAATATTTCCCTATTGATTTTTTAAGATTCTTAGAAAGGTCACCGATATTGTCTTTATTAATAAAGGTTAAATTAAAAAGCAGTGTTAACTTGAAATATTGGCTAAGCTTAAAAATGCTGTAAAGCACAAAATATATATGTTTCTGGGATATAGTAATTAAATATTATTAGGCTTAACCTTATTTGTACAAAAAGTTAGAAATTGTAAAAAAAATTGTTAAGACAAATTTGTAATTAAGGAAATGAATGAATACAACACTTTTCTGTATCAATAGAATATTTTATTTCAATTCATCTAATCAAATAAGAAGTTAAAGAGATTGTTTATTTATTTATAAAAATCTTTAATTGTATAGTTTTCTTATAGTGACCACACAATTCTATTACAATGGAGTGACAACAGAAAGATAGATGGTTGCAGAGTGCAACTAGAAGCTCACCATAGATCTGTTCAATGGCCATGTGAGCTATTTAAAAAAAAAATACACACAAACCTGAAATTGTGATCTTTTAAAGCCCTAAAACATAAACACAAACAAACAATAACAAATTAGCCACATGTATGATAGATAATGTGCATGTACTGTAAAATTATGAAAAAAACTGTTATTCCTTTTTATAAACATGTAGTTATATATAAGGCACAAAATAAAATTAAGTTTCTTTGCCATTCCCTGTCTGACCTCAGAGAATCCCCACAACACAAAAATTAAAATAAAAAATACTAGTAAAAACCAAAATTTTATATATTTTCTCGTCATCTACTGCATGTCCGACTTTGTTTTATGTTTTTTTACATATATTGCTTGATGTCAAAGGCATGATTTAAATAAGGGATATGTGTACATACTAGTACAAGTATTTTCAACTTCATTATTTTAAAATGTTCGAGTGTTAAACTTAAGAATCTTTGATAAGTCAGTTAAATAAAACATTTTGCCTACTGTACCTACATGTACCTACACAACCAAAAAATTGTTGGTAGGAGAAGGGCATGCTCAATTTTTTAATGTTTCAACGGCCTAATCCATTGTTTTCTAAACAAAGACTACAGTACACAAGTGTTTCCTTTTAATATTTTTTACTCATAACAAGTTAAGGAAGTAAACAAAACATGTCTAAATATATGTATTTTATATTTTAAAATGCTTTAAACATCTAGTTATTCTCACTTTCAGTGGAAAATATATTGTATTTGATAATATGACCAGGAAAAACATTTCAATGAGAAATGGGTTTCCCTTAAGAGCTCAAAACAATAATAAAATTGATTAAATGTTTGTTAAAATATCTTGACAGATTCAATGCAATGTATATTTGTATTTAAGTAATTTTATACTACTTTTAGACCCTGCAAAATTTTATCCTCGTATATAGCATGTATATTTAAAAAGTAAGTGATTTTATAAACAAAACAACAAATTACTTATTCAATGAAAAATAAAACTAGAGGCTCCCAGGAGCCTGTATCGCTCACCTGAACCTGAAACCAAACAACCCTTTTTTATCCAGCTTTTCTTTGCTATAAGGAATTGCCGAACACTTCTGCAAAAATCATTAATTTTGACATTTTAAGGGAAATAACTATAAGGAGGAGCTTTTGATGCTTAGAGGGAGAAGGGAGGTTCACTTCAAATTTGCTGTACCTGTTATACTTTTTTAACTATCAGTCGAAAACTCTCTCGACTCCCCCCACCCCCTTTTTTCATTTTTTCTATTTTAAGCCAACGTAGCAAGGTAGGTAGTAAGGTGTCATGATTTGCACAATTTTGGAAGAGGACGTCCTAAGATGATGTGTGCAATGTTTCAAAGCAGTCCTTTCATTGGTTAAAGAGGAGAAGATTTTTTAAATCAAGTAAAATTGATTAAAAAAATGTTCAAGGAGAATAATTCCTAAACATTTCATTAGGCAACCACGACCCTTAAGTCATTTTTGTAGCCCTCATAGAGCAGAACAATTAAGCAATGCTAACTTTTTCTCTAGTTCTAATAATTTTCAAGATTTTGAGGCAAAAATGTCAAAAATAATCAATTTCGACCATATATTGAAGGAGTCATCATACATGTACAACTTCAACCCAATGGAGTGTTTCGTAGAGCTTTTAATGCAGATGAAGGCATGTCTCTTCGGTTTTCCTGTATCTGTTACACTTTTTTAAATATAAGCCAAAAACTGTATTTTACCCCCCCCCCCCTTTTCCGTCCTATTTTTAGCCATGGTGGCCATGTTGGTTAATCTGCAGCTATGGTTGGTGCAAACTTGGTTGAGGCCATTTGACGGATGATGTGTACAAAGTTTCAAAGCAGTACTTTCAGTTGTTTCAGAGGAGAAGATTTTTAAAAAATCAATAAAAACCGATTAAAAAAAACAGTTCAAGGGGAATAACTCTTAAACGGTTAATCAGACAATCTTGACACTTAAGTCATTTTTGTAGCCCTCATTGAGCAGAACAATTAAGCAATGCTAACACCTTCTCTAGTTCTAATAATTTTGAGGCAAAAATGGCAAAAATCATCAATTTTGACAATTAAAGGGAAAAGTTATTAACTCCTACAAGGAGTTATCACACAACTTTGACCCAATGACTGAGGTGTTTTGTAGAGCTTTAGATGCTGAAATAGGAAGGTCTCTTGGGTTTTCCTGTATCTGTTATACTTTTTGAACTATAAGAAAAAAAACTGTATTTTGACCCCCCTGTTCTATTTTTAGCCATGGTGGCCATGTTGGTTGGTCTGAGGCCATGATTTGTGCAAACTTAGTAGAGGACATTTTACTGATGATGTGTGCAAAGTTCCAAAGCAATCCCTTCAGTGGTTTTGGAGGAGAAGATTTTTTAAGAAAAGTTAACGACGACGACGGACGCCAAGTGATGGCAATAGCTCACATGACCCTTCGGGTCAGGTGAGCTAAAAACTAGGAGGACAAATAATAAGGCATAAACTTGAAATCAATATTCATACATGTGCTTGACTTTACCATCACATTATATTTTAACCCAGTTTCAGTTAGGGATTATAGGTATTTGTTGTTGTAAAATCATGACAGTCTGCTTTTTGAAGTGGTTTATGTAACACACAATTTATTTTAAGAGCAAGACTACAAAATTTTCTTCATTATTTTACATTGTGTCCAGTCAGATATAGTCAGTTGACTTCAACAAATGTTTAAGTATTTCTCACAAACTGGTAACCTTTAAATAAAATGCTATTTATACCAATTATAATTACAAAAAGTATGCATGTCATGTGAATATAGAAGGTGATAAAGCTTGCCAGTTACTGAAGCATGTGTCCTCTGTAAAATCGCCAGAAACCCACGTCTGGTCGCGTTCTCACTTTGCTACCACTTACATGTACCTACCATGGTCACACAAATAGATATTTATTTGTTTTCATGAATATTCATCAAATTCCATAAGCCAATGAGAACAAAGTTTACTGGCTTGCACTATTTTGATTAGTTGAAAACCCATCGCAGGAAGTACAAGCAACTAATCAAAATACAGTCTTCACGAAATGCGTCGGTCCGACGGACAAAACCGGTATGATAACGCTTGGACCGGTAAAAAATCGTGTTTCGTCGGTCCGAAAGTCCGACATTGTTATTATCGAAGTTCAAGTTGTCCTGATGGTTCATTCACAGAAAATACTTATATATCTGGTTGTACTGATTCACACAGACTTCCAACTTTTGAGTAAATATGTAAAACCAATAAAAATTGCAAAGATCCTGCGTATTTAACTCACTTTTGAAACATTTTAGTTGGGCAAATGGATTACGCGCCATTTGTTTATTTCCGGGATACGTCTAGTTGCCAACAGCGAAAATGAGTCAAAAAGTAGACTACAACGGCCTTTAATGAAAAATCGTAACTGTTTGATAAACAAACACTTTAAAATGGGGTTGAAACTCAAAAGTTCATTTAAAACATATTTTATGTTAATCATTGGCTTTGATAATATATAAAATATATACTAGTAAGCTGAAATCGAAGAATAAAGATAACTAGTTATCAATGACCACATGATGATTTCTGTAGATGGGTGTCCCATTGAGCAGTTGCTTTCAGCTTTGTGAAGTATTGCTGTGTATAATAAATGTTATTTTATTTATATTCTTTAGACACATTTGTCCAGATATACACAGCTTGTTTATAACAGTTATGAATAGTATGATCTTTTATGTATAATATATGTCTGTATCTACATGCATAAGGTAGCTAGTTAAATGTAAACAATGGCAACATCAGACAAATTTGGTCCGGCAAAAGCTGCTTCGGTCCAGCATTTCTGGGAAGTTGGTGGACCGAATGTCCACCATTCTTTGGAAAGATTTCGTGAAGACTGAAAATAGGACATTAAGTATTCATGAAAACGAGAAAATATATATACAAGTGTGCCCACGACCGGACATGGGATTCCGACGATGTCTGTACAAAGTATTGACTACTCTACGCATGCCAATTCCTAATTATCAAAACTGCTGTTAAATAAACATGAAATTCTGTCACAATATACTTAAGTTACCTTCTTTAAGCTACAGAATCTCATACAGTATACGTAATTGTACAAAGGAATATTTTTAATAAATATTTTTGGTACTTGAAACATTCACAGCGGTCGCGCTAAGTTAGAAAAATTGTGCGTGTAAAAAACGCACTGACACTTTTTTATTGTGTGCCAGTTATGAAAATTTGCGTGAAATGCATTATGTATATAGTTTGGCTTAAATGGCTATTAGCTTGTGTTTTAGGTAATTGTAGAGTGCATTTATCCACAAACAATGACGATCTCACCGTTTTAAAGCATTTGCGTGATTAGAAATCAATATTTAAAGATAAACTTTCGAAAAGATCGATCATTCATTTCTAGTGTCAAGGTCTTGAAACAGAATAAATGGATTTGATTGGTCGAATTGATCCTTGGTTATTTAGAGGGGCCAGCTCAGAGCTGAAAGTAATTTACGATTACTGAAAGCTTGGCAAATCAGCATGAAATGATTTATTTCCGTACAATGTGGGGAAAATAGGTACCAAAATTGCGTTCACACATTAAAATAATTTGCGTGCCGATAACGCATGGGTCATGAAATTTTGCGTGGGCACCAAAATTTTTGCGTGAAAAACGCAAATATTCGCGTTAACGCGACCGCTGATTCAGTATATTTTTTTTAAGGGGACTTAACTTTGTCCACAGACATCTTAGTATTGTGACAACAATACGTAATATGCATTTATTTGTTTTAATAATGAACTATTTTGTGCATCCATTGTTATGATGCTCATCTGCAATGCTATCCTGCTAATATTTCTACTTTGTAATGTATCATATACTGGGCTATGTTTAATTGTGCTGTCATGTTAAAACTTATGTTTTTGTAAATTGTTCTATTGTATATAATATTAATATGGTTTAGGAGCTCAAAAGAGCTCAAGTTACATGTACATATTATGTTACGATGTTAATATATCTGACTCTAAATAAAAATTACTTGCTTAAATTAAAAAATTACTATTTTTATGTATGTTAAGTCTTCTTAAAAATGAGAGGGGGCAAAATTTCTAATTTAAAAAATTTTAAAACATGTTAACATCATGAACTTAAGTAACTGATGTGCATTTAATTAATTCAGCTGAATTGGTCTTTGTTGTATGGGGTACTACAAAAATGTACCTCTGGTACATAATTGTATACCAAAATGTACCTCGAGTACATACTTGCATACAAAAATGTACATGTACCTTGCCATTTGTTTTGGCAAGAAATTGTAAGTGAACTAATTTCTGAATCAGTTACTTCATGATCTTTACGTAAAAAAAACATGTTCACTGCCAATAAATGAATAATATTCTGATCTAGGATTACCTAAGTTCACAAGGGTACAAATTCTCGCCAAAACAAACGGCAAGGTACATTTTTGTATACAAGTAACATGGCAAGTATGTACCAGAGGTACCTCATATGACAAAGACCAATTCAGCATAATTCATGTATGTGTTATTGGATACAACAAAGAACTTAATGGTAAAATTACCTTTTCTTCATGTAAAAGAGGGGGAGGGGCGAGAACATTTACGATTTTGAACCTTTTAAAACACATTAAAATCTTTTGTATAGTCTTAAATAGGTTACATTCATATACTTAAAATTTGTAATTGGTAAAAACTTTAAAGAACTGTACAGAACTTAACGACAGTAATATGTGACATTATTGTACCTTTTCTTCGTGTAGTTCCTCAAGGGTAGGTCTGGATTTCAGAGCGTTCGTAGCAGACAACAAATTTCTGTAATGATCCACGTGCGGAAGTGCCTCCACTGTATATTTTCCGAAAGTTTTATGGTTAGCATTCTGTGTTTCATAAGAAGCGTTTGGGCTGGTTGAGTCCATATAAAAGTTAACGGAATCCCTGTGTGAATCTCGTCTTCCAGCATCTTCTTCACTCGGTTCTTCGGGGTCGACGGGTTCTGCAAAATCAACCCTTGCCACCTGAAACCGTGATGCTGAGGGCACATGCTTCAAGTTTCCTTCCGTTTGATCATTGTCCGCGATCTTAGAAGAATCCCCTGCACCAGTTAAGAAATTTACCTTCAAATCACACATTTTCTCATTCATATATCACGATACGGTCATGCTAACTGTTTAAAGCAAAATGAAGCCGCCATATTTTCCAATTAATCTATAGTGAATGATGATTGGTAGATATAAATACTCATGTCAATATACCGAAGCACGTGGAGTGTTTCAAACATATGACTGATTGATTTATTTGTAGCTTTACCTCCAAGCGAGGAATCATGAAACAGAAACAGAAACATAATATTTCAGCTATATTCAGAATGAGAACATCAAACTTATATTAAATAAACAGCGTAAATGGATGGACCAATTTATACGGCCACTGGAGATCTTTATATATTGTATAAGGGCTTTTGTCGCATCAACGAGTCATTACCAAATAATCTATAGTTAAAAGGACAAATACAGATAACTTTTGACACATTTAGTATAAATGAGACCATCGCACATTTCATGGTTCATGACGTTACTTCAGAACACCATAAAGGCAGTGTTCCACTGACGTTACGTATCAGTTCTCTAATTAATGTGTTGGTGGCGTCACTAAACTGTCAATTTAAGGGTCTGCAGGACACCGTCCGCCATTTTTTGTGTGTAAATATTTTAAAATAGAGAACATTTGTGGTAAATTTAAAAATAGTTTCGTTTATTATTAACTCTTCATTCATTACCATGACATTTATAATAAAAATGAAAGTTTTATACCAATGTTATTACTTCAATTTATTAATGGTTGAACTAACAAGTTTTTACAAAAATAATGAAAATTTTTAGCATGAGAGGTCATTTTGACCAAAATGCCATTTTTAGCACTTTTTTATCAGTTTTTGACAATGGACAAAAATTTAACTAAGAGACCGCTATTTTTCTTTCCATCACTAAAATGTATACCAATTGCTTGACATTAGATTAAAAGTTCAGAAAATTTCATTGAACAGATTTTTTGTAGTCTTTTATTTTAGTGCCTTTTTTATTGTCTTCTCTGTATTGTAATCTATTCGAAAATTTAAAATTTGAGTGCTCAACTTCTAAAAAATAAGCTCAGAAAAAACATATTTTTATTATTTAAAAAAAACTAGGGAAGGGTAGGAGGGGTCATCATCCCGAATAAAAAAAATAGAAAATTCCGAAGGCCTCGTATCTCGCTTCCGTTTTAATCCCGAATTCCCTGTCAAAATTGAACCAAAACCCGAATTACCGTAAAAAAACTCAATCCAGGCATCCTCTCGACCCTCAATATAAGTAAATATTGAAAGCAAGTTTATCCTGAGCCGAGATGCAAGAGGTATATTATTTTAAAATTGCAATCATATCGTGTTTTCAATAGAAACAAGACTATTACCCTTTTTTTTTATTGCCCGACGCAGAAAACTGCCCTCTGAAGAATTTCGCACACTTGGTTGAAAATCATGACAATTTAGCAGTAAATCAGAAAGACTAATAGGTTCTTTCATACGTTTTTTGGAATAACAGCAAGTACAGATGTGTGCGCGTGAGCTCATCTGTACTGGGTCATCTGTACCAGAAATCGACCATTTACGGAAGAAAAACCAGTGGAATGCATGCCGATGATTTGCCATCTCTGTGCTTCTGATATCCGCCTACTTGCCGTGCTTACTTTAAATTGGTTAGCAATTAGAATTCGGGATTTAAGATATGTTGCAGAAAAAATAATGCACTTTGGACGTGATGAAGGGAGCAAGCTTCACGTGGACAGAAAAACCGCGCCTTGATTCAAATTTCAAACATAAATACATAAGATAGCTCATGGATAGCTGCATTGGTAAGAGACGAAATGGTACTTACATTTAAAAAGTGTCACCAAATTAATATTTTTATATTAGACCTGTATTATGTCCTCGGGAAGCTGAACTGGGCTTCGAATCCCCTCCTCGACCCAATACAGTTTTTCCTTCGACATCATTCGTACCAATAGAATCTCGTCATCAGTTATAACAGACATGTACCATAGTTGCATTAAATTTCTATTGAAAAAGTGTGTGGTTATTTGCACATGTTTGTTCATATTTGGCGTTGACTGGTCATGATTAACATTAATTTTCTCTATTTAATTCCCTGAAATGTATATCTAAATATTGGTTAATTAACAATTTATATGGTATAAAATTGTATATAAAAGAAAATATCAAGGAAACCTCAAACTTGCGTCAAAGTTCACTGTGCAGTTTAGGAAGCTTATTTAGGCCACTACGTAACACATTTTTGTATTGAATTTAAACAGAAAATTGCGTTTACAAACGCAATATTATATGGCGATCAGATGCAATACTTTGCGAATAAACGAAATAATTGTTGTGAACAAAACGCAATAATATTGCGAACGATTGCCAGGCGTACACCCTCTTCCTTTTATTACACATAGACAGAATGGGATCACGCATGAAGATTATAGAAAATTGGTAAAACTAGTGTATACCGCCGTGAATGTTTTAGTTATATTACATTTATTTGTTATATAAATTTAATTGATAGATTTTCTCTGACATTTTCATTTATCCTAGTTGTGTTGCTCCTATAAGGTAACATGCAAAAACACATTCGCAATTGCTTCGAAGGTCAGATAATGTAATATCTGGCTTTAAAATGTTGTCATATGCGTCTTATCCGTCAGCCTGCATAGGATTTCGACGGGGCACTTTCCTGCACTCCATGGGGACATAAGTTGAGTCAGTTGCCCGTAGACCCTCTGCGGTATTATTATAACGCCCTCTTATCGCAAATTCTGGATCCGCGCCCTGCTAATTCGTTTGCGAACGCACACAATCCTATGCGTATAAAATTGCAGGGTTTATTGTTGGGAAACAGTGGGAATGCCCGTAAAGGTTTAAGCAGCACAACACAGAAAAAATTTTCGGTTTAAAGCACTGAAGTTTGCTACCACTATTGATTCCGTGTCAGTGTTAAATTTCGAACTATATAAAATTACTCGAACTTCATTCTTTCTATTATTGATCGTAAAAATAATTTGTGATCCGGTTAAATCCCGTAGGAACCGGTAAACAATTGGTATGTTAGTGTCGGTGCATTTTCCAGGCACTGATTGTTTTTTGTTGGTTATGAAAATCGAAACTATATTCGTAACGATTTTTCTGGGTGACAATATATACTGTCGTAATATTAAAATATTCTGATAATCGTGAAAGCAGTTTTAATTTGCATAGAAGTTATAGATCTACAAATCCCAAAAGGTTACAAACAACAAGATTAGTTCTGCCTTGGCTTAGTAAAGATAGTTTACTAATTGATGCTTAAATATAGAAACAACTATTTTACTTTGAAAGGATCGATAGCAATTATACCGTGATTATCACACTGAACAAACGGTGTCTTCAGTTATAGAAGTCGAATAAGGTTCGAGTACATGTTCATAACTTTGTTCATTTATGTTACAAAATGCACTATTCCAATATTGTCCCCAGAATGAAGATTTATTGTTTTTTTTTGCTTGTTATTACCATAAACGTAGGTGATATACTGACCATAAGCAACAATTTAATCTGAAAAAAAACCTAAAAACATATTTAAGCAATGATATTACTACATAGTGAACGACACGTGACACAACGAAGCGTTATAAAAAGACAGACTTTTGTCAAGAATGTTGAATTAATTTGAACAATTTTGTTTACAAGCAATAGTATTAGTAACGATTATATACTAGTAGATTTGTTCTATAAATTGTTTTGTGGGAACCGGAAAACTGTCAAGTGATCTGCAAATTCTTATACAAAAAGGCGATTTAAAAACACGGAAGATACAGGGCGAGTGTCCGTTAACGTAGTGGTCGATAGTTTTGTTTACATTAAACTGATTATGAAATATTATCGTGGGGTTCGGAACTCTGACAAAACAACTCATTCATTTGTCTCTTTCAAATTTAGTTTTCCATGCTGTTTACTACACTAATGAATGACCGGCGACCCGAATAGAAAGCAAGGCCGTGTGGCAGAGTGGTTAAGATAGTGAGTCTTCTACTATTGACCACGTGCCTATCAATACTAAGGATGCGGACTCGAGTCTCACTGTCGTCAGGGTGTACTTGACTACAATCGTAATTGACAAGGATTGCCAGTTTTCTTACCCCAGGTCGATGGTTTTCGCCATGTACTTACAGGCTTCCTCTCTCAATAATAAGTGGACGCCACGATATGGCTGTGAAAATTGCTATAAGTGGCGTTACACATCATTTAAACAGTAAAGGAAACAAACAAAACTATTAAAGATGACTTTGTTGTAAATATATTTTTCAGTATCACATGGAATTGAAATGACAAACATGCATAATGATGTCAAATCAGTTCATCAGTATGCCTCTTGTTTTTTTCAGTTTTTCTGATATAATAATTTCAATTATAATCATGAAAGGCGATTTACTGAGATAAACAGGTACGCGAAAAATTAAGTTGGACAGATGCAATAGTATCTTATAAACTTAACGGGGCCTCGGTGGCCGAGTGGTCAAGGTAGTTCGTCTACTATTGATCACGTGGTCTGTCAACACTGAGATTGCGGGTTCGATTCTCACTGCGGGCATGGTGTACTTGACTCCAATCTTATTTGACAAGGATTGCCAGTTTTCCTACCGCAGGTCGGGGGTTTTCTTCGGGTACCCCGGCTTCCTCCCGCAATAAAAACTGGACGCCATGATATAGGTGAAAAAATGCTGAAAGTGGCGTTAAACAGCATAAAACAAAACAATATAAACTTAACACATGTATTATTCTTAGTTGTTATTAGTCTAAGTATACAGACAGGTAATCAGACGGAAAGTGATGTCATACTCTAGAAGTCGTTATCAGGGCCGTCAATTAACTTCACAAAGAGTAGGCAGGGATCTATGAAGTAAAAGAGCTATTCAATTTACTTTCTGACACATTCGTGTTTGTCTTTCATGAAGAGAGAAAATGTTGTTTTTTTGCTGATTTCAGTTGAATGATTTCTTGATAAAAATCAAACTTTGTCTATTACCCCTGCTATCTATGTAGTCTAAGGCGAAAACTCTTATCTCTGTAAATTCAGTTGCACAAAAGAGAAGACAATTAATTTTAGAAGACAAGGGTTAAGACGCTCAGGAGCTGGATTTTTTGTTATTGCAAATTGATTGTACTTGTGTAAGCCTTAGAAATATACTAATGAAAATTTAATTTGTAGTTAATAATTGTGTTGGTGGTTTACCCTTCTCTTAAGGAGCGAGTTTTTTTTTTAATTTAGAGGAGGGGCAGCTACCTAGCTCCACTATCCGCGTACAATTTACTGTACTGTTTATTAAAAGACCGTGTGCAAATCTCGGTATTTCTGATATATTTTGTTCGGTGACATACAGTATTAGAAAGAAAATAAACAGAAACGTTTAATATTTTACCCTGAACGAAGGCTATATTATAGTACATTTTGTGCAGTCGAGCTTTTCTTTTATTTCCACCAGCAGCAACGCAAATTTCATTTGTTAAATATTGTTTAGAAAACATTCAAACGGGTACCAGGGACAGAATAAGGGCAAATCAAGAGGTCAATAACTCT
Organism: Limnoperna fortunei; assembly: GCA_944474755.1. Classification (NCBI taxonomy): domain Eukaryota; kingdom Metazoa; phylum Mollusca; class Bivalvia; order Mytilida; family Modiolidae; genus Limnoperna; species Limnoperna fortunei. The sequence goes on along the minus strand of OX104116.1, from coordinate 16,894,043 downwards.
AAACAACAGACTAATATTGGTGCCATTTCCGTCCATTTAAGTATAACTATAACCCTTTAGTCAATGTAATTGATTTTGTTGTGTGGGAAGAGGATGCAATGTTATTTACAACATAGATAATAAAGAACGAGTCTGTAGTAAAATATCTTAAATTAATATTCAAATCTATAAATAACAGAATAAAGGTAAACAAAATAAGAACTGCAAATGGCGACTAAAATGGTTGTTACTTTTATGACATTAATAATAACAAAACGTCACGATCATCCCACATTGTAGTATGTGAAAAAGCAGTAAAAACAAAGAAACAGTACGCACTGCAGGCTGACAGTTTAGCCGTAAAGTAAGGAGTTATTCGATGTAACGATTCGTTAATGGGGGTGGGGTGGGGTCTGTAGTGGCCCGCAATATGTTATTTCGTCTTTAAGAATATGCATGTGCATGTAAACATAAACACACACCCCTGATAGGAAACGATATGTCACTACGTTAATCGTCTTTAATTCATGTTAGACATTATAAATATCGCGGCACGCTATTGGACCCAGAGATTGTAAGTTTTTATACTTTGGGTACTTTTATTTATGACGTAATTTTAAAACTGCAGTGTAAATAATAAATTCCAGCTAGTAAAGACTTCGCGACAGCATAGGTTTTACGAAACCAGTAAAGACTTAATGCTGCATGATCATTTTATGTTGTGTTGAAGTTTGATACCGTCTTCTAAATATAAAGTTACTGTGTTTCAACACGACATGATGAATACAGAGAGGAATACATTATATTCATTTATTCATTTATTATTGAAGATTAAAACACTATATTCATTTATTATTGGAAGTTTTTTCCTCGCTGTCAGGATGTTTTATTCAATATGCTAATCTTTCAGTGGCATACAATTAAAATTCTCCAATTCCTTTTACCCAGACGGAGTGATTGGTGTCTGACTGATGTTTGTTGGATAAAAGCAACAAAAACAAATATTATATATTTTGGGTTAAGTTGGAGTGAGAAAGTTTAAGATCATATGTTAAGACTTGTTTACGTCATTTATTTATATTGATATTCAATCACTAAGGCCATTAGTTGGTCAGTCTTTGTCTAAATTTTTGACAAGAAACACCGTCATTTGTATCGTTGCATAATATTCCAGACTTTAATATTATTTTTTGTTTATGCTGTATCGTCATGTTTGTCGATCCGATACTTAATAAGCTAATGGTTGGTACATTTTTTAGACTTTCGTTTATTTATAATATAATCTTGCATATAGTTTGGACCTAAGTAAAGAAACCTTCACATTTAAAGTAGATATATTTAGACCATTGTGATGGTTGCCCTTTATTATTAAATGTAACATCCGTGTTTTAAACTCCAGTTTTAATTATGAATAAACTTAATGCTTTTGCAATTCGTCTTACGTCCTGTTTATGCTTTGATCTAACATGCATATCTCAACGAGACAGATGATCTTTTGCTGGCGGCTTTACATGCACCATCATAACGTACATGATTTGTACTTGTATCCAGACGATTAGACAAAGCGCCTAGAATATCTTCATGGTCAGAGTTTATTTGAAATAACAAACGACTTAAATCTAACATGCATGTTGCACACTTTAGTAGTTGTGTGGTTAAAAGACAGTTGATTGTTCGCCAGAGACTTTTACATGCACGATCATAACGTAAATAATTGACCCTTTTGTACTTGTCCATGTATCCAGACGATTAGACAAAAGTCCTGGAATATTTTCAAGGTCAGGTTTTAATTGTATAACATCGTTTGATGTTTGTGGTTAGTAAAAAAGAATCTGTTTACATCAAATGTATCGTAAAAGATTGGTACAGATTGGTATGAAAATATTCTATACCCGTTGTCCAAACAAACTAGTACCAGAATGTTTATTTGTGAAGCTTAAATGGAACATCAGTAAAAGCCACCTCAAAGACACAGTCGAGGATCTCCAATTAACTCTTACAAAGCTTCCAAAATGGCTACGATGAACAGTCACATTTAATTTATGTTTTTGAAATGTTCTGATGCCAGATTTGTAAGCATTGCGTTCAGATTTAAAAAAGAAAATATCTCTCAATCTCGATATTTTTAAGTCAGTTTAAAACAAGAAAACACTTCAATCAAGTTCTTTAGAAATTACTTATATTTAGTACATAACAACACGGATCGATTGTAAGCGTTTCTCTTGGTAATAATTGATTTGTTCGCGTTTATAAAGGTATAAAAGTCCGTACTATTGGATCCTGGAATATAACGACGACCGCTTCTCCAATTATATAGGACCTTTTAACTGCAGTATTGATTAAATAATGAAAGACAAATCCTAAATCAATTTCTATATATATTTTGTTATATTATACTAATTTGCCTGACATTCAGAAGAAAACTAATATCCATGTATGGAAACAAACTCAACTTTCGTCAATATATTCCACTTGTCCAATACCGGAGTTACTGTAATCAAAAGTTCAATCTTATGTTTAACATCAATTAGATATTTATTTATGTGATCAGTATGCGGATCAAGTTGGCAATTATTCGTCTGAGAAAAAAAACCACCATATTTTAAAGATAAAACCATTAACGGAACATAACATCTAGTGATTGCATAAAAGAATTTTGTCCAACGAAAACCAGTATTCCCTAAGAATTTATTATATATCATACAGAAATGGTTTATCCTATAAAACAGGTAAACCAATTTCAACACAATTATACAAGAAATAAAAATACATATCCTTTGTGTAGCACGGTGATTGAAAATTCTAACCAAAAAAATAAATCAATGTTCCACATTCAGTTTTATGCCTTGATTTTTCGCGTTAATAGGCAGCTTTTACATCCATGATCATAACGTTTATTATATCTTTATTGTTGATTTTTTATTTTTATTTGTCGTTTCGATTTTTTAACCTTGTGGCGTACATCATAACGTTTATGATTTACTTTTTTACTATTCCATGAATTATAACGATAAGACAAAAAGCCTGGAAAATATTCAAGGTCGGGGTTTAATTGTATAACATTGAAGTTTGTGGTTAGTAAAACCAATCGGTTTACATCAAATGTGTTGTAAAAGATTGGTATGGGAATGGTATGGGAAGTGAGACTCCAACCTCAGTGTTGACAGCATGTTATTACTTGGACTTAACTATCTTATCCACTCTGCCATTGATCCCCCTCCTCCCAAAAAGGTTTCTAAGAAGCTGTTTCTATGTATTTCCTATATAGTAAAATGTTAGACTAATTTTCATGTTTTCGGCCACCTTGGATTTAGCACCAAAAACAAAATTAGCAGGTTTAATTAGCGGTTTCCGCCAAAAAGTCAAGAAATTTCAGCCAACCAAACCAAAGTCTCTAATTGGCAGCATAAGCTATGTTCCGCAGTGGCGGCAATTATGGATTTAGGATCCACACAAAATCAAATTTGTATTGGCAACCCTTGCAGACATATGCAATTTATAATCAATTCAATAATTCAATAACTTCAAGCTAGCTTTTAGATTTTTATTAATTTGCATAAACAGGAAGGCATCGAACAATGAATTAAACTTCATTTCAAAAGTGATCCTGATCAGCCAAATATTAAACACAATAGTGTATTCAACATAAACCATCACCTTAACAGATAAAATTGTCTGATTTTTTTTTTTTACCCAATGCTACCTAAAATAGTTGTATTCTGAAGATCATGATACTATAATGCTGAGGTCACATGTTTTGCTACTATCTTAAATAGTAACAGCATAGATTTGATTTAAAACATTCTTCATTTCTCTTGATAATGGAAAACAAAGTACAGCACATATTTATACAATCTAACTTTTTACCCTCATCCGGTCAATTCATGCATGTAACACCGAAAATGTACATTTGCTTGACCCCCATAAATATTCTAAGTTGCATACTTAGAAATTATCTTGCTGCTAACAACTGTGTTAATTATCACACATTTACAAATTTTAATTCTTAGTTCTTCCAGTTATACTCAATTCATGATAACAAATTTCTACAAAACTAAACAAAAATAAAGCTTGCAAAATTTACTACAACTGATAAATAAAAATACAGATTATTCACTTATTTTAAATATTAAACATATGTGTAATAATTCTGTGAACGGGTCTTATAAAGCACTAATAACATACATATTTATTAAAACAAATATAAAATATAAAATATAAAAATGGGTAAAATTAATCAAATAGTCAGGCTGCATTATGAAACAAAAACATGTCAACAAAGGGCTTTGATGTATGGCACTAAGAAGGTTTGATACATAAATAAAATGCAATCAAAGACACCAAGGTAATAAAATTGACACCAAGTTAATAGAACTGCCTCAAAATTCATATGGGTACCCAAATGCATTTCAGCACATTCGGTATAATAGAACAACTAATTACAGTTAATGGACGTTCTGATGTTCCTACAATACAAAGTTGAGAATGTTACTGAAATTTATTCAACATGGAAATAGTGCAAACATTTTGAATGTATTCCTAACAGAAGGTTCACATGTCCAATATTTATTTATAAAACATTTTCTACACAGCTGAAAGGCTCTGGAATGAAAACTTGCATGTTAATAACACAAAATAGTTACCCTTTGAATCAAATGCAACCTGGCCAAAAAGTTTACTTAATACGATTATATTGCAAAAAAAAAGTGAATAAGCCCTATGGTGTTGCTTGCCATTTTATATACAGACTGTTCCTTGAGACAGATTTATAATACAAACAAAAAATGTTGTAGTTCAAACTGCATACAGAATTCTTTACTGGTCTAAGTGTATATGTTATGAAGTTAATAATAAAATTAACTTGGATTTGAATGAGACACTGCAAATTGTGGATTTCTCATAAAAAAATATAAAAGATTATATTGGACTGAATTGGATTTGATTAGAAATAAGTATTCATAATTCTATTAACATCATGGTGTGTTGCACAGGATGACGAAATATTACAAATATTGAAATCACCCTTGAATATAGACACAAAACTGACATAATATTACTATACCTACTTAGTATTATGAAATGTTTACACACACACCCCATTTTTGGTAAAATTTTGATAGAGATCAGTTAATTTAATTTGGGTTTGCTATTTAAAATGAGGTAAATTTCTCTCACTAACAATGTAAGCAAGAAATATTTAAATTTAAAATGTTACAGTAAAACAATCCATGGAAGGCAAGCATGTAATTTAAACAAAATATAAACAAGAAAACAGACTGTTATTGATAAATAACAACTTAAAACTCTTAACAATTTTTTTTCGTCTACCCATCACTTGATTTGAAACTATACATTTTGTTATAAAATACTGTGAATGTAAGCAAAAAATACTTTAGTCATAATATTAAACTAGAGTAAAAACACCTGTGAGCAATGCTCACCATCGATACCCCCCCGCTTCACAATTACTTTGAAAATTCAGGTGTTCTTAATTATGATATTGAAACTTTATCTAGTAAAACATGAAGGCGAAATTGCAGATAATACATGTAACCCTCCCCAATCCCCCATAGAATGGCATCCCCTATGTCAATGACAAAGTCCATGTTTTTCTATGGCAAACCTCCAATAATATTCTGATAAAAATGTTTAATATCCAATGCACAATGGCAATATGTGACCAAGATTCTGTATAAGTTTAAACAAATTCCATTCAGTGGTGTAGGAGGAATTGTAAATAAAAGATGGGTATCCCATTATGTCCATTACAAACTCCATGTTTTTCTATGGGAAACCCCAAATATCATTCCGATCAAAATGTTAAATATCTCCTGCACAATGGCACTATGTGACATGGATTCTGTGTAAGTTTCAACAAATTCCATTCAGTGGTGTAGGAATAAGTTGCACATAAGAGATGGGTATCCCTTATGTCCATGACAAAGTCCATGTTTTTCTATGGGAAACCCCAAATATCATTCCAATCGAAATGTTATATATCTAGTGCACAATGGCAATATGTGACAACATTCTGTGTAAGTTTCATCAAATTCCATTTAGTGGTGTAGGAGGAGTCGCACATAAGAAATGGGTATCCCCTTTTGTCAATGACAGTCCATGTTGTTCTATGGGAAACCCCAAATATCATTCCGATCAAAATAATAAATATCTCCTGCACAATGGCACTATGTGACAAGGATTCTGTGCAAGTTTCAACAAATTCCATTCAGTGGTGTAGGAGGAGTTGCACATAAGACATGAGGACCCCCTTAGGTCAATGACAATGTCCATGTTTTTCTATGGGAAACCCCAAATATCGATCCGATCAAAATGTTTAATATCTCCTGCACAATGGCACTATGTGACAAGGATGCTGTGTAAGTTTCTTTAAATTCCATTCAGTGGTGTAGGAGGAGTTGCACATAAGAGATGAGGCCCCCCTTAGGTCAATGACAATGTCCATGTTTTTCTATGGGAAACCCCAAATATCGATCCGTTCAAAATGTTTAATATCTCCTGCACAATGGCACTATGTGACAAGCATTCTGTGTAAGTATTATTAAATTCCATTCAGTGGTGTAGGAGGAGTTGCACATAAGAGATAGGGACCCCCTTAGGTCAATGACAAAGTCCATGTTTTTCTATGGGAAACCCCAAATATCATTCCGATCAAAATGTTAAATATCTCCTGCACAATGGCACTATGAGACAAAGATTCTGTGTAAGTTTCATCAAATTCCTTTCAGTGGTGTAGGAGGAGTTGCAAATAATAGAAAGTGTAACGGATGGACGGACGGACACCATGAACACTATATACCCCCCGCTTTTCAAGCGGGGGGTATAATAAAACATACTGATGTTTTACACATATATAAAATAAATAGACTGAAAAATTTAAGAACAGGCAACTTTTCCCCCACTTTTTCAATAGGTTTTAATCAAAAACTACAAATGGGATAGTTCTGAAAATTGAATTCAATCTTCATTTTATAGTACTTACCAGCTGTGCATTATTTAACAAAATTTGTTGACATGTTTTCAATTTATCATTTGGAAACCACCAAATGTTAAAAAAAAAATTAGAATTAGCCCAAGTTGAAAACTACAAATTTGATTGTGCTGAAACTGAACTAAATCTAAATTTTACAGTACTTCACAGCATTCTAAAGTTTTAACAACTTTAAAGTTTAAACAGCTGAAGTGTTTTCAAGTTTTCATTTGGAAACCACCAGGGTATAGAAAGATAGAAGGACAGAGACTCATATCCAAATGGAGTGTATAAATAAAATACCCAGCTAATCTGCATGGTGGGGTATAAAAACCATGTGTATGTTATCAAAAATTCCAAGTATATTTTTCAGGAACAGCTCACATTGTATTAATTATAACAATCATGACCTAATTATATTGTATAATAAAATTACATATATACAAAATAAATTTCTTGGACAATGCTGCTTTTTTTTTACTGACCTCTATGACTACCTAGTAGAACTGACATAATGGTAAATATGAACAGACCCTATTAACTTTTGTGGTATATAAATCATGTATTATTGGTATAAACCATGTATTATTGCTTTTATTTACTATTTTTTTAGGCTCAAGACATATTTTGTCATATGAACAATCACCTTTTATAAATTAGTGGTGAAACAGCTGTACAGAATATATCAACAAGGTACAATAGAAAAGAAATAATTTGTCGTGTTGTAAACCTGTTTAAACACTACCCTCAAATCAAACTGAATTGAATTGAAGTCCAATGTTCCAGTCCAGAAATAATGTAGCAAATCAACAATGAAGCAGTAATTAACCAATAGTTTAGGCAAGAACAACATGAACAGAAAAAAAAATTAAATACAAAATAACAAACTCTCCTGTTAAAACCAAAAGAAAAGACAACTGTAACCAAGAGAACATACAAGACAGATTGAAATAAAAAAAACTAACAATCCCTTGTTAATAACCAATAGAAAATACAATTTTATTTGTAAACATAAATACAAACTGAACGATGTGTGAAATTGTTTTAATGTAGATATGTTTATAGTGAATAAAAATTTAGGACAATTCATATTTTGTACCAGTAAATGACTGATAATAGCATATAGTTTAATTTGCTTTGTAAGCTGAAATCTGACTAATTCATGCAACAAAGGTTATGTAAAAACACTTGTGTAGATCACATGACATATTCTTACACAGTTTCAAGTAGTTTCATGATGTTTTTGACTGCTAAAATTGTCAAGTATTATCATTTTTAAATTATAAGGAATATTTAAAATTTCTGAACAGGTTATACTCTACAACCTGATAACATTCAGAAATCTGAAATATTCTTTAAATCCCATCATGCAAGACAGCATAACAAAGTTAAATGGCCCACAAAAGTATGCTTGTTTTTACCAGAATGTTATATGTCAAAATGATGAACAGAGAAGTCATTGGATATTGTTGCAAAACCACAATATGATTAGATAATATGGTGGCAACAATTAAACATTTTATAACAGAGAGAGATCAAAAGCTGATTGAAGTAATACAAAATTTGTAGAACAATTTTCAGGAAAAACTTTGAACTGTAATATTCAAAGTTAATTTATATTTTTATATAATAAAAATATCTGTTTCTTTTCATTGAAAAGTTTATGTTCATTACAAAAGACATTACATGTAAAAACACATGTTTTAGCACACATAAATCTTAACAAACAAGCAAACAAATACCCACAAAAAAATTTGTCAAACAATTAAAATTTCACTCCAAAATAGAGTTAAATTACATGGCAATTAATAGAGAAATATGCCACTGATGGTTAATGTTTCGGAATATCTACTGAACAGATGTGAGTCGATTCATGGTTTTTATTAGATTTTCATTTTTTTTTACAAATAACAGTATTATACATGTTTATTCAGAGCTGTTATTTAAATTTTTCAATAATTTCAACAGATTCATCAGGCAGTCATGCTTACTCTCCTAATAAAAACTGACAATAAAAAAAGACATTTTAAATGTAGCTAAAAATTGCAGACAATAATCAGATTAGATAAAAATAACTTATTGCAGGAGTTACTATTGACTTTTTCTACACAAAATATTACCAACTGGCATAACAAACAATCAACACGGTAAAAAACATTAAGATTGAATTCACTTAATAAATAACATAATCCCCTTTAATTGGACAGGTAAGGGAGATAACAACATTAAAATTCAACTGTATTAAAATCTGGTGTCACTTAAAATTAATTGGAATCTATTACTGACATCACATTCTTCTTTGTATCTAAATAATAGTCAGTTGGTGCCAAGTCTCAATACAAATTTTATTGAAATGCCTGACAACTCCTAAAAACTCTTCAAAATTTAAAAACTTGGACAGCGAGAGTGAATTTAAAGCTTCTGTGGAAATTTTCTTAACAATCCCTAAAAAATGACAATGATAGAGGGCCTACAACTGGAAGGATAAGTCTAGTAATTTTTGTTGTCTTCACAAAACATGGTTTTATTCTCTGTTATAAGTTTGTTATAAGTTAGATTTTAATCCCTACATACATATGATAATGGGAATGAACTTAGTTTCTCACACCGACATATGTAAAGATTGGTTTATAAAATATTGCAATATTATGTTTCACACATATATAATATATATTTTTTAGCCAACACAATTATTAGATGCTAATTAAAACAACTGTAATATAATTTTCTTTTCTACCTCTTGCAATGTTTACAAGAGCAGAATCTGCACAAGCCAATCTCACAATGTAATCAATTTGTTTTCTGTCACAGGCTCTGTAAATCTCTTTTTCCACACTGTTTTCTTTCATTATCTGTGTAATCTGACACCAATCATAAAATACTGTGGTGACATATATTTTCTATTTTCTGAAAACAAATGAAATAATAAACCTATGTAACAAAATTTCTGTGGAAATGTCCTTCAGACAAAGGAAACTCAGTAGTCACTGTCCATCGTGACAATTAAAACAAAATAAGCCTATACTGAAATATTATAAGAATTTAAATAGTTTTCTTTTAATGGAAACTTCGCGAAAAAATGAAAATTTGATATGTTATTCTTCAAACTAGAGGCTCTTAAGAGCCTGTATCGCTCACCTGACTTACAAAACAACTTTTTAAGACAATACTTTTCTTGCAAATTTTGATATTAAATGCTAAAGAGTTTATGTGAAGATGCTGTTTCTATGAATGTTGCCATGTTGAATTTACAATCAGCAGTAGGAGTGTTTCTGAGAAGAAGCAGTTTTTGTTTTTTCATAGGTTAGTATGTTAAGTGATGTTCCATAGTGGCAGCAATCTTGTATTTTGGATCGAAACAAACAACTCAAAATTGGTAGATAACCATACAATATCACATATCCTAAAATCTGCCAAGCTGTTCGTGAGAAAACGAATTTTAAAATCTCAGCCAGTCAGAAAGCATTTGCAGCTCTGGCAGCCATGTTGAATTTCCTATCGGCTCGAAACATACTTAAAATAATAAGATTACTATCACTTCTGCATTATTTGGTTAAATTGTGTGGAACTGAGTTTCAGAGAAGAAGCTGTTTGTATGGTTTTCCCATAGGGTCCTATGTTAAGCTGTGTTCCACCGTGGTGGCCTCTTGGAATTAAGATCGCCACAAAAACTAAAATTTTGCAGAGGACTATCAAAGGTACATTTCTGCAATATTTCAAATCAATCTGCCAAGCAGTTTATGAGAAGAAGATTTTTGAAATTTCAGCCAATCAGAACCCATTAGTTGCCCTGGAAGCCATGTTCAATTTGCAATTGGCTCAAAAAACTCAAAATAATAAGATAAATATCCATTAATCATTTCTTCATAATTTGGCTTCACTTTTGTGGAACAGTTTCAGAGAAGACGTTGTTTGTATGTTTTTCCCATAGGGTCCTATGTTAAACTATGTCCTGTGGTGGCGGCCATCTTGGATTTTGGATCGGAACAAAAAACTCAAACCTTGTAGAGGACCACATAAGGTACATTTCTGCTATATTTTAAATCAATCTGCCAAGCAGTTTATGAGAAGATTTTTGAATTTCAGCCAATCAGAACGCATTAATGGCCCTGGAAACCATGTTGAATTTGCAATTGGCTGGAAAAACCCAAAATAATAAGATAATTATCCAACCTTCATTTCCTTATTAATTTGGCTTCATTGTGTGGAACAGTTTCAGAGAAGAAGTTGTTTATATGTTTTTCCCATAGGGTCCTATGTTAAACTATGTCCTGCGATGGCGGCCATCTTGGATTTTGGATCGGCACAAAAAACTCAAACTTTGCAGAGGACTATCAAAGGTACATTTCTGCAATATTTCAAATCAATCTGCCAAGCAGTTTATGAGAAGAAGATTTTTGAATTTCAGCCAATCAGAACACATTAACGGCCCTGGAAGCCATGTTAAATTTGCAATTGGCTCGAAAAACCCAAAACAATAAGATAATTATGCAACCTTCATTTCCTTATTAATTTGGCTTCATTGTGTCGAACAGTTTCATAGAAGAAGTTGTTTATATGTTTTTCCTATAGGGTCCTATGTTAAACTATGTCCTGCGATGGCGGCCATCTTGGATTTTGGATCCGCACAAAAAACTCAAACTTTGTAGAGGACCATCTAAGGTACATTTCTGCAATATTTCAAATCAATCTGCCAAGCAGTTTATGAGAAGAAGATTTTTGAATTTCAGCCAATCAGAACGCATTAATGGCCCTGGCAGCCATGTTTCATATTTGATCAGCACCAAAAACTCAAACTTTGTTAAGAACCACCCAATAAACATTCCTGCCAAGTTTGGTTCCAATTGGCCAAGTGGTTGTGGAGAAGAAGATTAAAATGTAAAAAGTTTACAGCCGACGACGACGAAGACGACGACGACGACGGACGCAAAGTGATGAGAATAGCTCACACTGACCCTTTGGGTCAGGTGAGCTAATAAAAAGAAATATGATTGCCTTTTGATGTTTTATTGTATTCTTTACAGTTACGCTTCTAGAGTGGATTAAAGGTGGCAAAATTTTGTGTATGGGGGCTGCCATATTGACAGTATTTAATCACTTGACTGCGTTTGTGACGTGATAAATGTAATTATCCAGTAAATTTGATAAATAATCCAGTTTAAAAATATGTTTTTCTGCCTTTGCTCTTTGAAGAATATATAAACTGTGGCGATGACTAATGACCTGCTGACAACATAAGATTACCAAATATGTCTTAATGTTTTAATGATCTTTGTATTAATAAAAGTATTTTTATACACAAATTTAAACCTGTCTTTATTTAACTCAGATATAATTTACCTAAATAATAATTGTAATAAAAGAAATATTTATATGATTTATTTTATATATAAAGTAAAATTCCGTAGATAATTTTGCACGTCTTGAAACGGCAGTTGTACCTGGACATGAAAATGTTACAGGTAAATCATTACTCGTTTATGAAGAGTAATTAACAGAATTAGCAGGTAAACAAACAGGATGTTTATTGAAATTACTAGACCATTTGACGCCGACTTTGAAGTGTGAATATTCGGAATTTTTCAAAAGCTAACCAGTTTAAAGGTTAATCATTCAATTCGAAATTAGAACGGCATGCCCCCTCCTGCCAAGGACAGGTATGATTTGAATACACCGAAGTGTTAGAACACAGGATGTATACAAGATTTTGAAAACCTTTAAATACCAAATCAGAGAAACATAAAACTTACACATTAACTCAAATATACACAACATGTAAAATTTTGGAAACTGTGTTACGCACATGCACAATAAATGTTACCAGTAATAATAATAATAATTATTATAATTATAAATGTACTAAACTTGAAGTGAAATTTTGATGCGCGAAAACAGAGTATTTAAAAATACAGTCGAACTTCAGTAGCTCGAACTCGGGTGGCTCGAACACCTATCAAAGTACGGAACTTTCCCCCTATATAATCAATGTTAAAATTACTTCGATTTCTCGAACACCGATTTCTCGAAAACTCGAACTAAATCAGCAGTCCCAATACTAAAAATCCATTGAAAAAACCATGAATAACTCGAACTAAAATTATTGACAGCTTGCATGACTAATTGGTCGTAAAAGGTGTAAAGATCGAAGCCATACCTGTAAAATGCCAAGCTTGATCTTTAATTATATAATCCCTAATTAATAACCTAATGTCATCAATTTGTATTTATGTACTCCTTTGTAGGCAAATTTGTTGAAGTAGTTTTAAATTAATTAAAATGTGCGCCAATAAATTGCTATCAAATCCGAATCGAGGTCATTGACATAATTACGTAATGCAATGATACTCATCAATCCTCGTGCACAAAATTAAGCAAGAAATATAACAGCAAACATTTTTATTTTAATAAAAACAAAAACTCATACTTAAAAATAAGATTTATATATGAAATGCAATGAAGAAACACAATTTTTTTAATCCAATGTCCAGGAAATTAACAGAAATATATAAACCGATATCGATTCCGGTTCGCACATGAACCTTTTCCGGACATCACAAGCCCCGGTTTCTCGAACTCTCGATTTCTCGAACTATTTTTGTCGGACCCTTCGAGTTCGAGCCATCGAAGTTCGACTGTATTTCATTTAATGACCGTTATTGTTTAAATAGTCAACTTCACAAATATTTTGTATAAAAAAAGTTTCATTCAATCAGCTGCATAATCTGATTAAGTTGAAAATAATAATACGAATAATTTTCAATTTAATTATTCCAGGAAAAATGAAAAATAAGGTCACCTTACCATTAAATTATCCTCTATGCAACATTCTGGAAAATGATATTATCATACAGTCGAACCTCGTTGTCTCGAACTTGGTTGACTCGATACCTCGGTTATGTCGATATAATTTTTAAGTCCCGGCAATTTTCCCATATCAACAATGAATTCCTTCCTCGGATGTGTCGATCTCGGTTGTTTCGATATTTCGCTTAACTCGATGGATTTTTGCAGTCCGGACAATATTAATTAGTGTAATTTTAACCTCGTTGTCTCGAAGTTAATTTTGCTCTCGATATCGATGTCAAAACTAACAATTTCATTTGTATTTTGTATTGTTACTTAATACGCGTCTGTTTATTTTAAACACCTATCATAGAGCAAACACGATTTTTGATTGGCAATTACAATTTGAACAGGCAATTTAATAAAACGAACTGGTAATCCAAGCGCAGGACATGCATTAGTAAGGTTAATTGATGATCCGCTAATTACTGTCCGAATTATTTTATCATGTTTAATTAAAAATGATAGTTATTGAAAAGTGCTTTAGATCTGATCAATGATGTATGTGGTCGAGTTTCTTTTCAATAAAGACATTCTGTTATTTTTGTTGACTTGTGAGTTGTTAATTACGTAAAAAACAATTTGTATTGTTTCATTAGTTCTATCGAACTGTAAGTTGATAAGTGTTTTCTTGGTATGCATTTCCATAATTTCGCAATAAAGTTTATAAAATATGATTACACTATTGATTAATTATTGTCGATTTATGTGAACGGCTAAAATACTTCATATATCGCACGCTACAAATACCGTGACAAAACAAGCGATGCCGAAGTTCGAAACCAATGTACATGAAATAACTACCGTTAGATTTTTTATAAATCACATAATGAAAATGACGTCACACCCTAAACTCGGTTGACTCGAACTTCGGATAACTCGATATATTTTTTACGGTCCCGCAAACTTCGACTTATCGAGGTTTGACTGTACGAAGTTCTTGCTGCTGTGGACACAGTCTTAAGTTGAAGTCTTTAAATTGGTCAACTACTTGTTACACAAGTCGGGTTTTTTGGGGTTTTTTTTTTTTGCTTAATATAATAGGTCAGGAATATGAAACGTAATCTTTCCACCCACAAACTTGTCTTATAGTACAACCTTCTGTTATTGACCGTTTCCGGTTATTATTATACGACGACTTCTAAGGTACTTGGATGTCTAGTATCACCATCAAGTTATAAGATAGTGACAAGATGGCGGACCTCCATAAGTGCATTTTTTACACGGTGCAGAAACTTAACTACCGAAAATATAATAAAACATTAAGAGGGAAAAGTGTTTCTTTTTAGTTGAAGAATAACATATCAAATTTTCATTTTTTCGTGAAGTTTCCTTTTAATACATCATCCATATATTTTTATCATTGCGGATAACAAGTTAATGCAAATTTCTTAGTACTGGTTGCACTGCCGTAATAATCTGATTTAAATGCAGATGAATTTGTGAGCTATATAGACCTATCAATTTTGATTCTGCTATTTATCTACTGGATTTGATAAACTGTTACCAAATGAAATGAAATCAAGTGAGTTAAGTCTTCTAGGAATACAGCTCTAATATAATTTATCCATAATGGCACCAGGTTAAATCTATATATAATGGAATTCGAAACATGCATTTCAATGACAGATTCATTTCTACTGTCCCTAAGAAGAATTGCTGTTTGTTATGTTTTAACACTTTCAGCAATTTTTCAACTACAGTAAAAACAAGCATATAGTCCATTTTCTTATATGCATGTACAATTTGCAGTGCTTATAGGCATGTACATGTTTTCACAACAAGTCCCGAGATGAAGACATCCATGTTCAACGTTGCCTGAGATAAGTTCATTCTTGAAATACCAGTTATGCCTAAAGTTTTATTTATTCTTGTGCTGGTAATAAATAAAATGATTAATAGTGCATTGTCATATTGTTTACTCTGAATGTTGTACAAATGAATACTCAACTTATTTAGAAACCAAACAAATTTGTCAACTTTCATTTATCAACAAAAGGCAAACAAAAAAGATCACACATTTTATATCTATCCATTTATGATTGTAATCAATACATTGACCTTTAAGAACTTTAGGTTACTTGCACTGGCTAGTAATGACACCATTTACAATGTAAACAAACAGGTTAAACATCCTCTATTTTCGTATGGGTTTTAATTTTCAATCATCCTATATAATTCATCTCATATTAAAAAATTAATATCCATTCAAAGTATAATGAGATATCACTGAGATGGTATCTATCTCTGTGGGCCCCACTGACCTTGAAGTTCATCAACCATGGTATGTGACACATCCCCTTGATATATATACCCATATACCAAATATCAATAACAGTACGAAAAAAAACTGCACATACAATAACACCCACATGGGGACCTCCAGTGACAACAATCAACAGAGAAAAAAAAAACTCTACTGTATTTATATATAGTCCACACCCTCCATTTCAGATGAGATTTAAAAAAAAAGACCACAAAAAATATGTCATTCCAGGATGGAATGTAGTTCACATTGTCCAAAGTCAGGCCTGAACTCATATCCCCTAGTGTTCGCAAACCAGTGATCAAAAGCTGATACAACTACCTAACTCACTACACTATGGCAACCAAAGATAAGCAATTTTTAAATCACTTTCAATTTTTACAAATCAAAATTTTAACAAAAAAAGTAAAATTGTTACTATAGTTGGTCACCCATTAAATAAATGGTTTACAGGCTAATTTGAATGCTAAAATGGAACAGCCATTACTATTTCCATAATCTCTTTAATGTTTGATTACAATGCATTGTAGAATTTCAGTATCATTTTATTTAAATGGCTGCATTTTAAAATACACTTGAACTATACAACATACCTTTCCAACATGTGCTAAGAGTAAAAGGTCAGTACACTGCTTTGATTGCCTCTCAGTAACAAAATGGGTGGTACTCCTGATGTTAATATATCTAACCATGCCATGTACAATCCAGCAGGACAGGTGCCCTTCCTTGGCATGGGTAAAGTCCTGTAAACCACAAATGATGGAATGTATAAGTTTTTCTTATAGCAGTCTAACAGTTCAATCTTGCCACATTCTACTTTACTACCAATATGTCACTCTTTATAAAAGATGTTGATGTATGTTTTAAAGGAGACTGCATTATATACAGAACATGTGTATCAAAGCAATTTCTTCATATTCCCCATGAAACAACTTTTACTAAATCCATTTACAAATTACTCATACTTACATAACAATAAGTTCAGCTTCTGATGAATGCTCTTTCAACATTTCACTCAACCTTACTGTTCTCTGTGTCTGGAAGACAGTCAAGATAAATTTGTATATATGCAGTTTTTGGTAAAAACTATTTTTTGTTTGTAGGAAAAAAAATAACATTGTTCAGTTAATTATTTAAACAATTATAAAAATAGATGTTTAAAGGCCTTTTGAATTTAAAATGAAACCTGTATAGGGATGTTTATCTTCACATCAAGATATCATCATTCTAAAATTTCATTTTGTCAAAATTAAACTTGAAAATCAGGATGGCAAGTCAACAAAGTTCTATGGGCAGCATTGACCCTGGCAAAGGTATAATAATTAATGAAAGAAATGATAACATAAAAGTAACAAACCTTTTGTTTTAACAAAAGCAAATCTTCCTCAGAGACCTTCCATGGAAACTCGTCTTTTGTTTCTCCATTTTCTTCATTTAACATCCATCCTTCTAGCATACTTTTAAATGTCTCCATTCTATTTAATAATGCACATGTAATTTAATAAAGTACTTTAATGTATTGCAAAAATGTATAAGGGTATTGAAATCTATTTGTTTAAGACCAATAAGTCTTTTTTTAAGCTATATTGTGGCATCCAGTTTTTGTTGTTGGGTAAGAAAGCAAAAGGAACCAATGAAAAACACCTGGCCTTAAGGAAAACTGTAAATTAAGGTAAGAGGGGAGCACAGTAAAAGGAAGCCACTAGCATATAACCTGACATATTATAATCAATAGCAGATGAGAAGCTACCTTAACCATTGTGTTACCAATGGTTCCTATTGAAAGTGTTTTAATTTAAAGGTATAGTTAAGTATAAAGCTGGTTAACTGTTTCCAAGATAGAACATGGTTGTAAACAACTGACAAATGCACGAGACTTCGTTGGCTTCAGGCAATGTAACACTAATCTGTTACCAGAACCATGGGAAAAATATTTTGTTCTACCCATTAAATAACTGTATGGTATGCACTTACGTCTTTTCCTGGGGTTTATGAGCTATTTCTGGCAAAACATACATGTCTTTGCAGTCAATTCTAAATTTATTTAAAAGTGTTGCCAATCTGTAAATAAAGGCAAAAGAAATGTTTAATAAACTAGAGGCTCCAAATAGCTTGTAAAATTACATAGAAGACAACAAAGCTATGTTCAACTGATGGGAATGTCAATAATTTTTGCTCGACTTATATGTATAGCTTATCTTGCTGATCATTTCCAGATAACAGCCACAAAAGCAAAGAAAAAAAAGACTAGAGGCTCTTAAGACAACATATTGCTCACCTGCCTTACAAAAAAAACTTTTTAATATACATGACTTTTCTTGCAAGTTTTGATATTAAATGCTAAAGACTTTATATAAAGATGCGGTTTCTATGAATGTTTTCATGTTGAATTTCCAATCAGCAGCCATTCGTTTATTCCATCTAATTACCAAAAATCACCAGTTAGAACTTAGTTCAACAGTCTTTTACCACGTATCATAAATGTTTAATAATATTCACTTTAATTTTTTTCCATCAAAACAGTAGGTCCTGTATAATTCACGTATAATGAAATATAAAGGTTGAAGATTTCCAATTAATACCACTAATGAGAACTTTGTAAAGAAATGTTAACTTTGCTTACATCATGCAACAAAACCAAGATGTCTACCCCTGAAGAAAGGAAACATAATTTTTTTTAAATATATGTTTAGTTTCATCATTGGTCTTTTTTTCTGTCAAGACGACTTACTGTCTTTGCTCTCTGTCTATTGCACCTCTTTTAGAACCTGCTGCAAACACCCTTAGCTTACAGTTACTCCAATGACTTTGTGTTGTCAGAATGTAAGGTAACAACAAGGTCAGTCCTGCAAATGACAAAACATCAAAACTTTATTATATTTTGTTTACATCAAAGAATGACGCTAACATTTCCAATGGAGGTGGTCACTATTTTTAAATTATCAGGATTCATAATTCTTGGAAGAATAAAAGGGAAAGTTAGTTTCAAAACTGCCAATTTAGAGAATTGCGTTAATCATAAAATGCAATGCAACCAATGTTCTGCTTGTTCATGAACACTTTTGAAAAATATTTCATGGCCTGGAAAGCATGCTAGGTAACATCTATTTTCCAATTACAAGTTTCTAAAATGATATTTTCTGAGAATGAGGTCCATAGAACATAAAAAGGAAAACCGTGAGTTACCATAAAATATTATCTAAGAGGCTGCAAACTAATTTGGAGCACAGGAATAGTGAAGATATTCTGGTACTAGCACTTGATAAGACTTTGATATATTTAAGTCTTTTATTTTGACCTGTTGAAGCATATGATAATAAGACCATTACAAGACATTTTTTATATCTTATAAGCCCTCAGCTGATATTAGCCTGCGGCTCTTGGGCCAATATCAAACCAAGGTCTAATTATACATATGATTTAAAAAATGTTATGATCTGATAATAATCTGATATTCCGATACACTGTAATCTACCATATACCATAACTCAATATATATTGACCCCTTATAATGGAGAGGATGCCAGTGGCGGATCCAGGGGGGATCTTTTAAAAAAAAAAGAAAAGAAAAAAAGAGAAAAGGGAGGGTAAAAACCAGCGCCAAAGGCAAAAATGTAATCCCCGCTCGTCCTTGCCATAAATTAATGCATTAACGGTACTAATTCGTGTATTATGATATCTCTGTTGTATATATTGTACCAAATAAAGGTTACTGAACACTATAAAAACCTTGTTCGTGGCCTTCCTATTCCGATATACCCTTTTACTCCCCCCCCCCCCCCCCCCTTCGAAAATCCTGTATCCGCCCCTGGATGCATTCATATATCCAGAATAATAAATTTAAGTTGTGACATAATCCCTAACCTCCATCATCAAAAAGCCACCAAACATCAATGGTTCCTTTTTTAATCTTCTTTCCACCAAATCTTTCTGACATCTGATCTCGAGGTGAACCTGATTCTTCCTTTTCTACATCTCCGTTATTTGATGATGGTTGACTAGACACGGCACTGCATCTACGTAGCATGGTTGTAGAGTTCTCAGGGATGGTTAATGCCGGTTCAGTTTCTGCTTCATTGTCGGATTGATCTTCATTATCCTCATCATCATCATCGATATTGTCATGATCATTATCTGAAAAAGCATAATTAATAATTAATGGACTTCCCCTTTTCAATACAGGGGCAAAGCCATCAGATAGAATTAAGGTCTTATCCCTTCCAAAAATAATCCATACTAAGTACCAAAATTCTAATTTGCATCTGAAATTTTCATTTTTATGAAATTTTAAATCCATACCAATTTTGGTTTCATCTTCTTGTCTGAAATCGTCTGGTTCTTCCTTATCAACACTAAATCCTTCCTTTACTCTAAGAATAGCCACACCCAAATGTAGGTCAAAAGCATCACTGAAATACAGATAAAACTGTGAGCAATACTCACTTATTGATTCCAACGCTTTCCAATTTTCAAAACATCTGGGTAGAAAACTGTAGAAAGAGTTGATTACACAAAACAAGTACTTCATATGCAAAAGAATGGCAGAGAATGTTTTTCTAAAGAAAACCCCCAAATATCATTCCGATCAAAATGTTAAATATCAGGTGCACAAAGGCAATATGTGACAAAGATTCTTTGTAAAGTTCATCATATTCCATTCAGTAGTGTAGGAGGAGTTGCCTGTAGGAGAAACTGTAACGGACACACACCCCCATCACTATAAAACCCCCCACCCTAAAGACTATAAAAAAATAATCCCCCAAAAGGCCCTCAAAAGCCTCCATCACACACCTGATTCATATAGGCATTGAAGATGGCATTTCCCGATTTTAAGGTCCTGTAATTGTAGTGGCCATTCTCAATTGCCAAATGGCCAAAAAAAACATAACCTGATCAAGTCCTAAAATAAACGTTATACAGGACTATCCAAACAATATTGCTAGTAAGTTTTGTGTTTTGATTGATTAACCAGATTCAGGGAAGCCATTTTTAACTTGTGAAATCCCTTTTTACTGCATTGAATCGTAGTTTTTCCAAAGTTCCATACTAATATTCATGATTTTAATGATAAAAAATCTATTTTTGATGTTAAGTAAACCCCTTAAAACCTCATGTACATTCAAAATAACTTACTGAACTATGTTGAAATATTCCTCAACCAGATTTTGGTCTTCTTTTGCTTGCCAGTCAGTCATAAAACCCATCATTAGCACATTTGGTCTCAGTTTACCAACTCCAGCATTCTGTAAACAAAAAAATATAATGGCAAATAGTCTAAAATTGCAGGGCTGCATTAAACATAAAATAGGTTTATAATGGTATTGGAAAAAGTTCTGGGACTGTGTCAACAATTGTCTTGTTCCATTTAGTGACATTTAGTTTAGTTTTAATTTGTTGTTAATATTTAAACCTAGTTTTAAATGAAATGAAATTATTTCTTTCCCAAAGAATGTTATTTATGGATTAACAATCAACTGATGTCAAGAACTTTGAACAAATATGGCACAAGATAGACTCATTGAAATGATGTTGGACCAGACAGAATTTTCACTATGGCTCTAATTCATGTATGAATACATTGTGTGGAAACAGAAGCTTTGTTTCAAACAAATGTATATTGCCAAATATGTCACATTAAATCAGCCATACTTTGATATGGTCAAAAAGGGCTATATACTAAAATATCAAAAAGTATTTCACTCACATACATGATCAAATGTAGTGGGTAAGCAGTGTTAACTATAGAACGGCCATTGGCCGGTAATACTGTGCCATATATGCTGTCAAATACCTGAATAACATATATATTCAGGTGCATGGCCTTTAAACAAACACAATCACTGTGACATACAACAAAGAAGACTTGTTTTTTTCTGGGGTTTCTGATAGTGATATTTACCAGTAATCACCAATTTTTAAGATTTATGACATTTTATGTCCACATAAATATTGCCATACAAAAAAAAATTATGGTTTACAAAGATTTAGTCATTTACATGGGTTAACTTTTCATTAAACATAACTACTAAGTAAGAAAATTTACAAACTTCAGCAACCAAATATTGGCCTTTACTGGTACACAGCAAAACAGATACACTAACATAATCACAAACTGAGTACAAGTATGCCATTTATTGGTAACATGGCATTGGATAAAAACAAAAGAATGGGTTATGATAAGTTTTCCTGTGCTTAAAAGTTGACATAAATAACTAAAATACAAAACTTAATTGCAGGCAAAAGGTTTCATGAGTTGTCAGTATTTGAAGAAACAATAACACAGACCTCATGAAATGCTCAGGTGTAGCACTCTCTACGGTGATCTTGTATATCGTGGAGGTAGACAGGAAAATGTTATTGTGACATTAAGGTCCAACTAACCTGCAGTCTGCGAAATTAGCACAAGTGCGCTGGCCCCTGGCCAGTAAAAATCCTTTCGGGCAAGTGAAATTTTGATAAAATTTATATTGAATATATAGGAGAAAATCCAAAAGTTCAGGATTCGGGCAAGTGAGTTGCAAATCCTAATTTCAAGCACTGAACCTGTCAAAATTAGTGTAGCCAGCCTGCATATACAAGAGTTCTACTGTATTTAATACAGCTTAAGAAGGTTTTTTTTTCACTAGTTACATGTTGTCAATTGCTGTTGCCTTTTTGTCACGTTTCAATATTTTTGCTACATTTTCATTTTCATCATTATAGCACAATACCTTTATAAACTTATCTGCTGGTTAATTATAATGTGTATGCCTAACATTTTTTCAAAGTTTTATTGTGTGTTTTATATTTGATAATAAATTATTAAAAGAAGTGCGAAAACAATCTGTTGTTTACCGGTTTGCCTTAAATGCAACTGGGGGTATCATTGCCCAGTGCGAGTAAACTAAAGTTTCAATCATTAAGGGATTAAAATAAATTGTGTGATTCCTTTTTTCTTCGCTTTTCTTGATTAATGAAACATGACAGATAGGTATAGTTTCAGAATATGTTTACTGCTTAGTTGAATTATTGAATTTATTACGAGCACAAGAAACACTTAATTGGTATTTCAAGATAGTATAAACTAGATATCAGTGAGATGGTACCCAAAACATTTTGGCCTCGCCGACCTTGAGGTAAAGGTCAAAGGTCATCAATCATGGTAGACACATCGCCAAACATTAATTACCTATATTTCAAATATCAAATGCCTACCTCAAAAGATGAAAAAGTTACAGCCCGTACACGGTTAGTTTAGATGGACAGGCTGATCACTATAGGGCATCCGGAGACCTAATTAATAATTCAAGTTAAACTTTTGAAAAAGCTATGCCATGTCTCATATAGATGTCTTCAACTCAAGTCTTGGGTAAAAACTTTGCATATAAGCATTTCTCCAAAATTTTCTGTTCCAAGACAGAGGTGCGGGCAATACATGGCTAAATACGATATAAATAAAATTGCCCATATAAAATTTAATTCTCTGTAGCTTGATGCACAGTATGAGCATCTGAATCTTAATACAACATAATAAATTGAACACTGCATTAAAACAACAGTTTTACATCTTGCTGATCATGTTCTAGAATCTTACCAACAAGAGAGCCTGGACACCAGTTCTGAAGTTGACAGCAGATGTAGCACTGTAGAAGCACTTCACCTTTCTTTTCTGTAGCCACCTGTTGACCTCAAACGATTTGTATTTGTTTATTAACTTCACATTGTCATTAAACTCTCCCTACAAAATATTGAAAACAAGTTGTAAACATTTTAAGATATTTAAGGCTGTTCCACAACACAGAGACACTTTTAAATTGGTGATTTAGGTGTATAGTTAATTTTTTGTCCAAATGCTAAAACATGGTAAAAATAATTTTCATCTCTAGAAGGTTCTTTGTTTGTTTGTTTGATGTTTAATGACACTTTCAGCAATTTTTCAGCTATTTCATGGCGTCCATTTTAAATTGGGGGAGGGAGCCAGAGTACATGGAGAAAACCCTGGACCTGCGGCAGGTAAACAGGCAATCCTTGTCAATTAAGATTGAAGTCGAGTACACCCTGCCTGCAGTGAGACTCGAACCTAAAATCTCAGTGTTGACAGACCACATGATCAATAGTAGAGGAACTACCTTAACCACTCGGCCACAGAGGCCCTCTCTAGAAGGTAAAACCAATTATATTACATACATATCCACACTAGAAAATAATAAAGGTAATTATTACATAAATAAACTCTTTCTTACAAAATATTTATTAAGTCTAGAAATATCAAACACAATACCAGGCGAGTTTAACACTTCAGTTTGTTAAATACAGTCGAACTTCGATGGCTCGAACTCGAAGGGGCCGACAAAAATAGTTCGAGAAATCGAGAGTTCGAGAAACCGGGGCTTGTGATGTCCGGAAATGATTCATGTTCGAACCGGAATCGATATCGGTTTATATATTTCAGTTAATTTCCTCTGTTACATTGGATTAATAAAATTGTGTTTCTTCATTGCATTTCATATTTAAATCTTATTTTTAAGTACGTATTTTGATTTTTATTAAAATAAAAATGTTTACTGTTATATTTCTTGTTTAATTGTATACACAAGGATTGATAAGTATAATTGCATTACGTAATTATGTCAATGGCCTCGATTCGGATTTGATAGTAATTTATTGGCGCACATTTAAATTAATTAAAACCTACTTCAACAAATTTGCCTACAAATGAGTACATAAATACAAATTGATAAAATTAGGTTAATTATTAGGGATTATATCATTAAAGATCAAGCTTGGCATTTTTCAGGTATGGCTTCGATCTTTACACCTTTTACGACCGATTAGTCATGCAAGCTGTCAATAATTTTAGTTCGAGTTATTCATGGTTTTTTCAATGGATTTTTAGTATTGGGACTGCTGATTTAGTTCGAGTTTTCGAGAAATCGGTGTTCGAGAAATCGAAGTTATTTTAACATTGATTATATAGGGGGAAAAATCGGTACTTTGATAGGTGTTCGAGAAATCCCGGGTGTTCGAGCCATCCGAGTTCGAGCTACTGAAGTTCGACTGTATATACAAAATGTGTGTACAATCAAGACAATTATAGATACCTACCAAAAGGACATGACCACATATCATTAAGCTGATTTTTCTAGTTAAAGAATATACAAAATCAACTAGTGATGGTCTGGACTTGGGTAATCCTGTTAATACTAAAATCTGAGGTCTGAAAATAGATATGTTAAAATTACCATTAGGAAAATGCCACAACTGATTAAAAAATTGCGAACACTTCACCCTACCTGCCAAATTTTGTGATTTGAATTCTTATTTTTTCAGATAAGCTTTTAGTGTTTATGCCCTTTTAAGTTTTTAAATAAAAACACAATCTAAGAAAATTACAGTTTCCGATATGTTCTTACACTGCTTCCAAGATTAAGCAAAAATAACTATAACTAAAAACACAAATGTGACCTGGATTAGTGATCTGTTAAAATTCCTTTGCTTTTTTAGAAATTATGGTATAATGGCATCAAGATGCTATTCATTTGACATTTGGACTCAAATCAAGGATTAAAACATCTAAAAATGTGCTCTTCTTGTCACAATGTTTCCTATCTGTTGCTATATTTCAAAAGTTGGATCTTTTATTCAACATTCAATCTTTTGATCTGCATGCTACATGTGAAATCCTTCAACTCTCTTGCTTCATATGTAAAAAAGAACTTGACCATGTTGACAAAGGAGATCAAAGTCAATAGGACAGGTTTCCTATGATGATAAGTATCATATGTAATAGTTTCTACATACTGACTGCATTACAGTTAACAAATTTTTGCATTGTTTAAGAGCATTTAATATGCAATAATTCCAATCTAATAATAAGTGGATATATTTTTCCTGTGTTTTGATTGGTTGTTTACCATCTGAGCCTCTTGCACTGCACTTCTTAAGGTATCCGGACCATAATTGACTACGTGATCATATTTGGTGTCCTGGATGTCCATTGTTTGTCAATGGAGCAGACCTCGGTAATGTTTGGCAAACATCAGAACTACTATTTGAGCAACTAAATTTTTTTCTCAAAACTGTTAACATTGACTCAAAGTAAAACAATAAATTTTCTTTGTATCATTAATTAGTAATATATTGAGTAAATAAATTTGAATTTCTTGGTCTAAAAATAAAATTAAACAGTGGCTTTAATTATGGGTCGGATACCTTAAGACCAGAATACAATCCAGACTTTATTGATGTGTCAAATCCGATTATTCACTCAAAAATTTGACATAAAAGTCTGATAGATTATTTGGCTATGTTAAATCATAGATCAAGTTGGATCTTAGCATCAAAAATGTTTTTTTTTCAGGATCTATCGATGTGTAAATTTATAGCATTCAGTCACAAACTTGACATAAAAATAAAAGCTATTCTGACAATTATTTGGTTTGTGAGTGAATGGAACAATTTTTTGTACATCAATAAATTCTATAAAAACTTGGTTTAATAATATACAGTTTTGATTAAATTAATATGTTTGTTTAATCATGAAAAACTTTTAACCTGAAATTTTTAATATGATCTTCTACTTGGACTAATTTCAGTGTTGACTGTAAAGCACTTTTATACACATGGGCTTGTGTGGACGATCCCCAGTTTACATCTGAAAAAAATGGTTATAAAGGATTATACCAGAAAGTAACTTTACAGGTGACATGTTTATCCTTATAATGTCAAACAAAATAATAATAATAATCGATAGATCTCTAGTTCACACATGTGTAATATGACATGTCATCACAAGAGGTAATATGGCGTTACAATGTTAACGGCTGAATTTTAAAGTTCGAATTGAAATAAAGCCAATAAATAAGACATATACAGGCACATTATGCTCAAATAGTTAAGGAATGTTTCGTTAAAGTCTATTTTGTCCACAATTTATTGTCAACTAAGCATGATTTCTAGGCCGAAATTTTTTTATCAAGAAATGGCATCAAGAAAATCATGGTATATAGGGCCAGCTTAAATACAAACACAGTAGTTTGTTATATTAGAATTGAAATAATTCATTCTGGTTATTTACCAAGACCATTTACAAGAATTCTGTTTTGATAAAAGGCAATTATTAACCTTCTACACAACAAATGAAAATTTGTTTGTGTTGATGGTTTTTAAAGCCACTTTAATCAATATTTCAGTTACATCATGGCATCCAACTTTTTATTGGGGAGGAAGCCATAGTACCCAGAGATAACCCGGACCTTGGGTAGGAAAATTGGCAATGCCTGTCAATTAAGATTGGGGTCAAGCGCTCCTAGCCCACAATGACACTCAAACCAGCAATCTCAGTGTTGACAGACCACATGGTCAATAGTAGACGAACTACCTTTACCATTCGGTCACCCAAACCCCCCACCCAAATGAAGATGCATTCAAATACAATGTAGTTATATCTGCACCAATAATGAAAGAAAACTATAATGGCAGCAGATTATTATTGTTCAGCCATATAAATCTATCTGCCTGTCTACTGAAAGTGGCTTTTAAACACTGTGCAATATTGAAAGCATTTTAATTTACCTGGTTTAACATGATGAACATATACAAAAAGAGCAACAACTACAGCAAATGTTATCAGAGCTGTCCACCAATTGATAATAAACATCACAGATGTACAAAGTAAGGCACCCAACAAACTTATCCACATGGAGTAGTACCTAAACGCTGGACGCCATCCTAAAATATATAATACATTTACAAACTTCATTTTATATTTTATTTGCTTTTTAATACTCTATAGCCAATCAATTTTTTCCATTTTGTATACATGGCTAAAATACCAAGTTAGGTACTTGGTATTTTAGCCATGTGTGCGACTGATTGATGATGCTGATGAGGTTGACTATATTCATGTATTCTTCCGCGAACAAGTGACAAAAAATTGGAAATATTATTTGATTACATTTTAAATATTGTTCATGTTATTTCTTTGTATAATATTGAATTTAAAATATAAGGATTGTTTTCAATTGTTGTTAGATTATTTGATATAGACCTTTTGGACCAGTTTACAATGTGCATAAAGAGCTTCATGATTTATTAGCAAAATCCAAACAAGTCATCTATATCCAATACACTACACAACAAGAAACAAGCTCAACTAGACAACAAGAAACAAGCTCAACTAGAAGTTATCTAGTTTATTTCTGTATGGGGTTGTTCCGAAAAAATAATGTTTTAGAGTGAAATAGGACTTTTTTCAATATCTACAATCCATAAATTAAGAATATACACATATAATCCCTTTAATAACAATCATGTTTGAATAAACTCAAAACATTATATGCAGCAAAAGTTAAGTTAAATTAACAACATAAAAAACGTTCGAAAAATATTCTTTTGCTGGTACTCAAGTTGTTTTGTTGAGCCTGTAAATATAAACAATTATATTCATCATATTCCATTTTCTCCTAACTAAGACGACAGTATGATCAACATTATCTCAATGCAGTGGTAGATGATAAATATAAATTAAAATTAGAAATTGATCCAATAGGACTGAGGTAATGCCACTTATCTGAACAGAAGTCATAAATGGAACAGACATTCTCAACCACAACAACTTTTGAAGTGCCCAATATGAGATGTTCTGTGATCACTTATATGGCTTTCTGTTCTAATGAAAGTACAGTCAAACTTGAGTAGCTAGAAGTCGGATGGCTTGAATACCAATATAAGTATAGAACTTTCCACCTATATCTTAAAATGCTTCAATTTCTCAAACACTGATTTTTAGAAAACTCAAACTAAATTACCAGTCCCAATTGTTAAAATCTATTGTAAAAACAATGAATAACTTGAATGAAAATTATTGACAGCTAAGGTGATCAATTGGTCGTAAAAGGAGTTAAAAGCCACACCTGTAAAACACCCAGCTTAATATTTAGTGAAATAATCCCTAATAATAATATCTTTATGACTTGTAATTAATTTGTATTTATTTATATCTTTGTGGGTAAATTTGTTGAAATTGGTTTTAATTAATTACAATTTGCACAAAGAAATTGCCGTAAAATCTGATTGATTATCTAGGTCAGTGACATAATATTAATATAATACATAATATTCCCATAATGTACAAAATTAAGCGTACAAAATTAAGCAAGACAAATTAGAATAAACATTCAGGTCGTGAACTCCAGATTTCTCAAACCCGTTTTATCTGCCCCTTCTAGTTAAAGCCATCAAAGTTTGACTGTATCAAGTGTGAACTGATGTTCACAAATGGCGCTTTTTCAAACCAAGTAATGAAAATTTTACTTTGCTCCTCTATAACTACAAAGAATTTTAACTCCATATCCACAATACCAAAATCTTTTGCTGAATTTACTTCTCATTTTATTCAAACAGACCTAATGATACAGCTGTACTTAACCAACATAGTGCAGTACTACTAGGAAGTTTTCTCAAATTTACTTACCTGGAGATCTGGCTAAGGATGCATCAAACACAGCATAATTAACAAGTGCATAGGACATTAGGAAAAAGTTGGATATGATTGGAGCTATTGAATTCAAATCTCCTGAAATGGAAACATTTGATGTTATTTTTATGGAGCCACTACAGTCATACTTCACACCGTCTACATTTTCTTTAGTTTAGTTTTTTGTCACATTTTTGTTTTTTTCTATTATCTAAATTAAAAATAAAATTTACATTTTAATGATTGATGGATTGTTGTTTTATGTCCAGCAAGCACTAAACATTTTAACATTTAAGAACTAAAGGCTCTAAAAAGCCTGTATTTCTCATCTGACTTACAAAAAAAACTTTTTATTTTATGAAACATGACTTTTCTTGCGAATTTTATGTATTAAATGTGAAGATGCTCTTTCTATGTATGTTGCCATGTTAAATCTCCTGTCAGCAGCAATTTGTAGGACTGTGTCTGAGAAGAAGTTGTTTATATGTTAAGCTTCTTTTCATAGAGAGGGCCATGTTGAATTTTGAACTGTGCTTAAAAAGTCAAACTTTGCAGAAGACTATTTAAGGTACATTTCTGCAATATTGCAAATCAATCTGCCAAGTAGTTTGTTAGGAGACCAATTTTTTACATTTCATCCAATCCAAATGCATTAATGGCCATGGCAGCCATGTTGCATTTCCAGTCAGCTTTAAAAAAACAAAAAAATTAAGATAACTTTTCAAACTTTATTTCTACATAGTTTGGTTGAAATGTGTGGAATAGTTTCAATGAAGACTATTTTGGTCATGTGAGCATAAATGAGAACATTTCTGTCAACATTATGTTGGAAAGTAAATATGCACTTTTCCCCACATTTCAGAAATCTATTAGGGATGGGGTTTAAATATAACCTGAATACTTTTTCAAATTATAAGTCATTTTAAAAAAAACTTAGGACAATAGGTTCACTTTGGTAATGAAAAATCAAAGAGTAATTCTGAGGTTCATTTGTGTTTTTAAGAAGTGATTCACAGAATCAATAACGCGATCTTAAGGTATCCGACCCATACTTGAAGTTACCGTTTAATTTTATTTGTCGACCAAGAAATACAGCTTTATTAAATCAATGTATTGCTAATTAATGATAAAAGTAAAATATATTATATAACTTAAGTCAATGTTCACAATTTTGATGAAAAAAATTTAGTTACTCAAATAGTATTTCCGATGTTTGCCGAACATTACCGAGGTCTGCTCCATTGAAAAACAATGGACATCCGGGACACCAAATATGATCACGTAGTCAATTATGGTCCCGATACCTAAAATCAAATCAAATCTAAAGGAAGAATAATTACAAGATTGAATAAGGAAACATTTCATGATTCCAGTAATAAACCAAGAGTTCACAATACTGCTTCCAACAAAAATTGATGTTTCCATAATAAACTGATGAATTTCTTTCATGATGAAAATTATTTATTCCCAGCTCTACTGAAGGGTTAACTTGATGAAAAGAAAATGGATTTATTGATGACACAAATCTGTCATAAATTGTCTTTAAATAATAACTTTGTGGTTTTTGTGAACTTTGAAGAATTCATTATGGCCACAATGCAAATAGATTTTGTAGACATTTTCTTTAAATTCTAAATTTATAATTTTAATAACAAATGCTAAATTAAAAACATCTTACCAATGCATATAAATGCCAAACCAATCAAATATGCTAATAAATAGGCTCTTCTTGGATTATCACCAGCACCATATCCTTTGGCAAAAATATCAATCTTAGGAAATATTTTGTCCTTACAAACAGCCTGTTAAAAAAAAGAAATACATAAATGTAGGATACAGAATGAAAACAATGATCACAATAACAAGTGTGGACACAGAAAAAACGTCTCGCCTGCATTCCGCATCAGTAACGAAAATAAATTTCGTCATCAGCTTTACGTAAATAGCATTAAATATCAGCAGCTGCCTGTATACAAAATATTGTCACCATACCATGCATAGTTACAGGGGAACAGCCGTAACCCAAAAACTTTAACGTAGTCGCTGGACCGTGAAATTGAGGTCAAGGTCAGGTGGAACCTACCAGACAGTCATGTACTATTCATCAGCAACCTATATACCAAATATTGTCATCCTACCATTCGTAGTTACAGAGGAACTGTCGTAACCCAAAAACTTTAACGTAGTCGCTGGACCGTGAAATTGAGGTCAAGGTCAGGTGACACCTACCAGACAGTCATGAACTAGTCATCAGCAACCTATACACCAAATATTGTCATCCTACCATGCCTAGTTACAGAGGAACTGGCCTAACCCAAAAACTTTAACGTAGTCGCTGGACCGTGAAATTGAGGTCAAGGTCAGGTGACACCTACCAGACAGTCATGTACTAATCATCAGCAACCTATACACCAAATATTGTCATCCTACCATGTGTAGTTACAGAGGAACTGTCGTAACCCAAAAACTTTAACGTAGTCGCTGGACCGTGAAATAGAGGTCAAGGTCAGGTGACACCTACCAGACAGTCATGTACTAGTCATCAGCAACCTATACAACAAATATTGTCATCCTACCATGCGTAGTTACAGAGGAACTGTCGTAACCCAAAAACTTTAACGTAGTCGCTGGACCGTGAAATTGAGGTCAAGGTCAGGTGACACCTACCAGACAGTCATGTACTAGTCATCAGCAACCTATACACCAAATATTGTCATCCTACCATGGGTAGTTACAGAGGAACTGTCGTAACCCAAAAACTTTAACGTAGTCGCTGGACCGTGATATTAAGGTCAAGTTCAGGTGACAGGTGACTGACTGGCAAGTACTCATCATAAGCTACCTCTGGACCAAATTTGATGGACCTAGGGATTGGACTTACAAATATATGAAGCAAGATGTCAAGTGTTTACGCCGCCGCCGCCGGATTCCCATACATATGTCTCGCCTCCAGGGACTTTCGTCGCAGGCGAGACAAAAACCATAGCCACACCATGCTTAATATGTTACCCATTATCAATATTTAGAGTACCAAAGTGTAGTTGTTAAACAGAAATGTTACATCCAATGTCCAGAGGGCTAATTTCACAGTTATATGGAGACAAAGGAAAGATTGGTTTCCTAAAAGATGGAAAACTGTCTCCAAATTAAAGTAAACTGAACATCAGTTCTAGATTGGTTATGTAGAAAACTTACACCAGACATTTTTATGTTCTAGATTGGTTATGTAGAAAACTTACACCAGACATTTTTTTTGCAACAATGTAACTGAATAAACTATATATTGATCAACCGTGTGCAGTTTGATGAAAATATGTGGAGACATTCTCAAGATACAGTGTGACATGTGGAAGATGGACCGACAGAAGGAAGGACGGATATTTGTATACCATAATACATCACTCATAGGGGACACATGACACATTAAAACTACCGGTACTTACATATATTCATACTCACTCACAATACAATCATAAACAATGTAATTAAACAAAGTAAAATACCAGTAGTCATAAAATTAGTAAACATAAAGTTACATATATTTAAATTCTATTTACCAGACTAAATTTATAAATAATAAAGCATTTTTTTATTGAGAGTTTACTATTTTACCTGGAAGACTTTAGGAGCTGACACAAGACTTGCCAGTGCAGACGAAAGTGTGGCTGAAAATATACCAATTGTGATAAGAGGTCCAAAGCACGATATCTTCTCCATGGCCTGAAATTATATAGTTTAAACATTTTAAAAAACTAAAATAAAAAACTTAAATTTATTGGTGGAACAAGTGCAAAAATTACCACAAACAAACAGTTTTAAGATTAATAAAGAAATCAGTAAATATTATGTTACTTTAGATTCTTTAGTTAAAATTATATTAATGCTTAAAAATATTTTAATTTTTATAACACCATGATCAGTTGATATTACAGAGGAAACCATAGAGGCTCTCAAGATGCTGTTTCTATGAATGTTGCCACATTGAATTTCCAATCAGCAGCAATTTGTAGGACAGTTTCTGAGACAAATCCGTTTTATGTTTTTCTCAAAGGTTACTATGTTAAGTGATGTTTTTAATTCAGCCAATCAGTTTCCGAGAAGCTGTTTGCATGTTTTTCTAATAGGATCCTATGTTAAACTATGTAATGTGATGGTGGCCATCTTGGATTTTGAATCGACAAAAAAAAATCAAACTTTGTAGAGGACCATCTAAGGTACATTTCTGCAATATTTCAAATCAATCTGCAAAGCGGTTTATGAGAAGAATTTTTTGAAATTCAGCAAATCAGATCACATTAATGGCATGTGCAGATATGTTTAATATTTGATCAGCACCAAAAACTTAAACTTCGTTAAGAACCACCCAATAAACATTCCTGCCAAGTTTGGTCCCTTTGGCCAAGTGGTTTTGAAAAAGAAGATTGAAATGTGAAAAGTTTTCAGCCGACAACAACAACGACGGACACCAAGTGATGAGAATAGCTAATCATTATGAACCCTATGACATTAAAACCAGCAATCCTTGTTGATTAAGATACCAGCTATTGTTGGTGCATATGTGATAACATACATTACACTATTTGCCATTTGAAATAGTGATTTCAATTGATTTCATTACTCACTGCTGAAAAGTCACCATAAATACTTTCATTATGTAAAAGCCCAGGTAAACACTAAATTACTTGATTTTTGTCACAGGGGCATACAAAGAGCAATATCCCGTTAATACATAATATGCATAGCATCAGTGAACTGTACTCTACAAAGGCTAAATCTCTGTCCTAACAATATTTCCATACTTTTTGAATGGCAGTCAAAAATTGTGTTCCCAATGTAGTGAATGCAATACCCTTTTTCATGTTGATTTATATTGTTTTTTGTTGACTTGTTCTCAACCTAAATTAAGCTTTAATATAAACAAACATTCAACAATATAAAAGTTTGAGCTTTAAAACTAAGGCCGTGTTTACACTAGAGCTAGGAAGAATCGATTCAAATTAAATTGATCTATATATAAACCGTTTTGTGTTCAGATTACACAAGGCGAAATTGATTGCAATCGATTTATTTTAAATCGCAACGTTTACACTATCATATAAATCGATAGGTTTTAACTGTCATGTGTAAACAAATAATTCTTTTAGAACGTATTTATGCACATTTGCCCGCGGTTATCGCATTGTTAATTTTAAATACACGTGTAATGCTTTAACGTGTGGCATTTACACAATCAACCATGTACGTAAAAGAACAATGTTATTCACGTTCATTCTTTTATTCTTTCTGCTGATTTCTCGGATGTAACTTAGTGCGGTCACAGATAATGAAAATGAGTTCTTTACAACTCCTCCTGTACCCGTTCATCACCCCATAATTCAATTAAAAACACTGTTTCATCATTGGGCCAAGCATCCCCTCTTCCTGCTTGCTCTGTCATTTTTTTGGTTTTGCAATAAAATACCTGGGTAAAATACACGTGGATATTTGGTGCCATACATGTGTACTTATCATTTACGTAATTTAAATCGATTGCAATCGATTTCAAAGAGTTTACACCACAAAATAGATCGATTTATTTTGAATTGATGTATTATAAACCACCTCCTCAACTGGACTATTTTTGAATCGATTTAAAGTGTTTACATTAGAGAGAGATCGATGCTTTTTGAATCCATCTCCAAAAAGATCGATCTTTTTCGATTAGTGTAAACACGGCCTAAGAGAAGTTACGTGGAAAAACCACTTAGCATGCATGCATAGTTTCAACAAAAATTGTTATTTCTGACCCTATGCACACCTGTAAAATATCTGCAGTAAAGGTGCTTGCAGGAACTATTAGCCTATTGTGAAGGTGACATTTAAAGGTAAACCTTTCCTAATAATCAGAATAACATTTGAAATTTATTTCTATATAATACATCATCATTATCACTTGTGCTAGAAAATGTATTTGTTACAAGCAATTTTTGTACAATACAACGGTACAAAAATATACTCAGTAAAGATGGTGTACAGAGTACAGGGCTGTTTAACCTGTGTGACACACCAAATTCTTTAATTTAACTATAATACTGAATTAAATTAAGTTTTTGTGTGTTTGAATGATGTTTAATGCTAATTTCAGCAATTTTTCAGCTATATTATGGCATCCAGTTTTTTTGGGGGAGGAAGCCAGAGTACCCTGTAGAAAACCCCCAGCCTTCATTAGAAAACTGGCAATCCTTGTCAATTAAGATTGGAGTCGAGTACACCCTTCCGTGTCGAGACTGGAACCTGCAACCTCAGTGTTGACAGAAAATGTGATTAATAGTAGATGAAATACTTTAACCACTCAGCCACAGAGGCCCCCTAAATTAAATTAATGGTATGTAATATGCTCCAAAAATTTCTAAAAATTCCTTAGAATTTTCTGGTTATCCTGTTTATTTGACAAAATTCATATATGCAGATAATTAATCAGCACTAAGTGAGAAGATGCAGTCAAGCTAAATTTATTCTGACAAATCAATTTCTTAGTAATTCTATACATGTAATCTTAATAAAACAACAATTTTACCAGACAAAATTATTTTCTCTATCTCACCAACCAACAAAAAAACACAATATGAAATCAATTTGATTGTCAATGTGACATTTCGACCTTGAAGAAGTAAATAACAGATTTAAGTCTTTTTGAACAATGAGCAGACATGACATTTAAGGACCAAATGAAAATCTGTTGAATAATTGATGGCATGGATTTGTTCTCACAAAATGTAATTTAACATGACAGAGTGGCAAAACAAACAAGGCTAGTCAAGAATGACAGGAATAATTAACTGTCACACAAGGTTACCCTATTACAAAAATAAAGTCTTGTTGGAAGATCTAATTATGACAAAAGCAAACTCTCTGAAGACAAATCAATTAGTACCAGGTTATAGACCTAATCACAGGTATTGCACCTGCAGTAAGTATAATTTCTTCGCCAGGCATGATAATGCTTTCTATCACATTCAATGCTGTATAATTCAATACAAGAACCTATTGCAATATTTAGCAATCTGACCATTTTACATTGCTGTTTCTTTAACGTACTCCCCTTTGCCTTAGATTTTTTCTAGAAACTACAAGTATGCCATCACATTTCTGACAAAATAACGCCATTTAACTTTGCAAAAAATCTAAAAGAATATTAGGAAGTTTCTTTCATCCTTGGAAATAATCCAAACTCTGGTAAAAAATATGCAGAGTATCTTTTGATCATCTGATCTAATATAAAGACAGTGGTTAATATTAATGCATGATTAAATAGATGGTAACCATTTTCTTTGGGACCCTGTCAATAGCTTGTGATTAGAAAATTTTAAGAACAGATGCCAGTACACGAATTTGTCATTCATAAAGTAATGTGACCGTGAGACCAAAGTTCAAGGTCAATGGTCACCAACCAAAATATGTGACATGTGGCCTAAAAATGATCTACCCACAGCTTTTACATAAAGATCATCAGCCATCACAAATGCCAATTATCAAAAGCCTAAGTAAAAAGATTTAAAATGATCTAATATAAAGACAGTGGTTAATATTAATGCATGATTAAATAGATGGTAACCATTTTCTTTGGGACCCTGTCAATAGCTTGTGATTAGAAAATTTTAAGAACAGATGCCAGTACACGAATTTGTCATTCATAAAGTAATGTGACCGTGAGACCAAAGTTCAAGGTCAATGGTCACCAACCAAAATATGTGACATGTGGCCTAAAAATGATCTACCCACAGCTTTTACATAAAGATCATCAGCCATCACAAATGCCAATTATCAAAAGCCTAAGTAAAAAGATTTAAAAAAAAGTTACAGCATGGACACAGTTTTGTCATTTAAAACAAAAATATGTCCCTGAGATAAAAAATTCTTAGACATTGTATGCAACAGATTGCCTTGAAATTATCTACCCAAGTACTCATCATAAGCTACCACTGGACCAAATTTGATGGACCTAGGGCTTAGGCTTACAAAGATATGAAGCAAGATGTCCAAGTGTTTACGCGGCCGCTGCCGCAGGATTCCCATAGATATGTCTCGCCTCCAGCGACTATGGTCGCAGAGGAGACAAAAACCACAGTATTCCCAATTTGAGTTTTAATATTAAAATTTCCCTCTAACAGTATTGAACCATTGTGTAAAATTTCAGATATGTACTTGATGTAGTT
Organism: Limnoperna fortunei; assembly: GCA_944474755.1. NCBI lineage: Eukaryota > Metazoa > Mollusca > Bivalvia > Mytilida > Modiolidae > Limnoperna > Limnoperna fortunei. Next base: position 16,856,316 of record OX104116.1, on the reverse strand, counting down.
TTTACGTTTTGTAGATAGACAGACGGAAGGACAAATAGCACAGACAGGCAAAGTTTCAATCGTTTCATTCAAATCGGTGGAGAACTTTTTGAGTTATGGTCCGGAAACCACTAATTCAAGAATTTTCTAAAGTTTTTCTTTTGCTGTGACCTTGACCTTGAACGGATTTACCCCAAAATCAATAGGGTTCCTCCTCTTATGGTATGTAACAATATCACAAAGTTTCAATAAAATTGGTTAAGAACTTTTTGAGTTATGGTCCAAAAACCACTAATTCAAGAAATTTTCTAACATTTTTCTGTCCCTGTGACCTTGACCTTGAAAGGATTGACCCAAAATCAATTGGGTTCCTCCTCTTATGGTATGTAACAATATCACAAAGTTTCAATAAAATTGGTTAAGAACTTTTTGAGTTATGGTCCAAAAACCACTAATTCAAGAAATTTTCTAACATTTTTCTGTCGCTGTGACCTTGACCTTGAAAGGATTTACCCCAAAATCAATTGGGTTCCTCCTCTGATGGTATGTAACAATATCGTAAAGTTTCATTAAAATCGGTTCACAACTGTCTCGAGTTATGGTCCGGAAACAAATTGTTGTTGCCGCCCGCCACCATAATCATAAAAAAACATCGTTGCAATGTACTATAGAAAACACTGTATCAGATAACAAACAATATCTATGGCATACTGATAACATTGCACTTCAGTGTGATTGATTGATTGATTGAATGTTTGCTTTACGTCCAGCGAGCAGTATTTCAGCTATATTTAGGACGGGAACAAGTTAACAACACTTCAGTGTGTAAACAGATGACTATTTACCAGTACGACAAAAAGCACTAGTAATTTATAAAATAGACTAAGAAGTGAAAATATAGACATTATATCACAAGTTCAGTCAATTTTTTGGCTAGGTTGCACCAATTCTGGCCAGTGAATGGGTGGGCGGAGAAAACAGGGTATCTATTTTGTGTAACCATCTCCTTCTGTTTTCAACCCAGATCTCTGAAACTTCATAGAAAGATTGCACATGTATTGAAGTTGTGCACCTGCAATTATTTCTCTGATGGCATAAAACAAGTCATTTAAAGCAGGTGTAAGCTTAATGCAGGTGGTCTCTTCACTCAGCAGGATTCACTTATCTTGATAACAAGTGTGGACACAGAAAAACGTCTCGCCTGAATTCCGCATCAGTAACGAAAATAAATTTCGTCATAAGCATTACGTAAATAGCATTAATTATGAGCAGCGGCCTGTATACCAAATATTGTCACCATACTATGCATAGTTACAGAGGAACTGTCCAAATACAAAAACTTTAACGTAGTCGCTGAACCATTAAATTGAGGTCAAGGTCAGGTGACACCTACCAGACATTGTGTGGAACAGTTTCCGAGTTTTAAGAAGCTGTTTGTATGATTTTCCAACAGTGGCAGATCATATTCTAAGTCAATTAATTTTCTTTTCAGGTGATTGTTGTTGTTGTACATGTAGAACGAATAATCGTACCCTTGCTTTTTTGGCGAGGGTACGAATTTAGTCCCATTACTCGTAATGTTGCAGAGCAGGAGTGAATCACTCCCTGCACTTTTATGTCAAAAAGAAGTTGCATGTACATATACAATCAGACGTGGTTGATCGTGATATCTTTTTTGTACGGTTTCCCGCTCAAAATCAATCATTATTGATACTTGATAATAGTTATTGCCGTTTTTAATAACCAGCTGTGTGTTGTGTATTACTTGCTTCATTCCCATTTAGCCAACTTTTAAAAATTTTAGGTACTACAGGTAAAAAATAAAAGTTGGCTAGATAGGATCAAAGGCAATTAAGAACAAAAGAAAATTTAATTAGGCCTTGGCATGTGTGTCACCTGAAACTTGGGTCAGTAAATTTTGTCCTGGTATTGGATGGATTGTATTTTGTTGAGTGTTTATTGTATATTTTCATCATTATTCTTGGCAGTAGAAGTTTGTGTTGCATTTTAAATCTCTCTCTTTTATTCAAAGCATTTTTAAAAGAACTAGTTTTATACAATTATTTTATTTCATGTATTTCATGTACCATTACAGTGGCGGATCCAGGGGGGGGGGGGGGCTTGCATTAACGGTACTCCGGCCCTTCTTTTCCGATATCCACTTTTTATGCCCCCTTTGATAGTCCTGTATTCGTCTCTGCATTATGCATATTCAACTTGACATATACTTAAACAGTAAATAAATGTCAATTATCCTAGCTTAAGTAGATGCACAACTGCATTTGTATACTGAAGTATGTTGATGTCACCCTGTTGAAGTCTCTGCTTCAGACAATCAAGTCTTGAGTCAATGGTGCGATACTTCAGTTTCCTTATCTTTCGTTTACCACCTGTAGAGTACTGAATGAGTTGGATTTTGTCGGCCTTGTGGAGGTGGTTGTTAAGTTTGTGGTGCCACCCTTTCAAGTGGTTGGTAGTATGTGGTCCTACTGTTGTATGGTGATCCCATCTGTCTGGTGTTGTCTCTACCCAGTTAGTGGTCATGTAGTGATTAAAACTGGTGATCTTAGGATCATCTGTCTGGAAATCATCCAAGCATGTAAACCATACATCTACCAAATGAAGCAGATGCTCGATCTTCAGACATGCTGATGCAGTAATGGGTTGTTTTTGTATTCTTCTGTCGGACCAAGTTTTTGTACTTTCTATCTGAATTTGATGGTGGGTGGTTGTGGTCTCAGGGAAAGCTAGTAACCAGATTGTTTCTTGTGTTTGCAGTTCCAGGATGATTATTGAATTCAACTCTTACATTAGCCACTTTTGTTTGACAATGATAAATTTCAGTCAGTCAGGAATATATGCTTAATTGGCTTGCTTGATGAATGAAAACAATTTTTATTTCATAACTATCATTTATTTATATAAAAATTAAATAATATTTATTTGCTTTATTTTTTTCATAAAATATCAACAACCTGGACTGGAACAAAATTTAAGTATTACAACTGAATAATTGCTTAATAAACAAGTCAACAGGTGAACAAAATAAAAGTTGAATAAATGGGAATTCCTGAATTTTAAAAAGCTGGCTTAATGGGAAGAAACCTATTAATTGACATTGTCTCTTTTTAATGGCGTTAACTACCTGAAAAACATTGTGAAACACAAAACTGAATGGGGTGTTGCATCTTGGGTAATACATATGTAAATTACTGGATTCTTACTACGAAATGGTTGTTATAGTATGCAAATTAGCACGTTTATAATAAAATTAGGTCACATTATCCATATAAGGAAAAATGATCAACATAGCATTTTCCAATGGCATCTTCAAAGACGAAAAAAGAAATTTCTTCAGTAAAGATTGTTTCCCGTTAGTTTTACCAGGGATAATCTATACTAAGTCTAAGTTAGTATAGAATGTCCCTGGTTTCGCTATGTCTAAAGCTTTAATAACGTACAGATGATGAATATTATGTTTGAATTTTGTATAAATAGGCCGAAGTTAGAATTTTTTATTTGCTTTATTACGAACAATAGGACTGATTCTGCAGTTAATCCGACAAATCACCAAAGGATTATAACGGCAGTAAAATTCTGCCTATAGGTCGTCCATGCTGCCGGGATAGTTAGAATATTCTACGTCGCATGTGCGCTTTAAATAAGCGGTAATACCAGCAATTCACAAGCGCTTTGATGATCATAAACTAAATGGGAATCGGAAACGGTAATGGACCTGTAAAATATCCGGAAGTCGGAAATGTGAATAAAAGTTACCAGCATTTATGTCAATAAAAACTTTCGCCTGGGGGGGGGGGGGGGGGGGTCTAAAACTGGGTCGGTCGGGCTATGGCAAATACACTATTTTTTTTTTATTATGGCCTTATAAAAACATGGCAGATGATAATAGATATAATAAGATTTTTCATTCCGCTATTTCACCAAAACAGAAAGGAAATAGAATCGGCAGACATATTTCCTGCCTTTATCAATAATGGTCAGCAATAATATGTTTTACCCCTTTCCATAAGTGGTCAGGAATAATAACTGTTTGATAAATTATTTACATATTAATAAGTTGTTTTAATGATGCCAATACTATTTAAAGTTTATTTTTATTGATTGCGACTGAAAAAGAGTTTGGAAACACAAACATGTTATTTAATGATAATGGAACTATCAACAAACTAATACTGAAATAAGCTTCTGTTACTCTGTTGACGTTGTAAGCCTCTATTAATGTGGCAACAGTTATTTATTTACTTGCCAGTATTTTTTACATTTTATTACTTATATGGACACATATTTCTTTTACTGGTTTGATGGTCGTCTTTTAGAAGGTAAAGATAAAAGTAGTGAATTTTTTTCATGAAAAATTGGGTCAATTTATAGGAGCTGTAATATTAGGCTAGTATTTCTGGTACAATAAAAATGCCAGCAATTAACACACATAACTTAACGGCAATAAGATGTCCCATCTTACCTGAAAATCATACAGTAATCCAAACATCTTTTTGTGATCGACAGTGCAGTTAGTGACAGAAGAAGTGGCATTATTAGACAATACACTGGCCACTGAACTCACTAAACTGCTGTTAAGAGAAAGGGAATTATTAACAATGAATGATTCGCAAACAGTTAAAGGTGTTTCACGGACCACAGTGGCTCCAGCAATCCAGCACACTCCTAAATATGTAGCTGAAGTAATCACAATGGCAAGAATTGTTCCTTTAGGAATGTCCTTCTGTGGATTCTGAAATAAAGGAAATAAAACCTTCATTTTACAGTACAACTATTGAACAAAAACTCAAACATTTAAAGGGAAACTTCAACTAAATACTTCAGAAATAATTTAATTGTATATCATTGTTTTTCAACAGCTTGATCATATATGTCACATTATCATTACTTTATCCAGTGCATTACCGAGGGATAAAATAATGACTTAAATGGCTATGTTGTTGTATAACGCTGATAAAACACAGCCTCCATGATGCAATTCTACTGTTATAAGACAATTACTGTATATTTAGAATATTGAATACTAAAGCCAACACCATTTTTGCCATAAACTGGCTGTTTCTTCAATGAAACAAAATATAACATAACATAACATGTCTTTTATTTCCAAATCAGGAGCCCCCTGGGAGCAATGAGAGTTTTCCAAAAAGAGGAAAAGAATAATTGATAGATACACATAATTATACATAAGACAACATGATGAGACAATTTACTGGACAATATATTGCAACAGATAATTATAGCATGTTACTTTTTTTAATACTTTTAAGAAATCTTGCATTATTTTTCTAAACAAATGTTTCCTCAAAAATTACATACAGGTTTTTCAATCAAATTACCGTCTGTTCGCAAGACATTTGCACTGCAGAATTCGAGTGTACTAACATAGATGTTACTTGAACAAGTTTCGAAATCAGGAGTTAAAATTTGTTTTTAGAGAAGGGTTCTGATTTACAAGTGAGCCATACCACAAGAAGAAAGACTTCCAGTTAAGTTTGAAGACAAAATATTGACAAAATGTTTTTCTCATTCAATAATATATACAAGTCATCTAAAACAGTAAAGATTTTCCATATCACTGGACGATATAACTATGAAAGGGTCAATCTGAGATGACTGGTTATGGGATGTTATCTTCAATGTAAAGTATCTGTAAAATGGAAGCAATGAAAGAATAAATTTGAATAAAGTTTGAGGGAATACATTTCACAAAAGTTTATAAAACCAAAAACCATTTTAGAAAAAATCGAAGAATGTGTCCATGGGACAAAAATGCCCCGCTAAATGAAGTCCCAAACAGGAAGTAGTTGTCAGACAGGTCTGAAAGTCGCTTAGGACATACAACTTGTGATACTGAACCACCCTGCCAAATTTCAAATTGTTCTCATGTAGGGTTTCTGAGAAAAGCGTGACGGAAATCGTATAGACAGACATACATACGTAGATATAAATGAAGTCCCAAACAGGAAGTAGTTGTCCGACAGGTCTGAAAGTGGCTTAGGATGTACAACTTGTGATACTGAACCACACTGCCCAATTTTAAATTGTTCTCATGTATGGTTTCTGAGAAAAGCTTGACAGAAATTTGTACAGACAGACATGAGTAAAACTTAATTCTCCCCGACATGTAGTCGTGGGAGCATAAAAATGTTTGCATCTTGTCTTGCGTTTACAAGTAAACAATAATTGTAACATAATTATTTACAGGCATTTCTATCCTAGGCATTGAGGATAGAATGTCAGTCCAAACATGTTCAAAATTAGTTTATAAAACTTTTACAACATACCTTAAGATCTCCAGAAATATTAGCTCCTGCTAAAATTCCAGTTGCTGCTGGGAAAAATACTGCAAATACAGTAAAGAAACTTTCACCACCTTTGAACTGTGGTCCCATATTGTCCATAAATACTGTTCCTAGAATAATAAAAATATTTTCGTGATAACAAATACAATAGCCAACTATTACTACATTTCAACATCTCTGCCAAAATCATCTCTTCTGCACTGCCGTATAACATGGGTGGCCTTTGTTGGGGAGGCCACACATGTTATGTGGCCTCTGTTTATGGGATAGGGGCTCTACTGAGAGGGGCCTGAGAAGTAAGAGCTCAGCAAAAGAATTTTTAATCAAAGAACCTTAGTGATCATGCTCACACACCTCACGCTCCCACATACCTATCAAGTTCCATAAAATTGTGAACGATATTTTCTGAATATAAGCGCACATAAATTGTCTCTAAATTAACAAAACTTTTGAATGATTATAGTCATTTGAAAATTATAACCTTTCATTTAATACCATATCTGTAGTCAACAAAATTATTCCAAAATTACGCTGTCGTTCATTCAAAGTCTCAAAAATAAAATCTTATGGTAAGTAATAAGTACATTAAGTTAGATTATTCCAATGATTTAGCAAAAAAATATTTATATATATATTATGAAACCCTGACAAATTCAGGACTACATGTTGCTAGCAATCCAGAGATGTTTGAAGCCAAAATAGCAAAAATTAGACAATTTGTAAAAGACCTACTATACCCCAGTAACATTGCAAGATACGGTCCATCTCCCTTTGTTGTTTCAGAGGAAATAATATGAACATGTTATACTTGTATATTAGAAAAAATGAATGTTTATTGTATACTGATCACAAAGAAAAGAGAAAGATTTGTAGAGGACCTTACATATATCAATTTGTCTGAAGTTACAAAACATTTGCATTTTTTTATTTGCAGCCAATCAGAACAAGGACTGCCTTGTGATACCATGTTTTTTTCCTCATCACAACTAAAAGAGTAAGTTTTGCAGATGACTTCCATACATATTTGTATCAGTAAATTACAAAACAATTGGACTTGTACCTTCTTCAGAGAAAATTTTTAAAGTTTAGCCAATCAGACTACACATTACAGCCACAATTCCTGTCCGATCAAGATGAAATGAGAAATCTTTGTAGAAGATATCGCATACATCACTAGTACCAAATTACAAATCAACTGGAAATGAAATTTCTGAGAGAAACAAGAATGGGCCACGGCTGCCATGTTTTCGAATAATCAAGATAAAATATTTGTAGAGGATCATAAGAACATCATTTCAGCAAAGTTTGGCTTCAATTGGCTGTGGTTTCTGAGAACATTTAAATGTGAAATATATGACACATGCAGCGTTAGAGCAATACTAAATCACCCTGACTTTCAGTCAGGTGAGCTAAAATAGTGAACACATATATTTTTTATATCAATATTGACCCTGTGTTTCATTGATACATACCACTATATCCAGTAATGCCTCTGTCAACCTTGAATTTAGTTGGTGGAATAAAAGATCCAATTACAAAATTTATTATTGCTATTACCAAAGCAACTAGCAAGACCATCTGTGCCTGTACAATAAAAAACAATCAAGTACAAATTAAACAGGTCAAAAATGTTGAAAAGTCAACACAGCCACAGAAATTTTATTAGTAAGTGTTCCAGCTAGTATTTTAAATATAGGGGCACAAGCATACTTTTTGTGTTAGTACTATTCACCTCAGATCTTTATACAGTGTTCTCACCAGAAATTTTAGATTGCACCATGGCAAGAATAGTTCACATTTATAATTGTTTGAATTATGTTGCATAATTTAATCCCCTGTTATTTTAGATTAAGGTATCCGACTCATAATTGACCACGTGATCATATTTGGTGTCCCGGGTGTCAATTGTTTGTCAATGGAGCAGACCTCGGTAATGTTCGCCAAACAACGGAACTACTATTTGAGCAAATAACTTTTTTTCCTCAAAACTGTTCACTTTGACTCAAAGTAAACAATTTTTTAATTTGTATCATTAATTAGTAATATATTGATTAAATAAATCTGCATTTCTTGGTCTAAAAATAAAATTAAATGGTGACTTCAGTTATGGGTCGGATACCTTAATATACATATATTCCATATTGGTTGTACATGTTATAATGCCCAACGTCAATGTTATTAATTAAATGTACTTTCCATGCTTGCAATATGGTACATGTATAAGCAGTCCACAATAAGCAGTTAACACCAGTAAATTTAAAAGTATAAGAATTGTTATTTAATTAATATGGCTAGCAATTTAATTTCTTTGGTAGGGATATGTATAAAATAGTACCTCAGTTACAAGCTAAGGGCTAGTTGGAGCTGGTAAAAATTGTACGACCATGAGAAAATCTTGTTTGAATAAACAACCAATAACTTACAAGTTTCATTATATTCATGTAACGGTATCTAGTTACTCTTAGAAAAAAGATGAACAGTTGGTATGCTTCCCAAGACACAAATCTGACAATGTAACCATGAGGCTCCAGATAAGGAGCACTTGACATTACTGCAGAAGTCAACATGAAAAATGTATAGCTATTAGCACACCATGTCAATAGCATTAACCTTATTATATGGATTTTTACAATATTAGACTGAAGGTAAAGAGGCACTGCCCATCAGCTCAAAAATATACACTTTCTTAAGGATAGATATCACCAACAAAAACCTTTAAGGACCTGCAGTCCAGAAAAAATTCCTGTCTTACATATTTTTCTACACTTCCGGTAGATGAATCACGTGCTTTTCGCTATATAATTCTAGTGCTTGCCCTGGAGAATTCAGAAGAAAAGACAAAAGACTAGTATAGTAATGAAGATAAAACTGAAATATTCAAACTTTGAGCCAAAAACTCAAACTTTGTTAAGAAAGCTCAACAAATATTCTGCCAAATTTGTTTTTTATCAGTCAAGTAATTTTGGTGAAGCCAGAAATGATAAGTTACAGATGACAACAGTACCATGTGATTGAAAATAGCATGTGCACAACTGCAATATCTGTGCAATCAAGCAGTTAAATGTACTGGGATCCGAGTTGTAGACTGTAGACAGAGTTGGTCATACAAAGAAAGGTTATTAGTTGTATCACAATGGCGACAGACTCATACCATAATGCACAATAAATTTTTCTGACTTTTAAAAATATGAACAAGTACTTACTCTAGCTTCCCATTCCATACCAACTATAGCTATAAAAAGTAACACTGTAACAGTTATTGCACCGATGATACGGATGTCATTTACTTCATCTATCATCAGAGCATCATGTTCCTGTCAATAAAAGATTATGACATCCTGAGAAAAGGTTATAGACTCAAAACTTATTTTTACAAACAACTTTCTACATGCTCATATACATGCATATATAAATAAATAAACAAACACAACACATTTTTTCAATCTAATTAAAATTAAATCTTTCACTTGCTCCCCCCTTTTTGCTATGGTTGCTACGTGTAGTACAACGCAGAGACCAATAACAAAAAGGGGGGAGCAAGTGAAAGATTTAATTTTAATTAGATTGCATATTTTTTATAAATGTGAAATTGCTTGACCAAATGATCAATACAGTGAAATACATGGGGTTCTGATTCACTGGGATTAAGTACAAATGCATTTGAAAAAGAAACCAACACACACCATCTGAATTCTCCATACTCATCCCTCTTTACCAGTATGCAGATCCATGTCAACAAATTAGGATTATAACAAACATACTGAATTGGTTTACTGCATAGGAAACCATTGTAAATATAAAATGAAACAAGTGTGGACTGTGAGGGATACTCCCCACTTTACATTCAAGTCCAATTATCAAAGTATCAATAAATTTCATCAAATGGTTTAGAAGGAGTTGTATTACAAGGGATGTGGACAGACAGTGAGTCAGGGTAATTCCTATATACATCCCCTTAACAAGGGGGGGGGGGGGTATTATTAATCGACTAGACAATACTATATTTAAAAAAAAAATACAATTTATAATTTTATTTCTAAAAATAAACTTAAAAATTGTGTAATAAACCATGGAATGATTTATGAGTAAGAGAACAGTTCACTTTATATTATTTCTTGCAGCTATTATCATAAAGATGTCCAATTATATTAAGATTACTTGCTAGTTAAGATTTCTTTACAGCATTAAGAAAAGATAAAATTTAATGACAGCGAAAACACTGTAGAAATTTCTGTGCTTCTCAGAAAAAATCAATGACTGTCACACTAAACACAATTTAAATTTATTTCTACAATGGATCATTTCGTATCAGTCAAACATAGTTGATTGCATTTGGCCAATGCTTTGAGATATGACATGTACGAATGATGACAATCTTCAATCATCTTATTGACTCTTTGTTTGTTATGTCTCCACTGATTTACCTGTTACCAAGTGCAATTATATGTTTCAATTCCTTCTGTCAAGAAAACCAAGCGATTTCATTAAGTATTTCCCATAGGGTTTGTTAACAGTACTATTATTACAAACTGGCTGGAGGGCCATTCAACCAATTCTCAAATCGATCCAATTTATTTCAACAAGAGGTTCTTAAGAGAGCCTGTATCACTCTTTTGCTTTGTAGGCATCTATAAAACAAAAATCCAGGCAATCTTAAAAGGTTGATTGGAAAGGAGCTAACACTAAGTAGGCCCTCAGCCCTCTTATACATTCCTTGTATTTAATTCTTTTGGCCATGTATTTTCTAAGAAGCTACTTAAAATTTCAGCCAATAGATAAGATTTTTTATGATGGCCATGTTTGAAACACTCTCCAAATACTATGGTCTGTGTGTGTGATTTTTGTCTTCATCACTCCATTAATAAAACCTCTCATTTCATGTTTTAGTGAAATAATAAAAAATGTAAAAGACAGATGAAAATGATAAATATAAATGTGAAATAGGAGGTTTTATGTTATAGAACTATTTCTAGTCCCATGTGACATTAGTATAAGACCAGTACAAAAGATATACTGAAAGAGATTTTATTGAAAATTTTGATTGGTTGTAGCTTTATGTCCATGGATTAATATTTTAGCTATAAAAAGGTGGCCTTATAGAGTCTGTATTGTAATTATGTTTACATCCAAGCAGCATAAACTGAGGAAATTGTATTTTTTAATCCTGCAAGTAATAATCTAGATGACCTTACAATTTAAGAGAATATGACATATACAAATTAAGCCAGCAAGAAATAAGAAATATTATATTGACCCGATTTTAAGCCTGCAAAAAATAAAATGTGCAACCTCAGTAAACAACGGACAAAGCACCATGACTTTCATGGAAGTGGTTTAAAATTTTCATCCAATCAGATAAATTAGAATAGCCTATAAAAATGTTTGTCATATTAAGTCTTTACTGAGAAATTTCTTAAAGCAAATCAAAAGTAAGAATGAACTATGTCATCCATATTTCTTTAGTATATAACACAAAATGAGAAAAACTCTAGAGAACCTTATAAGCTTCATTCCTGCAGTTTGTTCAAATTTGCTCAGTAGTTTTTGATCAAACAGATTAAAATGTAAAAAGTCTATTGATGGACAGACAATGAATGAAGAGTGACAGCTACTGTACACTGTGACTGAAAACTGTGCATTCAACACTTTGTTCAAGTTTAAAATGCTCATATCATATTGCACCAAGAAAATATGGTAGAGGACCATCATACATGAATAATCAAATAAAAAATATTAATACAGTAGAGTTAAAAAGCAAAACAATTGAAACAACTATGTTCATAACAGATTTCAGAATAATATTATAGATTTATAAACAAATTTACTGTAAACTTTCAAGACTATATACTCATTAAAAGGTGGATACACAAACACAGATACATGAAAAAAAAACATTACACAACACCCATATGGCCACTATTTAATATTCTAATTTTAAAATTTAAAGCATTAGTGTTTATAGAAATGAATGTAATAAAAGAAACTGATAAAACAAACCAGGAAAAATATCAGCCATATCTATAAAATTAATTACAGTAATCAACCATTACATTTATTTATTTATTAACTGAGGCCAGAGTTTTTTTATTATTTGGTTTACGGGACAGATTTTGAAAAAATGGAGTAGGAAGGAATAAATAAAAATAAAAATAAAACAACTGAAACTGAGGAGTCGATGAAAAAAATAAAAATAAAAGGTCTAGATAGTTGAATTTTTTTTATTTTAGCATAGTTCATTTTCTGGTCTTTTTTGTCTTGACAGCATTCCTCGTTACAATGGGTTTGTCCGATTGAAGACTGTGTTGCATAATGGGCGAACTATCCCAGAGTTCTCTCTTAAGTTATTAATATAGTCATTAGTGGATACATCTAAGTCCCCACAATGGATACAGATAGGATCAAACGTCATGGTTACACCTGGAATATAACAAGAGTCAATTTGTTATCAAATAAAATACTTCTTTAGTAAGACAGAGGATAAAACAGCATTATCAAACTAGCAAAAAGTGGAGAGAAAAAAATCAGGTTTATAATACAGACTTGCACTAGAAATGATCCCAACTTGGAACAAAATATAAATTCTTTGGTATTAGTGTCTAAAATATATATAGTGTAAACAGATTGATGTATTGATCTATCAAACAAGACAAAGGAAAAATATTTCTCCCACTAACCAGGAACCTAGGTTTAAATAATATAAAATAAAGGTAATATTAATCAAACTTCTGAACTGGGATAATTTATCTCATCGGTCCAGGAAGAAAAAACACATCAAGGCAAAGACTTTCTGGAGAATTTGAAGATCACAATGGTCCTGACTTGGTACAGGCATTTCAACAGAATTTTCAATTGTTTTACAAACAAGAATATGTCCAAAAGACACAAAGCCCCATCTTGCAACATTTGGGACGGACAAATAAACCCAAACACTATATGCCCCCTACTTTCGTAGATGGGTCATAAAAAATATACCTGACTAACTTCGATTTGGCTGTTGCAATTTATTCCTTCTCTGGTAATAATTATTTATGCCCAGAAAACAGGATTGCGCCCCACACATAGACCAGTGTTCCTATAAAAATAGAAAACTACATTGTATGCATGGTAAATAAAAGGGCATGTACAGATCTTAATGAGCTGATCAATTTTGCTATTAATTTTTTTTCTAGCCATTAAGATATTAAGGAAAAACAGAAAAAATCGTATGAAATTTACAAGACAATTTAAAAGACATACATGTATATGGGCATAGCAATAAAGCAGTGTACTCGTGCATGTATTCAATTTCAAGACATTTTTATTATGATTTTATAAATATAAATATTTATAGAATATTACAGAAGCAATTCCAGTCCTGTTGCCAATTATTAAGTCCTGATTTATGAATTACATATAAAAATGGTTCGCTTTAAATATTTTGCACAATCAAATGTTTTATTAATAAATTACGCTTTATGGTTTGGAAGTTTCCATTTTATTTAAAGATTTTTCGTTAGAATATCAACAATGTCAGGGGCAGGAACAATTACATATTTAACTATTTACCGTGTATTTTCCAGTCCATTGAACACCAATACTTTAAAATAGCACGATTCATGTTGCCATCATTCATGGGAGACAAATCTAATAGCGAGCATCGCAGATGCGAGCTATACGGTTACATGCGAGTGTAAAAAAAGTCACGTGATACATATGAACAAATCCATTTCAGATGTTAGCTGAGCTATCCGAAGAAAATATTGTAGACGAACGAAAAATTATTTAATTTAAAAGTAGACACAAATAATTTTGACATTGACAAAATTAAAGTGTTTATTTTTTAAATCACTACAAAAATGCCAGATAATTTTTTTTCAATCTGAAACGCTGTATTTGAAATTGAGTTTTGTGACGTCACCAACACATTAGATACGACGTCACGTCATCAATGGAATGTAGAGGCACTGTTAGGGGGCTCTGAAGTAACGACAGAACAATGTACGATGCTCGCATTAAGGCTGCGCCTACATTCATATTACTTCCGGTTTTTCGGCTGTTTCCGATACTCTCCAAACTAGTCACCCGAGGAGTTCCGACGGAGTTTGGAACAATGTAAATATCAAGTTGTACGATCATGGCGATGGATCTTCGCATTTCACTTATAATAACAATTAAAATGAAATGCAGTTTCAAAATTTTATTTTCGTTGGAAATTTTTGTTACAACCGGGTGCGAAATATAAAATAAAAAACATTTGATACTATTTTATTTTTATTTTGAAATCATCAGAATTAGGACCGGCGGTCCCGTAAACCAAGTAATAAAAAAACTCTGGCCTGATCCACAAATGAAATGGTAATATGTGTAGCTCCACTCACTAAAGGAAAAACATAACACAATACTAGATGTTATATATCATCAACTCATTTGCTAAATTTGGTCGATCATGCATTTCTTATGAAGGCAACAGATCCAAACATATTTCAATACTATGTTACTTTTTGCTATTAAAAATCAAATAATTAAATCTGTGAGCATATGCTCATTAGTGATACCCCCCTCCCCCCATCCCCTTTTCATAAAAAGTATTCTGTAAACAGGAAGTAGAAGACCAAGGAGCATAAAATCGCTCTACACCTTATGATACTATTAAATAAAACAATATGCAAAATATCAGGCTTCTGCCTCCTGTAGTAGTTGTGAAAACTGCACCAGAAATTTGTGTTACGGACAGATGAACAAACAGATGGACAGACCGATAAGAGTAAAACAGTATACCTCTCTGTTTCGAAGCCTGGCTATAATTATTTTTTGCCATAGGACAAGACAGTAAAGTCCATATCAAATTTAAACATGACCTGCATTATTCTGTTTAAAGCTGGTATGGGAACACATTATCTTCAGAGTATGATAATGTACAGAAAACAACAGTTGACACCAATCAACAACATTCAAACCAATAGGTAAGTTCAACTTAAATATAAACTTGGCCTTGTGGGCTAACATAACATTCCTCAGTTCTGATTGCATTAAATGTCAGTACTCTGTTCTACTGGATGCTTGTTATTCAAATATTAAGCAGAATCTATAACTATGCAATAAAATTCTAAGAACAAAAATAGAAACTTCCTTGGTTATATGAACATTCTACAAAAAAAAATTGATAATTAGTACAGATGCAAAGCAGCTAGCTGATGCAACAATCACTGTCTATCATGTCAAATCTAAATAAATTATTGGTCCGACTATTGTATGAATGACATTCACTGTCCTTGACCTAAATAAAACCCTTACAATGGAATGCTTTATTGGTCACTTTCTCTTGATTCTATTTAAAGTACATAACCTTAAATAGCAGACAATCTACAATATAAACAAATAAACCAGTCAGTACAATATTGAAACTGATATAGAAATGCAATAAGTGTAGAGTTATATAGTCAAATGGTTCAGCTATCATGGAGTTACTTCCTGGATACATTCCTCTTGTAATAATGTACTTCAAAATTCAGCTCTTCATCTTGAGAAATGAAAAATTCATTTCGAATATATTTCTCTTGTTAGTAAAGGCAGCCATTGATAATTGAATAATCAGGGTGGTATAAAAGATCATTTAAAAAATAATTCATTGGGGCACACATATAAATTTTACCATGGAATAACCCTTTATGCCAAATATAACTCTGGACATAAGGGGCCAACCCATGATTGAATCTGTATATATAATACATTATTTCAAGTCCAATAGGACATGACATATAAATAACCTTTTATCAATATTATAACCTATGAGTAGCAGGATTTGTCACCAATGTAGGATGTGATGTCCTTAAAAAATGTTAAAAATCTTACCGTGACCTTGCCATTTAGAAATAAGCTGGTTTATGCTGTTGATTAGGATTATAACCTTGTTTTACCATTGGTGTGGACTCCAAGCATTTTAGACACATATTAGAATTTGAATGAGGGACTCAACTGAAACTTCTGTTGTTATGTTTTAACAACTCTACATCAACTCTAATACAATACAAGTATTAGCTTTCTTAAAAAGCTACATGTAGCGGTCTCTAAGCTTTATTTTTTCTTTGTGGACAAAAAATGCACTGTTTTTAAATGTTAAATGGCAATATACATTGTTATTATGTACATCACTTCATTATAAGTACACACTGTTTAGATAGCCAAATCAGGCAACCACAAAATATAGGTCAGAGACAGCAATTGAAGCATGCACTGTAAGCATCTCTAGATGCATCATAGATGGTAAAAGATAGTTGATGTGAACCTTGTCAGTAAGCAGGCAAAGAATAAAAAAATTTTCTTCTAACCCGAGTCATTTGTACATAAAATACAGATCAGAGACAGTATCTAAGAATGCATTGGGGTTAGTTCCTAGATTCACCAAAAATAGTTGATGTAGACCTGTTCATGAAAATGTCGCGTTCAGAAATTTCCAAAAATTTCCTCCGTGTTTCTCCGTATAAGTTTTATGATACACATTTTATTATAATCATACACAAATCAATTCCACTTTCCTTTTAAAACAGTTTGATTCCAATTATCTTGCATATTTTTTCCCATTTTTTTCATTGAAACTGATTTGAGATTGCTGGGCTTTTCTCAAGTGGCAGTCTGCCTATTATGATTGCTACTGCCCCGTTAGCTCTGCTTATTTGTTGGCCAATCTGCAGCTATCTCCTGATTTAGCAGCCAATCAAAACAAAACAATGTTTGTCTGTTATCCTGGAGGTACGACTGGTTTCCAGTTTAAATTTGGATTTTTGTATCGCATGCGAGACGGGAATCAGTGAATGTTTGCTGTGCATAAAATGTATAATATAAGTGTGCCAAATATTAACATATTCAAAAATTTGTCAAGGTAATTACATATGCTTTTTTGAGTCATGTGTATGTGCATGTATGTAAATACATTCTTAAAAATTGTGGTTTTGAAAATTTCAAGAATTTCTTTTTTCAGTAATTAATACCAAATTTAAAAAATCCTTCAAAGACAGAAATGGCCGGATTTCGTTACAGCTACAGACCTGAAATCGAATCTCACATAATGGGAGGCCATGCTGATGCTGCATACAAATTTCAAGAGAATGTGATTAGTAGTTGCTGAGAAAACTGTTACAAAAATCTTTTCCCCGCCCGCCATTCACTATATTATAACCCGGATTTTAACTCTGTGAAATATGGCCAAAAATTATCAGGTGTCAGGTATGCTTCCACAGGTTGTGAATATTACTAGTATAATGTAATAGAAAGAGTTTACCTTTAATACCAATTTAACGATATAAAAGCAAATCTATGAAGAAAACCTAGTAACCAGACTTTTTCAATAAATGGTTCTAATATAGCTTTCCAAGTTTAAAATTATTCACTTTAGTAGACTCCTAATGAACTTGACAACCCATGTGCACCAGATGTTCATGCCATCAACAGATTATTAATGATTTCATAGCAGTATAAAATCTATGGAATTAAAGAAAGCCTGTTACACTTGCAGAAAGCCAAGATATGTTTTACTTGACATTGATCTATCACTAGGTTTTATGTGTTAATCTGTCACTATGCATGTATTATCTATATGGTTCTTTTGGAAAAGCAGTTTTTCATGTCATTTTCATTTTCAAGTCAAAAATTATTTCAAAGTTTTTGGTTTGCATTATTGATTGGTTACTAACATGAGGCAAGCTGAAACCATATTTCAGCTCAGTTAAGGAATAGCAGTCTTAACAGATCAACCAAATTTGACTCTATTCAATAACAACAAATGAGATATGCTGAAAATCATACACATGATATCTTCAATTTTCAGAAAATTGAATTTTATCTTAATTTTATAGTACTTAATAGCAGCATAATGTTTTTAAAAAATCTGTTGACGTGTCTCAAGTTATCATTTGGAAACTGGCTACTGATGACAAAAAAATTGAATTAGCTTTAGTCAAAAACTACAAATTGGACTGTGCTGCTGAAAATTGATCCTGATCATCATTTTATAATACTTCACTGCTGCCCAAAGTTTAAATCTGTCTTTGACATGTTTTCAAGTTTTCTTCTGGAAACCAAAACTGTTGACCAAAAAAAAATTTGGGTCGAACTCGAAAGCTGCAAAATTGATTGTGCTGAAAATTTAACTTGATCTTCACTTTGTAGTACTTAACAGCTGTGCGAAGTTTAAACAAAATTAAATGACATTTTTTTTAAGTTATCATACCGAAACCACAGAGGCATAGACAGACGGACACTCACATCTATACAGAGGGTATTACATAATGCCCTGCCACTTTGTGTGACGGTCTATAAAAAGTACAGGGCTATTAAATTTTTTTAAACTGTCAAAAAATGTTCCTTGCAGAATATCACTAACAGTTACAAGCTACAAGTAGTGCAGTATAACATTCTACAAGGAATAATCTTCACCAATATTCAAGTAATAACCTTAAAATTTGCATTCAAGGCAAAGCTGACAAACCACTTATCAACTGGGGAAATAGAGAAACCAAACACCTATTTTTAAACTTTATTGTTGTTTGATTTTTAATTTTTAATTTCAATTTTCATTTGTCTTCGATTTTACCTTTTAACCTTGTGGCGTACATGACCTTTATTACTACACCTATTTTTAAGGATGCCTTTACTTCAATGGCCACCAACAATGATAAATTTGAACATTATTGCAGAATGGAGTCTGAAGGTGAATATTTTCATTTTATCTATGAACTGTCTTAAGATCTAGTTCTCACTATTATTGAGTCCCCTTGGAAATACATGTCAATACACAGTATGTTATGATTGGCTTAGTTCCAAGGTGTTGTTGTCAGGATTGTATAAACATGTAAATAACACATAAGATTTCCATTTGACCAGGAATCTTTACACCAGCAAAAAAAAGTATTATAGCTTTAACATTTCCACTTAATCATAATTGGTCATTATCATATACATCTAATATTAATCTATAAATGTCTTTGTTCCAACATTTCCTGGATCTTATTACATTATACATGTCTATAACCTGATCGATGAAGATAATGAAATTTTCACTTAGCAGATTAATTTCCAGACACATTATCATGGTCATTTTCAAGAAATTATTTCTCCTCTGGGTATTTATCATAAATTTATGCATGTAGTATATAGGAGGGTAATAAATAAGGCATGCACTACAAAAACACCCATACATTACAGTAAAAGAATGAATAAATGGATCTTTATAGGTATATAAAATTGATCAAAGACAGAAATGGCCGGATTTCTTTAAACAGGAAGTAGGTGGGCAACAGACATGAAATTGAATTCCACATTTTGGGAGGCGATGCTGATGCTGCATACCAAATTTCAAGAGAATATTATTATTAGTTGCTGAGAAAACTGTTACGAAAATTTTCTTCATTTGAACATTTATGTTAAAAATTAACTAAGTCGGTTAAAAGGAAGAAAGTGAGCGACAGACCTGATAACGAATCCTACGTTAAAGGAGGCCATGCTGATGCTGAATACCAAATAATTTAGTAGTGATAAGTAGTTGCTGAGAAAACTGTTAAGAAAATATTTTCCCCGGCCGCCAGACATTCACCATTTTAATACCCAGATTTTCACTCTGGGAAATCTGGCCAAAAATACAAAACAAATGTAAATATGATGATATTTAAAATATGCTTTCTAATATGTCTACAAAGATTGTAAGCAACTAAAATCAAAAAGGTCTAAAAATGGCTGGTGACTTAATAAATGACTACTAAAACTTAGGAAGTGTTTAACTAGAGCCTGTCAATGCTCACCTGGAACACAAATGACTTCAACTATATTTAAAATTTTGTGCAAAATTTCAGTTTCAGTTTAGTTGGCACAAATGTGCCAGCAGACAATTTCTGAAAAACTAAATGATACGTACACCTTGTCCTTATTAAAGGTAATTTGGTAATTTATAGTTTTACTATACAGGTATGTGTTATAGACTTTTAATTTATAACACAAAAACGGATGATTTTGTCTGAATTTGTAAATTGAAGTCAATAACTCCTGTAAAGAGTCATCTTACAATTTTGAATTGGGTAATGATTTGTAGGTCTTGTTTTGCTGATCATTTTTTGCAATGTACAGTTTCACTCTAGCTGTCATGGGATTTAAGTTACAGGGCAAATTAACCAAAAATTGTTATAAAATTACAATTACTGAATAAGAAGTAATAAGACAATTTTCAGATAATATAATGATTTTAAGGCCATTTCTTTCTATTTAAAATAACATGTTTGGCTAGTGCGACTCTCATTGCACACTAAAAATGCCTTTTGTTGAGTAGCCACTTCAAAAGGCTGAATTACATAGGATTATAAATAGGTAGGTAGGTCGATTTTTTTTTTTTTTTTTTTTTTTGGAATCGTGAATCGTGTTGGTTAAATTAGTAATTTAAATCTTGACCTTTATCTTTTATACCTTTGTAGGTTTAAAGCTTGTAAGTTTCAAAAATTTACCATAAAGCCTTTAAAAGTCTAGACTAATACAGATATTAAATGAGCTTTAAATATCGTTACAAGCGTTAATATGTGTATACATTTAGCCGCCATGTTGGGGCGGAAGTATGAAAATAGAACTAAAACCCGGAACAATACCAGGAGTTTTCCGGTTCGAAGTAACCTCCGTTAAAAACGCAAAAAAAACCTTTAGGGTCGGCGTCAAAAACATAGGTAGGGTTGGGCAACCGGAAACACACATATTTTTTTTTGTCCTAATAGAGACTTGGCGTAAGTATGTTTGAGGTTATACACCATTACCAGCAAGCTTTCAGTAATATCAGTTTTTATTGCTAGAAGAAGGTTGAATTCTCAGAACGAAGGCCCGATACTGGACAAGAAAACTGGTAATACCTGTAAATTAATTCAAACTTTGCCTGAAATCAACTAGAACCCGCATGCCTGTAAACCCATAGTTTAACTACCATTTACAAACTGGTCTACTCTACTACCCCAAGTCCCCAGTGGATTTTTAACTTATTCTTGTCAACAGAAATAACTTTCAAAATGTTATTTCTGAACACTTCCACTTTAGGAATTACTTCCCAAATGATCAGTGATCATTTTCCCCACACTGATGTCCCAGTTGTGCACATATTGGTAAACATTCCCCTTTATCTAATTGCACTCATTTGTGAGATATTTGGCATAGCTCTATAGAGTTTTGAAAGAAAACAAATTTCATCATGTTGTAACTGTACCAACCAATGAACTCAAAGATAGTGGGACTGTTGGTCTTGATCGCTAAAAAAATTTAAGACTGACATTTTCTAATGTAGTACTGGACCTGATGTCCTAATAATAAAAATAAAAAAATATATAAAGATGTGTGGGCAAAGAAAAATGTCTCACCTGCATTCTAGCTCAGTAACAAAAAAATTTTGTTACGAGCATCATGTAAATAGCATAAAATTATCATTTAAAATATACAATGCTGATTACTAAGAAAACATGTTTAGCTTTTCTAAAAAGCTAACTGTCTCTTAGCTGCATTACAAATTTTATGGATTTATTAAAGTATCCGTTTTTTTGTAATTTATATATAAGATAGGTAAACAATGTACATGTACCTTGTAAGGACATTGTTTACGCTAACCTATTATCCAATGGTGCTTTTGAGATTTAAATGCCTGTCGTCACTTCACACATGCTTTTTAAAAAATAATTAAAGTGATAGTGTCTACGATTTTGATCAAAAAAATGAAACTGTAATTTTAGTCTTATACTTCTTCTAAAAGGTTATAAAATTCAAATCTCTGGTTAAAAAGTAATATTAAAACTGTCTTTTTATGTAAAAATACAGTTTTGTAATCAAAATCAAATTTTGTCTGGTAGACAATAATTCCATCGGAAACCCGCCTACATTCACATCACCTTTGTTCGGCCGGTTTACCGCACATGCGTAGTTGCAGACTTGAATGTAAACAATGTCGCACATGCAGCAAAATGCAAGAGGGAGAAAGATAAATTTGACCGATTCAGCATGAAAGAGAAAAAGACAGGAAGTGCTTGCCAAATATCATTAAGGAAGGCTATATATTGGAAGTGAAATCAATCGTTGGAATGAAATTAAGAGCGTTCTTCGAGTCGACAGTCATGCTGAAATTGTCAAAATTGTTGTTAGATGGTTATGTGTGTAAAACGATTAAAATAACTGTCAATTACATATAGAATTGAAGAGATTTGTAATATATATATCGTTCAGCTACTTCTATCTGGAAGTGTCTCTTTTGATAAATGCGCTTTTCACAACACAATTCGTTCTGTTTACTGTAAAATAAATATCGGTATTTATGGGGTCTCCGAAGGGGAAAATTTTCCCACAATATGAATGAAATTTTTATTTTATCGTTTTCTGCAAGTTGAAATTAAATTATTTATTATCTGTTGTAGGTAATATATGTTACTGTCAGTTACAGAAATAAGTTATCAACGAAATATTTTATCTGTTTGTAAAATGTATGTGATTACCTCGTCATCCATATTTATGTGCACCGCCAATCAGCTAAATCGGCAATCATCGGAAACTAGGACCCGATGCATAATTAATTAGTTGTTATGGAAAGACTAGCGATGTTTTTTAATGTTTATTTAATATTTATATGTTTAATTTTTAACATTTTAGCGTTTTTACCGACTAATTATGACATTATAAATCAATTTCAACAACTAAAACCGCTACTAAAAAATTTTCAAAATCGTAGACACTATCACTTTAAGCAAAAGTTGACTCCCTAAACAACAATGTTCAAAATTAGCGGTAAAAATATGTTTTGTTAAATTTGCATCAATATCAGAACGAAAATAAAGATACAGAACATATAATTTTTTCCTAACCCAAACAGCTTTAAAAAGTAGGGAGATTTCGGTACAATGTTGACCTTTTAATTGTTCACTGACCAATGAATTGAATGAAATAGAAGTCAATATGTGGAACGTAACATTACTACACTAAAATACTGATTAACGAAAATAGATATATAGAGCATATAATTTTTTTCCAAAACAGCTTTATTAAAGTAGGGAGATTTTGGTACAATGTTTACCTTATAATTGTTCACTGACCAATTGAAATAGAAGTCAATATGTAGAACGTTACATTACTACACTAAAATACTGGCTACAACCCCGATTCGACCTAAGAATATATCGAAATTTCAGTACACATACTAGTGCGATCCTGACGTAAACCAATGAAATGAGAAAAATATTTATAGATTTAGTTAACCACCCAATCAAGTAACAGAGAGTCATTTACTCCGAAGACTGATCGTCATTTGACTATGTATACCATCTCCCATGGGAGACGGTAATGATCTAATCCAAAAACTTTAATGTAGTCACTGACCTAAAATTGAGATCATGGTCAAGTGACACCTACCAGACAGTCATGTACTAATATTCATCAGCAACCTATATACCAAATATTGTCATTCTACCATGCATGGTTACAGAGGAATAAGCTACCACTGCACCAAATTTTATGAAACTAAGGCTTAAGCTTACAAAGAAATAAAGCTTAATGTCAAGTGTTTACACAGCTGGTGCAGAATTCCAAAATATACGTCTTGCCTCCAGTGACTATTGTCACAGGTAAGAAAAAAAATGGAAAAGACTGTTGGTATTCAACTTGGACTGGTTCATAGTAATGGGTGGTCCTACAGAAATTTGCCAGTGAGGAGTAACTCTGTATCAAGTTATATGACGATGTGAAGTCATCAAAAAGAATAACTTCAGTGCAAAGGCAAACCTGAGGTGGAATGGAGGATAGAGAAACAGACAAAAAACCTAGAGGACATAAAAATCATTAATCAATATGTCAAGACAAACCCGTAGCCTCAAAATCTGATGATTAACAACATTAACCTCACTGAAAAAAGAAAGGAATTATTCCAATCAGAAAACAAATTAATGGTCAAGTGCTTGGGTGTCTTCAGACAATGAATACCGCAGTCCAGGAAAAATAGAATTACATGAACAGAACTAGAGGTCAAGATCAAGAGTAATTATTTGAATGTTTTACAGATAATTGATTTTGTTCATAAGCTTTTTAAACAAATTTACACTAAAATATTTAAATATTAATTTGTTTTATGTGGGTAACTAGTTCTATCTCAATACCATAAAGACATAAATTTTTAATAGAGATTTACATGCATGTCAAATGTCAATACTGAAAACTATGACACATAAACATACATGTAGAAAGTGTCAAAATACAGCAGTAATAATAATATGGCTGATTGTACTATCTATTTATACAGGTACCTTTATACATACAAGTACAAACTAATTAGCAACTGATCTATATACATGTATCCTAAGAGCTAGTTCAAACAAATATCACTATTGTTGACCTACGCCATTTAACATACAATATAATTACTACTGTAACTAAAGTCAGGATTTTATTGATTTGGCTTACATAGATAAAACTCAAAGTAAAAAAATTTTCAATATAATTGCCTGTAATAACTATCAAACCCAATATTACCTGAGAAATCAAGCAAAAAATTGTGCTAAAAAATATAAACAAAAAATATTGACTATATGGACATTTGCAACTTTCTTTTGAGCATGAACAAAACTAAAGAAGCAATATATTATCTATGTTTATTATAGATTTTGTAGCAAATTTAACAAAACAATCTATTTATGCTACATCAAACATGCAGGATAAAGACAAGGCTTATATGACAGAAAACAGTTAAAGGGCCTTTATGAAAATCAATGATGTCATAGAATAGTTACAAGAATAACTTGAATTAAAAGTAGAATTCCCACAAGTCCCATTGAATTATTTTGCTATTTACAGTAACATCTTAATTATCAACATTTGGTATATGCTTATCTTCTTGTGTAGGAAATGTTGATAAGAAAGATGTACTATCTAATAGCAATCAATTTCAAAGGGAATTGTAGCAAGTCCGGAATGCAGGATATTGAGCTAGAAACTGATGACACTAATTTAACATCTGATATCTCTAAAAAAAACAGGAAATCTAATAACATAGCTGTGAATGGAAACAGGAGCACAGACTTGACCAAAACCAATCAATTTACCTTTAAAAGATCTCTAACTGTCTCTGCAAATCCTACAACATACATGGCCACAGCTACAGCATTAGCAACTGAGAATATCAGACCAATGGCACCACCAAATTCTGGTCCTAAGCTACGGGATATCATAAAATAAGCACCGCCTGTAAAGTTGAAGAAAATAACACCAAGTACTTATTGTGCTTATAAACAGACAAGACTGTATCATCAATGCCATTATGGAAAATCAGGAATTGGTTTGATTCTAATAAATTGTTAATCAAAATAAAACTAGACAAAGTTGATATACTAGTAGTGATCACTTATACCCTGGCCTAAACTGGTGACCTTGACCATTGATGGAATTCTTCTGGCATCAATAGGCTTCTTACCCACTGGATATGTAATATTATTATAAAAATTTCATTGAAATCAAATGAAAACTTTTAGAGTTATTGTCCAGAAAAGTTTTTGTTGTAAAATATTTTAGTATTTTTTGGCAAATGTGAACTTGAAATTTCATGGACTTCCCCCAAAATTATAGGCTTCTTACCCACCTGATATGTAATAATATCCTCAGGGAATTTTTTAGGATTTTGAGGGCTTAAGTCATTTTAGCGGATGCGCCATATAAGCATCTGCTCAGAAGCATTCATTGTACTGGTGAAATATAATTGTACAGTATAAACAACTATATATTCTTTCAATTTCAGTTTATAAATTTGTTTATAAAAATTATTATAACAAAATGTTTATAAATTTTCAAAGATTTTTAATTTTAAAACTTATTTAAAAAGTGTTTGTTTATCAATCAGTTACAGTTTTTCATTAATGGCCGTTGTACTCTTCGTTTTCTAAGTGGTAACCATCAGTAACTAGACATATCTCGGATGTAAACTAATGGCACGTAATCCATTTGAAACAAGCAAAACATACGAAAAATGAGTTAAATATGCAAAATCTTTGCAATTTTTAATTGCGTGACATATTTAATCAAAAGGTGGAAGTATGTGCGCATCAGTACGATCTACGACACTTTTGTTTGCGGATATTGACCAGGAGCACCACTTAATCATGTTAATCAGATTACCTGTAAAAACATCGATTGACTTTTGACACCTGCTGTGTAATACTATCCAGGTGAAATAATTAAATTTCCTGTTAATTGGCTTTGGGGTCAAAAATATGTCGTTTTACAATTGGTAGACTGAATTTGTAATGAAAAATTTTAGTACTTGTTGGAAATCTGGTGATGAAATTGATTTAGGAATCTATCGTCAATTTCAAATGATTTTGTCAATGACAAAAGTGGCAAGTGGTTAAAAAATTCCCTGATATCCTAAATTTTCATTGAAATCAAATGCAAACTGTAAAAGTATTTGTCCAGAAATGTGTGTTTAAATTTCTAACATTTTTGGCAAATGAGACCTTGAAATTTGACGGATTTTCCCAAAAATCAATAGGCTTTATACCAACCTCATATGTAACATTACAACATCCCAAAGTTTCATTAACATCAGATGTAAACTTTCTGAATTATCATTGGGAAACCAAATTTTGATAAATGGACATGAGGACCACTATACCCTGGACTGTTGAGCAGGGGCAAGACAGGAGTTAAAATGGTGAAAACTGTATTTCACAGGATATAAACTTAACCAGATGTTAAAGTTAGTTTTGTTTCTAAATAAAACTTTTGTTATGTATCATTAATAAGTTTGAATAATGGACAGAACATTTGTATATTATGCAAATTCAAGTTTAGGAATTTACTTTCTCAAGAAATAAAATGCCCAATTAATTGTCTTAATTTTACTGCCATGGTGGTGATCAGCATATGAAAAGTTTGTGAAGCAGACTCCAACTGATTAATTTGTCATCCTGTAAAACACTTTAATCTGATTAACTTTTTTGAGACAAAACTATTGACAGTTTAGAAAACATTAATTAAGGTTAAATTACATTATTAATTCTGACATAAAATCTGACACTCTTTGGCAGGTTCAATTACATTTGTTAACTGTATAAACCTTTTTAATCAGGGCAAAAATAATACAAGTTGGAAACAGATGCAGGGGTGATGAAGAAAACAGTTTCATTGTTGTCAGATTAATATGTCTATATAATTATGACACATGTCTAGTGCACATTACCCCACACTGTTGTGTAGACATGTAAGAAAATTAAGTATACAGGAAATTCTTTATCATATTGTCATCCCCAACTGCTGTTACTGTAAGACTTCAGTTGTACAATATATTGTCAAACGGTAAACGGAAAGAAAGTCACAGGAAAAAAGTCACAGGAAATAAAGTCACAGTTTTGATAGGAAAAAAAAGTCACAATTAATAAGTTGTCTTGGTCACATAATATGGACATATTTTTATGTTTATTATAATTATAATCATATTTTTATGAACAACTTGTTTATTACTTATTAGTTATTTAATACCATTAATAAAAATTGTATTTCAAACCCAACAAAATCTAGAAAACATTTTAGTAATAACAAATTACTGTAGACAGTTCTTTTTGTGCTCCTGTAACAGTTAAAAAATATGTATACCAAAGAAAAGTATAGGATAAACAACTATAGATATATTTTTTAAATATACATAGATCCAAGCCTAAAATATGGCTTCAACATTTTAGTGATTTATTTATTAAATAATGTGTAGTGAAAAAATGGTAATATAAATCTTGCAGTATTGGTGGATTTTAAAACGGCTTTTGATGTTGTTGATCATATGATACTCTGTCAAAAACTTGAGGTATACAGATTTTGTGATAACACTGTTAATTTTTTCAAGTCCTATTTATCAGAAAGGACTCAACAAGTAAAATTATGTAATGTTTTCTCAGAAAAGAGGAACATTGAATTTGGGGTTCCTCAGGGATCTATACTTGGACCCTTGCTGTTTGTTCTTTTTATAAATGATTTGCCCTTGTATATTAAAAATTGTACAACTGATCTATATGCAGATGACTCAACATTACATTTATCTGGGAAGAATGTTTATATGTTAGAAAAAGAAATGCAAAATGAACTTAACTCTGTTGAAGTGTGGTGCAGAGAAAATAATATGTACATAAATACCAGCAAATCAAAATGTATGTTAATTGGTACAAAACCAAAATTGTCTACAATAGAAATTCAACCAAGACTAGAAATTTTTTCAGAATTTCTTAATGTTTCGGCATGTGAAAAAATATT
This sequence comes from Limnoperna fortunei, assembly GCA_944474755.1. Taxonomy (NCBI): domain Eukaryota; kingdom Metazoa; phylum Mollusca; class Bivalvia; order Mytilida; family Modiolidae; genus Limnoperna; species Limnoperna fortunei. The sequence goes on along the minus strand of OX104116.1, from coordinate 16,827,754 downwards.
AGGCATTCAAATTGATGCAAATCTTATATGGAAGGAGCAAATTGATATGATTTGTAAAAATATCTCATCAAGAATTTATTTATTATCACAAATAAAAAGTTTTCTGAATCTGGAAACTAAGAAAATATTCTACAACGGATACATATTACCCTTAATTGATTACTGTTGTATAATATGGGGAGGATGTAACAATGACAGCCTTGACAGAATACTAAAACTGCAAAAACGGGCAGCCAGATTAATTTTAGATACAGACCCTTTAGCCCCTTCAGCACCACTTTTTAAGCAACTGGGCATAATGACAGTACAATTAAGAATCAAATATCATAAATATTTACTTCTACATAAAACATTGAAGGGAGATGCCCCTGAATACCTTATACAAAAGTTTAATTATCTCTCGTCTAATATTCATTATGGCTTAAGAAATGTGTTAGATGGAAATCTTATGGTACCAAAACAAACTACTGAACTTTACAAAAAGTCTTTTGCATATTCTGGTGCTGTTTTATGGAATGAGTTACCACCATGTTATAGAAACACTAAAAACACACAAACTTTTAAACATTGTATTAAGAAATATCTGTCACAAGACTGATGACAGCAGTTTTTGTTGTAATATTGTTACTTCATTACCACACTCATGTTTGTATGTTATTGTCAATTTATATATTTTTGTTTATTAATTTGTAATTTTTTCATGAGGGCCTCAGGGAAGATTAGTTGTATTACTAACTGTGTAACCCTCTTTAAATAAAGTCATTATTATTATTATTATTATTATTATTAAAAATGAACATGTGTGACCAATTATTTCACTACTAATTGCTTATTTATTCCGTTGTTTTTATATGATAAAATTTTGCTAATGTGTTATGATATATATTTTAAAATTAAGTGTCTTTAAATATCCACTTTCCTTTTCATACACAACAACATAAATCTTGCAAAAAACCTAAAAACACAGTCAATACCATTACAACTTATTATTTGTGACTTTTTTCCTGTGACTTTTTTTCTTGTGACTTTTTATCCTGTGACTATTTATCCGTGACTTTTTTTCCGTGACTTTTTTTCCTGTGACTTTCTTTCCTACAACCTGTCAAACAAAACAGTTTAAATCAGACAAGTTCAATCTGAAATCTGCCCATTCAGAATTTCAATTATTTATATTTTGTATGTTGGAAAAAAAAACAGATGAAAAAACCTACAACAATGTTTCCGAAAACTAATATCCCCCCTCCCCCCTTTACCCAGGAAGGCATATATTAATGCAGGTGGCAGGTACAATGAAAAATATTGTATGCAACATGTTATACTGACTTATTTATTTATTATTCCATTTCTGTGGGGACATATCATTAGAAATGAATTCTTGGAAGTGACCAGGGTATGATCAATTGATTAAAATATTAAGAACCATTAAAATATCTAATAACATCCATTTGTTAATTGAAAAGCTTAACAAATACAAGCAATATTACAAGTTACATGTATCTGTTTAAAAATATCTTATTCTTATGAATTAAATATTGCAGACCAGAAAATAAATGTGTTTGGAATATTAAAAATAACACAAAAAAATATGCAACAGAATGTTTTCCCTGTAATATTATATGAAACAAATCCCTTAAGAAACAATAGGAGTATTAAAGTGAGGAATTTGTTACATAATGCTAGACCATTATATTATTGGTAAGTGTCTGAAACATCAGATTAATTGATTTACATCATTGATATTGACAGTTAGGGTCTCCTTGCTGTCAATTCAAAGACACTGAATGGTTAGATTATTTCCCTGTACATTCCAATAAAAAAATGTCTTTTTAACCATTAACTAACAGGCGAAATAATTAAGTTTAGTCCGTTTTTTATTTTTCCAAAGGTACTAGTACTTAATCATGCTATGAGAATTAATAGGATTTTTTAAGAACAATTAAATTTATTATGAAGTTTTGTTATTAAGAGATTTTTGGCATGAATGACAGGGACGTCAATCCTTGGAATTAACATCCTATTAAGGTAAAACACATTGAGGCTAGACACATGTTTTTTTTTATTAATACAGACCAAAGTTTGTGTTTTACATGTACAAACTAGAGGCTCCCAGGAGCCTGTAATCGCTCACCTGGAATCCAAATGACTTAAACTGTATTAAAATTTTTGAAATTAACAGTTTCAGTTTAGTTGTTATAGCTTTTAAGTTACTGTGCAAAAACTAAACATTTCTTCAAAAAATTTGTTAAATACAATAACTCCTATAAGGTTCCATCGACAATTTCTGAAAATTAAATGGTTTTTAGGCCTTTAGGGTACTTTAGAAATTTACAGTTTTACTCTACTAATAGGTGTGTTATAGACTAATTTATAATTAAAAAACTGTTCATTTGTCCAAATTCATAATGAAAGGGCAATAACTCCTATAAAGAGTCTTCTCTTGCTGATCATTTGTGCAATTTACAGTTTTAATCTAGCTACTATAGTTTTCAAGTTACAGGACAAAGATGGAAAATTTCATAACAAAATTGTCATTTAAGGGCAATAACCCCTATAAGGAGTCATCTGACAATTTCAGACCAATTAAATGAATTGTAGGGCTTTTTTGCTGATCATTTTTGCAATTTATTATTTCACTCCAGCTGTTATGGTTTTTAAGTTACAGGAGAAAAACGGAAAATTTCATAAAAAATTGCAATTTAAGGGCAATAACTCCTATAAGGAGTCATCTGAAAATTTCAGACTTAAATAGTAATTTGTAGGGCTTGTATTGCTGATCATTTTTGCTATTAACAGTTTCACTCTGTTACAGTTTTTTAGTTACAGGACAAAAACGGAAAATTTCATAAAAAATTGTCATTTATGGGCAATAACTTATTTAAGGAGTTGTCTGACAATTTCAGACCAATCAAGTGAATTGTAGGGTCTTTATTGCTGATCATTTGTGCAATTTACAGTTTCAATCTAGCTGCTATAGTTTTCAAATTACAGGACAAAAACGGAAAATTTCATAAAAAATTGCCATTTAAGGGCAATAACTCCTATAAGGAGTCATCTGACAATTTCAGACTAATACAGTGAATTGTAGGGCTTGTATTGTTGATCATTTTTGCTATTTACAGTTTTACTCTAGCTGTTCTAGTTTTAAAGTTACAGGACAAAAATGGAAAATTTCATAAAAAATTACCATTTAAGGGCAATAACTCATATAAGGAGTCATCTGACGATTTCAGACCAATCAAGTGAATTGTAGGGCTTTTATTGCTGATCATTTTTGCCATTTACAATTTCACTCTACCGCCTATAGTTTTCAGGTTATATTGTAAATACCAAAAATTTTGTCAAAAATCGTCAAAAAAGGGCAATAACTCCTACAAGACGCCAATACACAACTTCGAACTATGTGCTGATCAAATTGAATTAACGGTTTTCTCTATAGCTATTATAGTTTTTAAGATAATGATAAAAAAACCTGTGTTGACCCCCATGTTCTATTTTTAGTAACAACGGCCATATTTGTCTGTTGATCAACACCCTGGGTACAAACTTGAAACTAGGAACCCTAAGGATGATTGTGCCCAAGTTTGAAAAAAATTGGACCAGTGGTTTCAGAGAAGATTTTTGAAAAAGTTTACAACGGACGACAGACAACGGACGTCAAGTGATAGCAAAAGCTCACATGGACCTTAGTTCCAGGTGAGCTAAAAAGTGTCTTACCTCCCTTGACTTCTCCATTTGTACAAATAGCCGACATTGAGACTGAAGTTATAACTGTCACTACTGTGGACAGAAGAATGATCACAGATGCGAGTCCTATTCCGGCCTGTCCCGTCACCCATGAGAGTCTCAGAAATAACATCACTCCCCATATGTTGAGGATGCATCGTACCTATATAAATTTTAAAATCACCAATTACAGAACTTTCTATTATCTTTATCCAGCACAATTTTTCTATGCTATGTCCTGTGGGGGATGACATTTTGAATTTTCAGAACCAAAATTTTTTAGAGGACAATCCAATGAACATTGTAATCACTTTGATTTCAATAAGCCCATCATTTATTTCAAATGTAAAAGTTAACAGGAAAGGGATGACCAAAAAAAAAGCTGGTCATTAACAGAAATTACCAATACAAATTTTAATTCTTTATTATATAGATAGAGATGAAATATCAAATTTTCCGAGTGACAGAAATCACGGTAAATCACATGTGATAATTATCGTTTATTTTCACTTGAGTTTTTACCTGCCAAAATGTCACATAATTTTGTACTATACCTATACAGATATTCATAAGCTGTTCATAAAATTTAGGATTAAGCATTAAAATTCTACGAAAACAATTTTGATATAATAAATAGGATAATCAATTCTTATTGGGTATCGTGAATATCCAAAATATGATCACTCGTGACACATAAAGTATCAGATTAAACTTGTGCACGGAACAAGTTCAGCGCACTCGTTTAATCAAATGTGTTATGTGGCACTCGTGATCATATTTTGGATATTCACTCCCCCCAATTAATTATCCTATAATTATTGGTCCAATTGACTATTGAGGTCCCACAAGGGGGACTGACATATAAAACAAATACAATTAGGTGTACAATACTGACATTAAAATAAATAAAATGAATGAAATGAGTAAGTTTATACATTGCATAAATATGAATGCATTGTGCGTCTGTGAATCGAGTGAGAAGGAACATGTCATGGGTTATAATGAAAGAACGAGTAAATGAGATGTGATGAGTATGAAGGATGAAATAGACAATATAAAATAAAGGAACAAATGAATAGGGATTATAAGATAGAGTTATAATGAAAATAGTCATTTACTTACTACAGAAAGCATTGTCGGTCTGCAAAGGACACCAAGGGATGGTGCTCAAGGATGCATGTGCAATGTACATCCACTCCACCTCGTGTCCAGTACAGACCGACAGTTTGTCAAATGTGTGTGCACGACTTTGCAATGTTCATACTCCTCCTCATGTCCAATGTACTACATGTAGTAGACTAACAATTTTTTGTATAGAGAGAACATAAATTTGAAAAGAATTGTATAGAGCTTAGGCCAAAAAAAAAATTATTAGCTTCTCAGGCCCCGCCGCGTGTCCCATTTAGCCAACGCATTCGTCGTTTTTTATCATACAAAAAAAAATTTTTAATCAGCAGTTCCGCGCCCCGGAAATTTTTCGCGTCTGTTTCCGTTACCGGTAAAATATATGATTTTAATAATCATCGAAACATTTTCTTTAACATGCTTTATCACGTGGTGTGGTGATTTAAATATACATCGTTTGTTTAACTTCCGTCAGCATGGCATCGTCTTTGGTGTCATGCCAAGTCCTCTAGGGAGGAAAAACGATAATACCGTGGACAATTCATTGCGATTATACGACAGAGTACGCTTGGGAACTTGTTAGAATCAATTAAAGCAAACGCTGCAGCAGGCATTGTCAAATTTGAAGGCTACACAGCCGATGCCTTCATTGCGAGGTCCATTATGTCATTACTGGAATGCGAGACAAGTCGGACCGTGTTATTCATATAAGGTCCGAGTTGTCCTATAATTTATGTTCCAAGAAATCTATATTGTCATGTAAAAATAAAGTTTTTGTTTGTTAACTGACGTTTATTTTATTAACTGTACAGCAGTTGACCAGACTGAAATTTATTGTTTAACGTGAAATTTACTATGTATCAGAAAAAAAAAAACGAAAAAAAGCTTCAACATATATTTATTTTAAAATAAGGGAATTGTGATATCAGAGTATAGTATCATGTCGTCACCATTCTTTCACATCTTGACCAAGCTACTCATTTGGAATCACAGAAGTTTTTATCTAATTAAGTTTAACTAAATTCACTTATTTGAAAACAAACAAGCTCAAATTCTTTCATATCTCAAAGTTGAAACAACATGATTACCGATCACATTAATTGAAGCCACAATTATTATAGATAATTGTGAGTGTTTTCTGAATTCTTAAGATTTAATGTTGTTATTTGTGTCGCATTTCTCATCTTAACATTTAACTTTTATATAATTAAATCCGTATAATTTACATTCGAGTAGAACTATTTCAATTTACTAGAAAAAATTTATAACGTTATATGGATAAATATTATAAACAAGACTCATATTTTAATGACAGTACGGTCCGAGTTGTCTGCGTTCCAAGTTGTTCAGTTACCAATTGCAGTACATATATTAAAAAGAAGACAACACATATGTATACAAAAAGTTGGTTTTAATTTCCCATTAAAACAGAATTCTTCAATTTCTTGTTTATATACCAGTATATAAGAACAGATGTAATATTTTAATAATTCAGACATGATGAAAGTTTCCACAAGTACATGCCAGAAAAAAAAAAAGAGCCGCCCTGCCTCATTAAAAAATTTGAAAAATGGCCTGAGAAGTAACAATTTTTTTAAGAAAAAACAAGGAAAAAAAAAAGACTCCTCCCTGCCTCATCAAAAAATTTGAAAAGTGGCCCGAGAAGCTAATGATTTTTTTTACATGGCCTTATATATATATCTTTCATCTTTATCTGCAGTTCTTGTATATGAAATTACTTAACCTCTTTATAATGTTTATATCCAAATTAGCTTTTTTGAGTCATCAAACAGTGCAAAAGGACACATGATTCAATAATTTAGTCATGCAAGATTTACCTGTCATCTCCATATTTGGGATATTTGAATATGAAGTGAATTTCAACTGATATAACATGGAATTCGCACACCAACAGATTTTTTGGCTGAAATATCATTTGGACAAGAAAAGAGTTTTGATTAATTACTGTAGGTAGATTTTATAATGCAGGATAAACCAAGTTGTAAGTGGAAATTACTTTCCTTGACAGCAAAAATAAACAGATATGAACTGGTTACAAATTTGCTCAATTAATATGGATTCTTGTGTACAAAAACACATGATGTCTCTATTCATACATTTTTATACATACCACAAAGCATCACTTTGAAACATAAAAAGTACCGTATATCTTCGCCTATTAGATGACCTTTTAGGAGGAATTTAAGCTTTCCTGGGAAGGGGGGTCGTCTTATAGGAATGGTCAACCACTTAGGGGTAAAATTTTATCAATATCTAAAAAGGTAAGTGGGAAAAATTACGATCTTACCAAGGAATTTTACGATCCTCTTTCCGAAAAATCGTAAGATTTCTCCAAATCAAAACGTCCTATAGTTCGGGATATACGGTATGCTATTAACGGTTATTGTAGTTCAAATATGTAATTTGTTCTTGTTTTCAGTGATTGGGAAGGATTTTTTTATAATGGGACAATGGCCCCATCTTAGAACAATCCAAAGGGCCATTTTTTATATTATGGGGCCATTGACAGACTTTAAAGGGCCATTTTTTTAACATCAAACCAAAAATCTGAAAAATTTTAGGCTTAAAACAATCTTAAAACAACCACCCCTCCCCCCAGCCACGTAAATTTCGTCTGTCGTGATGTCCGTTTCAGCCATCGTCAGTGAATGACAGTGTAAATCGTGTGTCAACAAGTTGTTCTAACTGTCCGAACTGCATTTTACCTGAAACAATAACAAATTGAAACAATTTCCGACGTCACTTTTTTGTGTATTCCATCGTCTGCTACGTGCCTCGTGTAATTATTTTACAGTGTGAAATTTCTCTGAAATAAATTTAAAAAGTCTTTTATTAATTGTCGGCTTGCTCCGTTGATAAAAATCCGTGCCGTGTCGTCCTGAAATAAACAATCACTGATCGTGCATCATGTCATATATATTCACTTCGATCACATTAAAGTTCGAGTGAATTTCTTAGTAAATTTTTAAAATCAGTTCCGAGAATTTTATTTCTTTAATCCATTTGATTGGACGAGTATTTAAAGTCCTCTATTTTTAAAACGAGTTCCGAGAATTGTAGGCAATTACGATATTTGATTGGACGAGTATTTAAAGTAATCTATTTTTAGTATCGGGGAATTCAAATTTCTACGTTAAGTGTAGGTAGTCGCTGAAATTACTATCGCGCACTCGGGCCCTTCCCTGTTGTTCACCAATGGGCCATTTTAGTCACTGAAGCGCCAATTGCGCATGGCGCGTGGCCTTCCCAATCCCTGTTGTTTATTGTTTATTTAGTAGTGAATTCAAAAATCTTTTGACGTGTTGCCCCTTAGCTTGTTGTGATGTGTTGATTACGTTGTCCCAATATAAAAAGATCAATTAGATCATTTTAAAGTATTAATTTATTTAATACTTGAATTATAGGTGAAAGATGTACAATTAGAATTTTAAAAGTTTGATAATCATATGTTTATTCACAGCTTGGCATGTTCAGTGTCAAAAGATAATCCGATTATCTCGTGTTGCTCATGTCATGTTAGAATTTTAATGTTGATCCAAATTTGATAGGGCAATTAAACTTAAAAAATATATACCAATTTGCATGGACAAGTGTTTTAAATTACTGTAAATAAATTTTTGTTCAAAATAAATACAAAAACAAAGCTGATGATTATCGATTTAATGTGATGTTCTATTTGGGGTCATTATCCTATTCATGTAATGAATTTCCGGTGCATGTCAAAAGATGGCAGGATGAAAAAATAGTCCCATTTTTCTCTTTTGTTTCTGCTTTTGCCTATAACTGCTATTGCTTAAGAGTTGGATATTTTGAAAGGTATAGCATTACTGTAGAACATGAATATATTTTTTTTCCAGTCAATGTCTTTACAGTGGAAGCACTTCCTAAAGTGTGTAATGTGGTACAATGTGACCACAACACTGAAATGAAAGTAGAAAAACCATTCTTAAACTTTAAGGTAATTTTCCCAAAAAAAATCCGTGGACAGGTATACTTTTGTCTCCATTTTTATGTAATTTAGCATTATAGGTGTAATGCCCCATATATGAAATTTTACGTGAAAGAAAGATTTTTTAAATAAAAATTTTTGATGTCTCGCCCGTCCGGTTACTTTTGCTCAGGCCATCCAAAAGGATAATGACCTCTGTAAGAGCAAAATTTACAAATTGGTCAAATACACAAATCCCATTTGTCAGGTACTTTTCATGGAAGGGTACCAGAACTCATTATAGGAAAACATGTTTTCTGCAAAATATATCTTCAGGTTTTATAGTTATAGTCTGTTTCATTATCTGCAGTAAAATTTGACTTTTTGGCCTATGGTATCATAAAAAGTTATTATTTTTGCAAAAAGCACACTGTTAGCAATTCTATAGAGTACAGTAAGGTAGAACCCAAGGTGACATGAAATAAAAATGTATTATTGGTATTGAATAATACCTTTCAGACCAAAAATTGATTAAATAAAGGTAAACCATGATCCTATTTAATTTCATGTACCAGCACTTATTCCTAGACAGAAACATGTATCATACCTTGAAGATTGTAACTAAAGATTAAATGTATTCATTTTGTTTCTTAAAAGAAGGTTATACAGCAGTATTTTAATCAATATGTAGTGTTTATTCATTCCTCTGGCCTCTAGGTAATTATTTGGCATGGGTAGGCATCATTTGCAATGTGCCGTTTTAATGTAAAGTCTGTGAATCTAGTATGCTTTTGGGTACTTTGAACCAATCAGTCTAGTCAGTTGCTATGTTTTCTACTTTTTCTGTGACTTGGCATGCAAAAAGGACTGAAAAGATGCCAATAAGTTTTTTTTGTATAAAAATTATAAGTCAGTTTTCTTAAAACTAGTCATTACTCTACTTTGTGCATAGTTTTATTAAAGTATAAGCTACAGAAAAGAGACCTCTGCTTCTCAACCTGAATTCCATTGTGGTGTATTTCTACTTAATAAGTTCATTTATACACTCATTACAGCTAAGAAAAGCTTTTTTAGTTAGTTTTTTTCTTATGTAAGGAAAAATGTTAATTTTTATATCATACCATCATAGCAACAGAACCGACTGTTTTCAACCCCCCCTATATTCAAATGAGCCCTCACTTGATAAAAAGTTGCTTTTATCAGATGTATTTCTGCTTTTTTGGTAACTATTACACCTGTACTGTCATAAAAAGGTGATATTTTGACTGTTGTGCCAAAATTGTTGAACAGAAGAAAAAAATTATACCCTTACTGTCCTTATCAGTTAAAAATTGCTAAAACAAGGTTTCACCACATCTTTGGAAACTGTCATAATTTTTATTTGAGTAGCATTATATTCAAACTGCATGCTTATTTTATTTACAGAATCATTAAATAACATATAAAAAAATGTTGGTGGAAATCCGGAACTGTTGGCTTTGCTTAAAGGGGTCATTATCCTATTCATGTAATGAATTTCCGGTGCATGTCAAAAGATGGCAGGATGAAAAAATAGTCCCATTTTTCTCTTTTGTTTCTGCTTTTGCCTATAACTGCTATTGCTTAAGAGTTGGATATTTTGAAAGGTATAGCATTACTGTAGAACATGAATATATTTTTTTTCCAGTCAATGTCTTTACAGTGGAAGCACTTCCTAAAGTGTGTAATGTGGTACAATGTGACCACAACACTGAAATGAAAGTAGAAAAACCATTCTTAAACTTTAAGGTAATTTTCCCAAAAAAAATCCGTGGACAGGTATACTTTTGTCTCCATTTTTATGTAATTTAGCATTATAGGTGTAATGCCCCATATATGAAATTTTACGTGAAAGAAAGATTTTTTTAATAAAAATTTTTGATGTCTCGCCCGTCCGGTTACTTTTGCTCAGGCCATCCAAAAGGATAATGACCTCTGTAAGAGCAAAATTTACAAATTGGTCAAATACACAAATCCCATTTGTCAGGTACTTTTCATGGAAGGGTACCAGAACTCATTATAGGAAAACATGTTTTCTGCAAAATATATCTTCAGGTTTTATAGTTATAGTCTGTTTCATTATCTGCAGTAAAATTTGACTTTTTGGCCTATGGTATCATAAAAAGTTATTATTTTTGCAAAAAGCACACGGTTAGCAATTCTATAGAGTACAGTAAGGTAGAACCCAAGGTGACATGAAATAAAAATGTATTATTGGTATTGAATAATACCTTTCAGACCAAAAATTGATTAAATAAAGGTAAACCATGATCCTATTTAATTTCATGTACCAGCACTTATTCCTAGACAGAAACATGTATCATACCTTGAAGATTGTAACTAAAGATTAAATGTATTCATTTTGTTTCTTAAAAGAAGGTTATACAGCAGTATTTTAATCAATATGTAGTGTTTATTCATTCCTCTGGCCTCTAGGTAATTATTTGGCATGGGTAGGCATCATTTGCAATGTGCCGTTTTAATGTAAAGTCTGTGAATCTAGTATGCTTTTGGGTACTTTGAACCAATCAGTCTAGTCAGTTGCTATGTTTTCTACTTTTTCTGTGACTTGGCATGCAAAAAGGACTGAAAAGATGCCAATAAGTTTTTTTTGTATAAAAATTATAAGTCAGTTTTCTTAAAACTAGTCATTACTCTACTTTGTGCATAGTTTTATTAAAGTATAAGCTACAGAAAAGAGACCTCTGCTTCTCAACCTGAATTCCATTGTGGTGTATTTCTACTTAATAAGTTCATTTATACACTCATTACAGCTAAGAAAAGCTTTTTTAGTTAGTTTTTTTCTTATGTAAGGAAAAATGTTAATTTTTATATCATACCATCATAGCAACAGAACCGACTGTTTTCAACCCCCCCTATATTCAAATGAGCCCTCACTTGATAAAAAGTTGCTTTTATCAGATGTATTTCTGCTTTTTTGGTAACTATTACACCTGTACTGTCATAAAAAGGTGATATTTTGACTGTTGTGCCAAAATTGTTGAACAGAAGAAAAAAATTATACCCTTACTGTCCTTATCAGTTAAAAATTGCTAAAACAAGGTTTCACCACATCTTTGGAAACTGTCATAATTTTTATTTGAGTAGCATTATATTCAAACTGCATGCTTATTTTATTTACAGAATCATTAAATAACATATAAAAAAATGTTGGTGGAAATCCGGAACTGTTGGCTTTGCTTAAAGGGGTCATTATCCTATTCATGTAATGAATTTCCGGTGCATGTCAAAAGATGGCAGGATGAAAAAATAGTCCCATTTTTCTCTTTTGTTTCTGCTTTTGCCTATAACTGCTATTGCTTAAGAGTTGGATATTTTGAAAGGTATAGCATTACTGTAGAACATGAATATATTTTTTTTCCAGTCAATGTCTTTACAGTGGAAGCACTTCCTAAAGTGTGTAATGTGGTACAATGTGACCACAACACTGAAATGAAAGTAGAAAAACCATTCTTAAACTTTAAGGTAATTTTCCCAAAAAAAATCCGTGGACAGGTATACTTTTGTCTCCATTTTTATGTAATTTAGCATTATAGGTGTAATGCCCCATATATGAAATTTTACGTGAAAGAAAGATTTTTTTAATAAAAATTTTTGATGTCTCGCCCGTCCGGTTACTTTTGCTCAGGCCATCCAAAAGGATAATGACCTCTGTAAGAGCAAAATTTACAAATTGGTCAAATACACAAATCCCATTTGTCAGGTACTTTTCATGGAAGGGTACCAGAACTCATTATAGGAAAACATGTTTTCTGCAAAATATATCTTCAGGTTTTATAGTTATAGTCTGTTTCATTATCTGCAGTAAAATTTGACTTTTTGGCCTATGGTATCATAAAAAGTTATTATTTTTGCAAAAAGCACACGGTTAGCAATTCTATAGAGTACAGTAAGGTAGAACCCAAGGTGACATGAAATAAAAATGTATTATTGGTATTGAATAATACCTTTCAGACCAAAAATTGATTAAATAAAGGTAAACCATGATCCTATTTAATTTCATGTACCAGCACTTATTCCTAGACAGAAACATGTATCATACCTTGAAGATTGTAACTAAAGATTAAATGTATTCATTTTGTTTCTTAAAAGAAGGTTATACAGCAGTATTTTAATCAATATGTAGTGTTTATTCATTCCTCTGGCCTCTAGGTAATTATTTGGCATGGGTAGGCATCATTTGCAATGTGCCGTTTTAATGTAAAGTCTGTGAATCTAGTATGCTTTTGGGTACTTTGAACCAATCAGTCTAGTCAGTTGCTATGTTTTCTACTTTTTCTGTGACTTGGCATGCAAAAAGGACTGAAAAGATGCCAATAAGTTTTTTTTGTATAAAAATTATAAGTCAGTTTTCTTAAAACTAGTCATTACTCTACTTTGTGCATAGTTTTATTAAAGTATAAGCTACAGAAAAGAGACCTCTGCTTCTCAACCTGAATTCCATTGTGGTGTATTTCTACTTAATAAGTTCATTTATACACTCATTACAGCTAAGAAAAGCTTTTTTAGTTAGTTTTTTTCTTATGTAAGGAAAAATGTTAATTTTTATATCATACCATCATAGCAACAGAACCGACTGTTTTCAACCCCCCCTATATTCAAATGAGCCCTCACTTGATAAAAAGTTGCTTTTATCAGATGTATTTCTGCTTTTTTGGTAACTATTACACCTGTACTGTCATAAAAAGGTGATATTTTGACTGTTGTGCCAAAATTGTTGAACAGAAGAAAAAAATTATACCCTTACTGTCCTTATCAGTTAAAAATTGCTAAAACAAGGTTTCACCACATCTTTGGAAACTGTCATAATTTTTATTTGAGTAGCATTATATTCAAACTGCATGCTTATTTTATTTACAGAATCATTAAATAACATATAAAAAAATGTTGGTGGAAATCCGGAACTGTTGGCTTTGCTTAAAGGGGTCATTATCCTATTCATGTAATGAATTTCCGGTGCATGTCAAAAGATGGCAGGATGAAAAAATAGTCCCATTTTTCTCTTTTGTTTCTGCTTTTGCCTATAACTGCTATTGCTTAAGAGTTGGATATTTTGAAAGGTATAGCATTACTGTAGAACATGAATATATTTTTTTTCCAGTCAATGTCTTTACAGTGGAAGCACTTCCTAAAGTGTGTAATGTGGTACAATGTGACCACAACACTGAAATGAAAGTAGAAAAACCATTCTTAAACTTTAAGGTAATTTTCCCAAAAAAAATCCGTGGACAGGTATACTTTTGTCTCCATTTTTATGTAATTTAGCATTATAGGTGTAATGCCCCATATATGAAATTTTACGTGAAAGAAAGATTTTTTTAATAAAAATTTTTGATGTCTCGCCCGTCCGGTTACTTTTGCTCAGGCCATCCAAAAGGATAATGACCTCTGTAAGAGCAAAATTTACAAATTGGTCAAATACACAAATCCCATTTGTCAGGTACTTTTCATGGAAGGGTACCAGAACTCATTATAGGAAAACATGTTTTCTGCAAAATATATCTTCAGGTTTTATAGTTATAGTCTGTTTCATTATCTGCAGTAAAATTTGACTTTTTGGCCTATGGTATCATAAAAAGTTATTATTTTTGCAAAAAGCACACGGTTAGCAATTCTATAGAGTACAGTAAGGTAGAACCCAAGGTGACATGAAATAAAAATGTATTATTGGTATTGAATAATACCTTTCAGACCAAAAATTGATTAAATAAAGGTAAACCATGATCCTATTTAATTTCATGTACCAGCACTTATTCCTAGACAGAAACATGTATCATACCTTGAAGATTGTAACTAAAGATTAAATGTATTCATTTTGTTTCTTAAAAGAAGGTTATACAGCAGTATTTTAATCAATATGTAGTGTTTATTCATTCCTCTGGCCTCTAGGTAATTATTTGGCATGGGTAGGCATCATTTGCAATGTGCCGTTTTAATGTAAAGTCTGTGAATCTAGTATGCTTTTGGGTACTTTGAACCAATCAGTCTAGTCAGTTGCTATGTTTTCTACTTTTTCTGTGACTTGGCATGCAAAAAGGACTGAAAAGATGCCAATAAGTTTTTTTTGTATAAAAATTATAAGTCAGTTTTCTTAAAACTAGTCATTACTCTACTTTGTGCATAGTTTTATTAAAGTATAAGCTACAGAAAAGAGACCTCTGCTTCTCAACCTGAATTCCATTGTGGTGTATTTCTACTTAATAAGTTCATTTATACACTCATTACAGCTAAGAAAAGCTTTTTTAGTTAGTTTTTTTCTTATGTAAGGAAAAATGTTAATTTTTATATCATACCATCATAGCAACAGAACCGACTGTTTTCAACCCCCCCTATATTCAAATGAGCCCTCACTTGATAAAAAGTTGCTTTTATCAGATGTATTTCTGCTTTTTTGGTAACTATTACACCTGTACTGTCATAAAAAGGTGATATTTTGACTGTTGTGCCAAAATTGTTGAACAGAAGAAAAAAATTATACCCTTACTGTCCTTATCAGTTAAAAATTGCTAAAACAAGGTTTCACCACATCTTTGGAAACTGTCATAATTTTTATTTGAGTAGCATTATATTCAAACTGCATGCTTATTTTATTTACAGAATCATTAAATAACATATAAAAAAATGTTGGTGGAAATCCGGAACTGTTGGCTTTGCTTAAAGGGGTCATTATCCTATTCATGTAATGAATTTCCGGTGCATGTCAAAAGATGGCAGGATGAAAAAATAGTCCCATTTTTCTCTTTTGTTTCTGCTTTTGCCTATAACTGCTATTGCTTAAGAGTTGGATATTTTGAAAGGTATAGCATTACTGTAGAACATGAATATATTTTTTTTCCAGTCAATGTCTTTACAGTGGAAGCACTTCCTAAAGTGTGTAATGTGGTACAATGTGACCACAACACTGAAATGAAAGTAGAAAAACCATTCTTAAACTTTAAGGTAATTTTCCCAAAAAAAATCCGTGGACAGGTATACTTTTGTCTCCATTTTTATGTAATTTAGCATTATAGGTGTAATGCCCCATATATGAAATTTTACGTGAAAGAAAGATTTTTTTAATAAAAATTTTTGATGTCTCGCCCGTCCGGTTACTTTTGCTCAGGCCATCCAAAAGGATAATGACCTCTGTAAGAGCAAAATTTACAAATTGGTCAAATACACAAATCCCATTTGTCAGGTACTTTTCATGGAAGGGTACCAGAACTCATTATAGGAAAACATGTTTTCTGCAAAATATATCTTCAGGTTTTATAGTTATAGTCTGTTTCATTATCTGCAGTAAAATTTGACTTTTTGGCCTATGGTATCATAAAAAGTTATTATTTTTGCAAAAAGCACACGGTTAGCAATTCTATAGAGTACAGTAAGGTAGAACCCAAGGTGACATGAAATAAAAATGTATTATTGGTATTGAATAATACCTTTCAGACCAAAAATTGATTAAATAAAGGTAAACCATGATCCTATTTAATTTCATGTACCAGCACTTATTCCTAGACAGAAACATGTATCATACCTTGAAGATTGTAACTAAAGATTAAATGTATTCATTTTGTTTCTTAAAAGAAGGTTATACAGCAGTATTTTAATCAATATGTAGTGTTTATTCATTCCTCTGGCCTCTAGGTAATTATTTGGCATGGGTAGGCATCATTTGCAATGTGCCGTTTTAATGTAAAGTCTGTGAATCTAGTATGCTTTTGGGTACTTTGAACCAATCAGTCTAGTCAGTTGCTATGTTTTCTACTTTTTCTGTGACTTGGCATGCAAAAAGGACTGAAAAGATGCCAATAAGTTTTTTTTGTATAAAAATTATAAGTCAGTTTTCTTAAAACTAGTCATTACTCTACTTTGTGCATAGTTTTATTAAAGTATAAGCTACAGAAAAGAGACCTCTGCTTCTCAACCTGAATTCCATTGTGGTGTATTTCTACTTAATAAGTTCATTTATACACTCATTACAGCTAAGAAAAGCTTTTTTAGTTAGTTTTTTTCTTATGTAAGGAAAAATGTTAATTTTTATATCATACCATCATAGCAACAGAACCGACTGTTTTCAACCCCCCCTATATTCAAATGAGCCCTCACTTGATAAAAAGTTGCTTTTATCAGATGTATTTCTGCTTTTTTGGTAACTATTACACCTGTACTGTCATAAAAAGGTGATATTTTGACTGTTGTGCCAAAATTGTTGAACAGAAGAAAAAAATTATACCCTTACTGTCCTTATCAGTTAAAAATTGCTAAAACAAGGTTTCACCACATCTTTGGAAACTGTCATAATTTTTATTTGAGTAGCATTATATTCAAACTGCATGCTTATTTTATTTACAGAATCATTAAATAACATATAAAAAAATGTTGGTGGAAATCCGGAACTGTTGGCTTTGCTTAAAGGGGTCATTATCCTATTCATGTAATGAATTTCCGGTGCATGTCAAAAGATGGCAGGATGAAAAAATAGTCCCATTTTTCTCTTTTGTTTCTGCTTTTGCCTATAACTGCTATTGCTTAAGAGTTGGATATTTTGAAAGGTATAGCATTACTGTAGAACATGAATATATTTTTTTTCCAGTCAATGTCTTTACAGTGGAAGCACTTCCTAAAGTGTGTAATGTGGTACAATGTGACCACAACACTGAAATGAAAGTAGAAAAACCATTCTTAAACTTTAAGGTAATTTTCCCAAAAAAAATCCGTGGACAGGTATACTTTTGTCTCCATTTTTATGTAATTTAGCATTATAGGTGTAATGCCCCATATATGAAATTTTACGTGAAAGAAAGATTTTTTTAATAAAAATTTTTGATGTCTCGCCCGTCCGGTTACTTTTGCTCAGGCCATCCAAAAGGATAATGACCTCTGTAAGAGCAAAATTTACAAATTGGTCAAATACACAAATCCCATTTGTCAGGTACTTTTCATGGAAGGGTACCAGAACTCATTATAGGAAAACATGTTTTCTGCAAAATATATCTTCAGGTTTTATAGTTATAGTCTGTTTCATTATCTGCAGTAAAATTTGACTTTTTGGCCTATGGTATCATAAAAAGTTATTATTTTTGCAAAAAGCACACGGTTAGCAATTCTATAGAGTACAGTAAGGTAGAACCCAAGGTGACATGAAATAAAAATGTATTATTGGTATTGAATAATACCTTTCAGACCAAAAATTGATTAAATAAAGGTAAACCATGATCCTATTTAATTTCATGTACCAGCACTTATTCCTAGACAGAAACATGTATCATACCTTGAAGATTGTAACTAAAGATTAAATGTATTCATTTTGTTTCTTAAAAGAAGGTTATACAGCAGTATTTTAATCAATATGTAGTGTTTATTCATTCCTCTGGCCTCTAGGTAATTATTTGGCATGGGTAGGCATCATTTGCAATGTGCCGTTTTAATGTAAAGTCTGTGAATCTAGTATGCTTTTGGGTACTTTGAACCAATCAGTCTAGTCAGTTGCTATGTTTTCTACTTTTTCTGTGACTTGGCATGCAAAAAGGACTGAAAAGATGCCAATAAGTTTTTTTTGTATAAAAATTATAAGTCAGTTTTCTTAAAACTAGTCATTACTCTACTTTGTGCATAGTTTTATTAAAGTATAAGCTACAGAAAAGAGACCTCTGCTTCTCAACCTGAATTCCATTGTGGTGTATTTCTACTTAATAAGTTCATTTATACACTCATTACAGCTAAGAAAAGCTTTTTTAGTTAGTTTTTTTCTTATGTAAGGAAAAATGTTAATTTTTATATCATACCATCATAGCAACAGAACCGACTGTTTTCAACCCCCCCTATATTCAAATGAGCCCTCACTTGATAAAAAGTTGCTTTTATCAGATGTATTTCTGCTTTTTTGGTAACTATTACACCTGTACTGTCATAAAAAGGTGATATTTTGACTGTTGTGCCAAAATTGTTGAACAGAAGAAAAAAATTATACCCTTACTGTCCTTATCAGTTAAAAATTGCTAAAACAAGGTTTCACCACATCTTTGGAAACTGTCATAATTTTTATTTGAGTAGCATTATATTCAAACTGCATGCTTATTTTATTTACAGAATCATTAAATAACATATAAAAAAATGTTGGTGGAAATCCGGAACTGTTGGCTTTGCTTAAAGGGGTCATTATCCTATTCATGTAATGAATTTCCGGTGCATGTCAAAAGATGGCAGGATGAAAAAATAGTCCCATTTTTCTCTTTTGTTTCTGCTTTTGCCTATAACTGCTATTGCTTAAGAGTTGGATATTTTGAAAGGTATAGCATTACTGTAGAACATGAATATATTTTTTTTCCAGTCAATGTCTTTACAGTGGAAGCACTTCCTAAAGTGTGTAATGTGGTACAATGTGACCACAACACTGAAATGAAAGTAGAAAAACCATTCTTAAACTTTAAGGTAATTTTCCCAAAAAAAATCCGTGGACAGGTATACTTTTGTCTCCATTTTTATGTAATTTAGCATTATAGGTGTAATGCCCCATATATGAAATTTTACGTGAAAGAAAGATTTTTTTAATAAAAATTTTTGATGTCTCGCCCGTCCGGTTACTTTTGCTCAGGCCATCCAAAAGGATAATGACCTCTGTAAGAGCAAAATTTACAAATTGGTCAAATACACAAATCCCATTTGTCAGGTACTTTTCATGGAAGGGTACCAGAACTCATTATAGGAAAACATGTTTTCTGCAAAATATATCTTCAGGTTTTATAGTTATAGTCTGTTTCATTATCTGCAGTAAAATTTGACTTTTTGGCCTATGGTATCATAAAAAGTTATTATTTTTGCAAAAAGCACACTGTTAGCAATTCTATAGAGTACAGTAAGGTAGAACCCAAGGTGACATGAAATAAAAATGTATTATTGGTATTGAATAATACCTTTCAGACCAAAAATTGATTAAATAAAGGTAAACCATGATCCTATTTAATTTCATGTACCAGCACTTATTCCTAGACAGAAACATGTATCATACCTTGAAGATTGTAACTAAAGATTAAATGTATTCATTTTGTTTCTTAAAAGAAGGTTATACAGCAGTATTTTAATCAATATGTAGTGTTTATTCATTCCTCTGGCCTCTAGGTAATTATTTGGCATGGGTAGGCATCATTTCCAATGTGCCGTTTTAATGTAAAGTCTGTGAATCTAGTATGCTTTTGGGTACTTTGAACCAATCAGTCTAGTCAGTTGCTATGTTTTCTACTTTTTCTGTGACTTGGCATGCAAAAAGGACTGAAAAGATGCCAATAAGTTTTTTTTGTATAAAAATTATAAGTCAGTTTTCTTAAAACTAGTCATTACTCTACTTTGTGCATAGTTTTATTAAAGTATAAGCTACAGAAAAGAGACCTCTGCTTCTCAACCTGAATTCCATTGTGGTGTATTTCTACTTAATAAGTTCATTTATACACTCATTACAGCTAAGAAAAGCTTTTTTAGTTAGTTTTTTTCTTATGTAAGGAAAAATGTTAATTTTTATATCATACCATCATAGCAACAGAACCGACTGTTTTCAACCCCCCCTATATTCAAATGAGCCCTCACTTGATAAAAAGTTGCTTTTATCAGATGTATTTCTGCTTTTTTGGTAACTATTACACCTGTACTGTCATAAAAAGGTGATATTTTGACTGTTGTGCCAAAATTGTTGAACAGAAGAAAAAAATTATACCCTTACTGTCCTTATCAGTTAAAAATTGCTAAAACAAGGTTTCACCACATCTTTGGAAACTGTCATAATTTTTATTTGAGTAGCATTATATTCAAACTGCATGCTTATTTTATTTACAGAATCATTAAATAACATATAAAAAAATGTTGGTGGAAATCCGGAACTGTTGGCTTTGCTTAAAGGGGTCATTATCCTATTCATGTAATGAATTTCCGGTGCATGTCAAAAGATGGCAGGATGAAAAAATAGTCCCATTTTTCTCTTTTGTTTCTGCTTTTGCCTATAACTGCTATTGCTTAAGAGTTGGATATTTTGAAAGGTATAGCATTACTGTAGAACATGAATATATTTTTTTTCCAGTCAATGTCTTTACAGTGGAAGCACTTCCTAAAGTGTGTAATGTGGTACAATGTGACCACAACACTGAAATGAAAGTAGAAAAACCATTCTTAAACTTTAAGGTAATTTTCCCAAAAAAAATCCGTGGACAGGTATACTTTTGTCTCCATTTTTATGTAATTTAGCATTATAGGTGTAATGCCCCATATATGAAATTTTACGTGAAAGAAAGATTTTTTTAATAAAAATTTTTGATGTCTCGCCCGTCCGGTTACTTTTGCTCAGGCCATCCAAAAGGATAATGACCTCTGTAAGAGCAAAATTTACAAATTGGTCAAATACACAAATCCCATTTGTCAGGTACTTTTCATGGAAGGGTACCAGAACTCATTATAGGAAAACATGTTTTCTGCAAAATATATCTTCAGGTTTTATAGTTATAGTCTGTTTCATTATCTGCAGTAAAATTTGACTTTTTGGCCTATGGTATCATAAAAAGTTATTATTTTTGCAAAAAGCACACTGTTAGCAATTCTATAGAGTACAGTAAGGTAGAACCCAAGGTGACATGAAATAAAAATGTATTATTGGTATTGAATAATACCTTTCAGACCAAAAATTGATTAAATAAAGGTAAACCATGATCCTATTTAATTTCATGTACCAGCACTTATTCCTAGACAGAAACATGTATCATACCTTGAAGATTGTAACTAAAGATTAAATGTATTCATTTTGTTTCTTAAAAGAAGGTTATACAGCAGTATTTTAATCAATATGTAGTGTTTATTCATTCCTCTGGCCTCTAGGTAATTATTTGGCATGGGTAGGCATCATTTGCAATGTGCCGTTTTAATGTAAAGTCTGTGAATCTAGTATGCTTTTGGGTACTTTGAACCAATCAGTCTAGTCAGTTGCTATGTTTTCTACTTTTTCTGTGACTTGGCATGCAAAAAGGACTGAAAAGATGCCAATAAGTTTTTTTTGTATAAAAATTATAAGTCAGTTTTCTTAAAACTAGTCATTACTCTACTTTGTGCATAGTTTTATTAAAGTATAAGCTACAGAAAAGAGACCTCTGCTTCTCAACCTGAATTCCATTGTGGTGTATTTCTACTTAATAAGTTCATTTATACACTCATTACAGCTAAGAAAAGCTTTTTTAGTTAGTTTTTTTCTTATGTAAGGAAAAATGTTAATTTTTATATCATACCATCATAGCAACAGAACCGACTGTTTTCAACCCCCCCTATATTCAAATGAGCCCTCACTTGATAAAAAGTTGCTTTTATCAGATGTATTTCTGCTTTTTTGGTAACTATTACACCTGTACTGTCATAAAAAGGTGATATTTTGACTGTTGTGCCAAAATTGTTGAACAGAAGAAAAAAATTATACCCTTACTGTCCTTATCAGTTAAAAATTGCTAAAACAAGGTTTCACCACATCTTTGGAAACTGTCATAATTTTTATTTGAGTAGCATTATATTCAAACTGCATGCTTATTTTATTTACAGAATCATTAAATAACATATAAAAAAATGTTGGTGGAAATCCGGAACTGTTGGCTTTGCTTAAAGGGGTCATTATCCTATTCATGTAATGAATTTCCGGTGCATGTCAAAAGATGGCAGGATGAAAAAATAGTCCCATTTTTCTCTTTTGTTTCTGCTTTTGCCTATAACTGCTATTGCTTAAGAGTTGGATATTTTGAAAGGTATAGCATTACTGTAGAACATGAATATATTTTTTTTCCAGTCAATGTCTTTACAGTGGAAGCACTTCCTAAAGTGTGTAATGTGGTACAATGTGACCACAACACTGAAATGAAAGTAGAAAAACCATTCTTAAACTTTAAGGTAATTTTCCCAAAAAAAATCCGTGGACAGGTATACTTTTGTCTCCATTTTTATGTAATTTAGCATTATAGGTGTAATGCCCCATATATGAAATTTTACGTGAAAGAAAGATTTTTTTAATAAAAATTTTTGATGTCTCGCCCGTCCGGTTACTTTTGCTCAGGCCATCCAAAAGGATAATGACCTCTGTAAGAGCAAAATTTACAAATTGGTCAAATACACAAATCCCATTTGTCAGGTACTTTTCATGGAAGGGTACCAGAACTCATTATAGGAAAACATGTTTTCTGCAAAATATATCTTCAGGTTTTATAGTTATAGTCTGTTTCATTATCTGCAGTAAAATTTGACTTTTTGGCCTATGGTATCATAAAAAGTTATTATTTTTGCAAAAAGCACACTGTTAGCAATTCTATAGAGTACAGTAAGGTAGAACCCAAGGTGACATGAAATAAAAATGTATTATTGGTATTGAATAATACCTTTCAGACCAAAAATTGATTAAATAAAGGTAAACCATGATCCTATTTAATTTCATGTACCAGCACTTATTCCTAGACAGAAACATGTATCATACCTTGAAGATTGTAACTAAAGATTAAATGTATTCATTTTGTTTCTTAAAAGAAGGTTATACAGCAGTATTTTAATCAATATGTAGTGTTTATTCATTCCTCTGGCCTCTAGGTAATTATTTGGCATGGGTAGGCATCATTTGCAATGTGCCGTTTTAATGTAAAGTCTGTGAATCTAGTATGCTTTTGGGTACTTTGAACCAATCAGTCTAGTCAGTTGCTATGTTTTCTACTTTTTCTGTGACTTGGCATGCAAAAAGGACTGAAAAGATGCCAATAAGTTTTTTTTGTATAAAAATTATAAGTCAGTTTTCTTAAAACTAGTCATTACTCTACTTTGTGCATAGTTTTATTAAAGTATAAGCTACAGAAAAGAGACCTCTGCTTCTCAACCTGAATTCCATTGTGGTGTATTTCTACTTAATAAGTTCATTTATACACTCATTACAGCTAAGAAAAGCTTTTTTAGTTAGTTTTTTTCTTATGTAAGGAAAAATGTTAATTTTTATATCATACCATCATAGCAACAGAACCGACTGTTTTCAACCCCCCCTATATTCAAATGAGCCCTCACTTGATAAAAAGTTGCTTTTATCAGATGTATTTCTGCTTTTTTGGTAACTATTACACCTGTACTGTCATAAAAAGGTGATATTTTGACTGTTGTGCCAAAATTGTTGAACAGAAGAAAAAAATTATACCCTTACTGTCCTTATCAGTTAAAAATTGCTAAAACAAGGTTTCACCACATCTTTGGAAACTGTCATAATTTTTATTTGAGTAGCATTATATTCAAACTGCATGCTTATTTTATTTACAGAATCATTAAATAACATATAAAAAAATGTTGGTGGAAATCCGGAACTGTTGGCTTTGCTTAAAGGGGTCATTATCCTATTCATGTAATGAATTTCCGGTGCATGTCAAAAGATGGCAGGATGAAAAAATAGTCCCATTTTTCTCTTTTGTTTCTGCTTTTGCCTATAACTGCTATTGCTTAAGAGTTGGATATTTTGAAAGGTATAGCATTACTGTAGAACATGAATATATTTTTTTTCCAGTCAATGTCTTTACAGTGGAAGCACTTCCTAAAGTGTGTAATGTGGTACAATGTGACCACAACACTGAAATGAAAGTAGAAAAACCATTCTTAAACTTTAAGGTAATTTTCCCAAAAAAAATCCGTGGACAGGTATACTTTTGTCTCCATTTTTATGTAATTTAGCATTATAGGTGTAATGCCCCATATATGAAATTTTACGTGAAAGAAAGATTTTTTAAATAAAAATTTTTGATGTCTCGCCCGTCCGGTTACTTTTGCTCAGGCCATCCAAAAGGATAATGACCTCTGTAAGAGCAAAATTTACAAATTGGTCAAATACACAAATCCCATTTGTCAGGTACTTTTCATGGAAGGGTACCAGAACTCATTATAGGAAAACATGTTTTCTGCAAAATATATCTTCAGGTTTTATAGTTATAGTCTGTTTCATTATCTGCAGTAAAATTTGACTTTTTGGCCTATGGTATCATAAAAAGTTATTATTTTTGCAAAAAGCACACTGTTAGCAATTCTATAGAGTACAGTAAGGTAGAACCCAAGGTGACATGAAATAAAAATGTATTATTGGTATTGAATAATACCTTTCAGACCAAAAATTGATTAAATAAAGGTAAACCATGATCCTATTTAATTTCATGTACCAGCACTTATTCCTAGACAGAAACATGTATCATACCTTGAAGATTGTAACTAAAGATTAAATGTATTCATTTTGTTTCTTAAAAGAAGGTTATACAGCAGTATTTTAATCAATATGTAGTGTTTATTCATTCCTCTGGCCTCTAGGTAATTATTTGGCATGGGTAGGCATCATTTGCAATGTGCCGTTTTAATGTAAAGTCTGTGAATCTAGTATGCTTTTGGGTACTTTGAACCAATCAGTCTAGTCAGTTGCTATGTTTTCTACTTTTTCTGTGACTTGGCATGCAAAAAGGACTGAAAAGATGCCAATAAGTTTTTTTTGTATAAAAATTATAAGTCAGTTTTCTTAAAACTAGTCATTACTCTACTTTGTGCATAGTTTTATTAAAGTATAAGCTACAGAAAAGAGACCTCTGCTTCTCAACCTGAATTCCATTGTGGTGTATTTCTACTTAATAAGTTCATTTATACACTCATTACAGCTAAGAAAAGCTTTTTTAGTTAGTTTTTTTCTTATGTAAGGAAAAATGTTAATTTTTATATCATACCATCATAGCAACAGAACCGACTGTTTTCAACCCCCCCTATATTCAAATGAGCCCTCACTTGATAAAAAGTTGCTTTTATCAGATGTATTTCTGCTTTTTTGGTAACTATTACACCTGTACTGTCATAAAAAGGTGATATTTTGACTGTTGTGCCAAAATTGTTGAACAGAAGAAAAAAATTATACCCTTACTGTCCTTATCAGTTAAAAATTGCTAAAACAAGGTTTCACCACATCTTTGGAAACTGTCATAATTTTTATTTGAGTAGCATTATATTCAAACTGCATGCTTATTTTATTTACAGAATCATTAAATAACATATAAAAAAATGTTGGTGGAAATCCGGAACTGTTGGCTTTGCTTAAAGGGGTCATTATCCTATTCATGTAATGAATTTCCGGTGCATGTCAAAAGATGGCAGGATGAAAAAATAGTCCCATTTTTCTCTTTTGTTTCTGCTTTTGCCTATAACTGCTATTGCTTAAGAGTTGGATATTTTGAAAGGTATAGCATTACTGTAGAACATGAATATATTTTTTTTCCAGTCAATGTCTTTACAGTGGAAGCACTTCCTAAAGTGTGTAATGTGGTACAATGTGACCACAACACTGAAATGAAAGTAGAAAAACCATTCTTAAACTTTAAGGTAATTTTCCCAAAAAAAATCCGTGGACAGGTATACTTTTGTCTCCATTTTTATGTAATTTAGCATTATAGGTGTAATGCCCCATATATGAAATTTTACGTGAAAGAAAGATTTTTTTAATAAAAATTTTTGATGTCTCGCCCGTCCGGTTACTTTTGCTCAGGCCATCCAAAAGGATAATGACCTCTGTAAGAGCAAAATTTACAAATTGGTCAAATACACAAATCCCATTTGTCAGGTACTTTTCATGGAAGGGTACCAGAACTCATTATAGGAAAACATGTTTTCTGCAAAATATATCTTCAGGTTTTATAGTTATAGTCTGTTTCATTATCTGCAGTAAAATTTGACTTTTTGGCCTATGGTATCATAAAAAGTTATTATTTTTGCAAAAAGCACACTGTTAGCAATTCTATAGAGTACAGTAAGGTAGAACCCAAGGTGACATGAAATAAAAATGTATTATTGGTATTGAATAATACCTTTCAGACCAAAAATTGATTAAATAAAGGTAAACCATGATCCTATTTAATTTCATGTACCAGCACTTATTCCTAGACAGAAACATGTATCATACCTTGAAGATTGTAACTAAAGATTAAATGTATTCATTTTGTTTCTTAAAAGAAGGTTATACAGCAGTATTTTAATCAATATGTAGTGTTTATTCATTCCTCTGGCCTCTAGGTAATTATTTGGCATGGGTAGGCATCATTTGCAATGTGCCGTTTTAATGTAAAGTCTGTGAATCTAGTATGCTTTTGGGTACTTTGAACCAATCAGTCTAGTCAGTTGCTATGTTTTCTACTTTTTCTGTGACTTGGCATGCAAAAAGGACTGAAAAGATGCCAATAAGTTTTTTTTGTATAAAAATTATAAGTCAGTTTTCTTAAAACTAGTCATTACTCTACTTTGTGCATAGTTTTATTAAAGTATAAGCTACAGAAAAGAGACCTCTGCTTCTCAACCTGAATTCCATTGTGGTGTATTTCTACTTAATAAGTTCATTTATACACTCATTACAGCTAAGAAAAGCTTTTTTAGTTAGTTTTTTTCTTATGTAAGGAAAAATGTTAATTTTTATATCATACCATCATAGCAACAGAACCGACTGTTTTCAACCCCCCCTATATTCAAATGAGCCCTCACTTGATAAAAAGTTGCTTTTATCAGATGTATTTCTGCTTTTTTGGTAACTATTACACCTGTACTGTCATAAAAAGGTGATATTTTGACTGTTGTGCCAAAATTGTTGAACAGAAGAAAAAAATTATACCCTTACTGTCCTTATCAGTTAAAAATTGCTAAAACAAGGTTTCACCACATCTTTGGAAACTGTCATAATTTTTATTTGAGTAGCATTATATTCAAACTGCATGCTTATTTTATTTACAGAATCATTAAATAACATATAAAAAAATGTTGGTGGAAATCCGGAACTGTTGGCTTTGCTTAAAGGGGTCATTATCCTATTCATGTAATGAATTTCCGGTGCATGTCAAAAGATGGCAGGATGAAAAAATAGTCCCATTTTTCTCTTTTGTTTCTGCTTTTGCCTATAACTGCTATTGCTTAAGAGTTGGATATTTTGAAAGGTATAGCATTACTGTAGAACATGAATATATTTTTTTTCCAGTCAATGTCTTTACAGTGGAAGCACTTCCTAAAGTGTGTAATGTGGTACAATGTGACCACAACACTGAAATGAAAGTAGAAAAACCATTCTTAAACTTTAAGGTAATTTTCCCAAAAAAAATCCGTGGACAGGTATACTTTTGTCTCCATTTTTATGTAATTTAGCATTATAGGTGTAATGCCCCATATATGAAATTTTACGTGAAAGAAAGATTTTTTTAATAAAAATTTTTGATGTCTCGCCCGTCCGGTTACTTTTGCTCAGGCCATCCAAAAGGATAATGACCTCTGTAAGAGCAAAATTTACAAATTGGTCAAATACACAAATCCCATTTGTCAGGTACTTTTCATGGAAGGGTACCAGAACTCATTATAGGAAAACATGTTTTCTGCAAAATATATCTTCAGGTTTTATAGTTATAGTCTGTTTCATTATCTGCAGTAAAATTTGACTTTTTGACCTATGGTATCATAAAAAGTTATTATTTTTGCAAAAAGCACACTGTTAGCAATTCTATAGAGTACAGTAAGGTAGAACCCAAGGTGACATGAAATAAAAATGTATTATTGGTATTGAATAATACCTTTCAGACCAAAAATTGATTAAATAAAGGTAAACCATGATCCTATTTAATTTCATGTACCAGCACTTATTCCTAGACAGAAACATGTATCATACCTTGAAGATTGTAACTAAAGATTAAATGTATTCATTTTGTTTCTTAAAAGAAGGTTATACAGCAGTATTTTAATCAATATGTAGTGTTTATTCATTCCTCTGGCCTCTAGGTAATTATTTGGCATGGGTAGGCATCATTTGCAATGTGCCGTTTTAATGTAAAGTCTGTGAATCTAGTATGCTTTTGGGTACTTTGAACCAATCAGTCTAGTCAGTTGCTATGTTTTCTACTTTTTCTGTGACTTGGCATGCAAAAAGGACTGAAAAGATGCCAATAAGTTTTTTTTGTATAAAAATTATAAGTCAGTTTTCTTAAAACTAGTCATTACTCTACTTTGTGCATAGTTTTATTAAAGTATAAGCTACAGAAAAGAGACCTCTGCTTCTCAACCTGAATTCCATTGTGGTGTATTTCTACTTAATAAGTTCATTTATACACTCATTACAGCTAAGAAAAGCTTTTTTAGTTAGTTTTTTTCTTATGTAAGGAAAAATGTTAATTTTTATATCATACCATCATAGCAACAGAACCGACTGTTTTCAACCCCCCCCTATATTCAAATGAGCCCTCACTTGATAAAAAGTTGCTTTTATCAGATGTATTTCTGCTTTTTTGGTAACTATTACACCTGTACTGTCATAAAAAGGTGATATTTTGACTGTTGTGCCAAAATTGTTGAACAGAAGAAAAAAATTATACCCTTACTGTCCTTATCAGTTAAAAATTGCTAAAACAAGGTTTCACCACATCTTTGGAAACTGTCATAATTTTTATTTGAGTAGCATTATATTCAAACTGCATGCTTATTTTATTTACAGAATCATTAAATAACATATAAAAAAATGTTGGTGGAAATCCGGAACTGTTGGCTTTGCTTAAAGGGGTCATTATCCTATTCATGTAATGAATTTCCGGTGCATGTCAAAAGATGGCAGGATGAAAAAATAGTCCCATTTTTCTCTTTTGTTTCTGCTTTTGCCTATAACTGCTATTGCTTAAGAGTTGGATATTTTGAAAGGTATAGCATTACTGTAGAACATGAATATATTTTTTTTCCAGTCAATGTCTTTACAGTGGAAGCACTTCCTAAAGTGTGTAATGTGGTACAATGTGACCACAACACTGAAATGAAAGTAGAAAAACCATTCTTAAACTTTAAGGTAATTTTCCCAAAAAAAATCCGTGGACAGGTATACTTTTGTCTCCATTTTTATGTAATTTAGCATTATAGGTGTAATGCCCCATATATGAAATTTTACGTGAAAGAAAGATTTTTTTAATAAAAATTTTTGATGTCTCGCCCGTCCGGTTACTTTTGCTCAGGCCATCCAAAAGGATAATGACCTCTGTAAGAGCAAAATTTACAAATTGGTCAAATACACAAATCCCATTTGTCAGGTACTTTTCATGGAAGGGTACCAGAACTCATTATAGGAAAACATGTTTTCTGCAAAATATATCTTCAGGTTTTATAGTTATAGTCTGTTTCATTATCTGCAGTAAAATTTGACTTTTTGGCCTATGGTATCATAAAAAGTTATTATTTTTGCAAAAAGCACACTGTTAGCAATTCTATAGAGTACAGTAAGGTAGAACCCAAGGTGACATGAAATAAAAATGTATTATTGGTATTGAATAATACCTTTCAGACCAAAAATTGATTAAATAAAGGTAAACCATGATCCTATTTAATTTCATGTACCAGCACTTATTCCTAGACAGAAACATGTATCATACCTTGAAGATTGTAACTAAAGATTAAATGTATTCATTTTGTTTCTTAAAAGAAGGTTATACAGCAGTATTTTAATCAATATGTAGTGTTTATTCATTCCTCTGGCCTCTAGGTAATTATTTGGCATGGGTAGGCATCATTTGCAATGTGCCGTTTTAATGTAAAGTCTGTGAATCTAGTATGCTTTTGGGTACTTTGAACCAATCAGTCTAGTCAGTTGCTATGTTTTCTACTTTTTCTGTGACTTGGCATGCAAAAAGGACTGAAAAGATGCCAATAAGTTTTTTTTGTATAAAAATTATAAGTCAGTTTTCTTAAAACTAGTCATTACTCTACTTTGTGCATAGTTTTATTAAAGTATAAGCTACAGAAAAGAGACCTCTGCTTCTCAACCTGAATTCCATTGTGGTGTATTTCTACTTAATAAGTTCATTTATACACTCATTACAGCTAAGAAAAGCTTTTTTAGTTAGTTTTTTTCTTATGTAAGGAAAAATGTTAATTTTTATATCATACCATCATAGCAACAGAACCGACTGTTTTCAACCCCCCCTATATTCAAATGAGCCCTCACTTGATAAAAAGTTGCTTTTATCAGATGTATTTCTGCTTTTTTGGTAACTATTACACCTGTACTGTCATAAAAAGGTGATATTTTGACTGTTGTGCCAAAATTGTTGAACAGAAGAAAAAAATTATACCCTTACTGTCCTTATCAGTTAAAAATTGCTAAAACAAGGTTTCACCACATCTTTGGAAACTGTCATAATTTTTATTTGAGTAGCATTATATTCAAACTGCATGCTTATTTTATTTACAGAATCATTAAATAACATATAAAAAAATGTTGGTGGAAATCCGGAACTGTTGGCTTTGCTTAAAAGGGTCATTATCCTATTCATGTAATGAATTTCCGGTGCATGTCAAAAGATGGCAGGATGAAAAAATAGTCCCATTTTTCTCTTTTGTTTCTGCTTTTGCCTATAACTGCTATTGCTTAAGAGTTGGATATTTTGAAAGGTATAGCATTACTGTAGAACATGAATATATTTTTTTTCCAGTCAATGTCTTTACAGTGGAAGCACTTCCTAAAGTGTGTAATGTGGTACAATGTGACCACAACACTGAAATGAAAGTAGAAAAACCATTCTTAAACTTTAAGGTAATTTTCCCAAAAAAAATCCGTGGACAGGTATACTTTTGTCTCCATTTTTATGTAATTTAGCATTATAGGTGTAATGCCCCATATATGAAATTTTACGTGAAAGAAAGATTTTTTTAATAAAAATTTTTGATGTCTCGCCCGTCCGGTTACTTTTGCTCAGGCCATCCAAAAGGATAATGACCTCTGTAAGAGCAAAATTTACAAATTGGTCAAATACACAAATCCCATTTGTCAGGTACTTTTCATGGAAGGGTACCAGAACTCATTATAGGAAAACATGTTTTCTGCAAAATATATCTTCAGGTTTTATAGTTATAGTCTGTTTCATTATCTGCAGTAAAATTTGACTTTTTGGCCTATGGTATCATAAAAAGTTATTATTTTTGCAAAAAGCACACTGTTAGCAATTCTATAGAGTACAGTAAGGTAGAACCCAAGGTGACATGAAATAAAAATGTATTATTGGTATTGAATAATACCTTTCAGACCAAAAATTGATTAAATAAAGGTAAACCATGATCCTATTTAATTTCATGTACCAGCACTTATTCCTAGACAGAAACATGTATCATACCTTGAAGATTGTAACTAAAGATTAAATGTATTCATTTTGTTTCTTAAAAGAAGGTTATACAGCAGTATTTTAATCAATATGTAGTGTTTATTCATTCCTCTGGCCTCTAGGTAATTATTTGGCATGGGTAGGCATCATTTGCAATGTGCCGTTTTAATGTAAAGTCTGTGAATCTAGTATGCTTTTGGGTACTTTGAACCAATCAGTCTAGTCAGTTGCTATGTTTTCTACTTTTTCTGTGACTTGGCATGCAAAAAGGACTGAAAAGATGCCAATAAGTTTTTTTTGTATAAAAATTATAAGTCAGTTTTCTTAAAACTAGTCATTACTCTACTTTGTGCATAGTTTTATTAAAGTATAAGCTACAGAAAAGAGACCTCTGCTTCTCAACCTGAATTCCATTGTGGTGTATTTCTACTTAATAAGTTCATTTATACACTCATTACAGCTAAGAAAAGCTTTTTTAGTTAGTTTTTTTCTTATGTAAGGAAAAATGTTAATTTTTATATCATACCATCATAGCAACAGAACCGACTGTTTTCAACCCCCCCTATATTCAAATGAGCCCTCACTTGATAAAAAGTTGCTTTTATCAGATGTATTTCTGCTTTTTTGGTAACTATTACACCTGTACTGTCATAAAAAGGTGATATTTTGACTGTTGTGCCAAAATTGTTGAACAGAAGAAAAAAATTATACCCTTACTGTCCTTATCAGTTAAAAATTGCTAAAACAAGGTTTCACCACATCTTTGGAAACTGTCATAATTTTTATTTGAGTAGCATTATATTCAAACTGCATGCTTATTTTATTTACAGAATCATTAAATAACATATAAAAAAATGTTGGTGGAAATCCGGAACTGTTGGCTTTGCTTAAAGGGGTCATTATCCTATTCATGTAATGAATTTCCGGTGCATGTCAAAAGATGGCAGGATGAAAAAATAGTCCCATTTTTCTCTTTTGTTTCTGCTTTTGCCTATAACTGCTATTGCTTAAGAGTTGGATATTTTGAAAGGTATAGCATTACTGTAGAACATGAATATATTTTTTTTCCAGTCAATGTCTTTACAGTGGAAGCACTTCCTAAAGTGTGTAATGTGGTACAATGTGACCACAACACTGAAATGAAAGTAGAAAAACCATTCTTAAACTTTAAGGTAATTTTCCCAAAAAAAATCCGTGGACAGGTATACTTTTGTCTCCATTTTTATGTAATTTAGCATTATAGGTGTAATGCCCCATATATGAAATTTTACGTGAAAGAAAGATTTTTTTAATAAAAATTTTTGATGTCTCGCCCGTCCGGTTACTTTTGCTCAGGCCATCCAAAAGGATAATGACCTCTGTAAGAGCAAAATTTACAAATTGGTCAAATACACAAATCCCATTTGTCAGGTACTTTTCATGGAAGGGTACCAGAACTCATTATAGGAAAACATGTTTTCTGCAAAATATATCTTCAGGTTTTATAGTTATAGTCTGTTTCATTATCTGCAGTAAAATTTGACTTTTTGGCCTATGGTATCATAAAAAGTTATTATTTTTGCAAAAAGCACACTGTTAGCAATTCTATAGAGTACAGTAAGGTAGAACCCAAGGTGACATGAAATAAAAATGTATTATTGGTATTGAATAATACCTTTCAGACCAAAAATTGATTAAATAAAGGTAAACCATGATCCTATTTAATTTCATGTACCAGCACTTATTCCTAGACAGAAACATGTATCATACCTTGAAGATTGTAACTAAAGATTAAATGTATTCATTTTGTTTCTTAAAAGAAGGTTATACAGCAGTATTTTAATCAATATGTAGTGTTTATTCATTCCTCTGGCCTCTAGGTAATTATTTGGCATGGGTAGGCATCATTTGCAATGTGCCGTTTTAATGTAAAGTCTGTGAATCTAGTATGCTTTTGGGTACTTTGAACCAATCAGTCTAGTCAGTTGCTATGTTTTCTACTTTTTCTGTGACTTGGCATGCAAAAAGGACTGAAAAGATGCCAATAAGTTTTTTTTGTATAAAAATTATAAGTCAGTTTTCTTAAAACTAGTCATTACTCTACTTTGTGCATAGTTTTATTAAAGTATAAGCTACAGAAAAGAGACCTCTGCTTCTCAACCTGAATTCCATTGTGGTGTATTTCTACTTAATAAGTTCATTTATACACTCATTACAGCTAAGAAAAGCTTTTTTAGTTAGTTTTTTTCTTATGTAAGGAAAAATGTTAATTTTTATATCATACCATCATAGCAACAGAACCGACTGTTTTCAACCCCCCCTATATTCAAATGAGCCCTCACTTGATAAAAAGTTGCTTTTATCAGATGTATTTCTGCTTTTTTGGTAACTATTACACCTGTACTGTCATAAAAAGGTGATATTTTGACTGTTGTGCCAAAATTGTTGAACAGAAGAAAAAAATTATACCCTTACTGTCCTTATCAGTTAAAAATTGCTAAAACAAGGTTTCACCACATCTTTGGAAACTGTCATAATTTTTATTTGAGTAGCATTATATTCAAACTGCATGCTTATTTTATTTACAGAATCATTAAATAACATATAAAAAAATGTTGGTGGAAATCCGGAACTGTTGGCTTTGCTTAAAGGGGTCATTATCCTATTCATGTAATGAATTTCCGGTGCATGTCAAAAGATGGCAGGATGAAAAAATAGTCCCATTTTTCTCTTTTGTTTCTGCTTTTGCCTATAACTGCTATTGCTTAAGAGTTGGATATTTTGAAAGGTATAGCATTACTGTAGAACATGAATATATTTTTTTTCCAGTCAATGTCTTTACAGTGGAAGCACTTCCTAAAGTGTGTAATGTGGTACAATGTGACCACAACACTGAAATGAAAGTAGAAAAACCATTCTTAAACTTTAAGGTAATTTTCCCAAAAAAAATCCGTGGACAGGTATACTTTTGTCTCCATTTTTATGTAATTTAGCATTATAGGTGTAATGCCCCATATATGAAATTTTACGTGAAAGAAAGATTTTTTTAATAAAAATTTTTGATGTCTCGCCCGTCCGGTTACTTTTGCTCAGGCCATCCAAAAGGATAATGACCTCTGTAAGAGCAAAATTTACAAATTGGTCAAATACACAAATCCCATTTGTCAGGTACTTTTCATGGAAGGGTACCAGAACTCATTATAGGAAAACATGTTTTCTGCAAAATATATCTTCAGGTTTTATAGTTATAGTCTGTTTCATTATCTGCAGTAAAATTTGACTTTTTGGCCTATGGTATCATAAAAAGTTATTATTTTTGCAAAAAGCACACTGTTAGCAATTCTATAGAGTACAGTAAGGTAGAACCCAAGGTGACATGAAATAAAAATGTATTATTGGTATTGAATAATACCTTTCAGACCAAAAATTGATTAAATAAAGGTAAACCATGATCCTATTTAATTTCATGTACCAGCACTTATTCCTAGACAGAAACATGTATCATACCTTGAAGATTGTAACTAAAGATTAAATGTATTCATTTTGTTTCTTAAAAGAAGGTTATACAGCAGTATTTTAATCAATATGTAGTGTTTATTCATTCCTCTGGCCTCTAGGTAATTATTTGGCATGGGTAGGCATCATTTGCAATGTGCCGTTTTAATGTAAAGTCTGTGAATCTAGTATGCTTTTGGGTACTTTGAACCAATCAGTCTAGTCAGTTGCTATGTTTTCTACTTTTTCTGTGACTTGGCATGCAAAAAGGACTGAAAAGATGCCAATAAGTTTTTTTTGTATAAAAATTATAAGTCAGTTTTCTTAAAACTAGTCATTACTCTACTTTGTGCATAGTTTTATTAAAGTATAAGCTACAGAAAAGAGACCTCGGCTTCTCAACCTGAATTCCATTGTGGTGTATTTCTACTTAATAAGTTCATTTATACACTCATTACAGCTAAGAAAAGCTTTTTTAGTTAGTTTTTTTCTTATGTAAGGAAAAATGTTAATTTTTATATCATACCATCATAGCAACAGAACCGACTGTTTTCAACCCCCCCTATATTCAAATGAGCCCTCACTTGATAAAAAGTTGCTTTTATCAGATGTATTTCTGCTTTTTTGGTAACTATTACACCTGTACTGTCATAAAAAGGTGATATTTTGACTGTTGTGCCAAAATTGTTGAACAGAAGAAAAAAATTATACCCTTACTGTCCTTATCAGTTAAAAATTGCTAAAACAAGGTTTCACCACATCTTTGGAAACTGTCATAATTTTTATTTGAGTAGCATTATATTCAAACTGCATGCTTATTTTATTTACAGAATCATTAAATAACATATAAAAAAATGTTGGTGGAAATCCGGAACTGTTGGCTTTGCTTAAAGGGGTCATTATCCTATTCATGTAATGAATTTCCGGTGCATGTCAAAAGATGGCAGGATGAAAAAATAGTCCCATTTTTCTCTTTTGTTTCTGCTTTTGCCTATAACTGCTATTGCTTAAGAGTTGGATATTTTGAAAGGTATAGCATTACTGTAGAACATGAATATATTTTTTTTCCAGTCAATGTCTTTACAGTGGAAGCACTTCCTAAAGTGTGTAATGTGGTACAATGTGACCACAACACTGAAATGAAAGTAGAAAAACCATTCTTAAACTTTAAGGTAATTTTCCCAAAAAAAATCCGTGGACAGGTATACTTTTGTCTCCATTTTTATGTAATTTAGCATTATAGGTGTAATGCCCCATATATAAATTTTACGTGAAAGAAAGATTTTTTTAATAAAAATTTTTGATGTCTCGCCCGTCCGGTTACTTTTGCTCAGGCCATCCAAAAGGATAATGACCTCTGTAAGAGCAAAATTTACAAATTGGTCAAATACACAAATCCCATTTGTCAGGTACTTTTCATGGAAGGGTACCAGAACTCATTATAGGAAAACATGTTTTCTGCAAAATATATCTTCAGGTTTTATAGTTATAGTCTGTTTCATTATCTGCAGTAAAATTTGACTTTTTGGCCTATGGTATCATAAAAAGTTATTATTTTTGCAAAAAGCACACTGTTAGCAATTCTATAGAGTACAGTAAGGTAGAACCCAAGGTGACATGAAATAAAAATGTATTATTGGTATTGAATAATACCTTTCAGACCAAAAATTGATTAAATAAAGGTAAACCATGATCCTATTTAATTTCATGTACCAGCACTTATTCCTAGACAGAAACATGTATCATACCTTGAAGATTGTAACTAAAGATTAAATGTATTCATTTTGTTTCTTAAAAGAAGGTTATACAGCAGTATTTTAATCAATATGTAGTGTTTATTCATTCCTCTGGCCTCTAGGTAATTATTTGGCATGGGTAGGCATCATTTGCAATGTGCCGTTTTAATGTAAAGTCTGTGAATCTAGTATGCTTTTGGGTACTTTGAACCAATCAGTCTAGTCAGTTGCTATGTTTTCTACTTTTTCTGTGACTTGGCATGCAAAAAGGACTGAAAAGATGCCAATAAGTTTTTTTTGTATAAAAATTATAAGTCAGTTTTCTTAAAACTAGTCATTACTCTACTTTGTGCATAGTTTTATTAAAGTATAAGCTACAGAAAAGAGACCTCTGCTTCTCAACCTGAATTCCATTGTGGTGTATTTCTACTTAATAAGTTCATTTATACACTCATTACAGCTAAGAAAAGCTTTTTTAGTTAGTTTTTTTCTTATGTAAGGAAAAATGTTAATTTTTATATCATACCATCATAGCAACAGAACCGACTGTTTTCAACCCCCCCTATATTCAAATGAGCCCTCACTTGATAAAAAGTTGCTTTTATCAGATGTATTTCTGCTTTTTTGGTAACTATTACACCTGTACTGTCATAAAAAGGTGATATTTTGACTGTTGTGCCAAAATTGTTGAACAGAAGAAAAAAATTATACCCTTACTGTCCTTATCAGTTAAAAATTGCTAAAACAAGGTTTCACCACATCTTTGGAAACTGTCATAATTTTTATTTGAGTAGCATTATATTCAAACTGCATGCTTATTTTATTTACAGAATCATTAAATAACATATAAAAAAATGTTGGTGGAAATCCGGAACTGTTGGCTTTGCTTAAAGGGGTCATTATCCTATTCATGTAATGAATTTCCGGTGCATGTCAAAAGATGGCAGGATGAAAAAATAGTCCCATTTTTCTCTTTTGTTTCTGCTTTTGCCTATAACTGCTATTGCTTAAGAGTTGGATATTTTGAAAGGTATAGCATTACTGTAGAACATGAATATATTTTTTTTCCAGTCAATGTCTTTACAGTGGAAGCACTTCCTAAAGTGTGTAATGTGGTACAATGTGACCACAACACTGAAATGAAAGTAGAAAAACCATTCTTAAACTTTAAGGTAATTTTCCCAAAAAAAATCCGTGGACAGGTATACTTTTGTCTCCATTTTTATGTAATTTAGCATTATAGGTGTAATGCCCCATATATGAAATTTTACGTGAAAGAAAGATTTTTTTAATAAAAATTTTTGATGTCTCGCCCGTCCGGTTACTTTTGCTCAGGCCATCCAAAAGGATAATGACCTCTGTAAGAGCAAAATTTACAAATTGGTCAAATACACAAATCCCATTTGTCAGGTACTTTTCATGGAAGGGTACCAGAACTCATTATAGGAAAACATGTTTTCTGCAAAATATATCTTCAGGTTTTATAGTTATAGTCTGTTTCATTATCTGCAGTAAAATTTGACTTTTTGGCCTATGGTATCATAAAAAGTTATTATTTTTGCAAAAAGCACACTGTTAGCAATTCTATAGAGTACAGTAAGGTAGAACCCAAGGTGACATGAAATAAAAATGTATTATTGGTATTGAATAATACCTTTCAGACCAAAAATTGATTAAATAAAGGTAAACCATGATCCTATTTAATTTCATGTACCAGCACTTATTCCTAGACAGAAACATGTATCATACCTTGAAGATTGTAACTAAAGATTAAATGTATTCATTTTGTTTCTTAAAAGAAGGTTATACAGCAGTATTTTAATCAATATGTAGTGTTTATTCATTCCTCTGGCCTCTAGGTAATTATTTGGCATGGGTAGGCATCATTTGCAATGTGCCGTTTTAATGTAAAGTCTGTGAATCTAGTATGCTTTTGGGTACTTTGAACCAATCAGTCTAGTCAGTTGCTATGTTTTCTACTTTTTCTGTGACTTGGCATGCAAAAAGGACTGAAAAGATGCCAATAAGTTTTTTTTGTATAAAAATTATAAGTCAGTTTTCTTAAAACTAGTCATTACTCTACTTTGTGCATAGTTTTATTAAAGTATAAGCTACAGAAAAGAGACCTCTGCTTCTCAACCTGAATTCCATTGTGGTGTATTTCTACTTAATAAGTTCATTTATACACTCATTACAGCTAAGAAAAGCTTTTTTAGTTAGTTTTTTTCTTATGTAAGGAAAAATGTTAATTTTTATATCATACCATCATAGCAACAGAACCGACTGTTTTCAACCCCCCCTATATTCAAATGAGCCCTCACTTGATAAAAAGTTGCTTTTATCAGATGTATTTCTGCTTTTTTGGTAACTATTACACCTGTACTGTCATAAAAAGGTGATATTTTGACTGTTGTGCCAAAATTGTTGAACAGAAGAAAAAAATTATACCCTTACTGTCCTTATCAGTTAAAAATTGCTAAAACAAGGTTTCACCACATCTTTGGAAACTGTCATAATTTTTATTTGAGTAGCATTATATTCAAACTGCATGCTTATTTTATTTACAGAATCATTAAATAACATATAAAAAAATGTTGGTGGAAATCCGGAACTGTTGGCTTTGCTTAAAGGGGTCATTATCCTATTCATGTAATGAATTTCCGGTGCATGTCAAAAGATGGCAGGATGAAAAAATAGTCCCATTTTTCTCTTTTGTTTCTGCTTTTGCCTATAACTGCTATTGCTTAAGAGTTGGATATTTTGAAAGGTATAGCATTACTGTAGAACATGAATATATTTTTTTTCCAGTCAATGTCTTTACAGTGGAAGCACTTCCTAAAGTGTGTAATGTGGTACAATGTGACCACAACACTGAAATGAAAGTAGAAAAACCATTCTTAAACTTTAAGGTAATTTTCCCAAAAAAAATCCGTGGACAGGTATACTTTTGTCTCCATTTTTATGTAATTTAGCATTATAGGTGTAATGCCCCATATATGAAATTTTACGTGAAAGAAAGATTTTTTTAATAAAAATTTTTGATGTCTCGCCCGTCCGGTTACTTTTGCTCAGGCCATCCAAAAGGATAATGACCTCTGTAAGAGCAAAATTTACAAATTGGTCAAATACACAAATCCCATTTGTCAGGTACTTTTCATGGAAGGGTACCAGAACTCATTATAGGAAAACATGTTTTCTGCAAAATATATCTTCAGGTTTTATAGTTATAGTCTGTTTCATTATCTGCAGTAAAATTTGACTTTTTGGCCTATGGTATCATAAAAAGTTATTATTTTTGCAAAAAGCACACTGTTAGCAATTCTATAGAGTACAGTAAGGTAGAACCCAAGGTGACATGAAATAAAAATGTATTATTGGTATTGAATAATACCTTTCAGACCAAAAATTGATTAAATAAAGGTAAACCATGATCCTATTTAATTTCATGTACCAGCACTTATTCCTAGACAGAAACATGTATCATACCTTGAAGATTGTAACTAAAGATTAAATGTATTCATTTTGTTTCTTAAAAGAAGGTTATACAGCAGTATTTTAATCAATATGTAGTGTTTATTCATTCCTCTGGCCTCTAGGTAATTATTTGGCATGGGTAGGCATCATTTGCAATGTGCCGTTTTAATGT
Organism: Limnoperna fortunei; assembly: GCA_944474755.1. Classification (NCBI taxonomy): domain Eukaryota; kingdom Metazoa; phylum Mollusca; class Bivalvia; order Mytilida; family Modiolidae; genus Limnoperna; species Limnoperna fortunei. Next base: position 16,786,924 of record OX104116.1, on the reverse strand, counting down.
AAAGTCTGTGAATCTAGTATGCTTTTGGGTACTTTGAACCAATCAGTCTAGTCAGTTGCTATGTTTTCTACTTTTTCTGTGACTTGGCATGCAAAAAGGACTGAAAAGATGCCAATAAGTTTTTTTTGTATAAAAATTATAAGTCAGTTTTCTTAAAACTAGTCATTACTCTACTTTGTGCATAGTTTTATTAAAGTATAAGCTACAGAAAAGAGACCTCTGCTTCTCAACCTGAATTCCATTGTGGTGTATTTCTACTTAATAAGTTCATTTATACACTCATTACAGCTAAGAAAAGCTTTTTTAGTTAGTTTTTTTCTTATGTAAGGAAAAATGTTAATTTTTATATCATACCATCATAGCAACAGAACCGACTGTTTTCAACCCCCCCTATATTCAAATGAGCCCTCACTTGATAAAAAGTTGCTTTTATCAGATGTATTTCTGCTTTTTTGGTAACTATTACACCTGTACTGTCATAAAAAGGTGATATTTTGACTGTTGTGCCAAAATTGTTGAACAGAAGAAAAAAATTATACCCTTACTGTCCTTATCAGTTAAAAATTGCTAAAACAAGGTTTCACCACATCTTTGGAAACTGTCATAATTTTTATTTGAGTAGCATTATATTCAAACTGCATGCTTATTTTATTTACAGAATCATTAAATAACATATAAAAAAATGTTGGTGGAAATCCGGAACTGTTGGCTTTGCTTAAAGGGGTCATTATCCTATTCATGTAATGAATTTCCGGTGCATGTCAAAAGATGGCAGGATGAAAAAATAGTCCCATTTTTCTCTTTTGTTTCTGCTTTTGCCTATAACTGCTATTGCTTAAGAGTTGGATATTTTGAAAGGTATAGCATTACTGTAGAACATGAATATATTTTTTTTCCAGTCAATGTCTTTACAGTGGAAGCACTTCCTAAAGTGTGTAATGTGGTACAATGTGACCACAACACTGAAATGAAAGTAGAAAAACCATTCTTAAACTTTAAGGTAATTTTCCCAAAAAAAATCCGTGGACAGGTATACTTTTGTCTCCATTTTTATGTAATTTAGCATTATAGGTGTAATGCCCCATATATGAAATTTTACGTGAAAGAAAGATTTTTTTAATAAAAATTTTTGATGTCTCGCCCGTCCGGTTACTTTTGCTCAGGCCATCCAAAAGGATAATGACCTCTGTAAGAGCAAAATTTACAAATTGGTCAAATACACAAATCCCATTTGTCAGGTACTTTTCATGGAAGGGTACCAGAACTCATTATAGGAAAACATGTTTTCTGCAAAATATATCTTCAGGTTTTATAGTTATAGTCTGTTTCATTATCTGCAGTAAAATTTGACTTTTTGGCCTATGGTATCATAAAAAGTTATTATTTTTGCAAAAAGCACACTGTTAGCAATTCTATAGAGTACAGTAAGGTAGAACCCAAGGTGACATGAAATAAAAATGTATTATTGGTATTGAATAATACCTTTCAGACCAAAAATTGATTAAATAAAGGTAAACCATGATCCTATTTAATTTCATGTACCAGCACTTATTCCTAGACAGAAACATGTATCATACCTTGAAGATTGTAACTAAAGATTAAATGTATTCATTTTGTTTCTTAAAAGAAGGTTATACAGCAGTATTTTAATCAATATGTAGTGTTTATTCATTCCTCTGGCCTCTAGGTAATTATTTGGCATGGGTAGGCATCATTTGCAATGTGCCGTTTTAATGTAAAGTCTGTGAATCTAGTATGCTTTTGGGTACTTTGAACCAATCAGTCTAGTCAGTTGCTATGTTTTCTACTTTTTCTGTGACTTGGCATGCAAAAAGGACTGAAAAGATGCCAATAAGTTTTTTTTGTATAAAAATTATAAGTCAGTTTTCTTAAAACTAGTCATTACTCTACTTTGTGCATAGTTTTATTAAAGTATAAGCTACAGAAAAGAGACCTCTGCTTCTCAACCTGAATTCCATTGTGGTGTATTTCTACTTAATAAGTTCATTTATACACTCATTACAGCTAAGAAAAGCTTTTTTAGTTAGTTTTTTTCTTATGTAAGGAAAAATGTTAATTTTTATATCATACCATCATAGCAACAGAACCGACTGTTTTCAACCCCCCCTATATTCAAATGAGCCCTCACTTGATAAAAAGTTGCTTTTATCAGATGTATTTCTGCTTTTTTGGTAACTATTACACCTGTACTGTCATAAAAAGGTGATATTTTGACTGTTGTGCCAAAATTGTTGAACAGAAGAAAAAAATTATACCCTTACTGTCCTTATCAGTTAAAAATTGCTAAAACAAGGTTTCACCACATCTTTGGAAACTGTCATAATTTTTATTTGAGTAGCATTATATTCAAACTGCATGCTTATTTTATTTACAGAATCATTAAATAACATATAAAAAAATGTTGGTGGAAATCCGGAACTGTTGGCTTTGCTTAAAGGGGTCATTATCCTATTCATGTAATGAATTTCCGGTGCATGTCAAAAGATGGCAGGATGAAAAAATAGTCCCATTTTTCTCTTTTGTTTCTGCTTTTGCCTATAACTGCTATTGCTTAAGAGTTGGATATTTTGAAAGGTATAGCATTACTGTAGAACATGAATATATTTTTTTTCCAGTCAATGTCTTTACAGTGGAAGCACTTCCTAAAGTGTGTAATGTGGTACAATGTGACCACAACACTGAAATGAAAGTAGAAAAACCATTCTTAAACTTTAAGGTAATTTTCCCAAAAAAAATCCGTGGACAGGTATACTTTTGTCTCCATTTTTATGTAATTTAGCATTATAGGTGTAATGCCCCATATATGAAATTTTACGTGAAAGAAAGATTTTTTTAATAAAAATTTTTGATGTCTCGCCCGTCCGGTTACTTTTGCTCAGGCCATCCAAAAGGATAATGACCTCTGTAAGAGCAAAATTTACAAATTGGTCAAATACACAAATCCCATTTGTCAGGTACTTTTCATGGAAGGGTACCAGAACTCATTATAGGAAAACATGTTTTCTGCAAAATATATCTTCAGGTTTTATAGTTATAGTCTGTTTCATTATCTGCAGTAAAATTTGACTTTTTGGCCTATGGTATCATAAAAAGTTATTATTTTTGCAAAAAGCACACTGTTAGCAATTCTATAGAGTACAGTAAGGTAGAACCCAAGGTGACATGAAATAAAAATGTATTATTGGTATTGAATAATACCTTTCAGACCAAAAATTGATTAAATAAAGGTAAACCATGATCCTATTTAATTTCATGTACCAGCACTTATTCCTAGACAGAAACATGTATCATACCTTGAAGATTGTAACTAAAGATTAAATGTATTCATTTTGTTTCTTAAAAGAAGGTTATACAGCAGTATTTTAATCAATATGTAGTGTTTATTCATTCCTCTGGCCTCTAGGTAATTATTTGGCATGGGTAGGCATCATTTGCAATGTGCCGTTTTAATGTAAAGTCTGTGAATCTAGTATGCTTTTGGGTACTTTGAACCAATCAGTCTAGTCAGTTGCTATGTTTTCTACTTTTTCTGTGACTTGGCATGCAAAAAGGACTGAAAAGATGCCAATAAGTTTTTTTTGTATAAAAATTATAAGTCAGTTTTCTTAAAACTAGTCATTACTCTACTTTGTGCATAGTTTTATTAAAGTATAAGCTACAGAAAAGAGACCTCTGCTTCTCAACCTGAATTCCATTGTGGTGTATTTCTACTTAATAAGTTCATTTATACACTCATTACAGCTAAGAAAAGCTTTTTTAGTTAGTTTTTTTCTTATGTAAGGAAAAATGTTAATTTTTATATCATACCATCATAGCAACAGAACCGACTGTTTTCAACCCCCCCTATATTCAAATGAGCCCTCACTTGATAAAAAGTTGCTTTTATCAGATGTATTTCTGCTTTTTTGGTAACTATTACACCTGTACTGTCATAAAAAGGTGATATTTTGACTGTTGTGCCAAAATTGTTGAACAGAAGAAAAAAATTATACCCTTACTGTCCTTATCAGTTAAAAATTGCTAAAACAAGGTTTCACCACATCTTTGGAAACTGTCATAATTTTTATTTGAGTAGCATTATATTCAAACTGCATGCTTATTTTATTTACAGAATCATTAAATAACATATAAAAAAATGTTGGTGGAAATCCGGAACTGTTGGCTTTGCTTAAAGGGGTCATTATCCTATTCATGTAATGAATTTCCGGTGCATGTCAAAAGATGGCAGGATGAAAAAATAGTCCCATTTTTCTCTTTTGTTTCTGCTTTTGCCTATAACTGCTATTGCTTAAGAGTTGGATATTTTGAAAGGTATAGCATTACTGTAGAACATGAATATATTTTTTTTCCAGTCAATGTCTTTACAGTGGAAGCACTTCCTAAAGTGTGTAATGTGGTACAATGTGACCACAACACTGAAATGAAAGTAGAAAAACCATTCTTAAACTTTAAGGTAATTTTCCCAAAAAAAATCCGTGGACAGGTATACTTTTGTCTCCATTTTTATGTAATTTAGCATTATAGGTGTAATGCCCCATATATGAAATTTTACGTGAAAGAAAGATTTTTTTAATAAAAATTTTTGATGTCTCGCCCGTCCGGTTACTTTTGCTCAGGCCATCCAAAAGGATAATGACCTCTGTAAGAGCAAAATTTACAAATTGGTCAAATACACAAATCCCATTTGTCAGGTACTTTTCATGGAAGGGTACCAGAACTCATTATAGGAAAACATGTTTTCTGCAAAATATATCTTCAGGTTTTATAGTTATAGTCTGTTTCATTATCTGCAGTAAAATTTGACTTTTTGGCCTATGGTATCATAAAAAGTTATTATTTTTGCAAAAAGCACACTGTTAGCAATTCTATAGAGTACAGTAAGGTAGAACCCAAGGTGACATGAAATAAAAATGTATTATTGGTATTGAATAATACCTTTCAGACCAAAAATTGATTAAATAAAGGTAAACCATGATCCTATTTAATTTCATGTACCAGCACTTATTCCTAGACAGAAACATGTATCATACCTTGAAGATTGTAACTAAAGATTAAATGTATTCATTTTGTTTCTTAAAAGAAGGTTATACAGCAGTATTTTAATCAATATGTAGTGTTTATTCATTCCTCTGGCCTCTAGGTAATTATTTGGCATGGGTAGGCATCATTTGCAATGTGCCGTTTTAATGTAAAGTCTGTGAATCTAGTATGCTTTTGGGTACTTTGAACCAATCAGTCTAGTCAGTTGCTATGTTTTCTACTTTTTCTGTGACTTGGCATGCAAAAAGGACTGAAAAGATGCCAATAAGTTTTTTTTGTATAAAAATTATAAGTCAGTTTTCTTAAAACTAGTCATTACTCTACTTTGTGCATAGTTTTATTAAAGTATAAGCTACAGAAAAGAGACCTCTGCTTCTCAACCTGAATTCCATTGTGGTGTATTTCTACTTAATAAGTTCATTTATACACTCATTACAGCTAAGAAAAGCTTTTTTAGTTAGTTTTTTTCTTATGTAAGGAAAAATGTTAATTTTTATATCATACCATCATAGCAACAGAACCGACTGTTTTCAACCCCCCCTATATTCAAATGAGCCCTCACTTGATAAAAAGTTGCTTTTATCAGATGTATTTCTGCTTTTTTGGTAACTATTACACCTGTACTGTCATAAAAAGGTGATATTTTGACTGTTGTGCCAAAATTGTTGAACAGAAGAAAAAAATTATACCCTTACTGTCCTTATCAGTTAAAAATTGCTAAAACAAGGTTTCACCACATCTTTGGAAACTGTCATAATTTTTATTTGAGTAGCATTATATTCAAACTGCATGCTTATTTTATTTACAGAATCATTAAATAACATATAAAAAAATGTTGGTGGAAATCCGGAACTGTTGGCTTTGCTTAAAGGGGTCATTATCCTATTCATGTAATGAATTTCCGGTGCATGTCAAAAGATGGCAGGATGAAAAAATAGTCCCATTTTTCTCTTTTGTTTCTGCTTTTGCCTATAACTGCTATTGCTTAAGAGTTGGATATTTTGAAAGGTATAGCATTACTGTAGAACATGAATATATTTTTTTTCCAGTCAATGTCTTTACAGTGGAAGCACTTCCTAAAGTGTGTAATGTGGTACAATGTGACCACAACACTGAAATGAAAGTAGAAAAACCATTCTTAAACTTTAAGGTAATTTTCCCAAAAAAAATCCGTGGACAGGTATACTTTTGTCTCCATTTTTATGTAATTTAGCATTATAGGTGTAATGCCCCATATATGAAATTTTACGTGAAAGAAAGATTTTTTTAATAAAAATTTTTGATGTCTCGCCCGTCCGGTTACTTTTGCTCAGGCCATCCAAAAGGATAATGACCTCTGTAAGAGCAAAATTTACAAATTGGTCAAATACACAAATCCCATTTGTCAGGTACTTTTCATGGAAGGGTACCAGAACTCATTATAGGAAAACATGTTTTCTGCAAAATATATCTTCAGGTTTTATAGTTATAGTCTGTTTCATTATCTGCAGTAAAATTTGACTTTTTGGCCTATGGTATCATAAAAAGTTATTATTTTTGCAAAAAGCACACTGTTAGCAATTCTATAGAGTACAGTAAGGTAGAACCCAAGGTGACATGAAATAAAAATGTATTATTGGTATTGAATAATACCTTTCAGACCAAAAATTGATTAAATAAAGGTAAACCATGATCCTATTTAATTTCATGTACCAGCACTTATTCCTAGACAGAAACATGTATCATACCTTGAAGATTGTAACTAAAGATTAAATGTATTCATTTTGTTTCTTAAAAGAAGGTTATACAGCAGTATTTTAATCAATATGTAGTGTTTATTCATTCCTCTGGCCTCTAGGTAATTATTTGGCATGGGTAGGCATCATTTGCAATGTGCCGTTTTAATGTAAAGTCTGTGAATCTAGTATGCTTTTGGGTACTTTGAACCAATCAGTCTAGTCAGTTGCTATGTTTTCTACTTTTTCTGTGACTTGGCATGCAAAAAGGACTGAAAAGATGCCAATAAGTTTTTTTTGTATAAAAATTATAAGTCAGTTTTCTTAAAACTAGTCATTACTCTACTTTGTGCATAGTTTTATTAAAGTATAAGCTACAGAAAAGAGACCTCTGCTTCTCAACCTGAATTCCATTGTGGTGTATTTCTACTTAATAAGTTCATTTATACACTCATTACAGCTAAGAAAAGCTTTTTTAGTTAGTTTTTTTCTTATGTAAGGAAAAATGTTAATTTTTATATCATACCATCATAGCAACAGAACCGACTGTTTTCAACCCCCCCTATATTCAAATGAGCCCTCACTTGATAAAAAGTTGCTTTTATCAGATGTATTTCTGCTTTTTTGGTAACTATTACACCTGTACTGTCATAAAAAGGTGATATTTTGACTGTTGTGCCAAAATTGTTGAACAGAAGAAAAAAATTATACCCTTACTGTCCTTATCAGTTAAAAATTGCTAAAACAAGGTTTCACCACATCTTTGGAAACTGTCATAATTTTTATTTGAGTAGCATTATATTCAAACTGCATGCTTATTTTATTTACAGAATCATTAAATAACATATAAAAAAATGTTGGTGGAAATCCGGAACTGTTGGCTTTGCTTAAAGGGGTCATTATCCTATTCATGTAATGAATTTCCGGTGCATGTCAAAAGATGGCAGGATGAAAAAATAGTCCCATTTTTCTCTTTTGTTTCTGCTTTTGCCTATAACTGCTATTGCTTAAGAGTTGGATATTTTGAAAGGTATAGCATTACTGTAGAACATGAATATATTTTTTTTCCAGTCAATGTCTTTACAGTGGAAGCACTTCCTAAAGTGTGTAATGTGGTACAATGTGACCACAACACTGAAATGAAAGTAGAAAAACCATTCTTAAACTTTAAGGTAATTTTCCCAAAAAAAATCCGTGGACAGGTATACTTTTGTCTCCATTTTTATGTAATTTAGCATTATAGGTGTAATGCCCCATATATGAAATTTTACGTGAAAGAAAGATTTTTTTAATAAAAATTTTTGATGTCTCGCCCGTCCGGTTACTTTTGCTCAGGCCATCCAAAAGGATAATGACCTCTGTAAGAGCAAAATTTACAAATTGGTCAAATACACAAATCCCATTTGTCAGGTACTTTTCATGGAAGGGTACCAGAACTCATTATAGGAAAACATGTTTTCTGCAAAATATATCTTCAGGTTTTATAGTTATAGTCTGTTTCATTATCTGCAGTAAAATTTGACTTTTTGGCCTATGGTATCATAAAAAGTTATTATTTTTGCAAAAAGCACACTGTTAGCAATTCTATAGAGTACAGTAAGGTAGAACCCAAGGTGACATGAAATAAAAATGTATTATTGGTATTGAATAATACCTTTCAGACCAAAAATTGATTAAATAAAGGTAAACCATGATCCTATTTAATTTCATGTACCAGCACTTATTCCTAGACAGAAACATGTATCATACCTTGAAGATTGTAACTAAAGATTAAATGTATTCATTTTGTTTCTTAAAAGAAGGTTATACAGCAGTATTTTAATCAATATGTAGTGTTTATTCATTCCTCTGGCCTCTAGGTAATTATTTGGCATGGGTAGGCATCATTTGCAATGTGCCGTTTTAATGTAAAGTCTGTGAATCTAGTATGCTTTTGGGTACTTTGAACCAATCAGTCTAGTCAGTTGCTATGTTTTCTACTTTTTCTGTGACTTGGCATGCAAAAAGGACTGAAAAGATGCCAATAAGTTTTTTTTGTATAAAAATTATAAGTCAGTTTTCTTAAAACTAGTCATTACTCTACTTTGTGCATAGTTTTATTAAAGTATAAGCTACAGAAAAGAGACCTCTGCTTCTCAACCTGAATTCCATTGTGGTGTATTTCTACTTAATAAGTTCATTTATACACTCATTACAGCTAAGAAAAGCTTTTTTAGTTAGTTTTTTTCTTATGTAAGGAAAAATGTTAATTTTTATATCATACCATCATAGCAACAGAACCGACTGTTTTCAACCCCCCCTATATTCAAATGAGCCCTCACTTGATAAAAAGTTGCTTTTATCAGATGTATTTCTGCTTTTTTGGTAACTATTACACCTGTACTGTCATAAAAAGGTGATATTTTGACTGTTGTGCCAAAATTGTTGAACAGAAGAAAAAAATTATACCCTTACTGTCCTTATCAGTTAAAAATTGCTAAAACAAGGTTTCACCACATCTTTGGAAACTGTCATAATTTTTATTTGAGTAGCATTATATTCAAACTGCATGCTTATTTTATTTACAGAATCATTAAATAACATATAAAAAAATGTTGGTGGAAATCCGGAACTGTTGGCTTTGCTTAAAGGGGTCATTATCCTATTCATGTAATGAATTTCCGGTGCATGTCAAAAGATGGCAGGATGAAAAAATAGTCCCATTTTTCTCTTTTGTTTCTGCTTTTGCCTATAACTGCTATTGCTTAAGAGTTGGATATTTTGAAAGGTATAGCATTACTGTAGAACATGAATATATTTTTTTTCCAGTCAATGTCTTTACAGTGGAAGCACTTCCTAAAGTGTGTAATGTGGTACAATGTGACCACAACACTGAAATGAAAGTAGAAAAACCATTCTTAAACTTTAAGGTAATTTTCCCAAAAAAAATCCGTGGACAGGTATACTTTTGTCTCCATTTTTATGTAATTTAGCATTATAGGTGTAATGCCCCATATATGAAATTTTACGTGAAAGAAAGATTTTTTTAATAAAAATTTTTGATGTCTCGCCCGTCCGGTTACTTTTGCTCAGGCCATCCAAAAGGATAATGACCTCTGTAAGAGCAAAATTTACAAATTGGTCAAATACACAAATCCCATTTGTCAGGTACTTTTCATGGAAGGGTACCAGAACTCATTATAGGAAAACATGTTTTCTGCAAAATATATCTTCAGGTTTTATAGTTATAGTCTGTTTCATTATCTGCAGTAAAATTTGACTTTTTGGCCTATGGTATCATAAAAAGTTATTATTTTTGCAAAAAGCACACTGTTAGCAATTCTATAGAGTACAGTAAGGTAGAACCCAAGGTGACATGAAATAAAAATGTATTATTGGTATTGAATAATACCTTTCAGACCAAAAATTGATTAAATAAAGGTAAACCATGATCCTATTTAATTTCATGTACCAGCACTTATTCCTAGACAGAAACATGTATCATACCTTGAAGATTGTAACTAAAGATTAAATGTATTCATTTTGTTTCTTAAAAGAAGGTTATACAGCAGTATTTTAATCAATATGTAGTGTTTATTCATTCCTCTGGCCTCTAGGTAATTATTTGGCATGGGTAGGCATCATTTGCAATGTGCCGTTTTAATGTAAAGTCTGTGAATCTAGTATGCTTTTGGGTACTTTGAACCAATCAGTCTAGTCAGTTGCTATGTTTTCTACTTTTTCTGTGACTTGGCATGCAAAAAGGACTGAAAAGATGCCAATAAGTTTTTTTTGTATAAAAATTATAAGTCAGTTTTCTTAAAACTAGTCATTACTCTACTTTGTGCATAGTTTTATTAAAGTATAAGCTACAGAAAAGAGACCTCTGCTTCTCAACCTGAATTCCATTGTGGTGTATTTCTACTTAATAAGTTCATTTATACACTCATTACAGCTAAGAAAAGCTTTTTTAGTTAGTTTTTTTCTTATGTAAGGAAAAATGTTAATTTTTATATCATACCATCATAGCAACAGAACCGACTGTTTTCAACCCCCCCTATATTCAAATGAGCCCTCACTTGATAAAAAGTTGCTTTTATCAGATGTATTTCTGCTTTTTTGGTAACTATTACACCTGTACTGTCATAAAAAGGTGATATTTTGACTGTTGTGCCAAAATTGTTGAACAGAAGAAAAAAATTATACCCTTACTGTCCTTATCAGTTAAAAATTGCTAAAACAAGGTTTCACCACATCTTTGGAAACTGTCATAATTTTTATTTGAGTAGCATTATATTCAAACTGCATGCTTATTTTATTTACAGAATCATTAAATAACATATAAAAAAATGTTGGTGGAAATCCGGAACTGTTGGCTTTGCTTATGTAAGAGCAAAATTTACAAATTGGTCAAATACACAAATCCCATTTGTCAGGTACTTTTCATGGAAGGGTACCAGAACTCATTATAGGAAAACATGTTTTCTGCAAAATATATCTTCAGGTTTTATAGTTATAGTCTGTTTCATTATCTGCAGTAAAATTTGACTTTTTGGCCTATGGTATCATAAAAAGTTATTATTTTTGCAAAAAGCACACTGTTAGCAATTCTATAGAGTACAGTAAGGTAGAACCCAAGGTGACATGAAATAAAAATGTATTATTGGTATTGAATAATACCTTTCAGACCAAAAATTGATTAAATAAAGGTAAACCATGATCCTATTTAATTTCATGTACCAGCACTTATTCCTAGACAGAAACATGTATCATACCTTGAAGATTGTAACTAAAGATTAAATGTATTCATTTTGTTTCTTAAAAGAAGGTTATACAGCAGTATTTTAATCAATATGTAGTGTTTATTCATTCCTCTGGCCTCTAGGTAATTATTTGGCATGGGTAGGCATCATTTGCAATGTGCCGTTTTAATGTAAAGTCTGTGAATCTAGTATGCTTTTGGGTACTTTGAACCAATCAGTCTAGTCAGTTGCTATGTTTTCTACTTTTTCTGTGACTTGGCATGCAAAAAGGACTGAAAAGATGCCAATAAGTTTTTTTTGTATAAAAATTATAAGTCAGTTTTCTTAAAACTAGTCATTACTCTACTTTGTGCATAGTTTTATTAAAGTATAAGCTACAGAAAAGAGACCTCTGCTTCTCAACCTGAATTCCATTGTGGTGTATTTCTACTTAATAAGTTCATTTATACACTCATTACAGCTAAGAAAAGCTTTTTTAGTTAGTTTTTTTCTTATGTAAGGAAAAATGTTAATTTTTATATCATACCATCATAGCAACAGAACCGACTGTTTTCAACCCCCCCTATATTCAAATGAGCCCTCACTTGATAAAAAGTTGCTTTTATCAGATGTATTTCTGCTTTTTTGGTAACTATTACACCTGTACTGTCATAAAAAGGTGATATTTTGACTGTTGTGCCAAAATTGTTGAACAGAAGAAAAAAATTATACCCTTACTGTCCTTATCAGTTAAAAATTGCTAAAACAAGGTTTCACCACATCTTTGGAAACTGTCATAATTTTTATTTGAGTAGCATTATATTCAAACTGCATGCTTATTTTATTTACAGAATCATTAAATAACATATAAAAAAATGTTGGTGGAAATCCGGAACTGTTGGCTTTGCTTAAAGGGGTCATTATCCTATTCATGTAATGAATTTCCGGTGCATGTCAAAAGATGGCAGGATGAAAAAATAGTCCCATTTTTCTCTTTTGTTTCTGCTTTTGCCTATAACTGCTATTGCTTAAGAGTTGGATATTTTGAAAGGTATAGCATTACTGTAGAACATGAATATATTTTTTTTCCAGTCAATGTCTTTACAGTGGAAGCACTTCCTAAAGTGTGTAATGTGGTACAATGTGACCACAACACTGAAATGAAAGTAGAAAAACCATTCTTAAACTTTAAGGTAATTTTCCCAAAAAAAATCCGTGGACAGGTATACTTTTGTCTCCATTTTTATGTAATTTAGCATTATAGGTGTAATGCCCCATATATGAAATTTTACGTGAAAGAAAGATTTTTTTAATAAAAATTTTTGATGTCTCGCCCGTCCGGTTACTTTTGCTCAGGCCATCCAAAAGGATAATGACCTCTGTAAGAGCAAAATTTACAAATTGGTCAAATACACAAATCCCATTTGTCAGGTACTTTTCATGGAAGGGTACCAGAACTCATTATAGGAAAACATGTTTTCTGCAAAATATATCTTCAGGTTTTATAGTTATAGTCTGTTTCATTATCTGCAGTAAAATTTGACTTTTTGGCCTATGGTATCATAAAAAGTTATTATTTTTGCAAAAAGCACACTGTTAGCAATTCTATAGAGTACAGTAAGGTAGAACCCAAGGTGACATGAAATAAAAATGTATTATTGGTATTGAATAATACCTTTCAGACCAAAAATTGATTAAATAAAGGTAAACCATGATCCTATTTAATTTCATGTACCAGCACTTATTCCTAGACAGAAACATGTATCATACCTTGAAGATTGTAACTAAAGATTAAATGTATTCATTTTGTTTCTTAAAAGAAGGTTATACAGCAGTATTTTAATCAATATGTAGTGTTTATTCATTCCTCTGGCCTCTAGGTAATTATTTGGCATGGGTAGGCATCATTTGCAATGTGCCGTTTTAATGTAAAGTCTGTGAATCTAGTATGCTTTTGGGTACTTTGAACCAATCAGTCTAGTCAGTTGCTATGTTTTCTACTTTTTCTGTGACTTGGCATGCAAAAAGGACTGAAAAGATGCCAATAAGTTTTTTTTGTATAAAAATTATAAGTCAGTTTTCTTAAAACTAGTCATTACTCTACTTTGTGCATAGTTTTATTAAAGTATAAGCTACAGAAAAGAGACCTCTGCTTCTCAACCTGAATTCCATTGTGGTGTATTTCTACTTAATAAGTTCATTTATACACTCATTACAGCTAAGAAAAGCTTTTTTAGTTAGTTTTTTTCTTATGTAAGGAAAAATGTTAATTTTTATATCATACCATCATAGCAACAGAACCGACTGTTTTCAACCCCCCCTATATTCAAATGAGCCCTCACTTGATAAAAAGTTGCTTTTATCAGATGTATTTCTGCTTTTTTGGTAACTATTACACCTGTACTGTCATAAAAAGGTGATATTTTGACTGTTGTGCCAAAATTGTTGAACAGAAGAAAAAAATTATACCCTTACTGTCCTTATCAGTTAAAAATTGCTAAAACAAGGTTTCACCACATCTTTGGAAACTGTCATAATTTTTATTTGAGTAGCATTATATTCAAACTGCATGCTTATTTTATTTACAGAATCATTAAATAACATATAAAAAAATGTTGGTGGAAATCCGGAACTGTTGGCTTTGCTTAAAGGGGTCATTATCCTATTCATGTAATGAATTTCCGGTGCATGTCAAAAGATGGCAGGATGAAAAAATAGTCCCATTTTTCTCTTTTGTTTCTGCTTTTGCCTATAACTGCTATTGCTTAAGAGTTGGATATTTTGAAAGGTATAGCATTACTGTAGAACATGAATATATTTTTTTTCCAGTCAATGTCTTTACAGTGGAAGCACTTCCTAAAGTGTGTAATGTGGTACAATGTGACCACAACACTGAAATGAAAGTAGAAAAACCATTCTTAAACTTTAAGGTAATTTTCCCAAAAAAAATCCGTGGACAGGTATACTTTTGTCTCCATTTTTATGTAATTTAGCATTATAGGTGTAATGCCCCATATATGAAATTTTACGTGAAAGAAAGATTTTTTTAATAAAAATTTTTGATGTCTCGCCCGTCCGGTTACTTTTGCTCAGGCCATCCAAAAGGATAATGACCTCTGTAAGAGCAAAATTTACAAATTGGTCAAATACACAAATCCCATTTGTCAGGTACTTTTCATGGAAGGGTACCAGAACTCATTATAGGAAAACATGTTTTCTGCAAAATATATCTTCAGGTTTTATAGTTATAGTCTGTTTCATTATCTGCAGTAAAATTTGACTTTTTGGCCTATGGTATCATAAAAAGTTATTATTTTTGCAAAAAGCACACTGTTAGCAATTCTATAGAGTACAGTAAGGTAGAACCCAAGGTGACATGAAATAAAAATGTATTATTGGTATTGAATAATACCTTTCAGACCAAAAATTGATTAAATAAAGGTAAACCATGATCCTATTTAATTTCATGTACCAGCACTTATTCCTAGACAGAAACATGTATCATACCTTGAAGATTGTAACTAAAGATTAAATGTATTCATTTTGTTTCTTAAAAGAAGGTTATACAGCAGTATTTTAATCAATATGTAGTGTTTATTCATTCCTCTGGCCTCTAGGTAATTATTTGGCATGGGTAGGCATCATTTGCAATGTGCCGTTTTAATGTAAAGTCTGTGAATCTAGTATGCTTTTGGGTACTTTGAACCAATCAGTCTAGTCAGTTGCTATGTTTTCTACTTTTTCTGTGACTTGGCATGCAAAAAGGACTGAAAAGATGCCAATAAGTTTTTTTTGTATAAAAATTATAAGTCAGTTTTCTTAAAACTAGTCATTACTCTACTTTGTGCATAGTTTTATTAAAGTATAAGCTACAGAAAAGAGACCTCTGCTTCTCAACCTGAATTCCATTGTGGTGTATTTCTACTTAATAAGTTCATTTATACACTCATTACAGCTAAGAAAAGCTTTTTTAGTTAGTTTTTTTCTTATGTAAGGAAAAATGTTAATTTTTATATCATACCATCATAGCAACAGAACCGACTGTTTTCAACCCCCCCTATATTCAAATGAGCCCTCACTTGATAAAAAGTTGCTTTTATCAGATGTATTTCTGCTTTTTTGGTAACTATTACACCTGTACTGTCATAAAAAGGTGATATTTTGACTGTTGTGCCAAAATTGTTGAACAGAAGAAAAAAATTATACCCTTACTGTCCTTATCAGTTAAAAATTGCTAAAACAAGGTTTCACCACATCTTTGGAAACTGTCATAATTTTTATTTGAGTAGCATTATATTCAAACTGCATGCTTATTTTATTTACAGAATCATTAAATAACATATAAAAAAATGTTGGTGGAAATCCGGAACTGTTGGCTTTGCTTAAAGGGGTCATTATCCTATTCATGTAATGAATTTCCGGTGCATGTCAAAAGATGGCAGGATGAAAAAATAGTCCCATTTTTCTCTTTTGTTTCTGCTTTTGCCTATAACTGCTATTGCTTAAGAGTTGGATATTTTGAAAGGTATAGCATTACTGTAGAACATGAATATATTTTTTTTCCAGTCAATGTCTTTACAGTGGAAGCACTTCCTAAAGTGTGTAATGTGGTACAATGTGACCACAACACTGAAATGAAAGTAGAAAAACCATTCTTAAACTTTAAGGTAATTTTCCCAAAAAAAATCCGTGGACAGGTATACTTTTGTCTCCATTTTTATGTAATTTAGCATTATAGGTGTAATGCCCCATATATGAAATTTTACGTGAAAGAAAGATTTTTTTAATAAAAATTTTTGATGTCTCGCCCGTCCGGTTACTTTTGCTCAGGCCATCCAAAAGGATAATGACCTCTGTAAGAGCAAAATTTACAAATTGGTCAAATACACAAATCCCATTTGTCAGGTACTTTTCATGGAAGGGTACCAGAACTCATTATAGGAAAACATGTTTTCTGCAAAATATATCTTCAGGTTTTATAGTTATAGTCTGTTTCATTATCTGCAGTAAAATTTGACTTTTTGGCCTATGGTATCATAAAAAGTTATTATTTTTGCAAAAAGCACACTGTTAGCAATTCTATAGAGTACAGTAAGGTAGAACCCAAGGTGACATGAAATAAAAATGTATTATTGGTATTGAATAATACCTTTCAGACCAAAAATTGATTAAATAAAGGTAAACCATGATCCTATTTAATTTCATGTACCAGCACTTATTCCTAGACAGAAACATGTATCATACCTTGAAGATTGTAACTAAAGATTAAATGTATTCATTTTGTTTCTTAAAAGAAGGTTATACAGCAGTATTTTAATCAATATGTAGTGTTTATTCATTCCTCTGGCCTCTAGGTAATTATTTGGCATGGGTAGGCATCATTTGCAATGTGCCGTTTTAATGTAAAGTCTGTGAATCTAGTATGCTTTTGGGTACTTTGAACCAATCAGTCTAGTCAGTTGCTATGTTTTCTACTTTTTCTGTGACTTGGCATGCAAAAAGGACTGAAAAGATGCCAATAAGTTTTTTTTGTATAAAAATTATAAGTCAGTTTTCTTAAAACTAGTCATTACTCTACTTTGTGCATAGTTTTATTAAAGTATAAGCTACAGAAAAGAGACCTCTGCTTCTCAACCTGAATTCCATTGTGGTGTATTTCTACTTAATAAGTTCATTTATACACTCATTACAGCTAAGAAAAGCTTTTTTAGTTAGTTTTTTTCTTATGTAAGGAAAAATGTTAATTTTTATATCATACCATCATAGCAACAGAACCGACTGTTTTCAACCCCCCCTATATTCAAATGAGCCCTCACTTGATAAAAAGTTGCTTTTATCAGATGTATTTCTGCTTTTTTGGTAACTATTACACCTGTACTGTCATAAAAAGGTGATATTTTGACTGTTGTGCCAAAATTGTTGAACAGAAGAAAAAAATTATACCCTTACTGTCCTTATCAGTTAAAAATTGCTAAAACAAGGTTTCACCACATCTTTGGAAACTGTCATAATTTTTATTTGAGTAGCATTATATTCAAACTGCATGCTTATTTTATTTACAGAATCATTAAATAACATATAAAAAAATGTTGGTGGAAATCCGGAACTGTTGGCTTTGCTTAAAGGGGTCATTATCCTATTCATGTAATGAATTTCCGGTGCATGTCAAAAGATGGCAGGATGAAAAAATAGTCCCATTTTTCTCTTTTGTTTCTGCTTTTGCCTATAACTGCTATTGCTTAAGAGTTGGATATTTTGAAAGGTATAGCATTACTGTAGAACATGAATATATTTTTTTTCCAGTCAATGTCTTTACAGTGGAAGCACTTCCTAAAGTGTGTAATGTGGTACAATGTGACCACAACACTGAAATGAAAGTAGAAAAACCATTCTTAAACTTTAAGGTAATTTTCCCAAAAAAAATCCGTGGACAGGTATACTTTTGTCTCCATTTTTATGTAATTTAGCATTATAGGTGTAATGCCCCATATATGAAATTTTACGTGAAAGAAAGATTTTTTTAATAAAAATTTTTGATGTCTCGCCCGTCCGGTTACTTTTGCTCAGGCCATCCAAAAGGATAATGACCTCTGTAAGAGCAAAATTTACAAATTGGTCAAATACACAAATCCCATTTGTCAGGTACTTTTCATGGAAGGGTACCAGAACTCATTATAGGAAAACATGTTTTCTGCAAAATATATCTTCAGGTTTTATAGTTATAGTCTGTTTCATTATCTGCAGTAAAATTTGACTTTTTGGCCTATGGTATCATAAAAAGTTATTATTTTTGCAAAAAGCACACTGTTAGCAATTCTATAGAGTACAGTAAGGTAGAACCCAAGGTGACATGAAATAAAAATGTATTATTGGTATTGAATAATACCTTTCAGACCAAAAATTGATTAAATAAAGGTAAACCATGATCCTATTTAATTTCATGTACCAGCACTTATTCCTAGACAGAAACATGTATCATACCTTGAAGATTGTAACTAAAGATTAAATGTATTCATTTTGTTTCTTAAAAGAAGGTTATACAGCAGTATTTTAATCAATATGTAGTGTTTATTCATTCCTCTGGCCTCTAGGTAATTATTTGGCATGGGTAGGCATCATTTGCAATGTGCCGTTTTAATGTAAAGTCTGTGAATCTAGTATGCTTTTGGGTACTTTGAACCAATCAGTCTAGTCAGTTGCTATGTTTTCTACTTTTTCTGTGACTTGGCATGCAAAAAGGACTGAAAAGATGCCAATAAGTTTTTTTTGTATAAAAATTATAAGTCAGTTTTCTTAAAACTAGTCATTACTCTACTTTGTGCATAGTTTTATTAAAGTATAAGCTACAGAAAAGAGACCTCTGCTTCTCAACCTGAATTCCATTGTGGTGTATTTCTACTTAATAAGTTCATTTATACACTCATTACAGCTAAGAAAAGCTTTTTTAGTTAGTTTTTTTCTTATGTAAGGAAAAATGTTAATTTTTATATCATACCATCATAGCAACAGAACCGACTGTTTTCAACCCCCCCTATATTCAAATGAGCCCTCACTTGATAAAAAGTTGCTTTTATCAGATGTATTTCTGCTTTTTTGGTAACTATTACACCTGTACTGTCATAAAAAGGTGATATTTTGACTGTTGTGCCAAAATTGTTGAACAGAAGAAAAAAATTATACCCTTACTGTCCTTATCAGTTAAAAATTGCTAAAACAAGGTTTCACCACATCTTTGGAAACTGTCATAATTTTTATTTGAGTAGCATTATATTCAAACTGCATGCTTATTTTATTTACAGAATCATTAAATAACATATAAAAAAATGTTGGTGGAAATCCGGAACTGTTGGCTTTGCTTAAAGGGGTCATTATCCTATTCATGTAATGAATTTCCGGTGCATGTCAAAAGATGGCAGGATGAAAAAATAGTCCCATTTTTCTCTTTTGTTTCTGCTTTTGCCTATAACTGCTATTGCTTAAGAGTTGGATATTTTGAAAGGTATAGCATTACTGTAGAACATGAATATATTTTTTTTCCAGTCAATGTCTTTACAGTGGAAGCACTTCCTAAAGTGTGTAATGTGGTACAATGTGACCACAACACTGAAATGAAAGTAGAAAAACCATTCTTAAACTTTAAGGTAATTTTCCCAAAAAAAATCCGTGGACAGGTATACTTTTGTCTCCATTTTTATGTAATTTAGCATTATAGGTGTAATGCCCCATATATGAAATTTTACGTGAAAGAAAGATTTTTTTAATAAAAATTTTTGATGTCTCGCCCGTCCGGTTACTTTTGCTCAGGCCATCCAAAAGGATAATGACCTCTGTAAGAGCAAAATTTACAAATTGGTCAAATACACAAATCCCATTTGTCAGGTACTTTTCATGGAAGGGTACCAGAACTCATTATAGGAAAACATGTTTTCTGCAAAATATATCTTCAGGTTTTATAGTTATAGTCTGTTTCATTATCTGCAGTAAAATTTGACTTTTTGGCCTATGGTATCATAAAAAGTTATTATTTTTGCAAAAAGCACACTGTTAGCAATTCTATAGAGTACAGTAAGGTAGAACCCAAGGTGACATGAAATAAAAATGTATTATTGGTATTGAATAATACCTTTCAGACCAAAAATTGATTAAATAAAGGTAAACCATGATCCTATTTAATTTCATGTACCAGCACTTATTCCTAGACAGAAACATGTATCATACCTTGAAGATTGTAACTAAAGATTAAATGTATTCATTTTGTTTCTTAAAAGAAGGTTATACAGCAGTATTTTAATCAATATGTAGTGTTTATTCATTCCTCTGGCCTCTAGGTAATTATTTGGCATGGGTAGGCATCATTTGCAATGTGCCGTTTTAATGTAAAGTCTGTGAATCTAGTATGCTTTTGGGTACTTTGAACCAATCAGTCTAGTCAGTTGCTATGTTTTCTACTTTTTCTGTGACTTGGCATGCAAAAAGGACTGAAAAGATGCCAATAAGTTTTTTTTGTATAAAAATTATAAGTCAGTTTTCTTAAAACTAGTCATTACTCTACTTTGTGCATAGTTTTATTAAAGTATAAGCTACAGAAAAGAGACCTCTGCTTCTCAACCTGAATTCCATTGTGGTGTATTTCTACTTAATAAGTTCATTTATACACTCATTACAGCTAAGAAAAGCTTTTTTAGTTAGTTTTTTTCTTATGTAAGGAAAAATGTTAATTTTTATATCATACCATCATAGCAACAGAACCGACTGTTTTCAACCCCCCCTATATTCAAATGAGCCCTCACTTGATAAAAAGTTGCTTTTATCAGATGTATTTCTGCTTTTTTGGTAACTATTACACCTGTACTGTCATAAAAAGGTGATATTTTGACTGTAATAATGTGCCAAAATTGTTGAACAGAAGAAAAAAATTATACCCTTACTGTCCTTATCAGTTAAAAATTGCTAAAACAAGGTTTCACCACATCTTTGGAAACTGTCATAATTTTTATTTGAGTAGCATTATATTCAAACTGCATGCTTATTTTATTTACAGAATCATTAAATAACATATAAAAAAATGTTGGTGGAAATCCGGAACTGTTGGCTTTGCTTAAAGGGGTCATTATCCTATTCATGTAATGAATTTCCGGTGCATGTCAAAAGATGGCAGGATGAAAAAATAGTCCCATTTTTCTCTTTTGTTTCTGCTTTTGCCTATAACTGCTATTGCTTAAGAGTTGGATATTTTGAAAGGTATAGCATTACTGTAGAACATGAATATATTTTTTTTCCAGTCAATGTCTTTACAGTGGAAGCACTTCCTAAAGTGTGTAATGTGGTACAATGTGACCACAACACTGAAATGAAAGTAGAAAAACCATTCTTAAACTTTAAGGTAATTTTCCCCAAAAAAATCCGTGGACAGGTATACTTTTGTCTCCATTTTTATGTAATTTAGCATTATAGGTGTAATGCCCCATATATGAAATTTTACGTGAAAGAAAGATTTTTTTAATAAAAATTTTTGATGTCTCGCCCGTCCGGTTACTTTTGCTCAGGCCATCCAAAAGGATAATGACCTCTGTAAGAGCAAAATTTACAAATTGGTCAAATACACAAATCCCATTTGTCAGGTACTTTTCATGGAAGGGTACCAGAACTCATTATAGGAAAACATGTTTTCTGCAAAATATATCTTCAGGTTTTATAGTTATAGTCTGTTTCATTATCTGCAGTAAAATTTGACTTTTTGGCCTATGGTATCATAAAAAGTTATTATTTTTGCAAAAAGCACACTGTTAGCAATTCTATAGAGTACAGTAAGGTAGAACCCAAGGTGACATGAAATAAAAATGTATTATTGGTATTGAATAATACCTTTCAGACCAAAAATTGATTAAATAAAGGTAAACCATGATCCTATTTAATTTCATGTACCAGCACTTATTCCTAGACAGAAACATGTATCATACCTTGAAGATTGTAACTAAAGATTAAATGTATTCATTTTGTTTCTTAAAAGAAGGTTATACAGCAGTATTTTAATCAATATGTAGTGTTTATTCATTCCTCTGGCCTCTAGGTAATTATTTGGCATGGGTAGGCATCATTTGCAATGTGCCGTTTTAATGTAAAGTCTGTGAATCTAGTATGCTTTTGGGTACTTTGAACCAATCAGTCTAGTCAGTTGCTATGTTTTCTACTTTTTCTGTGACTTGGCATGCAAAAAGGACTGAAAAGATGCCAATAAGTTTTTTTTGTATAAAAATTATAAGTCAGTTTTCTTAAAACTAGTCATTACTCTACTTTGTGCATAGTTTTATTAAAGTATAAGCTACAGAAAAGAGACCTCTGCTTCTCAACCTGAATTCCATTGTGGTGTATTTCTACTTAATAAGTTCATTTATACACTCATTACAGCTAAGAAAAGCTTTTTTAGTTAGTTTTTTTCTTATGTAAGGAAAAATGTTAATTTTTATATCATACCATCATAGCAACAGAACCGACTGTTTTCAACCCCCCCTATATTCAAATGAGCCCTCACTTGATAAAAAGTTGCTTTTATCAGATGTATTTCTGCTTTTTTGGTAACTATTACACCTGTACTGTCATAAAAAGGTGATATTTTGACTGTTGTGCCAAAATTGTTGAACAGAAGAAAAAAATTATACCCTTACTGTCCTTATCAGTTAAAAATTGCTAAAACAAGGTTTCACCACATCTTTGGAAACTGTCATAATTTTTATTTGAGTAGCATTATATTCAAACTGCATGCTTATTTTATTTACAGAATCATTAAATAACATATAAAAAAATGTTGGTGGAAATCCGGAACTGTTGGCTTTGCTTAAAGGGGTCATTATCCTATTCATGTAATGAATTTCCGGTGCATGTCAAAAGATGGCAGGATGAAAAAATAGTCCCATTTTTCTCTTTTGTTTCTGCTTTTGCCTATAACTGCTATTGCTTAAGAGTTGGATATTTTGAAAGGTATAGCATTACTGTAGAACATGAATATATTTTTTTTCCAGTCAATGTCTTTACAGTGGAAGCACTTCCTAAAGTGTGTAATGTGGTACAATGTGACCACAACACTGAAATGAAAGTAGAAAAACCATTCTTAAACTTTAAGGTAATTTTCCCAAAAAAAATCCGTGGACAGGTATACTTTTGTCTCCATTTTTATGTAATTTAGCATTATAGGTGTAATGCCCCATATATGAAATTTTACGTGAAAGAAAGATTTTTTTAATAAAAATTTTTGATGTCTCGCCCGTCCGGTTACTTTTGCTCAGGCCATCCAAAAGGATAATGACCTCTGTAAGAGCAAAATTTACAAATTGGTCAAATACACAAATCCCATTTGTCAGGTACTTTTCATGGAAGGGTACCAGAACTCATTATAGGAAAACATGTTTTCTGCAAAATATATCTTCAGGTTTTATAGTTATAGTCTGTTTCATTATCTGCAGTAAAATTTGACTTTTTGGCCTATGGTATCATAAAAAGTTATTATTTTTGCAAAAAGCACACTGTTAGCAATTCTATAGAGTACAGTAAGGTAGAACCCAAGGTGACATGAAATAAAAATGTATTATTGGTATTGAATAATACCTTTCAGACCAAAAATTGATTAAATAAAGGTAAACCATGATCCTATTTAATTTCATGTACCAGCACTTATTCCTAGACAGAAACATGTATCATACCTTGAAGATTGTAACTAAAGATTAAATGTATTCATTTTGTTTCTTAAAAGAAGGTTATACAGCAGTATTTTAATCAATATGTAGTGTTTATTCATTCCTCTGGCCTCTAGGTAATTATTTGGCATGGGTAGGCATCATTTGCAATGTGCCGTTTTAATGTAAAGTCTGTGAATCTAGTATGCTTTTGGGTACTTTGAACCAATCAGTCTAGTCAGTTGCTATGTTTTCTACTTTTTCTGTGACTTGGCATGCAAAAAGGACTGAAAAGATGCCAATAAGTTTTTTTTGTATAAAAATTATAAGTCAGTTTTCTTAAAACTAGTCATTACTCTACTTTGTGCATAGTTTTATTAAAGTATAAGCTACAGAAAAGAGACCTCTGCTTCTCAACCTGAATTCCATTGTGGTGTATTTCTACTTAATAAGTTCATTTATACACTCATTACAGCTAAGAAAAGCTTTTTTAGTTAGTTTTTTTCTTATGTAAGGAAAAATGTTAATTTTTATATCATACCATCATAGCAACAGAACCGACTGTTTTCAACCCCCCCTATATTCAAATGAGCCCTCACTTGATAAAAAGTTGCTTTTATCAGATGTATTTCTGCTTTTTTGGTAACTATTACACCTGTACTGTCATAAAAAGGTGATATTTTGACTGTTGTGCCAAAATTGTTGAACAGAAGAAAAAAATTATACCCTTACTGTCCTTATCAGTTAAAAATTGCTAAAACAAGGTTTCACCACATCTTTGGAAACTGTCATAATTTTTATTTGAGTAGCATTATATTCAAACTGCATGCTTATTTTATTTACAGAATCATTAAATAACATATAAAAAAATGTTGGTGGAAATCCGGAACTGTTGGCTTTGCTTAAAGGGGTCATTATCCTATTCATGTAATGAATTTCCGGTGCATGTCAAAAGATGGCAGGATGAAAAAATAGTCCCATTTTTCTCTTTTGTTTCTGCTTTTGCCTGTAACTGCTATTGCTTAAGAGTTGGATATTTTGAAAGGTATAGCATTACTGTAGAACATGAATATATTTTTTTTCCAGTCAATGTCTTTACAGTGGAAGCACTTCCTAAAGTGTTTAATGTGGTACAATGTGACCACAACACTGAAATGAAAGTAGAAAAACCATTCTTAAACTTTAAGGTAATTTTCCCAAAAAAAATCCGTGGACAGGTATACTTTTGTCTCCATTTTTATGTAATTTAGCATTATAGGTGTAATGCCCCATATATAAATTTTACGTGAAAGAAAGATTTTTTTAATAAAAATTTTTGATGTCTCGCCCGTCCGGTTACTTTTGCTCAGGCCATCCAAAAGGATAATGACCTCATTTGTCTTTTATTATCAAAACAGGAAGTAACCTTCTTCAGTTTGAAGGTAGTAGATATTTCCCGCCGTTATCAAGTACGTTTCGCTCCCCTTTTCCTTAGTATTCCCTTGATGATAGTCGGGATTAATAACTGTTTGATGATAAATTATTTAAGTATTAATAAGTTGTTTTTATGGTGCCAATATTATTTCTAATACAAGGACAAGTTTATTCTTGATAAAGACATAAAGTCTTGTAGATATTTTTCTAATTTGATGGTCGTCTTATAGCAGGGTCAAGACGAAAGTACTGAATTGTTTTCATGAAAAAGGGGGGTCGTCTTATTGGCGCCGTAGTCTTATGGGCGAGTATGTACGGTAAGTTAGATGAGCAAACCTTATGGAAATAACCTTATGAATGATTAATCAGAACAAACAATTATTAATGAGAATAAATAATTGTAACCTTTACCTTTATTTTGGCAAGGATACTAATTTATAATATTTTTTGTTTATAGTCCCATTACTTGATTGTAGCAGAGCTGGAGGGAATCACTCCCAGCACTTGGAATTCAACACTACCAAAATGATAAATTGATGTTTATGGAACACTTTGCTTGTAAAATCACTGTGGTTAACATAGGCTTAACATGCTTAAAATGAGAATTGAGGCATTGATATATTTAGATAATTTACAACTACCCAATGATATATTTGTCAATGAAAAAGCTACCTATTCATATATTTTGGAGAGCTAAAAAAGTGACCTATTCGAGCCGCACATCCATATTACCCCAACCCCACCCCCCACCCCACTAGAAAAAGTGATCTTGTGAAGACCGATACCTTGTCTTAAATTTTTAAAAAGTTTTGGTGTCAAAATTTTAAACACTTTTTGTCAGCTGGTGACATTGACTTTTGATGGAATTCCTTCAGCTTCAGTGGGTTTCTCACCCACATGATATGCTATAATATTCTAAAGTTTGATTGAAATCGAATGTGCACTTTTTGGGTTATATTCTGGAAACATCTTTTTCACAACAATTTGTAACATATTTTGGCAATTGTGACCTTCAAAATTGATAGGCTACTGATCCTCATAATATGAAATGATATCCAAAATTCTCTGTCACAAGCTGACACTGTGTTGACTGGTATACAACATCATGACATCTGTATAAAGACCCCTTGTCTTATGTGACATATTTTCAATTTCTCTTTAAAGGTTACTTAAGACTGGTTGTGACTGTACATAATGGTTGTGAAAACTTAAAAGGAAAAAAATTCAAATATAAATATCAATCAAATGTGAAAATCTTACCAAAACACCTTTGATCCATCCAAATTTGACGGCAGTAGGACGGTTTTTTTGTTTGTGACCTTCCTCTATAGTGACATTATTCAACAATGGCTCATGAAGTTTTCCTTTTGCTTCCAAATCATCCTAAACATAAATGAAATATCAGTTTAAATATCAGCAACATTTCCATGCATTCAATGATATTTTTTTTGGAACCACCCCCCCCCCCCAAGGATAAAAGGTGAAATATAAAACTGACAAATTTTCTGACATCAACAGTTAAACAGAAACATGCTTCAAATTGAATGTCAGTTAACATATATATGGAGATTATAAACAGCTAATTGCAGAGTTAAATACCTAGGAATGTGAGGTCACTTGAGACTGATAAAAATATGTTTACTGTATCTGCTACTTAATAATAGAGAGGTTGAGATCAGAAACTTGTACTTGTACAGATACGCAAAGTTACATGTATACTGGATTACTTGTAGTTATTTGTGTTGAGATTTCTTTCTCTTGAACTTGTACATGCACTATTAATATATAAGGCGCCAAAATAAAAATCAAAAGCAAAAACTAACCAAAATTTACTCAACTAGATTGGTAACTTTTTTCTATGAGCATATAGTATGATATTTGTATATAAGCCCCAAATCTGAAAATAATTGTAGCTTTCTCAGGGCCCCACCAACCTTGAGGTCATCAACCATGGCATGCGAAATATCGCCTTGATATTATCTACACACATTCTAAATATCAAAAGCCTACCTCAAAAGATAAAAAAAGTTACATCGACATGTATTTGTCATTTAAAAAGCAATGTGACCTAAGATCAAAGTTCAAGGTCACAGATCAACAACCACGGTATGCGACACATTGCCTTGATATTATCTACCCATATTCCAAATAGCAAAAGCCTACGTCAAAAGATAAAAAAGTTACAGTCTGGACACGATTAGTTCGGACGGACGGAAGGGCAGACTGATCACCATAGGTTGTCCACCACAAATTCATAAGTGGCGGGGCCCTAATAAGATAGCTGCTTTTAGCAAAGAAAACTACACGCGCTAGAACTACTTGTAAACAGCTTTCCAGAAGCTTGTGATAAACTTTTACGTCTCACATAATCATGTGACACCAGTCCTGGTGACGTAGAAGGAAAAAATTACATTGTTTCACGGTATTAGTACAAGTTCTGAATCTTAACCTGTCTAATAACTGAGATTACCTTCTGGTTAATCAAAGTTTCACTGCAAGAAATAAAGTTGTTGTAAAATGAAACAGTAGTTCATACTTGAGTAATTTTTCAGATGTATTCATTTTAGAATTTATCTTCTCTCTTGACATAAACTACACTAATTTTGGTTAACATTAGGTACATAACAAGTAGGTCATGATATTAACTTTTTTGTTTGATTGTCTGGTAATTGTACCTAAAAAGCTGATTTTTACACTTTAGGAAGATTTTTTTATCAATACATGACAAAATATGGAAAACAGTTTTATCAACTACTTTCTTTACAGAAAAATGATAGTTTATTTAAATGGCCTATAGTATTTATAGAGGGAGGAAGCAGGATTACCCAGTCCAGTGAAAAACCCTAGACTGGGTCAGAAAACTGGCAACACTTGTCAATAAGAAAACTTGAATTATTAAATCTGCAAATGAACTAAGTTTTCAGGCCGAATGCACATGACAAATTTAACCTTAAGTAATAAATTTAAGTGTTCAGATAATAATTTTTGGAAATTTGCCACAAGTCTTGTTTATATATATTTTTTTGCTTTGATGACTACATTTCTAATATAAATGTATATAATGCAACTTAAGCAATTTTTAAGCTATATCAAGGCATCCAGTTTTTATTGGGAATGAAGCCGGAGTACACGAAAAAAAAAAACCCTTGGTAGGAAAAATGGCAATCCTTATCCATTAAGAATGGAGTTTAGTGCAACTTGCCCATTGTGAGACAGGTCACAAAATTAATAGCAGGCATCAAAGCGTAGTCTTCACGAAATGTGACGGTCCGACGGACAAAACCAATATAATACACTTGGACTGGTAAAAAATCGTGTTTCGTCGGTCCGAAAGTCCGACATTGTTATTATCGAAGTTCAAGTTGCCCTGATGTTTCATTCACAAAAAATACTTATATATATCTGGTAGTACTGATTCACACAGACTTCCAACTTTTGAGTAAATATGTAAAACCAATAAAAATTGCAAAGATCCTGCGTATTTAACTCATTTTTGAAACATTTTAGTTTGGCCAGTGGATTACGCACCATTTGTTTATTTCTGGGATACGTCTAATTACCAACAGCAAGAAATGAGAAAAAAGTATACTACAACAGCCTTTTGATAAACAAACACTTAAAAATGGGGTTGAAACTCAAAAGTTCATTTAAAACATATTTTATTTTAATCATTGGCTTTGATAATATATAAAATATATACTAGTAAGCTGAAATTGAAGAATAAAGATAACTAGTTATCAATGACCACATGATAATTTCTGTAGATGGGTGTCCCATTGAGCAGTTGCTTTCAGCTTTGTGAAGTATTTCTGTGTATAATAAATGATATTTTATTTATATTCTTTAGACACATTTGTCCAGATAAACACAGCTATTTTATAACAGTTATGAATAGTATGATGTTTACAATAACTTTTATGTATGAGATTTATGTCTGTATCTACATGCATATAAGGTAGCTAGTTAAATGTAAACAATGGCAACATCAGACAAATTTGGTCCAGCAAAAGCTGCTTTGGTCCAGCCTTTCTGGGGAAGTTGGTGGACCGAATGTCCACCATTCTTTGGAAAGATTTCGTGAAGACTGAAATTGAATTGTGGCAAGTCAGAAGTTTTGTTGAAAACTCACTAAAAAGTCAAATTAGGCATGTACAGAACTGTATATTCTTTCTAGATTAAGTATATTTTATGACACCAGTTCTACATGTATAAACAAAAGTTACTGTCAAGGTCGAACATGGTTATATGTAAAATATGTGTAGCATACATTACCTTTATTTTAAAATTTATGTACCGTTGCGTGTATCAGGTATATTATTTACTAAAATTTCCAGTATTAAAGAACATTATATTATCGACTAATTCGAAGTGTGTCAACATACAGTAATATAAATAAAAAGTTTCCTACAAAGTATCAGTCACTGCTACTCAAACAATAAAAAATAACATGCTTTAAATGTACAGTAAAAAATCATTACACAAATTTACAGACTTATTTTTAGGTCAAAAGCAGAAAAAGGCGTTTACAAAGAAAATTTAAGATGTTGATACTAAAAGTGAAGAATACTAGATTAAACCAGAGGCTCTTAAGAGCCTGTATCGCTCACCTGATTTTATAGGCAATGAAGATGGCATTTCCCTGATGTTAAAGTAAGTCCTGTAATTTTCAATAAACTTTAAATAGGACCATCCAAACAATATTACTAGAAAGCTTTGTTTCATTGGTTAACCAGAGTCCTGCGGGGGAGGTGGCCATTTTGAATTTCCAATTGCCATAAAAAACATTAACTTTATTAAGGACCATCCAAACAATATTGCTAGTAAGTTTTTGTTTCCATTGATTAACCGGTTTCGGAGAAGAAGCCTTTAAAAACTTTTTCCCATAGGGTTGTATGTTAAACTAAGTCCTGCGGTAGCGGCCATTTTGAATTTCCAATTGCCATAAAAAACATAAACTTTATAGAGGACCATCCAAACAATATTGCTAGTAAGTTTTTGTTTCCATTGATTAACCGGTTTCAGAGAAGAAGCCTTTAAAAACTTTTTCCCATAGGGTCCTATGTTAAACTAAGTCCTGCACTAGCGGCCATTTTGAATTTCCAGTTGGCATAAAAATCATAAACTTTATAAAGGACCACCCAAACAATATTGCTAGTAAGTTTTGTTTTGATTGGTTAACCGGTTTCAGAGAAGAAGCTCTTTTTAACCTTTTACCCATAGGGTCCAATGTTAAACTAAGTCCTGCGGTGGCGGCCATTTTGAATATCAGATTGAGATGAAAAACATTAACTTTATAGAGGACCATCCAAAACAATATTGCTAGTAAGTTTTGTTTCCATTGGTTGGCCGGTTTCAGAAAAGAAGCCTTTCAAACTTTTTCCCATAGGGTCCTATGTTAAATTAAGTCCTGCGGTGGCAGCCATTTTGAATTTCCAATTGCCATAAAAAACACTAACTTTATAGAGGACCATCCAAACAATATTGCTAGTAAGTTTTTGTTTCCATTGATTAACTGGTTTCAGAGAAGAAGCCTTTTAAAACTTTTTCCAATAGGGTTCTATGTTAAACTAAGTCCTGCAGTGGCGGCCATTTTGAATTTCCAATTGCCATAAAAAACACAAACTTTATAGAGGACCATCCAAACAATATTGCTAGTAAGTTTTGTTTTGATTGGTTAACCGGTTTCAGAGAAGAAGCTCTTTTTAACATTTTTCCCATAGGGTCCAATGTTAAACTAAGTCCTGCGGTGGCGGCCATTTTGAATATCAGATTGGGATAAAAAACATTAACTTTATAGAGGACCATCCAAACAATATTGCTAGTAAGTTTTGTTTCCATTGGTTGGCCGGTTTCAGAAAAGAAGCCTTTCAAACTTTTTCCCATAGGGTCCTATGTTAAATTAAGTCCTGCGGCTGCGGTGGCAGCCATTTTGAATTTCCAATTGCCATAAAAAACACTAACTTTATAGAGGACCATCCAAACAATATTGCTAGTAAGTTTTTGTTTCCATTGATTAACCGGTTTCAGAGAAGAAGCCTTTTAAAACTTTTTCCCATAGGGTTCTATGTTAAACTAAGTCCTGCAGTGGCGGCCATTTTGAATTTCCAATTCCCATCTAAAACACAAACTTTATAGAGGACCATCTAAACAATATTGCTAGTAAGTTTTGTTTTGATTGGTTAAACGGTTTCAGAGAAGAAGCCCTTTTTAACTTTTTTCCCATAGGGTCCTATGTTAAACTAAGTCTTGAGGTGGTGGCCATATTGGTTTACCAATCAAAATAAAAAACACAAACTTTGTAAAGGTCCATCCAATGAACATTATGGCCAAGTTTGGTTTCAATTGGCCAAGTGGTTTCAGAGAAGAAGATTAAAATGTAAAAAGTTTACAGACGCCGCCGCCGACGACGACGACGCCGACGGACGCAAAGTGATAACAATAGCTCACATGACCCTTTGGGTCAGGTGAGCTAAAAACACACCAAGAAGTGCATTAATGAATATAAATTTTTGATGTTATACATACAAAAGTATTTTAAAGGGCAGTATGTTAATACATGTATAGTGTATAAAGTGACAGTTATGAAATTTACACATTTGTCAAAGAAAATGAATATTAAAGCTAGTTTTTGATTCTAGATTAAATGTGTACCAACTAAGCTGAAAAAATGAGTAGTGTTCCAACTGAGTCAATTCTGCAATAACACTTAAATAGGACTTGGGATTTAAAATTCTGCAAAAACATTTAACAGTAAACAATGTGGTCTACATGTACATGCATTTTACAATATTTAATTTTTTTCCCTAGATTAATTCATGATGTTGCAGTCAGATACAAAATTGCTTGATACAGAATAAAGTATAGAATGTTTTAATTGGAATTTTAAATACTAGTAAAGTTTATTTTTGTGTTTTTCATCCCACTCCCATTTCGCAATCACCCCAAAACAAAACACATACGATTATACATACATGTACATGTACTGTATATCTATCCCACAATTACGAAAAAATACTAGTGCATGTTTTGGAAATCTTTACAGTTGATAATTGCATGGGTAATGGATATAAGCAAGATTTATATATCAGTAAATGTTTTAAGAATAAAAAATATGAAAATGAAGCTTTAATATAAATGTTAAAAATCTTATTAAAGCAATTATATTATTTTAGTGCCAAAAGGTTAAGTGACCATTAAAAAGACACATTAAATTGTTAAATACTTATGTTTGAATGCAATTGCTTAAACAGTTCTATAATGGTAACAGGCAAGCACTAAGCATATTACAGGTGGATAATTGTTTACGGGGGGGGGGGGGGGGGGGGGGGATGTTAGTTTAAAGCCAGAAATCTGTCTTGCACAATTTTTATATTGAAATAATGAATTATTTATGTTTACACTGTTGCAAAATAAATGATATGGTAATTGGTCTGCCCAAAAAATATATAATGTTCACGAATTACTAGAAAGAATGTCAATTAATTTTTAAGTTGTCTTTGTTGTAAAGTTAACAAGTATTGAATTGGTTATTAGTACTGTTATATTGGTCACAAAAGTATGAACTCTGGAAAAGTCCACAATTTTTTTTTATTAATAACTTACAAAAATTTATCTAAAAATATCTAAAAATATTTTTCTTATTAAATGCAAATGTATATTCATAACAAATAATTAAAAGAAATGAATAAATTATTATTTTTTAATCAAAATTTTATTATAAAGCCTTTTTATCAAATTAAATATTAAGTTAATGAGGATGTGTTGTTATTTAATTCAATAAAATCTTTAATTTTGAAGTTTTGGAAATTTAACAGACAATTTTCTTACCAATTATGATTACAATGGAGTGACAACAGAGAGATGCTTGCTAAGTGCAACTAGAAGCTCACCATAGATCTGTTCAGTGGCCATGTGAGCTATTTAAAAAAGAAGCACAAACCTGAAACGTTGATCTTTTAAAGCCCTAAAACATACACACAAACAAACAATAACAAATTATCTACATGTATGATACACAATGTGCCAATACAAGTCATTTGTTGTTGTTCAATAAAGCTTATTTGTTTATTTATTTTCTTTTGTAAACACCTACTGTACACAAGGATATATAATATTTTTCCTATTTACAATGTACATGTAAATCAATTTTGTTCAATGTAAATTGATACATGTACATGACATCACCAACATTTATAAGTACATATGTATAGAGAATTCTATCTTTTATTTAAAGATTTTGAATCTAGAAGGGTCCTCACAAAAATCAGAATGTGTGACCATAATCTAGCCATAGAAAAAGGTAGATACTTAGAAATTCCCAGAGAGCAAAGACTATGTGTTGTTTGCAACGTAGTAGAGAACGAGGCTCACTTTCTGCTGCATTGCAAGACAAATGAGTCTTTGCGAAACACTTTACTCAAAGAATTTTTTGAAGATGCTGATAAATACGAACAACATAGTGAAATTAAAAAATTAAAAATACTTCTTAATCCAAAAAGCTATAAACAAGTTAATGTTATAAGTACCTATATAAAACAATCATTAGTATTGAGGATGGGGGACTCTTAATTAAATACTTGCAAAGCCAATACATACAATGTTCATGTAAAATACTATGTTTTATATGTTAATTGTGTATTTCTACGGTTATATTGTTTAATTATATAGTTTTGTCACAAACTCTGTTTAGATGTTTATATGACAATAAAATTTGTTGTATATCCCGTAATTGGCTGTGTCTGGTACCAATTACAGGCATTTTATTCAACATAAACATGAGGAAAGCAGCAATAAACAATCTTGAAAAATTTACCATGTTAAAACCAAAACAAAATGCATACAAGATTCTTCAGCTTAATATAATTGCTGGCACAATGTACTGGTGTATGTCCTAATCAAATTACTCTCAACCTACAATAGGTGTGACATTATTATCTAAGTATAATACATGTATAAAAGTTTATTCCTTATTGTTTGTTTCCTCTCTTCTGACAGCTGCTAGTAGCAATAGACATAAACACAATTTAATGAGATCCAGCTGTATAACCCTAAGGACACAAATATCACCATGACACACCACTAAAACACTATAGGATTGAAAGAAGGGAAAAGGTATAATTGACTTTAGTCCGAGAATCCTCTGCTGTCCAACGCTTTTTTTTTTTTGCGTGGGACGTCAGAGAGCTCTCCATAAGCAAAACAGAGGATTTTGTGACACCTGTCTGGGTCGACACATTTCATAGTGTCAGATTTAATAAAACATTTTCATCCAGTATATCTATTCATTATTCGCTTCTTTAGATATTTTTCTCTAGGAATATAATCATCTTACCTTCAATCAAGCTGATTTAAGTCCATTTCTAAGCTCATTTCTATCCATACCAGCTTACATTCGGACATTTCACTTTCATTTTGAACACACAAAAAAACGTGACAACAATGTGACCTAAATCCAATGCTTAAATTAGCTTGATTGAAGGTATGATGATTTTATTCATAGAGAAAAATATCTATGTCAGAGATTGTTGATGAAGATGGATGGTTATAATATACCACTATAAAATAGTCGAGTAATAGATATATTTAATAAACATCGGGGCACAAATAAAAAATTTGGAAAACTATCTGCAACCATATTTTCAAACAAGGTTGAAAATTTTTTGACAAGGAAGTGATATCTTTTATCTTTTTTAGTCTCAGTTGTTTGTTTTTTACTTAGCTCATTTGTTTTTTTTTCATACTCCCTTTTTTAAGTACACGTACTTAAATTTTTAGGTCTAAGTGGTCAAGTTTTAATTATTCATTCACTTTTTAAATGAGTGTTTTTATCTGCTTCCCTTTTTAATGATGATGTCTATAAATTGTCATTCTGAATCGTTTGTTATTATTATATTTTCTTTTTTTTTATGTTGTCTGTACTTTTGTATTTCTATGTACTGTTAAGCGCTTAGAGTGATTAATTTTATATAATGCGCTTTATAAATCGTGTAAATATATAATATATATCTATAGAGAAACTTATTCAAGGTGCAGACAAATTGTTTTACAAGTTTATCCAAAGAAATTGGCGACGTTTGCAAAAATCAGTATACTCCTTGCAAGCTCTTGCATACCCATTCAATAAAGACAACGTGTGTAGGAGAAGCTGGAATATTGCTGCATAAGTAAGAAAATTTTACAGTTTTGATATTAAAATTTTTATAGTTTTGATATTAAAATTGTCTCATTTGTATTGTGCTACCAGGGGCTGCTCTGGCTTCTAAAAAGCTGGCGCCAAAAAAATAGCCAACTGCAATTTTCCGTCGCCAGTTTTGTAAAAGTGTCGCCATATTAGAAATCGCTAGATTACTATATGACATGGCGAAATTGTTTAACACTATGTCTATGTAGTATGTGTGACATATTCTGTAACGTCGGGCAAAATCCAAGTTTGCCGGACTCTTAATTCAATTTTTCAAAAGTTTGGTCTCGAGCAGCCCGTACACTAATTGTATTTTAATATTTTAATCATGAAAAGATGTGCGAGTGATTTCATGTTGGCAGAAAACCAAAATTTTACAGTAATTTATTAGAAACATCTATTCCCGTGAATGAACCATCCTCACAAGTCAGGGTTTCTGTGTCCACGAAACCCCTGACAAACTTAGAT
The DNA here is from genome assembly GCA_944474755.1 of Limnoperna fortunei. NCBI lineage: Eukaryota > Metazoa > Mollusca > Bivalvia > Mytilida > Modiolidae > Limnoperna > Limnoperna fortunei. The sequence goes on along the minus strand of OX104116.1, from coordinate 16,751,196 downwards.
AGGAAATTCCCGGGCTAGAAGACACTATTTTGATTGGCTACATCATACCTTGATGTAGCCAATCAAAAGCTCGCTTTCATTCGCGGCTTGGTTAGGGGATATTCCAATGTCGATTGTTAATAAACCAAACGGATGTGTTTTATAGACCATGTAAAAATCTGTGTATTTTGTACAGTAGTGTTATAAGTTTGTTATTACCGCGTTATTTATTAGTTGGGTTACGTTTTCTTCCTACTCAAGAATGAGTAAGAATGACTACTGCCAAACACTTGCTTCTTTCAAGCAATTTCATTAGTTGATATTTTGAAGGTTTAACGTCATATGAAAATCTTCTAGCCCGGGAATTTCCTAGCTAAGTTTGTCAGGGGTTCGTGGACACATGTGGAAACAGAAACCCTGACTTGTGAGGATGTGAATGAACATAAAACCGGAAATACTGAAAATAGCATGTGCAAGAATTTTCTAATTACGAAATTAAGACGGACATCCGGTCCGGAAATCACTCAACAACGACGTCAGTTTTCATACCTGTATTTTATTAATAATTACATAATAAAAAAAATACTACTACAAAAATATGTTTGATTTGTTATTTTTATAAAATAATTAACAGCATCATTGTTTTATTACATGTCTACTCAATGTGATGCAGGTAAAGCTGCTTTTCATCAGACAACTTTGTTGATTCATTTATTGCCGATTTCCGTTTAATAACTCCAAATAACACACATGTCAGTGGATACTACACAATACACGTGTATTTAAGACCATAGAAGCCGACAAAGGATCTTTAATGATGCAATCGCCGATTACCGATAAATTTAAAACGTGCATGCATCGTTTAACACTATAAAACCTTGGCGCCAAAAAAATCGCCAGACTCAATATTTTGTCGCCAAATGAAAAATAAAATCGCAATTGGCGACATTGGGGAAGCCCAGCGCGACCCCTGTGCTACCATGACCATTGGTGTCATATTCCACGTGTGTAAGTCTAAAAATGATGCAGATGAAGCAATTTCTGTGGGTTTTTTTAATAACCAGTTTTGAGAGCCACTCTTGAAGGTTGTTAATTGAAAGTACATCATCAATTTATCTACTAGTATATATATATACATGTATGTGTGTAATTAAAGGATATTGTCTTGTCTAACAAAGCAAGACATTAAAGGTATTAAGTTTGTGATTCATAATACAGGAAAAAATTTGCAAAGAGTGGGACACAGTTTGTACACATTAGAATTCTGATTGCCTGCTGAAAAACACACCCTCCAAAAGTTACAAATATTTTGTCTCTCAGAAAATCTAGCATACTATAAATCTGTTTTTGCTGTAGCATACATGTAATATACCTTTCTGTTCTTAAAAGAAAAAACTTATTGTAAGGTAGACTACATTTTTGTAGCTATATGTGGAAGCGAGGCTTTATAATTTCTTTAAGAAAGGGTTTTAGTTTGTCTTGTGGCAGGATGGTGTAAAAATCAACAGATGAAATTTTAGATATCAATTTTGATTTTAAAATTTTCCAAAAGTTCATTTCAATTTTTTAGAATACACCTATAATAAATATTACTTTGTGGATAAAGAGTTTGACTGTAATTTTGTTATCCTTCGTTCACTGAAGACAATATCAATCTTGTAGCTGATTAAAATTTATTTACGTTTTATTAATAATGATGGATTATGTCGTCATTTTAATTTATTTGTTACCATTATACTAATTACCCTGATAATTGTCATTAAAAACTATATCAGTGATTCTTTAGTAACTATGATTAAATAATCAAAGACTTTTTATTTCTTAATTATTTATCAGTTAAAATATCAAAAGAATATACACAAGTTACACATGAATAGTTAATAATGGTGAAAATTTTGGATAAAGCCATGTGAGTAAATTTTGCTGCGTTTATATGATTTATCTGGATTGGGACCATAACATACAATGTACAACCCAAGAAAGGATAAAAAGAAATTATTTTATACTATATAATGATTTTTTGTAAGTAGGGCGATTTTACTCAAGGTGGACATGGGGACATTAATGATCTGAGAGATTTTGGTAAGTAGAGTGATTTTGTTTAAAAAGTGGGGAAGTTTTAACAAGGTATAAGAGGTTATGGTCCATATGTATGTATCTCTGTCTTCCAGTTCCTTCCTAAGCCAAACTAACATAGCTGCTGTTACAGTCTTTATGACATAGGTCAATCTGATGCAAAAAAAACCCCAATATTATAACGTTTGGACTGGCAAACAATTGTTTTCTGTCAGCCTCTACAAGTCAGTCATTGTTATTTTTAGTAAAGTTAAAGTTACCCAACTATTTTGACATTCTTCCTCAAGTCGCTGCAATGGTACTGCGAGGCTCAGGCAATAACTTTTTGAATTAATATGTAATACCAATAAACTTTGCACAAATCTTTTAAATGTTAATGCTTTTCAAATAGATTACACGCCATACATGTATATGTATTTCCAGGACAAGTCTTATGATCAACAGGGATTAATTTGAATTCTAGTGATCAATTTAAATAAAGTACAACAGTCTTAATGAAAAAACATAACTGATTCATAAAGAAAAACTTATAAATTGGTTTGAAAATCAGTTCTTTCAAAATATATTTTACTATAATCGTTGGCTCTGATTAATATATACATGTAAGCTGAAAATGAAAGAATAATAAATAAAATATATAAATATTTTTTTTATTTCATATACATGTAGGAATAAAGTGCAATATTTTTTTCATATTTTAACTGCATATTTAACTGGGTCTTGGTCTTTAATGTAATTTCCAGGAAAAGTACTAGTGCAGATGTGTTTAAAACATGCTTTAATATTTTTACAGTCGTTTGGTAAACAAACATTGCCAAAAATGACATGATCTGCTTTCAAGGGGAAAATTAACAGAGCTGCTTTAAACTGAACAAATGGAAGTGAATTTGATTGTCAATAAAAGTACTAGTACTAGTATGTATATTTACATCAAAATATATATCTGTAATATTGACCAAGTGAAAATATAATATTGGACCAAGTCAAATATTACAAAATTGCAAACATACTAGTAATGAATAATCACTTACAAGCACCCCAAAAATTATTGCTATAATTAAACAGTTATAATTGCATAAATATTGGGAAACATTGTCCCTCACAAACTTGTCCAATAAAATACTTGCTTGTGATGATATTTCCAATATTCATGCAATAAATATACTAGTATACATGTATAACTAGTCATAAATGATCTCAAGATAATTTCTGTAGATGGATGTCCAATAAAGCAGTTTGGTTTTTGCACAGTTTTGTGGATATGGAAGTGTATTTGATTCTAGTATACATAAGATTTATCTTTTGTTAATTTTTGTTTATGTATGCCAACTCCTCATGGGGTATAACTGTGCTTTAATAATAAACAAATAAATTTAATTGCTAAACAAAAAAAAATTTCCTGGTTTACTATGTTCTTTTTATTTAAATTTATGTGGACATTTTATCCAAATGAATATGGCATGTTCATAACAAACTGTTATTATAATGTTTACAATAACTTCAAAGATGATGTGTATCACTGTATGTCTTTATCTACAGATGTATATACATGTACATGTTTACTGTAGTTACTGGTAAGCAAACACAAGACAACTCTTAGAAGCAACAATTGAAAAAAAAATTGGTCTGGCAAAAGTAGCTTTGGTCCAGTATATATCTAGGGAAGTTAATTATATATTTCCTTCCATTATACAATTATTGTATACCTGTATGTCTTACCTACTAGTATATGACCATACTGGAATAAACAGTCAGATGGTGTCAAAAAGAAGTTACAAAGTACATGTATAAATTGAAGATGTTTTAATTAGTACTACACAATGCATAGTTTTACAGTGGATCCTTTTCTGTACACACACACACACACACTCAACTATATGACTCTATATTGTGACAACTATATATTATGCATTTATTGTTTTAATAAAAAAATTACATTTACATTTCTTTATGTCTCTAAAAAAGGGGGGGGCAACATTTCTGATCTTAAACATTTTAAAACAAGATTAACGTTTAATAGGTCACATGCATTAAATTTTAATCTATATCTAAAATGACTTGAAATTCATTTAATTACCTTTTCTTCGTGTAGTTCCTCGAGGGTAGGTCTTGCTTTCAACGCGTTTGTAGCAGACAACAAATTCCTGTAGTGATCCACATGCGGCAGGGCTTCCACTGTATATTTTCCAAAAGTCTTATGGTTAGTGGTAGCATTCTGTGTTTGATACGTAGCGTTTGGGCTGCTAGGGTCAATATAAACATTAACAGAATCCCTGTGCGAATCCAGAGGTCTTCCAGGATCATCTTCGTTGTCAACGTGTTCTGAAAAATCAACCCTTGCCACTTGAAAACGCGATGTCGAGGGCACTTTTTTCAAGTTTCCTTCAATTTGATCGTTATCTTGGGTATTGGCAAAATCTCCAGCCCCAGATAATCCATTTACTTTTACATCGCACATTTTCTCATTCGTAGTGTGTCACGCTTCTCTTACAGAGCTAAAAAGTAGCCGCCATCTACTTCCAATTAATCTATAGTGAATGATGATTGGTCGATATAAATACTAATGTCAATACTGAAGCACGTGGAGAGTTGCGCACAAGATTCACCGCGAATGTGTACATTTCGGTTGTGGATAATTGTTTCTTCGGTTTGTTCCTCGGGGGAACAGCGCATTGATAGCGAGCGCACATCAGAAAAAAGTAGTGCCATTATAACTCTTTAATGTGGAGGTAATAAAAATAATCAGTTTCACATGTACACAGTTTCACATGTTCCCCAGGGGAATTGTAATGTTCCCCAGGGGAATTGTATCAATGTTTAACTTGACTTTTCTTGTAATGTTCCCCAGAGGAACTTTATCAATATTTAACTTGAGTTTTCTTGTAATGTTCCCCAGGGGAATTGTATCAATGTTTAACTTGACTTTTCTTGTAATGTTCCCCAGAGGAACTTTATCAATATTTAACTTGAGTTTTCTTGTAATGTTCCCCAGGGGAATTGTATCAATGTTTTACTTTGATCAATATTGATAAAATTCCTCTGGGGAACATTACAAGAAAAGTCAAGTTAAACATTGATACAATTCCCCTGGGGAACATGTGAAACTGTGAAAACTCAAGTTAAATATTGATAAAGTTCCTCTGGGGAACATTACAAGAAAAGTCAAGTTAAACATTGATACAATTCCCCTGGGGAACATGTGAAACTGTGAAAACTCAAGTTAAATATTGATAAAGTTCCTCTGGGGAACATTACAAGAAAAGTCAAGTTAAACATTGATACAATTCCCCTGGGGAACATTACAAGAAAACTCAAGTTAAATATTGATAAAGTTCCTCTGGGGAACATTACAAGAAAAGTCAAGTTAAACATTGATACAATTCCCCTGGGGAACATTACAAGAAAACTCAAGTTAAATATTGATAAAGTTCCTCTGGGGAACATTACAAGAAAAGTCAAGTTAAACATTGATACAATTCCCCTGGGGAACATTACAATTCCCCTGGAGAACATGTGAAACTGTGTACATGTGAAACTGATTATTTTTATTACCTCCACATTAAAGAGTTATAATGGCACTACTTTTTTCTGATGTGCTATCAATGCGCTGTTCCCCTGAGGAACAAACCGAAGAAACAATTATCCACAACCGTACATTTCCATGATCCTGAAAATGTTTCCACTTCTTGTTTAGCCTCACTGTTATTATTTTTATAAAGGAATGAAAGTAATTGATCTATACTATTATAGTGACATATAGTATTAAATGTCCCTGTTTTTCTTTTTATACAAAGGTAAACCATTAACGTTGTGCATGTTAAATGTAATTGTGTCTTCATGTGGACCCCCTAAGCTAAAATAATTGACCGAATATTTATTTAAAAATGTTTTTAAATTGTCAACACCCCCCCCCCCCCCAATACACTGTAGACATTTACCGGCTGTGACTGATCAATTTCATATAAGTACGAGTACTACGTGTACACACACCTAACTTATGTTGTCTTTAGGATCATTTAGGCCCAGTTGAAAGGTCACAAACGGGTCCAAGAGTCCAGCAGAATTTTACCGTGCTATAGTTAATACGATTTAAGACGACACTTGTAGAATGTAATAAGTAGACGACTGTTTATTGTGGCCACAAACAGCCCTTCTATCTTTTATTTGACTGACATATCTTATCAAAGTGAAAATTGCTATCATTCATATGGTAATTGTGACATTGTATTCAAATCAATTGAATGATTTTATCTTCTACGAGAACAGGAAACAATTCAGATTGTATTTATTGGGAATAATATTCTGGATTTTTCAATCAATCAATCAATCAATCAATCAATCAATCAATCAATCAATCAATCAATCAATCAATCAATCAATCAATCAATCAATCAATCAATCAATCAATCAATCAATCAATCAATCAATCAATCAATCAATCAATCAATCAATCAATCAAAAACACACACACAATGAAAAAATACTCAAACGACGTGCCGGCCGCGTTCTAGTAGTTTACTTAGTGTAAGAGAGCGTTAGGTTATAAGGCATAATCTAAAACCTGGCCTGTCCTCAACTGCCTGGCTTGGCCTGGCCTGGCCTCAAAATTGGCCTGGCCTTAAATTTGGCCTGGCCTTAAAATTGGCCTGGCCTCAAAATTGGCCCGACATAAAAATAGCCTTGTTTTTAGCATGGCCTTAAAATTGGCCTGGCCTCAAAATTAGCTTCATTTTAATAAGTCTGTATATGATAAGTAAAATTGTAAAATGTATTATTTTAAATCTGTTTATCCTATATTGATTGTTTAGTTGACTTATCTGATAAGTTGTCTAAAAGTGGTTATGTAGACAAATGTATTTTAATTGCATCATTTGAATTAAAGTTATAAAATTTAATGTTTCCAATCACTTCAGGTCACTTTTCTTTTAATTGATGTCATTGAGATAAAACTGACAGGTATTTGTTATTTTTGTATTTTTTGTATAATTTTATGCAAAATTTGTATTTTTGTATTTAACAAAAATTCTTATTAAAAATTTGGTAACACAATTATTTTACTTTCTTATCACAACTTACATTCAATAAACTTAAACTAAAACATGTTTTAAAATTCGCGAAAATAATCCATGGTCATGTCATCAATAAACATTTGTTATAAACTTCTTACTGTATGCTATATCTCAAAACGTTATCTCTGTCTTCATCTTTCTGGTCAGTTTGTAAATCTGTAATGATTTCATTGTGTGTATGGTTCCAATTTTTATTGCAATTAATGTCTCAACGCATTAAATTTTAAGATCTGTTTGGTGTGAAATGTCATATAAGTTACGACCAAAAATGTTTTTTATCAATGGTATACAATTATAATTTTAAACATTTTTTTTAATTCCAGCAAAATAAATTGTAAACAAAAAAAAAATAATAACCCACTAACACTGTGTTATCTTCACGACCTTAATTTAGAGGAAAAAAAGAAATCATAAATCAGGGAGAGTGACCTTGTGTGAAACACAATACACTACAAATGATTAGAAACATAACATTTTATTACTTAGACGATGCAATAAAAACTACATAACCACTTTAACACATCTAATCAGATAAGTAAACTAAATTGACAATCAATACTGATAAGCAGATTTTAATAATGATATTATACAAATTTACTGTTTATTGTTTATTGTTTATTTTACGCTGAAGCCAATGTTTGAGCCAGGCCAATTTAAGGCCAGGCCATATTTAAGGCCAGGCCACATATAAGGCCAGGCTAATTTTGAGGCCAGGCCATATTTAAGGCCAGGCTAATTTTGAGGCCAGGCCAGGACAAGCCAGGCAGTTGAGGCCAGGTCAGGTTTTAGATTATGCCAGGTTATAAGAATTTGGGCTTAAAACAGGTGTATAAATATTGACGTTATACTTTAATAAAAATATTTGTATGTAGATATGTAATAAGCTTACTTTTTCCAATTACAAGCGTGATTGTGTTTTCAAATTACTCTGAATATATATTGGACAAAAATTGAGGGATCAAATTTGTGTTCATATACAGTAAACACTTAAAGTTTAGGTGGGTCATCCTTCTTTTACAGACACCCATGAACAGGCACACATTAGAGTTCGCGGCTTATCCGTCTTATAAGGCCCTTAATGTCTTCAGATAACATTATGCACAACGAGCCTCAAAGCTCGCGCGAATACGTCTCTGCAGGAGTTTAAATAATAATTATTTTTTTTAAATTGTATATTTTGTTTGACATGATCATGATTTCATGTCACAGTCATGCAAAGTTTTGATGAAATTAATATGTTGGATCCGGCGCATATTACACTAGCGACAAATAAATGTGGTTGGTAACAACTAGAATGGGCGTATTCACACACCGATCAACCGACTTGTATCATTTTGGTGAGAAGATGTATGACACGATGAAAAAAGATATAAACAAGTTAGAAGCGATGAAAACGTAGTTAAGTTTTTCAAATTTTTTTATGTTTTAAATTTACTGTAGCGAATAAAATATATTAAAACACGATTTAGCACAGATTTGGCAATAGATATATTCAGTTCTTTAAGCTCTTGCTTTTATTTTTGTCCAACTTATCTTATAAAATAAACGAAAAAATGCAGATATAGTTATTAAAATGCTAAAATGACCTTTTATGATATAATTTTATTTCAAATCGGCCGTTTAAATATAAAGAATATTCCCTTGGCTTTCGCCTGATGCCAAAAATGTATCTTTAACATAATGCATTAACAGTATTAATTTGATTTTAATTGCACTGTCAGGGAAATTACGATACGATGTGAATCAGTTCAATGATATGATTAAAACAAGAAATATGACTTTGTATATAAGCTATTAAATTCTTCTAGCCGATTGAATAAGTATGCACTTTAAGAGTTCGTAACGTAATAATATATGTATTTTTTTTATTTTCTTGTCAATATCAAGCATGAAGAGGAGGATGGGGAAAATTAATTTTGATTACTGTGCATAAAATATGAAATGAACAAATTGCGACACACAATAACATTTGCAGAAAAGCTTTGTATTTGTATGCAACTCTTATTTTATTATCTATACCAAACGAAGATATAAATGGGAGACATATTGTTTTTGTCTGGTAATTTACATCATCTTCTTTTTTCTTTTCTTCTCCTTTAAGACTGATATTTTCAGCCAAATTTATTTGACACTGCAAATCGCATACTAATACACGTTAAGGATATGTAAGATAGCTTTATCTAGTGTTACATAACACTTTTCATTTTTAGGAGGTTTATATTGGGTTTTTGGTAAAAGAGGCAAAAGAAGGTCGACATATTGTTGTGTGTTCGTCCGTGCAACCATTACAAATCTTGTCCGGGATATAACTTTTTTAGGTAGGCTTTTTGATATTCGGCATGTGGGTAGATTATAACTTATCGATGTTTCGCATGCCATAGATGTTGATATTTAATTTAAAATTTGACCCCCATGTCACATCATTGCCTTTTGAGTGACTGCTTCGTGTCCGGGATATTTGACTTCGAAATTTGACCCGCCCCCCCCCCCCCTCCAACCAAGATTACATCAATGCCTTTTTAGTCAATGCTTCGCGCCCGGTATAACTTTTAAAATATTTGTTTGACTGTTTGTTTGCTTGTATGAATGGTTTTAATTCCTTTCAGCAATTTATCAGCTGTATGATGTCTTTAATGGGAGTGGAAGCCTGAGTACCCATAGAAGACCCCGACCTTCGCTAAAGTAGGCTAAGCTTTTCATATATGCCATGTGGGTAGATAATTACTAGACAATGGGTCTCCTATCATCTTTGCAGACCTTAGACTTTGAACTTTGACAAGTCGATTCGCATTTTGTTTTGATTGACAAATAAGTACCAGGGTTTTTAATCGTATACAATCTATTAGTATAAACCATAATATGAAATATCCAACCAGTACGATAAACGAAACACGAGAAAACGTTTGACGAAATTGTTCAATACGTATAAGCTGCAAGCAGAAAGTAGAGGGTCGACAGTGAGATTTGTGCAGAACTTACTGCCTATTAGTACGAATCGCCAAATATCGAACCGTTCCAATTTCCAGAAGGGGTTAAATGTTAAACTAAAATCATTGTAATGCACATCGGCCAACAAGAAGTAGGGTTCTGTCGGATAACGGCCTATAACGTACTATTCGTTTGCACAAATCACCATATCAATCATCAAACTATTTTGATTGAAGAAAACCCAAAAGAGTGACAAAATAAATGTCGACGTTCGTACTTTCTGCAAAACTGAATTTTTATGTCACCGTCTAAAGGCGAAGGTGGCCTTCGCATTTGGGGCGTTGACATAAAAATAAAGACAATATTATATGACATCGTTAAAGGGAGGGTGTTTTGAATTGTGTTTGTTTGATTGTTTATCATTATTTATTATTCATTTATTAGAATTAACAATGAAAGAAAACGGGTAATTAAACCATAAATATAAATAATTGTAATAAAACAGGGTACATTTGTGTAAGTATTCTCTAACCAGTTTGGTAGATTCTTTTCTGTGTATCTTTAGGTGTCTACAGGGGTAATACGCAATGAAAATTGTGTATAATTCGGTCAATGAAGGTAAATCTCGCGGTCTGTTTGAATGATATAATATTGTCCTTAGTAACTACATGTCTTACACGTTTTCCTTTTCTGTTTTTATGTAAAAGATTACTGTGGAATTCTCAAAATATTTGAAACCGATAATGTTAACAATTATTAGACATAGGCAGTATTCGTGTTACAGTTATATATCATGTATTAATTCTTGAGATTTAACTCTCATTTGTACGCGAATTAACCTTAAATATCTCGCTGTTCGTCTTTATTATAAATTGAAGCTGGACTAGTATATAGGTTCCTGATTGTAGGCAGCACATTTGATAATGTTTGCCTAAATTCATACCTTATAATTTGTTAAAAAAAAAGTTTGACATCAATATAATGACCTACCAAGTAGATGGATCCGTTATATACTATATAATGTCGACATAGTAGGAAATATTTGTACAAGTATGAAATATGTGTACAAAATCTTGTTCGTTATGTGTTATTTGTTGATAGGTGAGAACTCAAATGTAGAGCGTTATCGACATATAACACTGATTTCCGCTTAAGCCCTGCTCTGGGATTGTCTAAATGAGAGCATTTACTCTATGTTTAATTCCTCACTGACTATGGTTTTAAGATGAATTACAAAGCTGCTCCAATGCTTGTTACCTTTTTCCATGTCTAGTGATAAGTGTCAAGAATGTATACATCATATAGTCCTATTGTATTAACAATTGTAGACTTTTTGTATAATATTCAATGATATACAGACATTAGTTGTAAAATGTTATTGAAATGCCCCATGTGGAAGTATAAGACTAATCACTTAAGAAATACGTGGCTGTTTTCAATCGTGTCAAGGAACTTTTATTCATCGTGTCAATATAAAAAGATGAGCTGATTTTTTCCGTATCATTTTTTCAGTAAATGCGTAAAGAAAAATGATTCAAACTCCTAATAAATTGCAGTTGAAAGAATAATTTTGGGGTCAGAAAAAACGTTGGATATATGTCCTTTTGAACAAAAACACTTGATACAGAAATATATTGTGCAGAAGCGTAAATTTTGCATTTATTTGTTCAAATTTGTGATGCCAGTACCTTTGGAACCTATTTTCAGATAATAAATGCAAACATTAGTTAAAACGATTGAATGTGTTAATGGACAAATATATGTCAAATAATGTTTTACTACACTATATTTGATACAGTGAGTTTTAAACGTAGCGGTTTGGAAAAAGTCATCTGTATACGTATAGGTCTTAACTTGTTTATATCTTTTTTCATCGTGTCATACTTCTTCTCACCAAAATGATATAAGTCGGTTGTTCGGTGTGATTCAGGCCAACAAAAAAACCCAATCTAATTAAAATTATATCTTCACTTGGCTCCCCCCTTTTTGCTATATTCACGGCGACAATAGCAAAAGGTGGAGCCAAGTGAAGATATTATTTTAATAAGATTGAAAAAAAAACTGCGGTCGCCCCTACTAAATTTGCCATGGATTACGGTAAAAAACTGCAAAACTTATTTCCATAAACAGACATGATACATACAATGTAGAGTCTGAGTAAGCGAACACAAATAAATTTGAAATAATTGGGATTCCATGGCAGACTCTTCATCATTGCGACCCTCAGGATTTTAAATCTTTCACTTCTGACTGTATTTAATACTCTATGTTCACGCTGCTACATAACACAACAAATATCGCATAAACTGTTCGTTTTTTTATACCAGTCAACCAGATCGAGTCCACCAACCATTAGATCGCATGAGTTAAAAACATTCTACGAAAACGTTCTTTAGATTTCTCATATTTGATCATAGCTATTATACTACAAATAGGTATTTACAATGTTTACTTTATATTTTATTTATTTGTTTGTGTTGGGGAGGGGAGGGGCATTGAGTGGACATTATTTGCACAACTGAAGTTGTTATCCATAACATGTACTAAATCTCTAATATCAGAGTCCGTCTATCAATATTTAAATAAACACATACATTTGATAGCACAAGTAGTCTTCGGCATTAATAATGTTATGGTACTCGCTTGATTGATCGATTAATGTTGGTTTAAAGTCCAGCAATCGACGCCCACTTGTACACATGGCTACTGGCTCGAGGGTAAATATCAACCGAGTGCTAATTATGTATATGATATCAAAAATGTCCACGGGGTTGAACATCATTATGTTTGAAGATTGTCGTTACCAGTGGTCCATGTCACGTCCATTACTAGGTCTCATATTACTTAATGAAGAGGCCAGTATAATATCTTGTTTTCATTATTGGTATTACAGTGTTCTCCCCTGGCCTTTTAGCACCATGGTACCCTGGGCTTATTTCTTGCCCCAGTGCTATCTGATCTACTGCAATGCTGTCCAAGACAGCAACACTTTGTCACTGTTTCATGTTGTATTGTGTATTCAGCAGATTAAAGCTGTGCATGTTTTGATCGTATATAGGTGTCATTATTTGTCTTCACATTATAATTTAACTCCAAAAATATTGTATTATTACATTCTTACCTTTCCACGTGAAGGGCTTCGGTGGGCGATTTATTAATGTAGATATACGGGTACAACATGTTGTCCGCAGGCTGATCAAAACCCTTGTTTTTCTACATACCGTTACTGTTGACTACACTTGTGATTTAAAAAAGACTGGTGACAATGTTTGTTTGTTTGAGAATGGGGTTTGAGGGCTTTTTCAGATATATTGTAAGAGGAAGCCGGAGTTCCCCGGAAACCCCCGACCGTCGGGGCCAACCCTTGTGAACCAATGCTTTAGTCAAGAACATCCAGCTCGCAGTAAGACCCGTAACCTCTCGTAATAAATATAAGATGATAACTAAATTAACCACTCAATCTGGTGCCGGGGCCTTATTTAAGAAAATATTAAAGAAATTATCGGTTAGTATGTCTTTTTCACATTTTAAAATGAGCTCATACCTTAATATAACTATTTCCAATTTAGTATACATATTGCAGATGGAGTCATCCCGACAGTACTGCACTATAGGTCATTGTTAAATCATTTTTGTCTATTTTCAAAAACAGTTAAACTTACAAAGTTGTTTAAAACAAATAGCATGTAACATGAGTCAACAACATCAATAAATAAATATATAATAGTAAGTATTTTAAGGTTACCCGCGTAATTTCCTAAGTTCAATATAATTTCTATATTACAGGTCATATAGATAGATTTAACATGATTAGCCGGATCCGTAAAAAACGTGTATCTATAAAATTTAAATGTCTGACAAAAACAAGCCTCTTCATCTAAGGTTTCCGGTTAGCGCACAAGGCTTCCACCAGAGACCTCCAGTATGCTCTATCTTGTGACCATGACTTCAGTTGTCTCTAAGTCCATTCTTGCTTATACATTTCCATTTCTACTGATCTCGACGCTTCTTTTGGGCGACCGCCTTGTCTCTTACCTGTTATTGGCCATCTCAGTGAACGTGTGGAATTGATGTTGGATTCATTCTTAAAACATGGCTTATCCAGTGCCACCTTCTTTTCATAATTTCTGATGCTGGTGTTGTATTTGTTCTCTGTTAGATATTTTATTTGGCAAGAAAACTTTTTAAATTCGTCTTAAACATCTCCGCTGGAATACATCATGTTTAATGCAGATGTGTTTTGTAACTTTCCAGGATTTTGAACCATAAAGAAGAGCGGCTATTACATCGCTTTTAAAGATCTTAACTTTTGGGTGTAATTTAATATATGTCAGGAGCTACAGATTTTCTTCAGGCTTTTGCAAAGCCTCCTCTAGCTTTAGCTTATTGGTGTTACAATACAAAATAATTGTTCTCTTGCAATTTGAAAGTGTCTCACTTATTCGAAATTTTCATTAATTTTCTATATTACAAATTAGATGCATATACAAAATATAAAATATAAAAATGTTCAAACAATATATATTGTTTCAACGTGTTGATTTTTGGACCAATTTCTGTCATGTTTTCGCTGTTGAAGTGTTTAATTGGGCAAATTGTTTTTATTTAGACATGTAACAATGCGTCTGTATACCGATAGCGATATAATTGCATGGCGTGTATACGATGTGAAATTAAATATTCAAAATTTACAGAATTGTGCTATTGTTTTTTTTTTTCAATGTAACAATTTCCCGGTAGCACTAAACGAACTTTGAGACATTACTGAATGTACCTAGGTCAATAGGTCATCGTACCTTAGCCTTGCTAATCGGAAAAGTATCTATAAAAAGTCTTAGTTTAAAAGCGTAAGGTAAACCAATAGGTTTAAATTGGTACATAGCTTTTATTGTTGTGTAACATTGGCATACTTGCAGAGTTAGATCAGAACTGATTTTGGTATAAAATATAAACGGAAGATTGCTACTACTACCAGTTTCAAAGTCGTTCAACTATTTAAAGATCATTTCAATTTTATTTTCACATTAATAGGTCATGTGAATAGGATATTCAATACAAACTTGAATGTGACAAGTGTGATCCAGTTGAATCTCGCTTCAGTCGGTAAGCAAACTGGTTTGTTCTGGCAAATGTATGTCGGTGCTGATTGTTTTTGGTTAGTGGTGCAATAAAATATCGAACTATATTCGTTTTTTTTCAAGGTGGAAATTGATTATTCTTTCAGTACAATCGAGAAACCGGTTTTAATTTGCTTAGAAATAAAAAAGAGTATCTAAAAATTCCAACGGATTACTAAAGTAACTATAGAATAGCAGAAATTAAACATTAAACAACCTGAACCCAATAAAAACAAGGGGTGCACTAGGGGCTCCGGACAAGTAAGAAGTGCCTGCCTAACATTAGACGCCAGTCGAGTTGTACTCACTGTAATGTAGAGGAAAAAGTCGAACTCAGGAAAAGAAAAGATTATCTATAACTCAGCGAAAATGTCCGATCGTATTTGAGAGATGGATTTCCCATAGTAATGAATTAAGTCATGGTGACGACCATAGAACTTCTGAAGTGATAACATGAACCAAGGTACAACAACCCCTTGTTAAAGAAGCCTGGTAGTCAACAACAGTAACTTGTCTGGCGGAATATATAGCATAACGTATTTATATATGTTGTGAAAATTAACTCTCCATACTTCAAAATTCCCTGCCCATTGGTCCATTTCCATGTTCCCCAAAGTATGTGTCTGTACATACAAATCAGAAATGAAGATCAATAAACACACTATGTAAACACAAAACAAAAACAAAACATACATGTACAACAACAAAAACAAAAAAAACAAACAAGAAAACAAAGGAAAACAAACAATAACCAACAAAAAAAGGGGAAAAAGCATCTATGTCAAATAAAGATCATCAAGAAGAAAAGAAAACAGCGTTAATCCTGTGTCTTTTTGTTCAATTAAACTGTCATGACTATTGACTATCCATAACCCTAGTCATGTCTGTGATTTTATGGTAAAGCTACTGCCGACGGCAGTCGTTTGGAAAAAAATAATGTTCAATGAATAAGCAGTTATCAGAATAACGATAGATGTTTTTATGCGATTATGTTAGCTTTCTCCCATTATCATTTTGTAGAAACCAGAAAAATAATTATATTTTTATCGTATTTGGTGATCTGTCCATAGCTTTCTTAACATTACACTGACCACATAATAAAGGAATCATGAAATTCAAAACTAACAAAACTTTCCGTTTATTTGTACTCTTTCGACATAAATTTCTATACTATGGGATGATAACCGGAATAAGAAGCCAAGTCAATCAAGGTGACTGTCGGCAAACATATAGATAAATATAGAATTTATTGGACCGTTATATCACTACTGGTTAATGTAACATAATTATTCATTTTTTATCTAGATAACTTTGATGTCAGAGACGTTCAGTTAATAGATGACAAACAAGAAAATCAAGATTTTCTCTGTACGTTTCGTTTCTCTGTACGTTTCTTTAGTACTAATATGTGATTCACTTGTAATTGCATAGATGAATATGTTATTATTTTGAATCTAACATATGCGTATTCGTTGTTGTTTTTTACCGCAGTAATTAAAATGGAGTTGTTGTCGTCTTATTTAATTCCTCATACAGAATCCATATGATCCCATGTGGGAATCGTGGGAGCGTACAATATTTGTAGCGAAACGTACAGAGACCTTTATATGGCATTATTATTCATTGCCCTAATGACTTGTGTCTGGTAGTTCGAGATTAGTTTTCTCTTATTGTATGTAAATCTTACGCAAAAGCTGCTAGTTCATTTCCCGCAGCAATCACGTTTAGCTAAATATTGTCTAAAATACGTTTAGATGAGTACCAGAGACAGTGCTAGCTCAGCGTGGAAAATCCAGAGGTCACCTGATAAAGCAGCAGGCTTTTGTTAGCGCCATATGCGTTCATGTCTGTATACTTCAGACTTTCTGCCAATAATGCAGTGTTGTCAACGTATATAATGTCTAACTTACCATATACTTGTATACAATTAAATTAATTTTGACGAAATTATTTTATTTGATTTTTTTTAAATAAAAATCTCACTATATCCTTCGCACAGTCGACTATAAACCTTCACTAATATAAAATGCATAGAATTTCATTCTAATTATTAATAATGTTTCACTGAAGAGAAAGATTCCATGCTCCATACAGATTAAGATAGATACTGTTTATACTGAAAACAACCCATTCCTGCTGTAGACGTATAGATAAGCAGTTAATGAAAAGACATTTACATATTTCTGACGATGTTGTTGAGTCCTCTGGTATGTCGCAGTGTTACGAATTGCTTAACATTACGGGACTGGGGGTGGGTTAATGGAATCTCTAATTCGGACAGAAATTCTTTTTTTTCTTCGTCCCAAAAGATCGTAGCTCCAGAACAGCAGGATAATTCTGTGGCAAATTGATATTCAGCATCAAATTTTGTCTTGTCCTTCATTGTAATGAGACGTTTAAATCGTCAACTTTTAAAGCATCTGACGTTTGATGTAACTGAATGTTTATACTGTGTAAACATCCATAAACATTAAAATAGTCACCCTACATGGCAGTTGGATTTGTTTCTAACGTACCTGTATTTATAACTATCTCTTATTAAAAATGGCAGCTAGTTTGACCTTACGACCGGCTATAGCCTGCGTGAATACTAGACCGAGAGAGAAATCAGATAAATAATTACGTAACTAAATATGTTGCATGAACATTAAGTAATATCGTCAGCTTTATTATATAAAACAAATAGTTTCAGACCACTTAATCTACATGTGATAAAATGCATATTGATTCAATCGTAAGTGCAATTAACAGAGTTAAACATGCAGTTTGACCTAGATTAAAGCGATGCTGATACTGGAAGTGTCGTAGAGCGTTTCCATATATGGATATTAGTTGTCGGCAAATATATATATCAATTCATTTACAAAATTGATTTATCTCCTGTTGCTTAATCTATCTGCTATTTCTTAACGACTACCGTTAATAGGTATATATAATCTTGATGCAGCACTACCTCTTATATATTAATTATACATTTATAACAGCGACAAAATCAATTATAACCAACGCAGATAATCAATTATTGTCATGTAAGTAATTTCTACAGAACTCATGATGTGTTTTCGAATTCGACTTTTATTATATCAAAAGTGTGCAGTTTGTTTTCGTTTAGCATTTAACAGGAATAGACAATTCTTATAAACTTCAACTTATAATATCTTGCATAAAGATGATTTTGTTAACACATATACCAGGCAGATTGCTACGCCCGAAATTATAGTAATTTGTGTATATGAGAAATCAGAGATCCTCCACGACGTCTATAAAAGGATTCTATTTTATATGTATTTAATAGAACATCTGATTTGCGAACAAGAATCGATCTTAATAATGTCATGAATAACAGAAATTCAGCAAATCTGGTATTTTTATGTACTATTCATAAATTAAACGATCTTTGAACTATCACCTTTTGAGTATTCTAGGTAGATACATGGAAAAGTACAACAAGGTAATCCTGTGCATCATGCTCGTGCATGTACGAGCCGACGGCAATACACACACGTCATGTAAAATATGTTAGATTAGGCATTAACATAGTCATTATGTAATTCTATGATGAATTGCTACTGCACTCATTTTTTTTGTGAAACATGACATTTAAATTAAACACGAAGATTTCATTAAACAGTTCACTAAAAAAATTTACATTTTATTATAGTCTGCCGACTTTGATTCCGATGCTATATTTTTGGTAAATACTACGGGCGAATAAAATATTACTATAAACTATCCGATGAGTTTGATATAACAGAAGATGTATTTAATTATAAAAGGCTAAATTGGGCTCAACATTTTTATTACAGCCACTGAAAAAGAAATATCATTCAGACTAGATAAAAGTTGGCATAGAAAAATATCTAGGCATTGTTACAGATATAGCAAGATAACAATGTAAAAATGTACTGATATAAAATTGACGATGAAATACATTTTCTACCTTAATATCCTACACTTGATGCTGATATTGCAGAAATCATGAAATTTTTAAACTTTAAATCTAATCATTATAAAATTTGTCGGACTCAGATAAAATGATACGGATCTTGAGCAATGGAGACACAGATATTGTAGTGTTGTAAAATTTCTAGAATATCCCTTCACAGTGATTGGAAGATAAGGAATTCGAATTTATTGACTTATACATAAGCTGTTACCAGTAAACTGATAACTATGGAAATCCAATCTAATTAAAATTTATAAATCTTTCACTTGCTCGCCTGTTTGTTACTTTCCCTTACAATAATGAGGGGAAAGGGGGGGCAAATGAAAGATTGAAATTTAATTAGATTGATTGAAATCTCAATTTCCGATGAGATTGGAACTAACTAACTTACAAAGTACATAAATAATATTGACACATACAAACTACAAATATGAAAACTCTTGGTTCAACTATCCAAGAATTGTATGCTACTAAAACATGAATTCCTATTTATTATTGATCTGCCAGCAATAGTTATTTCTGTTAAAGGTGACATCAATTTTAACAACAATTAGTTATTTTAAGATTTATTGCATGCATTTAAAAACACATCACATTTAAATGTAAAATTAGATTTTAAAAACTTTGTTCTAGTTTATTTTCATGAAAATCGTTACAAGATTTCCACAATTATACACACTTAAAAAGTAGAAAGTTGCAGTTAAAGGATTCAGAAAATATTCATAGTATGTTACGAGTTTGCAACTAAATGAACTCAAGGGATAAACAAATCGAGTGAAACAAATGTTGGTAGAGAACTACAATGAAGGACTATCATGGCATAGGTTTCTGAGAAATATCTTACATGTAGAACGAATAATCCAATTGTTTCTAAAACTTTGCAACTTGCCATGCACTATAAAAAGAACAACAAGTAGATCAGCAAACTAATTAACTCTCGAGAATGACAATGAAAAAGGACAATACCGCTAACGAACATTTGAAATGGGGAGGACAACTGCTAGTGTCACAAATTTGAAATCTTATCAACATTATTAAAGTCCGCATGCAAATCCCAATCATTATGAGACTAATACCATTTTCAAAGGCAGCAATAAACCTAAAAAAACGACTCGGAATTCGCATCAAGCGATATATTAATATATCCTGTGTAGCTAAAGTGATTAAAGATGAAAATGACATTCTACAGCGACTACCAGAACTCATCAAAAGCGCATATAGCAATCGTGCATATATATACTTTAACCTTCAGGAGGCACTGTTCGACACCTTGTAGAGAGAAAAAGCAGCGTGTATGTAACTCTACTAGACAGTATACATCCTCACAAGTCAGGGTTTCTATGTCCACATGTGTTCGTGGACACATGTGGACACAGAAACCCTGACTTGTGAGGATGGACAGTATAAAGTCTGTTGGTTAACTTACAATCAACGCTTGTCGCATTTGTTTGAAGGTCTGCTTTGAACGTAATACAATCTGGGGATCATTCGTCATTATCTACCCCTCTGACTTGTCGGAAAATAATTTGGTTGCGAACTCGAATGATCTTGAATATCATTAGAGATACTTTTGTGAGAAAGAGAACACTGTCACGTTATAAAAACTCTGCCGAACACGAAGATAAGTTTACATGTCTTGGGTGTTCTGGCACTAAAATGTATTACTTAAACGTGTTAGTAGTTTGTTTGGCTTCCTTGAATTCAAACACAGTTTTGGGATAATTATACTGAATTGAGGAAAATTGTAAAAAAGTACGATCTAAATAAATATATTTAGCAATTTATTAACGATCAGTACTTTCTTCTAAAGAGAAGCTAGGATCTGACATTTTAAACAAAAGTCGCCTTTAGAAGAAAGAACTGGAAAGAATATCTAATAAATCCGACTGTAAACTTGACATCGGGCTTGGTACGTTGCCAGACCCACATTACAGGACACCAAATTTATCCGTGACGTAATGTGGAGATAGTATAAACGCGAATCATTCAGTGTTTTTCTCGAGTAACATCGCATATTCCATAACGTGTAATCTACGTCATGAAACGCTCTCAGCACTTCCAATATGTATTGAAAACTAAGACAAAGAGGAAAAAAAGTTATTAGCACAGACCAATATCGAAATATCCTGGCGTATAATCTGTCACACTGTTTTCGGAGAAGTTGCTTGAATGTAGAACGATCGTAGCAGTATCCTCGACTTTTTTTGGATTTTGCGCCAGTACAATTTGGCATAGCTTTGTAGCACTATAGGGCGCTTTTCTTTAAATTGAATCTGAAACATGTTTTAGAATCATGATTCTGTGAATGAAAATCGTTTTCAACCATTTATAAAACGCAATGTTCAATTAACTCAGAGGGCCTCGGTGGCCGAGTGGTTAAGGTAGATCGTCTACTATTAATCATGTGGTCTGTCAACAATGAGGTTGCGGGTTCAAGTCTCACTGCGGGTAGGGTGTACTCGACTTCAATCGTAATTGCCAAGGATTGCCAGTTTTCCTACCGCATGTCGAGGTTTTCTACGGTTACTCTGGCTTCCTCCCCCAATAAAAACCGGACGTCATTATATAGCTGAAAATTGCTGAAAGCGGCGGTAAACACCAAACAACCAAACCAATTAACTGATTTTAAATATGGCTCCCAATGAAACAAAAATTGAATCATTGGTGTCTTATGTTTTACATGATTCGCCATCATGTTTTTGTTTCATGTAAAAGAACCGGTGAAACATTAAAATGATCATGAATCATTGTTTCAGATTCAAGTAAAAAAAAAGGCGCCTCTCCCACGTTTGCGACCATTTTGATTTCCACAGGAACTGGATTAGTCGCATATAGGCAAGGCAAGTATTATGGTCCAGAATAATGCAAATTATAAATGGGTGTTTTATCGTAAAGAATTTCAATAAAACTGTCAAACCAACTGACAATTCAAAACATAGGTAGTTATGTACTGCAGAGATAACCTTCTTGGATTTACAACCAGCAGCAAAATGAAAACTTTGGTAGAAGACTATCATTCTGGCATATAATCAATTAAATTTAACAAGATTTTCCTGGAAAGAATGTGTTTGTATAAGCTGGCTTATTATAAATGTGTACAATAGTAGCTGCCATCTCATAAAGAAGAAAACCAGTTAATCCTTGATAATAATGCTGTTAAATATTCAGCTTTAATAATGTCAATCAACTTGATAGCCGTTGGCTATCTGATCCAGTTAGGATCCAATTGCTATTTAGGGGATTATTCTTGTCACATAAAGTAAAAGTTTCTGAGACAAAGATTGCTTATCACCTTTTTTGTTTAAATAAATGGTTTCAACTAAATTAACATATTGAAATTGTTTATCCAGATTAAAAAAAAAACTGGATACACATGAACTACATTCCATTTTATGTGACTACTGTCACTGTCCATTTTTCAGTGAATTCAGAAGTTATATGCAGTTTTAAATTTCTGAATTTCTTAATATCAGCAGCCATGCATAGTACTTGGAAATAAAATCTTCTCAAATAATCCATACTAAGTAAGGTTTAAGTGACCAAAAGAAGATTCTGTTTACCAATGCACAACCAATGGATGACCTCAAATAATCCATACTAAGTTAGGTTTAAGTGACCAAAAGAAGATTCTGTTTACCAATGCACAACCAATGGATGACCGACACAGACAATGAATGGTATAGCATGACAATACTATAGATACCATTTCCTTGTTGAAATTTTTTTTTACCTCCTTTGAAAATATAAATGCAATTTCTGAATTTTGTACCTAGTGATTGTCATGGGATGATCATTGGATACACATATTACTGATGAGTGGTATATGATAAACCACACACAGACATATAACAGTAATGGAAGCAGGAAGTTTTCTGTGCAATTAAACATGGTTAAGCCCACCACTTCTTTTGAAATGTCTGTGCCAAGTTACAGCCATTGCTGTAGTTGCTATATTTTTGGTTGTTGGTTTTCAAGTTTTCTGGGTTTTTTTGGACTTTGATTTGTGGATTGCCTTTTCTGACAATTTCCTTGGTGTTCAGTATTTTTTATGACCTTCATCATGTGATGGGTTATGAAAATGAGCACAGCCTAATGACTTGTACCTATGAAATGAAAACATTATATATAAAAAAAAATCTAAAGAAATTTTATTGATATAAAACAACATATAGAAAATATGAAAATATTATGGAAATCTAACAAGATAACAATATAACAATCACAGTAATGCTTTCAGATATTTGGAAATGATATCATTCAGTATATTGTTTCTAGTGTTCATTCAACTCTCGTCATCACACAAATACAAATTAATAGATATTTGTCCATTTCCCGAACAACATACTCATTTATAATACAACAGATTTTTTTTACTAATCTCTAAAGATATCATGTTTAACATAAGTTGAAATGTACACGGAAATGAAAATAGAAGATTGCACATTTCTGAAATGTGATGAATAACAAATTAAATTATGAGATAAAATAGAATTCTGAATGCATGTCTGAAAGGTTTAAATAATACATGTGCCTAAAACAACCCCTGTATCAAGCACATGGCAGTTAACCAAGCATCTAATATTATAATCTGTTTCGAGATCCTTGTCAGTTAAACCTTATAAGCAATTTGTTATCCAACTTTTGTGTATTAATTCTACTTTTAGTTGACAACATACTTTTTTGATATTAAAGTCTTTGTATTACATTATAATAATACAATGACTGTCATATCTCTATTGCTGATAAGTTTTGTTTTAATTCGTTCAAAAGAGAGAGAAAAGCCTTCAAAGAAACCTTTTAAAATATTTACCTAATATTAAACTAACTCCAGCATTAGAAGCCATCTTTGGATTGAATGGGGATTAACACCACTTTAAGGGTGTTTTTGTAGCCACATCAATGCATTCAGTTTTTATTTGGGAAGGAGGAAAGAATTTGACAGAAAAACTGGCAATCCATATCAGTTATGGTTCTGTGATTGCTGTAGTTTAACACAGTTTAATATGAGGTGAACATTTTAAAAGGTTTCTTCTCTGAAGGCCATTCTCACTCGGTTGAACCAATTAAAACACAACTTATAAGCAATAGTCATTTCACAGTCCTGTGCAAATGTCTATATGACAATTGGAAAAATGGCTGGCACACCAGGAATTGGTTTGACATAGGACCCTTTGGGTGGGAATGAATTGATTACACTTTGTGCAGGAAACTTTCTACATGCCATGAAGCCTTCAAAACAATCCAAGTTGATTCTAACAGAAAATTATTGGAAAAATAAAGGGCAAATACAATAATTGGTAACTTCAAAATAGGTAATAAAAATGATGTCGTAACTTTTAAATATGGTCAGTGACCAATAATTTTGTTATAGCTTTAAAAGAAGATCTCTTATCATTAGGAAAGTTAGATTAAATATGAAGAAAATATCATATGGAGATATAGATTTCTTCTGAAAAGAATGAAATTTTTAATGTGAATGTGCTTCCTTTTTTACAACTATTTCATTATTAAAAATATGCCATATTATTAAATAATAAATATCAATACAAAATTGAAGACTAATTTAATGCTATAAGAAATAGTATTAATTCAAGCACCAATGATCATAATGGATAAATGCCATAAATTCAACAATATCCTAACTTGGCCACTGTTGTGTCTGGTGGAAACAACACATTACCTTATTCCAAGTAAAGATAATATTGTCTCTGAACATTCCAAAAGCTGCTCTAAATATTCTGATAGCTACTCAGAATATAGAAGTGTCGTCTGAATATTTCTATATTGTATCTAACTATACCGTTACTCTAATAGCTGCTAAAATATTCCAGTAATGTTACTGATTATATCCCACTGATTGCTCTGAAGTTTTCAGTCTTGTTTAAATATTCTGACAGTTGCTCTAATATTTATTTAGTAACAATTTTCTATAGTTGTCTAGATTTTAATGCCTAGAAAAAAGTATTCATACCTTTATATAGTACAGTGTTAATCACATATATTATAGCTCACATAAAAACCTTGCAGTCTGATTGGTTAGCAAGCCGTATACATCAGGCTATGTATACATCTACAGCCGTATACATAAAGCATATTTTTATCCCGTATGTGGCCCCTGGGAAAACAAATCATCATGGTCGCCTTCGTTCCGCTTCGATTGAAAAAGAACAAAATGAAACAATGTCTAACCCGAACATGTTTTAAACGACGTAAATAAAATGATATGTAATATATTTGTTTGAATAACAGAAGGGAAGTATATTAAGAAACAAATCTACTAAAATATCAGCGATAGAAGGCACGGGAAAATGATGGGGGCGGGGGGGTTCTGTGTCAATAATGTCAGTCTCAGATCACAAATCCTGTATGATTTTTTGTGCCCTCTATAAAGTGTGGCAATGCACAAAACAACAAACGAGAAACTTGATCTCAAGCGCACTAAAAGTTAATAAATACATGTATGTACCTACACTGCATCATCATGCACTCTTCAGTCAAGACATCGTCAAAATCTGTTGATATTCATTTTGATTTCCATCGTTTGTTTTTATATAAACTTTAGTTATAAATCCGAATGGGCCTCGATCTTCTAAGCGTCATAAAAGTAATGATGGGGTGCCATAAGGGACAATATTTCTTGAATATATTTTGATTTTATCAATAACAACGTAATTTGCCCAATTTCAGAGTGTAATTTTGTGTTATAAAATCTATTAATAAAAATGCATTTTTAAAAAATATTATGCATTCACTTAAAACGTATTTTTTCCAAACAAATACAGATAACTTGATCACGTATCCAAAAAATTTACGCTACATAGACCTAGTTCTTTCTTAAATATTTTTGTCCCGTAAAATATTCCTAATTTAAGATGTGAGCTATAATATAATAGTTATTCCGGTCTTAGACAGGGTATATAATGTCACATTCACGGCTTAGGACGTATATTCCATTCGCCTTCGGCTCATGGTATGTTGTATGGTACATATTCTACAATATCAGTATTGTAGTGGCTGAGATGTATTTGATATAATGATATATGTATGTCATAAACTGATTATACATTTCTGAATAAATCACCAATAATAAAATCAATGGTTTACTTATAATTCTTCTCTTTTAAACACAAAAATGTTGATAAAGGACACAATTTTTTAAATTCTTTAGAGACCATGTTCTTCTGTGATTCTGTGAAATATCAATTAAATATCTGGAGTCAATTTCACAAAAAGTTGAAAGTGTAAATTTTATCGGTAAGTGTTGGAAGATCAAAGGGAAATCCATTGTGACGTCAGAACTTACAATAGATTGTACAATTACGACTTTTTGTGAAAATCGACACAGTTTATCTGCATAACAATATGCCAAGATTTGTAATGTCAAGCAATTTAAAAATTAATAAGCTACTCTTTTATATTCAAATATGAATGAAATTTGGCATTAATACAGGACATGTAAAGTATTGATATATTGTTTATCAGGATATTCAAGTAGACATAAAAAAATGGCAAAGGAATAAATTTCAAAACTAAAACTTAGCCCCTTCTGACCCTGTACTTTGAAAATCATAAAAGAGAGAAAAATTTGTAGACACATTATACAAAGCTCAACAATGAATCCAATTAAAAAATCATATTCAAAACAATAATTTCCAGCACATGAGAAATATTGAAAATTGGCCCTTTGGTTCCTTTTATTGCAAAAACTAAAGAAGTTTATATGCATAATTTTGCTTGTCAGAGTTCAACAAACAATATTAAGATGCAAAAATGGATAAAAAGAAAAAATCCTAATCAAAATTGTATAAAAATTGAAAACTTTTGAATTCAGTTTTTATCCCTTTTAACTAAAAACAGTACAACATGAAGAGATTCTGATAACAATGTTTCGAAAGCATATGTCCTTAGTACATGAAAAATCCTTCAACCGATTTAAAAAAATATATTTAGTGTCTCAAGACAAAGACCCCTTCTTTCCAAAGCAGTAGGAGCCAGTTATAATTTTTCAGCGACCATACTGGCAGACTTGCACCATATTACAAACACAAACATTTGGTGCTCATAAAAAAATGCAGGCAACAAGTTCTTGGTGTTTGTCCAAAAGATGGGTAAAACCAATTATTCTGAAACAAAATTACTCTTCTCCTCCAGATTTATCTTCATCGTGTGACTGTTCATCTTCATGCTCCTCAAAATTATGACCTTCGCTTGTCTCAGTTTGTTTTGATTCAATTTCTCCGTCATCTTTTTCTGTGTCCTTTACACTTTCAACAAAACCTACTTTTTTCTCTGACCCAGCTGTAGATGATTTTCTACTTTCTACTAAATTTTCCTTAGATCCTTGTGTTTTAGGTCCATTTTGCTTTGATCTATGTTTGCGTTTTGGCTTTTTGTATGCATTCCAAACACGAATTGTTTTGTCCCATGAACATGATACATACTGTAACAGTAAAATCAAACATTTTTTAGTTGCCAGGACTTAAAGTCCTATAAATTAAAACACTTTCAGTATTCACAATATAATTTATACAGTATAAATAAAGAATTCTACATCTTAGTAGTTTAATAGATATTAATATTAAAAAAATATTATTAATGTTATATCATTACTTCAATAGCATGAAAAAAAAAAGAAATATTATAGGCATATCTCTGTTCAAAATAGAAAAATTCAGAGTATCGCTTATTTAAGTTCTGTTCTGTTCTTTTTAAATATGATTCAAAATATTGTGCACAAGTATGTTTTTAAAGATTAAAATTAATACCCATTTTAATTTTCCAAGCTGAAAAAATACACTAAGTCCAAAATTTTAAGCCTTTTGCATGCAAAAATGCCAAATTCCAACCAAAACACTGTGCAGAAAGCTTGGAATTCCATCCACAGGTCAGAAACAACAGCTGCAAGTTAGATCTTTATATGCCATTCAATCATTTAACACTCCTTTTTTTGTTTTGATTACATCGAATACAAATTGTTAAAGTCATTAAGCAACTGAGTTATAAAGTAGCCCAAGCAAGCCTGGCTAACTAAACATGATATACAATGTATAACAGATTGTTTAAAAAACAAAAACAGTTCACTTAGAATGGCTACAGATGTAACATACCTGATTTCTTTCTGTTATATGCATAATAGTTCTCACAGAGTCTGTGTGACCTTCATTTGTCTGCACAAGTCTGTAGTTTTCTGGATCATATACCCTGTATAATATTAGACATAAATTACTCCAAATACACTACACTGGGATTATAGTGTAAAATATTTCTTCATATCAATTACCTATTAAGCAAATAATTGTTTCCATTGTTTTCATCACTTTCAGCAACTTTCCAGTATATTGAGAACAAATATGAGAATCCTACCCACTTTCCCCAAAATATTTGTGGAATAAAGTTAATGTGCTGCGTCTAAAAATATTTTACTTGTAAGTTAAAAATGCAATCATGTTGTTTACCTGATAAAGTTTTGAACACCAATAATTATGCAGCCATTGATCTGATCAATACACATGCAACTAACAGCACCCTGGGCTGACAAAACAGCTTCACATTTGTTCAATCCATGACCAGCCTGCAAGAAAATATTGTACAAGTACATAAAATTACCTGTTGAAAAGCATGTTTTTATAAAAAAGAATTGCTCATACAGTTCTAGAAAAGATTTAATAAAACAAGTGCTTCCTCTATTCTTCATTTAGTTATTTTCAAGGTATATACACGTAGAGCCATAAATAAAAATTACCTAAAATGAAAAACAAATGAAATTTCCAGTTTTGCATCACAACAGAAATGTAAGTTGAATGAGGTACTAAATTTTGTAACAGCTATTTTAACTTTAAATGGTCAATAAAAAGCAAATAATTTTTTATAGAGAATACATTTGCTTACCCAGATTCTGATAGTTCCATCATCAGATCCAGTTACCCAGAAGCCTTTACCATGAGGATTCCATTGTACACAAGTAATTTCCCCTTCATGACCTTGTAAAGTATTTTGCAAGGTCATCTTAGAACCATCTAAAGAAAATTTCCTTATGTATACCATTCCATCTGATGATGAGTATGCAAATTCATCACTGAAAAAAAATACAATAATTTACTGAAAAAAATACAAAAATAGTGCTGCATTTTCAAAGTTTTCTTATAAACAAGATTTCACTTGAGTAATGCAAATGCTGCAAAATCATTATGCGTTAAACCTGCCCAGACAATCACCTCAACTAAATCCTAGGAGCACCTGATTTTCTATTCATCTCAGAACTTCTACAATATATTGTAACATAACCAATGACCACTTAATATAATTCCAAAATAAAAATACCTCTTTAAACTATTATTTATTTCCAGACAAGATTTGACATAAATAAAATTAATTTAAATGTTTTTTGTGTGTTTTTTAAAAATAATTTGACCTATAAAGTAACAAGTGTTTTACTTAATAAATATTCCTGTTGCCCATCTTGACCATTCATATGGTTTAATAATCAGGATATCCAAAAAAAATAGCAGTATGTTTACAATGGTAGTAGGTGAATTTTCATAATTTTATTAGAAATTTAGCTGTTTATAAAGTTGTAGGACTGTTTTAAACATGGCTTCAAACTGAAAAGTTATGAAACTGGAGTACTAAAAATGTCAATGATTCAAAGCATTTTTAAACTATACCATGTTTTGGTTATAATGTGCACATTTATTCGTTGAAAAAACCTTGTGTGCATAATACATATAAGTGAGTATTCAAAACT
The DNA here is from genome assembly GCA_944474755.1 of Limnoperna fortunei. Lineage (NCBI taxonomy): Eukaryota > Metazoa > Mollusca > Bivalvia > Mytilida > Modiolidae > Limnoperna > Limnoperna fortunei. Next base: position 16,721,337 of record OX104116.1, on the reverse strand, counting down.
TTTTTCCAGGTAGCAACATAGGTAGGATGTAAAATCGTATCCATCAATGAAAATGCTATCATTTACAAGTTTTTTGTTATATTGTATTTATTTTTATAATAAATACGAATGATATTTAAGCATTAACTACAAAAAATATTTTCTCCATTGAGGGATAACAAAATTTCTGTTTTGCCCATTGTATACGCAGATTATATTAAATATGCACAATGGAAATTTTGTTATCCCTCAATGGAAAAAATATGTTTTGTAGTTAATAAGTTATTCATTTCTAACCAAAATTTCTATCATTTTTTTGACACCAAATTCCTCCAGCATCAATAGGCTAATCACACTCTTGATATGCAAGCTTTTGAAATATCGGGAAACCAAATTTGGATGGACATGAGGAACCCTATATATAGGGGGGGGGGGGTATAAAAATTGTTCCCCGTATTATTGTAACATTTATTTCATATACACAATATAGTGTTCCTAGAAAGTAAACCAAAATATTGTTTTGTGTGTTACCACTTACTGTTTAGGTGAGTAATCCATTTCCATAATAACACCATCACATGCCAGTTCTAAATTATCTAAATTAGGATCAGGGGCTGTGTTTCTAAATGTGTCATGAAGGCTGAAAAGAGATAAGTTATGTTACTGGGTAAATTATCATAAAAACCTCCTGCAGACTTTTTAACATTAGCAAATGAATGCATAGATATAAGTAACAATATCATAATATATTGTCAGAAAACAAAGACAATTACTAAGAAATGTCATAGTAATCAAAGGGTTAAGAAGAATAAAAAAAAATATATTAATTTTGATCGGCAACAAATTTTCAATCCAGGAACATGTAAAACATTTGCCTTGTATGTATGATACTTACCTCCCCTTTTCTAAATCCCAAATGCATATTCTACTGTCCCAACCACCACTTAGCTATAATATAAACACAAAATTCAGATTTAATTGTACAGAATATCTGAAATCTTTTATTTGGATAATTAGTAAGCAAAAGTAAGTTAATCAGAAACAAAGAATCAGTAAAAAAAAATATTTTCATTTTGACATCTGCTCCTTTCCTCCAATTTTAAAAATACCATTATATTGAAAAAATTGTATGTTAGCCACTTTATTTTATTCTAAAGACAGTCTCCTTGCTTAATATTGTGAACCTTATTTCAATACTATGTGTCAACAATTTGCCAATCAATGCTATACAGCTGTTATTAAGTATTTAACATATTAAGCAACAAGAACCAAAAAAAAAAGCATTCCAACTTATCCTGGGTTTTGCTGATTATGCAAATGTATGTCAAATAGAGTACAAACTATTGTGTTGCCATAACCATTATTGTTTAGTTAAGCATTAGAAGTAAATGAACAGAAGAGTTTAGTGCTAATAAATTAGAAGATTTTTGGGGGGATTTGATAATAATGCAGTCATGTTGGTTTTAGTTGTCTCTTAAAATTGATGTTTTTGTGTGTACCATTCTACACTTTAAATAAGTTGTGAAAAAATATGTAATTAATTTGCATTCACTGGTTTAATTACATACAAATGTAAACTACATATTACAGTTTATCTTTATTTTTTGGTTTTTTAATGTTGTTTAATGCTATTGTCAGCAATTTTTTACCCATAATGTTTCATCCAGTTTTTGAGGGAGGAAGTCAGAATACCAGGAGAAACCCCAATCTTCAGGAGGAAAACTGACAATCCTTGTAAATTTAAAACTAGAATCAAGCACATCCTGCCTGCAGTAAGACTCGAACTCTCAACCTCAGTACTAACAAGCAATTGAGCAATAGGGAATGACAAACTACACAGTTACCAAGCTAATGCATTATTTCTAAACAAAAATCGAAGAATGTGTCCATGGGATGCAGATGCCCCTTCTAAATAAAGTCCCAAACAGGAAATAGTTATCTGACAGGTCTAAAAGTCGCTTAAAACGTACAACTTGTGATACTGAACCACCCTGCAAAATTTCAAACTGATCTCATGCACGGTTTCTGAGAAAAGCTTGAAAGAAATTCATATAGACGCCAAACATGAGTAAAACTTAATGCCTCCGACATTTCATCGCGGGGGCATAAAAATACTATAAATATATATTCGTGAACATATACTAATATCCTTTCATTGCAAACTTTACAGATATTATTACAAACCAGGTAAGTAGAATCCAGTCCATGTTCTCTTCCAATCACTACTAAACTGGTTACACAACTCATGTGTTCAGCAAACACATATTTACATACAAATCCTGCTACACGATTGGTTACAGAGTCATTGTCCTGCAAATGAATAAGCTTGTTAAAAAATGATAAGTTACTGCTTACTGCTCCACAAAGGCACTGGTATACAGGAGTTATTGCCTTTGACAGTAAATACTGTATTTTCATTAATTCAAAGTATTTGGTCTAAAGGACAAAAGATTAAAATTTACAGGGAATATTTTCAAATGAGTTCAAATCTGTGATTTAGTCAAGGCCAAAATTAAATATTGTTTTTTGCCCTTGACCATGCTTACCCTTAAGAAACATACCCTACTCAATTAACTTGTCATTTTCTAAATAATAAGGTAGGGTTGGGTAAGGAGAAACAAAAAATTAGTTAAGAGTGGCCCAATCAAAACTTAAGAATTTTAATGTAGTCAAAATAGTCTGCGATTTTTTTGTATTTATTATTTAAATACCGGGAGGCATTACAAATGAATATTTGCCACAAGCAATAATGGGTGGTAAAATACCATGAATATAATGCCTACCAATATTTAAATAATCTATAAAATTTAGGCAGCCATGAATTATTTCGACTCTCATATGAAAATATAGAAATTAAGACTTTCACACATACATATGTAAAGGTTTATTTTGGCTGTTTCAACTTTTGAGATCCTCTCCTGTTAGAAAATAATTGTTTTCTAAGTCAAATATAATGCATAATATTTGGTATACAAATCGATCAAAGACAGAAATGGCCAGATTTCGTTAAACAGGAAGTAGGTGAGCGACAGACCTGAAATCGAATCCCACGGGAGGCCATCAAATTTCAAGGGAATCTAATTAGTTTTTACTGAGAAAACCGCCGGCACAACATTCACCATACTATAACCCGGAAATACTGCCATAAATGGCACAGATGCAAGAATATGCCATTATTTATGTTTACGTTTATATTTTTCGCAGATGATGTCTCATCATTTGTATATTTGCACATGGGAGTTTACTAGATGGCTGGAACAGCCATAAGAAGAATACAGCTAAATGTAGTCAAAAATGTTACACCATTCCACATGTACAAATATGATGTGAAAGCTACATTATCGTGACTGATTTTGAATGTAGCTCTGCAAGCCAACATTAACAACAAACACTGTAATTTTGGCCCATTTTCTATGAAAAAAAGGTCAAAATAAATTACAGTTATATGCATGGATGATATATTTTAAAATATTTTACTAAAGCGTTTCAAAGCTTTTGAAGAACTTCATATTATAGTTGTACTTAAAAATACTTACATTAAATTTTCTATTCTTTGGAAGTAGTTCAGAATCTGGATCAAGCAATATACTGTATTTTTCAATCAACTGATCTAAATCTTCAGGTTTCATATCTTTCAACGCTTTCACAGCATCATCATCAAAACCCCAAATGTCTGTTTATTAAAAGTATGCACTAAGAATACAACATTGCAAAAAACAATTCACAAAATTAAAATCCAATACATTATGGTAATGGTAAACCATTTCACTTAATTAATGTTTTCTTTATGCAAGCTGATGTCTTTTGTTATTTTCATTTTGATTCAAATAAAGATTTAAAATTTATTTAGGGAAAGATCTGCATAACATTTGGACAATTTGTAATTTTGTTTAAAAAATTCACAACAGGTGCAAATTTATCTGATAACTTGTGCTGTAAAATAACAGAAACACCAGGAATAAACATATTTAATAACAAAGGATTTCTTTTTATTCAAATAACTAATAAAATATGGGCAGACACAAATTATTCAATTCATAAATGTAAATTTAGACATTTTGAATTCAATTTTTGAAATCATCAATTATTTTCCACAGTTAAACGTCGTTTTGAAATGCGACTGGATTTCCATTTTGATAAAGCAATTTTCCATACTAAATTTTGACCTTGTTTTGAATGGAAGTGTACGTTAGGAAAATTCCAATGTTGTCTATTTGAAACCCTTCGGGTGATGTTGTCTGCAGTTGAGGTGGGAAAAATCTCATGGTTTGTCCGAATACCATTGTACGTTACAAAAGCAGACGAAATACCCCTTTACAAACAAAATGGCTGACTTCCTATGGAAAATTGCTTTATCAAAATGAAAGTTCAGCCCATTTCAAAACGACGTTTAACTGTGGAAAATAATTGTTGATTTCAAAAACTGTAATATGAGATCTAAACTAGAGGCTCCCAGGAGCCTGTAATCGCTCACCTGGAATCCAAATGACTTAAACTATATTAAAATTTTTGAAATTAACAGTTTCAGTCTAGTTGTAATAGCTTTTAAGTTACTGTGCAAAAACTAAACATTTCTTCAAAAAATTTGTTAAATACAATAACTCCTATAAGGTGCCATCCACAATTTCTGAAAATTAAATGGTTTTTAGGCATTGTCCTTTAGGGTACTTTAGAAATTTACAGTTTTACTCTACTAATAGGTGTGTTATAGACTAATTTATAATTAAAAAACTGTTCATATGTCCAAATTCATAATGAAAGGGCAATAACTCCTATCAAGAGTCATCTTGCAATTTTTGGACTAAGCAATCATTTGTAGGGCTTCTATTGCTGATCATTTGTGCAATTTACAGTTTTAATCTAGCTACTATAGTTTTCAAGTTACAGGACAAAAATGGAAAATTTCTTAACAAAATTGTCATTTAAGGGCAATAACCCCTATAAGGAGTCATCTGACAATTTCAGACCAATTAAATGAATTGTAGGGCTTTTTTGCTGATCATTTTTGTAATTTATTATTTCACTCTAGCTGCTATGGTTTTTAAGTTACAGGACAAAAACGGAAAATTTCATAAAAAATTGCAATTTAAGGGCAATAACTCCTATAAGGAGTCATCTGACAATTTCAGACCAATCAAGTGAATTGTAGGGTCTTTATTGCTGATCATTTGTGCAATTTACAGTTTCAATCTAGCTGCTATAGTTTTCAAGTTACAGGACAAAAACGGAAAATTTCATAAAAAATTGCCATTTAAGGGCAATAACTCCTATAAGGAGTCATCTGACAATTTCAGACTAATACAGTGAATTGTAGGGCTTGTATTGTTGATCATTTTTGCTATTTACAGTTTTACTCTAGCTGTTATAGTTTTAAAGTTACAGGTCAAAAACGGAAAATTTCATAAAAAATTACCATTTAAGGGCAATAACTCCTATAAGGAGTCATCTGACAATTTCAGACCAATCAAGTGAATTGTAGGGTCTTTATTGCTGATCATTTGTGCAATTTACAGTTTCAATCTAGCTGCTATAGTTTTCAAGTTACAGGACAAAAATGGAAAATTTCATAAAAAATTGCCATTTAAGGGCAATAACTCCTATAAGGAGTCATCTGACAATTTCAGACTAATACAGTGAATTGTATGGCTTGTATTGTTGATCATTTTTGCTATTTACAGTTTTACTCTAGCTGTTATAGTTTTAAAGTTACAGGACAAAAACGGAAAATTTCATAAAAAATTACCATTTAAGGGCAATAACTCATATAAGGAGTCATCTGACAATTTCAGACCAATCAAGTGAATTGTAGGGTCTTTATTGCTGATCATTTGTGCAATTTACAGTTTCAATCTAGCTGCTATAGTTTTCAAGTTACAGGACAAAAACAGAAAATTTCATAAAAAATTGCCATTTAAGGGCAATAACTCCTATAAGGAGTCATCTGACAATTTCAGACTAATACAGTGAATTGTAGGGCTTGTATTGTTGATCATTTTTGCTCTTTACAGTTTTACTCTAGCTGTTATAGTTTTAAAGTTACAGGACAAAAACGGAAAATTTCATAAAAAATTACCATTTAAGGGCAATAACTCATATAAGGAGTCATCTGACAATTTCAGACCAATCAAGTGAATTGTAGGGTCTTTATTGCTGATCATTTGTACAATTTACAGTTTCAATCTAGCTGCTATAGTTTTCAAGTTACAGGACAAAAACGGAAAATTTCATAAAAAATTGCCATTTAAGGGCAATAACTCCTATAAGGAGTCATCTGACAATTTCAGACTAATACAGTGAATTGTAGGGCTTGTATTTTTGATCATTTTTGCTATTTACAGTTTTACTCTAGCTGTTATAGTTTTAAAGTTACAGGACAAAAACGGAAAATTTCATAAAAAATTACCATTTAAGGGCAATAACTCATATAAAGAGTCATCTGACAATTTCAGACCAACCAAGTGAATTGTAGGGCTTTTATTGCTGATCATTTTTGCCATTTACAGTTTCACTCTACCTCGTATATTTTTCAGGTTATATTGTAAATACCAAAAATTTTGTCAAAAATCGTCAAAAAAGGGCAATAACTCCTACAAGAAGCCAATACACAACTTCGCACTAATAGCAACTATTGTAGAACTTAATGTGCTGATCAATTTGAAGTAACGGTTTTCTCTATAGCTATTATAGTTTTTTAGATAATGATCAAAAACCTGTGTTGACCCCCATGTTCTATTTTTAGTAACAGCGGCCATATTTGTCTGTTGATCAACACCCTGGGTACAAACTTGAAACTAGGAACCCTAAGGATGATTGTGGCCAAGTTTGAAAAAAATTGGCCCAGTGGTTTCAGAGGAGAAGATTTTTGAAAAAGTTTACGACGGACGACGGACGACGGACGACAGACGACGGACGACGGACGACGGACGACGGACGACGGACGCCAAGTGATAGCAATAGCTCACATGGACCTTCGGTCCAGGTGAGCTAAAAAGGACCATAAACTCGACCAAATGCAGTAAGCAGTATTCCATTTTGTCAGGCAAACCTCTCGGACTGACACGGTAAAGTTTACTATAAATAAGTGACAAATCCCTTTACTTATATTAGTCCCGGGTTGAAGTTCTGTGTTTAGCTAAAGTGTCCACATGAGAAATGTATTGAAGGGTGAAGATTATGTACAGATTCTGACAAAGACTATTTCAGACCATTCCAGCAAAGTTTGATTCATCTACAACAATGATTTTAGAAATTATGCAAAGGGAAGATGCAAGCAAAGTGATGTTGAAAATTTAAATGACGACATGGACCAAGAAACTGTTCGAAAGCATATTTCATAAACAAAAATTTACAAACATTATAGTCTGGGTAACAATTTATCATAATGATTCATTAATCCCCAACAAATTACAAATGTGAACCATGCATGAAATATACATATACACAAATTTATAAAATCAGCCTCAGAAGCAACAAACTAAATAGTGATGGGATCTGGTTAAATCTCTTAGTTACATTTCATTCAAATGGTGTAAACATTAAGAAGCATTTAGCAAAGTTCAGCATTTACATGCATAGCATTCAAATCTCTATTTGTTGTAATCCATTCTCAGTTATTATAATTAATGATGACTTTGCAATAAATTATATATAAAATCATTTTCTTTGCAAATAGAAAAATTTCAGTTTTAAATTGAAGCTGTCAGTATCATTTATATATAAATTTGAATTTAATAATAATTTAATAAATAAATATCTATTTATATATAAATTATTTATTATCAAAATACCTGCATTTTCAAAAGTAAGTTTTACAAGAAAAATGGCTGCAAATTCAACAGTATATGAAGTTTCCAATGACACTCAGTAATTTTACTATCACAAAATCCTGTTTAACTAATAATTATACACTGCAAATATGCAGGTATTGAATATTGATTCATTTTACAGTCTTAAAATTATATTTTTAAGGAAGTGTGACAAGTCCTTCCATTATAGAATTCAAATTTACAAGTATACACTAAAGTAGCTTAATGACCAATCAAATATGTAACATCAGACACTGCTTAACACTGTTACAGCTGTGAAATAGCAAAATGTATTTATGCTGATCATGCAATCATTGTTTAGGAGCAGGGTTCAAACTACTTTATTCATCATACTGTGAATATAGCTCATTTTTCCGCTTTTCATGCAATAAGTTAGGGGGACATAAACAGTGTATATACTTACAGATATTGCTATCCTCGGATGCAGCTATAATATAATCTAAATATTCAACAAAGACAACTTTCATTACGGTAATTTTCTGGTCATCTTGGGTTGTTGTCTGAAAAGTGGAGGTCAGTGGTTTAAAGAAAATAGTGCTTCTCTTAGTTTTTCAACATACATGCACATGTACTTTTGAACCAAAGTACAGTTTTTTAATCACAATGAACAGCATTTTTAAATAAAGAAGAGCAACACATAGATCGTCTTCACAAATTAAGTGACTGCAAAACCTGTATAAACAAAACCATCATCAAATTGCAATAATTCTAATGTAACATCAGTCTCATTATGTAAAATCTGTAAACAGGACCGATTGATTGATTGATTGTTGTTTTACGTCTAGCAACCAATATATCAGCTATATTCACGATATTGGACCTTTTGAAACTGAACACCTGTCTATTGTGGAAACAATTTTCAGTCCCAACAAGATTCTGTATACCTATACCTTAACAATGAAATATTTTTTACAAGAAAGAAAATGTGATTGTGGATCTAAAAATGAAAGAAAATAAAAGTTACATTGTCTTTGTTCATGTAAATATCACTGTTACTCACGGGTGGAAGTACAGGTTTGTTATAAGCATAATGACTCTGCACGTTTCTGAAGTTGACTTTAGCTGTCTCTACTTTAGCAGGTTCAGCCATTTTAATAGTTGATGTCTGGTTGAGTTGTTGTTCTAGGATGAGTTCTCGAGCTTTACTACCAGCCTTCTTCTTCTTCTTAAGTTGTGTGTCACTTAACTGGTATGTTTCTTTACTATAACATAAACACATGATAAGTTAGTGCCCCACTTTAACTCAGAAATCTTTATCTGTTTACTGTGTACATGTACTGAAATAATATTCATTTTCTACCATTAACACATTTCTATACACAGTAAGAAATATTCCCACCAAATCCTGCATTAGACTATATCTGAGATGACCAGCTATTGTATAAGCAGACATTGCAACAAGTATAAATTTTTAAGACCTTCAGTATACAGGGATCATATTGACCTCATTAAATTTCAGGAGTAATCAACAAAAAAGAATGAAACAAAAATGTCAATTTTAGATTTCTCTTTGAAGCTATATATCACTTTCAGTGATTTTTCAGCTGTATCATCTAGTACAATTTTATAGTTGGTAAATCATAGTAATTGATGACAAACTTGTAAAGGAAATTCTTGTTAATTTAGGATCAAATTTAGCAGAACTTGTTTAAACTCAGATATGAACTCACAATCCAAATGCTGATGTTAAGAGTGACCTCAACCACCAAAGCTCTCTAAATTTTCAATAGAAATAGTGAAAATTTATTTAAGACCATACAGCATGTGTTTTTTTAATTATTATTTGCTACATTTGAACAAAATTGATAACATTTTAAGACAGTGACACAATTTTTTCCATAACAGAAAGGAGAACATATTTGATGGCAGTACACATATATTAACTATCAATTAATGTATTAAAGAACAGTATACCTGTACATGAAATGGTTTGATTGCATCCTTTCCCATTTTATGATAACACCTTCATGGTCCCCACTGAATATTAGTATTGGAACTTTCTTAGCTATAAAAGAAAAGCAAAACAAAATCAGCACATCTAAGAAGATAAAAAGATGGCCAGTAAAAATAAGCAACAAAGAATTGTGGTATAAAACAAAACAGAAACCAATAGTAAAAGTAATAAGAACTAGAAAATGGAAGTGGATTGGACACACCCTAAGGAAAGCAGAAACAAACGTTACAAGGCAAGCTTTAGATTGGAACCCCCAAGGACAATGCAAAAGGGGTAGGCCAAAAAATAGCTGGCGAAGAGGTAACAATAGCGAACTGAATAAGACTGGAATGACCTGGAATGAGGCAAAAACAAAGGCAAAGAAAAGAGTAGACTGGAAAGGAGTTGTAGTCGCCCTATGTCCACCCACGGATGAAATGGAATAAAGAAGGAGAAGATAACATCTCCATGGACCATACAGAATATATACTATTTTCATTATACTTTGGTAATAATGCAATGCATTTATATAGGTAAAAACTGGTAACTGAAGGTTGAAATTGAAGAAATTCAAACTTTGTTATCTTTTGTTCTAAGGTATACACAGATGTTTTATGCTTTCATTGGTATAATAGGGAGTCGGCAAGCAATTTATTTTAACCTACCATGCATAAAACATGAGTAGATATATACTTATTTACTGGATATAAAGGCATAATAAATAATAATTTACAGTTTACAAAAAAATTATAAAAAAAATAAAACTGAATCAATATGCATTTTCAGGATCTTTTCAAGCAACAGATAAACAGCTCCCTTTTTGGTAGTACTCTGGCACAAGTATGTATTCCATGCACACAAATTGCTGTGGACTGGTCTAAGGGAAATAACTCTCAGAATTTAGATGACAATTATAATCATATCTCAGATACCGTAATATGATGAAAATTTCAAGTACGAGGATGTTTATTCACCAAGACGATGCTGCATTTGTAAGCATTATTTTAAAGATAGGAGTCAACATTAACCACTGGATTGCTTTGCTTACATTCATACAGAAGTTATGATCATTTAACATGTATAATATTATAACTTATTATGCATCTGAGTGATACTATTAACCGGTTTGCAGGTTTACATAAACACACAGATGGAATCTCCTTTTTTTGACAACAAAGAAGTTTAAACTGTATGAAAATACATATATCAATTTTTTCTTGAGCGCATTTGCTTTATTTAATGTTTGCAATACACCATCATCAAAATCTCTTGTTTATTTAAGTGAAACTAGCAAGTGCTAAAAGAAATGGATTGTGCTACATTGGTGATAAATAAAAAGCTTTGCTTAATTGAAAACCACCAAGAATGCCATATTACAGTATTTACAATGGATTGGACAAAAACTCTACTATGGAGAATGGATGCAGAAAAAACACTGAACATATTCATGTGATAACTTTTTTTGCTGTGCCACTTACATATTACAGTAGATGCAAATAAATAACTAAAAAATGTTTACATGAAAAGCAATTTTTTTTAAATCTTTTTTTCTTACATATTTCCCCTATCTTTCAATAGATCAACAGAGTGAAATACCAAATAAATTTAAAACATTAAACAACATATTATTTAATCATTCTTCCAAATATGTTTGTCGTTATTTACATTAAAGCCCATAACAACATTATGATAAATCCTTTGACTATTAGAATATATTATGAAAACCTTGGACATGATGTACTTACTGTAACACAGACTCTCCAATGGAGCTTTACATTTCAATGCTGTGACACAACCAGATGTATTATATTTCCATACTATCAGATGTCGTCTGCTGGTACAGGCTTAAAAAATATTATTAACACAGAAAATATATAAATAAAAAAGCTGTTTTACCTTTAATAAACATTTTTAAAATGAGATAAATGTTTGATTGTAAAAAATTGTTTCTAATTAATTGTTTTTTTTCTCTTTGAATGGTGTTTAATGCCACTTTCAGCAATTTTTCAGCTAAATCATGGCATCCAGTTTTTATTGGGGGAGGAAGCCGGAGTGCCTGGAGAAAACCAGACCTTTTGTAGAAAACTAGCAATCCTAGTCAATTAAGATTGAAGGTGAGCGCACCGTGCCCACAGTTAGACTAGAACCAGCAATCTCAGTGTTGACAGACCACGTGATCAATAATAGACGAACTACCTTACCACTTAGCCACCGAGATTTTCTTTGTTTGTTTGAATGTATTTTAATAATGCCATTTTCAGCAATTTTTCAGCTATATCAAGTTTTTTTTGGTTAGAAAGCCCTAGTACCAGTGAAAACCCTGACCTGGCCTGGCAATACTTGTCAATTAAGATTCAAGCCATGCCATGCTCAAAGTAAGACTGCAACCTGCAACTCAGTGTTGACATCCACCAGATCAATAGTTTATGACTAACTACTTTAACCATTTGGCCACTGTGGCCCCTTAAGTTTTGATGACAAATCTTCAAAAATTGATAATGACTCACCAACAACCTCACTTAATTCATTGAAATACTTCAAAATTTGTAAAGAATACTTTTCTTCCTCTTCCTTCTGAAATGTTCCAATAAAATCTGAAACCTGAAAGAATATTTAAAAATTTGAAGTCATATGTGGAAAGGAATAAAAACTTCAATTTCTCATGGCCATTTGTTTATAGGGTTTGAGCATTTTTATTTGGTCCTAGAACAAACATAAGGTGATAGCTGCTAAAAAGGATTTGGTAGAGACAAAACTAATAGACCATACTTTATATATACATTACAGTATGTTGGAACAGTTGAATAGGACAATAATATTCAATAACTAATATTACCAGCAATGTAAATGAGATAAAACATTGGCTATATTGTGTGAAATTAGTTGTAGTACAATAGCCTGTTGACAGTAAAATATTGTATGAACCAGACATCCAACTAGATTGTGAATTTTGGTACAGTAGTCCCCCTCTTATAAGAACACCCCATCTGAGTCATGAAAGTGGTCTTATAATGGGGGTGGTCTTTCTTGAGGGGATACAATTTATACAGGTGTATAGAGCTTGGTCGGTTGATTAGCAGCAAAAGCTGTGAAGTGATTAAGAAATCACACAAAATAAGTATTTGTATTTTATTATTCAGTATAAATAAAAATAAAAAGAATTCATGCAGTTTTTATCTGTTCAAAATGTGTAATGATAATATAACAATTCCAAGTCTCCTTAACAGTGAATGTTTCTGTTCCTGTTTCATCTGCATTATCGTTGCTTTTATCACTTTTATTGTCTGCCCAGGTTCCACTTCGTAGCAGGGCTCGAAATAAGCGGTAGCCCGGCAGCCCGTGACTCCCTAAAACTTGGAAAGACTCCCTGGATGTTTACTGTAAGATGGTTCACAGTAGATACTTGCATATGATATGGTCCAACAAATCACACAGACTTCCAATTTTTCAGTAAATGTGTAATTCCAATAAAAACGGCAAACAATATGCGTATTTTACATTTTTTCAAAGGATGTACATCGTTCAACTGGATTACGCGCCATTTGTTTATTTGCCGGATGTGACTAATTACCGTAAATGAACAACGAAGAAAAGTAAAGTACAACGGCCCATAATAAAAAATCGTAATTTTTTTTATAAACAAACACTTTCAATTTGTTTCAAACTTCAGTTCTTTCAGTGTATTGAATTTTAACAATTTTCTTCGATAAATATGTGAGCTGCACTTGAAAGAATAAAGATAAAGAATAATTATTAACATTATGATAAGTTCTGTAGATGTGTGTCCCAAGTAGCAATTTTGATCAGCACAACTTTGTCCAAGTGGAAGTGTGCTGAATAGTAGAATTATTTCTGGGTTAAGTGTAATGTTATTCTATCTATCGTCTTTGGAAATTTTGCTTAGATAAACATGGCATTTTCATACCAAACTGTTAAGAATATTATGATGTATACAAGAACTTCATGAACGATCAGTGCGAGACCAAAACTGCAAAAAATTCAGACAAAAAAATAGCATTTTTCAAAATGAAAATGTACCCTCAGAATACTGCCAGAATGCATATTTTTGCACCAAAACCCCGATACCCCCGGCCGTAAAGATCAGTGCGCAAGCGCAGTGGGTCAACCAGCTCTGCCGGTTGAATGGCACTCCCTGCAATATTTCAGGACTCCTTGACTGGTTTATTAGGGAGTCCTTTTGACTCCCATAGTTACTTTTCCTATTTCTACCCCTGCCGTAGTTTATTAAGGTTCCGTCTAATTTGGAAAAATCCAGGTTTTTCTCTGTTCCAGTTTCCCAAGTTTTTGACATCGTTTGTAGTAAATTTTGATTGATGATTGTGTTGGTACATTCTATTATTATATCCTTGTTGAATATTTCTGTCTTCTTGTAATAAACCCCAATTCCGTAATGCCGAAATCAACTGATCTACAATAATTACTTGTTTTCCCCTTTAATCCAGCTTAAAAACCTTTCTTTTGCACGATTTCAGCATTTTGTTTACCGGTTGTTGAACTGTTTCCGATCTGGTTTATGATAATAAAACCAAATCTCGTGCTATTCTAGACTTTCAAAATAAACATCTGGACAGTGAAAATGGTCGTTCGTGAGGGAAATATATGTTGTTGTGTCAAAAAAACGTGGTTGCTGGTCGCGTTTGAGGGGTGGTCGTTTGTGACAGGTAATTTTACGTTAGAAACACTTAATACATCAGGGTTTTGGCCGGATAAAGCGGGTGGTCGCTGGCGAAGGGATCGTATAAGAGGGGGACTACTGTATACACAAAAATTACTTTTCACCCTTTTATTCAGATCTTTATTATAAATTTCTATTTGCATCATATATGTTCAAAATGTTCATACTTTGATCTGCAGAATTAGAAATAAAGTATGTGTGCATGCCTAATATATGGTTTTTATAAGTCTTTAAATAGGTCATGTCTTGTCCTAGTTTTGTGATGAGTTTAGAGAATGCATACTTTAAAACTGAAAGTATAAGAAAGAATATTCATGTTCTTTCTCCAGTATGTGGCAGGTTGTTGCAAGTGAAAATGGTCTAGGTTTGTAAAAAGTCATGCATCATGGCCCAAATGGTTGATGGTTTGGAAATGATAGACAATTAAAAAAAAATGTTCTTCTATTACCTTGTCCCCTGATTTAGGGTCAAATAAAGTGGCATAAGATGTACCACCTGCCACCCAAACAGTCTTGTTTTTAGGAACATAGCATATTCCAGACACTGTGGCCATAAAATTATCCAGTCTATGAACCAATTTGCCATCTACAGACCAAATCTTGGCTGTTTTGTCAAAAGAACCAGTTATAATCCATGTATTATTTTCATTATCTTTTGCCATCAACAAGCAAGAAATGCCAGCATCATGGGCATGGTGATTTCTAAAAAAAGGAATAAAAAAATTCTTACATGTTGTAACTGTTGTAAAATAAAATGCAGTGTTCCAGCTAGGATTTAAAAATAGAGGGGCGCATGAGAAGGGCACTTTTTCGTGTATTTTCATATTTTTTAGTGTGATTGAGGTTGTTGCAATTTTGTTGTTATTGTTATTTGAATAAGTGTTCTGTTGCTGTTTTTCGCCTTTGTTTTCATTTTAAAGTAAAATATTTAAATATATTTGTGCATTTAAGCAATTGAAAAGTGACTGCCAAAATACTATTTATTACTATGTTTCAATGTTTGTGGTTGCAACTTCAAGACAAGCAGCTTTGTATTTGCAAGTTCCTGAACTAAGTTCATATCCGCTCCGGATATATCCTTATTTTCAGTTGGTTTGTACTGGTTGCCGCGAGTAGTTTTACTTAACGCTATTTGAACATAGAAAAAGGCAGTCGGGTACCAGCTTTCATTTTTGTTTTAAAAAAATGGCGTGTTCAATGATAAACATGGCGCGGTGACAAATATTCGAAGATATCTACCGCAAATGGCAATAAAAACGGTTGTAGATATTTCCGGTCTGGATCATAATTAAGCCAAATGGCCAAAAACAGTGACCACGCAAATTTTTAAGGTAATAACATTTTTGAAGTGTTACCTGTCCTGTGTACCAGTCCCCACTGTCTACCACTAATTACATAATCAAATTATAAGGAAAGGAGAATATTCTGAGTTATTTAGCTATAAAAACACTATAATTACTATTAATTTTAGAGCAGAAAATTAATTAGAGCAATAAAGTGATAAGGGGCACAAATCGGGACACAGGGGCGCCTGAGAGGGGCACAGGGGCGCGGTAATTTTAGGGCGGGGCGCGGCGCCCCTCTATTTCCCCCTAGCTGGAACACTGAAATGTACTAAAGTTAATATTGTCCTTGCTTACTACAATGGAGCATAATAAAACTACATTTATGCTCTAAGAATACTTCTATTCTCATAGTTTATAAATACATATATATATATTTTGTGCTTAAAATACAAGTTCTTTTTATAAAACAGAGACAAACCCCACACTAAAACGACGCTAACCTATAAAATGGTTCTGTGGTTTGTGTTACTTATGTGTTTGTTAAATGCCAGAGACAAACCGACCACTTGAATGCCACTGATGGTACTGTGGTTCATGTTACTTGTGTTTGTTTAATTTGTTATGTTTGTGGCTTGCTGTGTTTGTAAGTGTCATAAGACACAGCCTTGCAATTTTCCAGACTTTATATTCTTCTGATAACGTCTTGTATCTTCAGATGTACATTAGCTAGAGCAGAAGTAGTGTGTCTTGAAGTCAGATTTCATTACATATCTGAAATATTTTAACATCATTCCCTGTACTTACATTGTTGGTTCCTTTACACTGTCATTCCTCATATGTGATACGTCATATATCATTAACTTTCCATCGTACCTACAACAATAAAACAATAAATAACACCTTTAGGAAGTAGATTTCAACACAATCCTGATAAAAATGGTATGGAACTCATGGACATCCAGATGGTAGAAAACTGCTATCTGAAGTTGAACACTTATTGAACATTCATTTCATGGTTGATTTTATCCGACAAATAAGTTCAAATGACAAATGAAGTTTAATACAAAGGGCTGATTTAAGCTGACAAAGTGATTATAATACATTACTTGGACATATAAGGAATATTATCAAACAAAATTGGATGTAAAATGTTTAAAATGCCCAAACAAAAATGGCCTGGTTGCAAACCACATGCCTTTATAAATTTGAAATGGCATACAATATTGTTGCTCAAAGGTTTGTGGTTTTATGGTTTGCTGTTTTCAAGCATTAAATCATGAATGTCAAAATATTTTCACCACATGTATGTCTAAAATAAATGCATGATGCAGTCGTCAAATACACAATGTTTTCTGAAATGACTCAGTTCCAATTCTGAAAAATGTAGGAGGAGTTGATTAAACAAAACAGGTACCCCATTTTCCCCTCTTGTCTGACCCCCATCTTCACCACATTATGACCTTTGTTTGCACTTCAAGAAACCCTGTCAAAACGAGCAAAAATATTATAAAACAATATATAGTCAACAAATTAATAAATTACTAATGGGGAATTACAAATCATACATATAAAACAGTACCATAAATTTTCACAGAAAAGATGTTTCCTGAAAGGGATTCCAAAATATATGCAAGATTCATTATAAAGAGAAAATCTGGGTCAAGATCTGGTCACACAATTTTTTTCTTAAATATTTTCCCTACCTTTTAATAGATCAGAAGAATAAAATACTACCAAAAATTGCATTAAACAACTCAAATTATTGAAGCATTCTATTAAATGTTAGTCATACTTTTACATTGAAGTCATAATAACATTTTTTTAAAATCCTTTGACATTTGGTAATAGTTTTCTGAAGCGCCACCTACCCTGCAGAATATATTTTTGACTCATGCCAGATTATACTTCTTACAATATCTTCATGGTGTTCAAAAACATACAAAGGTTGTAGATCTATAATGTGGCCCATTTCTTTACCTAAAATAAAATACATCAATTGTAAAAATATTCTACTAAACCAATAAAGGTTCCAATTCAATACCTATGTTTCATAAAATCTGACTGAATGCCACACTGCATTTAATCCATATTCAGATGACAAGTCCTGTCTAAAAAAATGATTATTTCAAGCCCTATCAATTTCTTGTTTTAAATGGAGAACTGTACTGTATCTGACAAGTCAATGACATCAATCTTAAGATTTTACAATCACAAAATTTAGTTTACTGACTCCGATAATAATGCAAAGATGCATCCGGACAGTAAAGTTGTCAGTAAATTGACAATACAATGCAGTTATCTCATAATTCAACAAACAAAATGAATTTTTAAAAAGATCTCTTAAAAATTTCTTCGGACAAATAAAAGTATAGTGTTTATTAAGTCGTTTCATTTATTTTATGCAATTCATTAGCTCTTAAGGAACTAATCAATGAAGATAAAACCATACATTTTACAACAATTTGCCCATGTTAGAATCTGAAAATATAATAACATAATTAGTAAGCCCTTTAAAACCATCATACAACTAATAGTTAATGTCAGTACCCATCTGTTAACTACAGACAACCAAGTTTAAGACATAACACTAATTATCTGAATACATGTATATGGTTAAAAATAGAATTAAAGAAACTTGGCAAACTGACAATAGTCCATGCTTCCTCCCATTATATAGTGTTTACTTCATATCCAATGCCAGGCCCTGGGGTTATCATCTAGAAACCCCTATTCTGAACTTATTATGGTTGATTTGTGGTAACTATGATCATGAGGTATAGACTGGGAATCAGTAGAGGTCTCTCCTGATACTTCTGATTATATATGCAAGTTTGGTTCTAACTATGTAACATTTTGTAGTTTTTACCCGGAAACTTTTCTGCACTATGGTAATTTCAATTTACTTTAGTTAAATATGAAATTTAAAACCAATAATCTAAAAATGTTGCATATTTGGTTGCAATACATGTAGGGTTTTTGAGTTATCTGGAAACCTTTTTTCTGTACTTATTTCAGTCTATTTTTAGTTATTATAACCTCAAAACTTTTCTCTGTGATCTACTCATTTACTTATTTAACCTGACCATACTTATTCAGTTCAGTTTTAATCCCATGGCCATTCAATGTTGTAGTTATAGTCTAGAAAATACTTTCTTGCACTAAATTTGGTCTATTTTAGTTACTATGAACTTAAATACCTGAGGTGACCTCTAATGCTTTTCCTCTCATAATATGACCATATTTCAAAGCAAGAAAGCAATTTGATCTAATTTTTTCAATTGTTATCTTGCAACCAAGACAACTGAACTGATGAACCAAAGAATGGGTCAAATACTAAAGGACACCTATGCCACTAAATAGTGACGGGTGTATAGGACTTCATTTAAATTTTGTCTTACCAATCTACAAGTAAAACTATAATGACCCTGTTACCAATTTTTACCTTTTTTATCCTCTAAATGTATTGTTATAATTGCTGAAAAATAAAGCCAAATAATACAAAACTGTATCCAACATGGTCACCTTGGTACCAAAAAAAAACCTACTACAAAATCTGAAATCAACGCTGGCTAAAATATCTATTAATGATTTCTATCCAATGCCTTGTCAGTTACCCCTTAGTGATACTTGTAGAATTTTTTTATGGTGACTCCTGGACTCATCACTTTTGAAAGAGTCCCACTTACTGCAGATGAGTCCAGCTACATTGTAAGTGCTTGCATACAACCGTTTTCTTTGATGACGGACCCATTAAATGTCTTTTTATAAAAAGATATAATATGGCTTGCAGAATGTTTATCCCATGCTATTTTATATTAGAAGTAGCCGAGTTTGAAATCTTTTGGAGTATGATTGAACTGCACTCATTACTTGAAACATGCTGATCTTTGCCAATTAAAGAGAGACTTTTGTCTTACCTGGATGCAGTTGCTGACATTAATATTTCTTCCAAACAACTAATTCCCCACCCACCCCCCCTTTTTCAGATCATAGATTTTAGAAGATTACCTTTTTGATATGTACAAAAATTAAAAGTTTATTAGATAACCAATTTATGTTCATATTGAAGATATCTTTGTACCGGTCAAGAATTCTTAAAATCGTAAGGAGTGCAACTGCAAGTGCAAGGTTCTGACCGTGAATTAAACTTTGAAACAAATGTATTATCAACGCTTAATTATAACCATAAAAAGAATGTCCATCAACACCACACGTTTATTGTTTAATAAACATCTTAATAAAATCATATTTACCGCCCGAGTGATTGCTACCCGCTGAGAATCGGACGAAACAGGTAAATATCAATCGCCATTAGTAAGAATATGTAATGACGCATCAGAGACGGAATGGACATGACGGAAATTGGTACACGTCTGACAACTGACACGGACGTGTACTGGGACGTGTTAGATGTTGAGAAGGCACGTCCAGAACTGAAAAGACCCGTACAATACGCATCTAGACGCGTTGCGAGGATCCCTGACCCCTGATTGATTCTATTATGTTCCTACATCTTCTGCGGGTTCATTCATACCTTAATCTCAGATTTCATGAATATTGAACAAATACATCTACAACTTGTTATTTTAAATGCCTTTAAATATACCAACAACTCTGTTCTGGAGTTGAAATTGTACTGCCTCATCTTTCAGATTTCAAAGAGTTCCCTGACAGACATCATAGCTCTGATCAGTTTAGGTAGTATTTTGAATATTTGCAAATGTTTGTTTTTTTGCAGCGATTTTTCAGCTATATTCTGGCTTCCAGTGTTTACTGGAAGAGGAAGCCAGAGTACCTAATGAAACCCCTCCAACTTTTTTTTAGGAACACTCTCAATCCTTTAATCCTTGTCAATTAATATTGGAGTCGAGCACACCCCTTGAACCCCCAGTCTCAGTGTTGACAGGCACCTGTTTATAATAGACCACTCAGCCACAGAGACCCCTATATCTACTAGTTAAAATTTAAAACAAAAACTTCAGAATGAATGAACCAACATGTATATGGATTGAGGAAAACTATGGAATCAGAATGTGTTATTGACAATGCTTAAAATATAAAAATGTGTAAATGCTAAATCTTGCAATTGCAAGAAACAAGAAATAATTTTTCTGGGATTTTTTAATAGATTACAATTAAGCAAATGGGAGAACTTCATTTGTGACCATTCTGAAGAAAACATTCAATTTTGCATAGTTTCATTTACAAAGTACTGAAGTTTTCTTTGTGCTTAAAATATCATTAAACTTACTTTCATCTAAACCATATATTCTGATTGCACCATTAAAACCACAAGCAATCTGACGTCTTCTGGGATTCAATGCCATACAATATACTGGAATACCAATCTGATAAAGATAGAAAATGTTGACAGATATGTAATATCTGTTGTGGATTACTCCCAAACAAACAATAAAACTAAGATTATCTTGCATAATCTTTTGCTGCCATTAGTTGATAACTTATAACTCAAACCCCTAATTATATAAACACAAATAGTTTGTTTTCTAACAGTCTGAACTCTGCAGATGAAATTAGAACATGGAACACATACAGCAAGTACCAGCTGGTTAGATTTTAATTACAGTAAATAACTTACTGCCAAATTATATGTAATAGTAAATACTGGTATATTTCGTAATGCTGTAGAAAACTTAGAAATGTCTGTAATATTGAGAGAACACATTTTAAGCTTTATCTGATGTATCAGCTTTTCAATGGTTTAGTTGTATAAGAAATATACAAGAAGTGTAGACTGAGTTAATCTGCTTTTGTCATCTCAAAAACATAGGAATAACTAAAAATTATTTACATTATGTATTAAATGATATATCAGCTTTTCATTTGTTTTCATTGGCTGTTAATTTAAAGGGGCAGTGTAAATGTATTCTGACTGGTTCTCCTGAATACATGTATATTACCACTTAATATTCCTAGTCAGTGCTATACATTTCTGTCAGTACAACTTACAGGGACTATATCAAAGACACCTCCTCCAGAGGACCAGGCAATTATATCTCCATCGTTAGCAGCAGACAACATTAACTTTGCTTGAGCCCTGTGAAGACAAAAGACAGCTTACAATATCTCTTTTCATAACAAAGATCATTAAACTAAATATCAGTCAGATGGTACCCATCTATGTGGGCCCAACCGACCTTGAGGTCAAGGTCAAAGGTCATCAACCATGGTATGCGACACATCGCCTAAGTGATATTATCTACCCACATTCCAAATATCAAAAGCCTATCTCAAAAGATAAAAAAGTTACAAATCGGACATGAATTTGTTATTCAGAAAGCAATAATGTGACCTTAAGGTCAAAGCTCAAGGTCACATGTAAACAACCACGGTATGCGACACATCACCTTGATATTATCTACCCACATTCCAAATATCAAAAGCCTATCTCAAAAGATAAAAAAGTAACAGCACGGACATGAATTTGCCATACAGAAAGCAATAATGTAATCTTAAGGTCAAAGGTTATCAACCAAGGTATGCAACACATTGCCTTGATATTATCTACCTACATTCCAAATATCAAAAGCATATCTCAAAAGATAAAAAAGTTACAGCCCAGACATGAATTTGTCATACAGAAAGCAATAATGTGACCTTAAGGTCAAAGTTCAAGGTCAAAAGGTTATCAACCATGATATGCGACACATCGCCTTGATATTATCTACCTACATTCCAAATATCAAAAGCCTATCTCAAAAGATAAAAAAGTTACAGCCCAGACATGAATTTGTCATACAGAAAGCAATGTGACCTTAAGGTCAAAGTTCAAGGTCAAAGGTTATCAACCACGGTCTGCAACACATCACCTTGATATTATCTACCAACATTCCAAATATCAAAAGCCTACCTCAAAAGATAAAAAAGTTACAGCCCGGACACGTTTTGTTCGGACAGACGGTCGGACTGATCACATTAGGGCGTCCGACAAAGTGGCAGGGCCCTAATAATGGAAACTTTTTCAGATAATATTCTGGTTCACTGGTAGAGCCACTTTACATGTAATTTGTGGCAGTAATGGAAATCTCTAATCTGTAAAGAAAGCTTTAAATTTTAATTTGATTAATACAGACACATTTTTTCATATCATGTATACACTTGACAAAAATGTTTGTTTTTTGAAATTCTATTAGGATTTTTCACCACTTTCAGCTATTTTTTCTACTTTAATCATAGTGTACCGGTTTTTTTTTAGAGGGAGGAAGCCACAATACTAGGTAAGAACTCCTCACATTCATTTGAAAAACTGGCATTCCCTTTTAATTAAGGTTAAAGTTGATCAAAACATCCCAAAAATCAGTTTCAAACTCAGAACCCCAGTGTTGACAAACTGATAGCCTAACTATCTAGACCAATCTACTATCAATAATTCCTTGTTATTGATGAAAACCTTTTATCATGATAAATATCACACTATTTTCCTGATTATTGCTAGATTTCGGGTTCGATTCTCACTGTAGGCAGGGTGTACTCGACTCCAATCTTAATTGACAAGGATTGCCAGTTTTCCTACCGCAGGTGGGGGGTTTTCTCCGGGTACTCCGGCTTCCTCCCCCAATAAAAACTCGACGCCATGATATAGCTGAAAAATTGCTGAAAGTGGCGTTAAACACCATCAAACAAACAAACAAACTGATTATTGCTTGCAACTTGAATTTGTACCAACTTTTGTTTTAACAACTCACATTCAAGTGTTAGAAATTCTAATATGACGCCCTGCTTTAGCTATGTAAACAAAGCCGTGTCAAAATTCCAATAAGTTTACTTCGCACATGCGTAAACTGCGTGTTAAGTGTAAATGTAAAAACTGACTTACAAATGCCGTTTGTTATGTGTTATCCATAATTATCGTTATTGTTAATAATTTAGTTATTTTTAGTCTGAATTCTGAGATTTATATGATTTAAACTACTCCCGATACATTATTTTTTTTAACAATTCTACATTCGAATTAATATGACGTCACAATTAGAATTCCGACGTCATATTACGCTGAACTGAAAATTTCAAACTGGAACGATGCAATTTCGTTAAGATTTCTCAATATTTTTGTTTAAAAGGTACGTACATTCAATAAAATGACGAGAAAATATGTTTATGTCAATTTTATTTGCTTTAACATACTGTTTTGGGATATATCGTATTAGTTTCAAAAAAACAATATTACCACAGAAAGCGTCCTCTTAGAACCGCTTCGAAATTTTAAAACATTTGTTAGACATATTAGAATCGAAATAGATTATTGCGAGCGGGCTTTATGTGAATTAGAACATGGTCAGACCTTATATTTGTCTTCATTTTATACCTCGCTATCGCTCGGTATAAAATATTGACAAATATAAGGTCTGACCATGTTCTAATTCCCATAAAGCCCGCTCGCAATAATCTATTTCTTAAGTAAATTTCACAATAACTAACTCACCATAATCACTAAAAGATTGTGTCCACATTGAACAGAACGATATATTTCCTTCTTATTGGTTGAAACACTTACCAGTACAGGAAATCTGTAATCCAACTTTATGTTCATGTTGTACAACACAAACACTTACCAATACAGGAAATCTGTTACCCAACTTTTATGTTCATGTTGCACAACATTAACACTTACCAATACAGAAAATCTGTAATCCAACCTTTATGTTCATGTTGTACAGAGCACAGTTTTCCAGATTCTGATTCATAACACTTTATCATCCCATCTGAAAAAAGGAAAACATAAGAATACATATACATTGTACATTTATAGATGTATAGCCATTCAGACAATTACATGTACATCATTGTTGCATTTGTGCATCTTATAAATGCCTTGTACATGTATTATCTTTTTTTTTCAAACAATGTTTGCAAGAGTTGAAGCAATTCTGTTACTAAATTAATTAGCATTAAAATATATTTCAATCTATAGCTAACATGTAATGTAATATTATTCAAACATCCATTGAATGGGATGACTGATAGGCATTCTCTCAGTAAACCGTAGGCTTGAGAGTTGAATTGCCCAACCCTTATTGTTGCCCTCCTTCGTTAATTTGCATATTACCAAATGCAACAACCTTTTAGATGCTGTAAAATGACAAGTGGTTTTACTTGCACAGTTCATTTATATGGACACAGGTATCAAGTGATTTGGACTGACAAGTCAACCAGAGAATGCCAATATTTCGATAAAGAATGACATAATGACCTTTGATACTGGTATATAAGATGCAAACAGGTTTTCAGAGAAGCACTCAAGATGTCAGCAGTTCTATAGTATATAACTTACATTTATGTATACATATTAAATTATTTATTAGAAAACATGGTTTACGCAAATACAATTAAACTGTAGTGTATAACATTAAATTACTTTTATTCGAAGATGGACAATTTATTTTATTATAACTATTTGTTCAGTTCATTATTCAAATCACATTCACTCCTTTTTAATTAATAGTACTTTAATGTCCTTTACAAACAATGAGTCATATATTATATCCAACAGTGTATAGTAACCGGATTAACAAGATTAATTAAAGAGAGCTGATTTATATAATTCCTTCATACATGTACAACTGCCCTAAAAAGAGGTTAAATTACAAGCTTTAAAAGTGAATACTGTGTTATGAACATGTACTACAAGCAGATTAACTAATTGGAAAGACTTCCATTTGAACCTCCCACTAAATATGCATTATTTCGAACGTAAATACAAGAATTTGCCACTGGGTGGCAGCCACTGGTGAACACAGTCAAGCATTGTCAATTGGGCAAGTGTGAGCCGTAACTCCATGCACTACAAACACCAAAACCTTAATTCCCGCAGAAAACCTTAATCTTCTGGGGAAAACCTTAATTTTTTTAAGGAATCCCGTTAAAATTAAGTGTTGGTTTTTTAAATTAAGGTTGTCACCGGGAAATTAAGGTTTTCCTGCGGAGATTAAGGTTTTTTGTTGATTGGACCCCTGGGTCGGTTTTAAGCCCTCTGGCATTGTTGTTGGTAACGATCATCAGTGCATATACTGTTCTGTAGATTTATGACAATGGTTATAAATCTATATATATATGTATAAAATTAATTCCTGTCCAAAATAAATATGTACGAATATCCCAAATAAAAATGCATGAACGTGAATGCATTTTCTATCAACTTTATCTCAAAAATTGTGTTTATTTAAAAATTATTACTATACAAATTATTAAAATATAATTTTAAGTTACCGTTAAGTTATTTTTTTTCCATTTGAAGATCGGTAGGTAAGAAATATAGAACAATCAATACATCGACCAAACTTTCAATACACATCTGCCATACTGTTAAAAATGAAAGGAATAAAGGACTGATTCTATTATCTTGACTTGACTATTTTAATAATTTTTTTTTATTCGCAGGTTTCTGGTAAGTTTATGGTATTCATATTATTGTTAAACAAAATCTAACATGTTGTTTATTTTGCATTTTTAACCTTTCTTCGTTTTAGCTTTATATTTTTATTTGGGCTTGTTATTATTACGTTGGGTTTCTAATTATTTGATTTTTTTATTGTCAAATTAATTTTTTTAATTCGAATTATGTTAATTGTTAAAAAAAATTAAACGTGTTATTGGTTTTGCATTCATAACAAATTCTTAGTTTTTATAAACATTTATTTTCTGTTATATTTTAATTTGCTCAGAAATTTATTTTCAATACAAAGCATGTTTTCGACGTTTTCTCTTATTTTCTATTCAGCTTCAAATTGTTTCAATTAACAATTTATAAGCAATAAATACATCAAATTTAAATCATTTTAAAAAACACATTTATGCCGTTTTATTTTACATCGTTAGATAAGCAGATAAAGTTTGGTATAATTAGAGAGCTAATGCTGTAAGTATCGATCGTAAAATAATAGTGTTATATCTTTATAAAGTATAAAAGTTGGTTGGTTGATGGTGTTTAACGCCACTTTCAGCAATTTTTCAGCTATATCATGGCATCAAGTTTTTATTGGGGGAGGAAGCCGGAGTACCCGGAGAAAACCCCCGACCTGCGGTAGGAAAACTGGCAATCCTTGTCAATTAAGATATATTTGATGCCTACTTTTGACAGTATACTTCCACTGACATTAAGCCTTGTTTAAAAAATTATTAACAAAGCAACTTATTTCTATTTGTATAGTACCTTCACATCCAATCAAAATTTCTCGTCGAGCTGGATTGTAGCCGATTGCTGTGATCGGTCGGGAATGGGTGTCCCGAATAACGTACAATTTTTCCATCGCCATTTTACGATTTTGGTTCAAGATGTTGGTTTATGTCAACTCTTGTTAAGATCTTACTTGTGCACAATGTTGACAAATAAATGCACGTTCCTCAACCATATTTGTATTTCTTGGCAACATTGTTCCACGCATGTGCCTCACAAACATCCGGACTGACAGGTTTCGTCGTGAAATTTCATTTGGATATGTCTTAACCCCAAAAAGAGACAAAGACATGAAATGTACAATAAAAGCCAAACTCATACAGAATTTTCCGGCTAAATGTATGTACACTGAGTGCAAGTTTATATTAATTGTCTCGCTGTTTGATATTTACTTTTAAAGCCTACCATTCATGATCTTCATATTCAATGTTACTTATACAATTGTTATATTTGCTAGTGTTCTGTGTAATGTATCTATATTGTAATTATAGATGTATGGATTCGTGTTTTTTGTTCATGGGTGTGAGAAATCGGAGGATTTGTAATGCACGCAAGGTAATAAAATATTTGATTTTATTTTGATTTATTCAACATTTACTTTTTATTTTTAAGACACATTACTTTTTATGCCGCCTATAATTTAGTAACTACGATTATTATATCACGATCAAGATATCTTACAATTATATAAGAAAGTCTATGAGGTCTCAAGTTTATAAGATATAAACCGTTGTACACCATCTAACCCTTGGTCGGCGGTGTTGGCGTCTAAGTGTTGCTACGACTTAAGGTCAATCCATGAGAGCGTAACCGATTGCTACATTGAAACATTTAAAAAATCACACAACAACTCAAGTGCAAATCCATCTTACAGCCCTCTAATGTCTTTAATAAGCGATATTACCATTACGAGCATGAATTAAATTACGCGGGACTACGCATCTACATTGTACGCAATAAGTGTATTGAAAAAGATTTGAGGCAATCATGTCAATTCTTTCATCACTGCGGCAAAAGGTCCATGGCGCGGCTAAGTGGAGGTAGCGGACGCACAGAAAACGGCTTTCTGCAGCTATATACTAGTATGTCTACAAATTAAGCCCAACACTGTTTGAATTAGATTTTTAACACTGTCAAATTTTTGCTTTCCCTCAGCGGGATTCGAACTCACACCGTTGTGACACTGTGGCACCAATTTGCCTGCACTATGTCCAGCAGGGGGTGTTCCCGGAATGCCAACATTTTTAAAATCACATAATTAAGTTTTGTTGTTTTAGTGGTTATAAAGGGGTACAACAGGGGGTGTAGGTATAATCATAGGTAAAATAACCATTTTTACAACAGAAAAGGGTGAATTTTAAAATTGTAAAATTTCATGTATTTAGAACTTATTATTATTATGTTATTTAGGTAAAAATGAATAATAAATCAATATTTTAAGCATCACACTTAATTTTGTTAACAATGTGAAAATTAACAAATTGATTATAATATTATGCATTAATTACTATAATTATAAGTATAGTAAGTAAGTATACCAATCTGCTTAATTCATGAATACTAAACTGTGACTAGGGTATTTCATGAACTGTCATTTCGAAGTTCTCCAAGCCGTAACTTAACGTCAAGCTTTGGGTTCTTGGTATACAAGTACATACCCAACAGATTAGGAGGCAACAACTTAGCCTTCAATGGTTATCTTTTCCGGGAAAACTACCCGTGGTGAAAGAACTTACTAAAAATGAAATATACGAAATATACCAGCATGCTCATCCAGTAACAACACCAAGAACGACACTCCACGAAGAACTAAGACCAATACCATCTATCTACCAAGAAGAATTATTTGTACTGTGTTTATAATTTAAACATTGTTAAATGAGAAATGTTGTGTTACTTATTACTACCTGTTTGTTTTATTTTGCTATAAATGAATGTTTTTAAAATGATAAAATAATAAAAAAATGTATTCAAAATATATTCTTTGAAAATATACAAATATCTATTTATTATCAATAGTATTTTTATACCTAATATTTCTTAAAATCTGTTTTAAAAAATTTACAATTTTGTTAAGTATTTATTGACTGAAAGCAGAATTTTTAAATTCACAATGCAAATATACAAATACTATCACTCAATATAATATATTACACCAGTATAATATTAAACAATTTTACCTTTACAGTTAATAAATACCCTGTATGGGGGACCTCTTAATCCTCATTAATGAGAGCCTACAATGTTCTTTGATCTTTCAAAATGTTGGCATTCAGATTCAAGTTTGGTGATAGACTTGGTCATTCCGTTCGATGGATGGTTTCAGTTTCAAGAAACTCAGTTACTACGTGTACGAGCTCTGTGGGGGCGAGCATTATTGTCCATTTAAGTAAAGTCAATGCCGATAACACCGGCTGTGACATATGGTCTAACAATCGCGTGCTTATTACATCTCTGTTTTTGGATACAGGCAAGATTTCTTGCGACAATGATCGACAAAGAGGGTGTTCGATGATGCGCAGACATTCCAAACCCTGTTAGACCAATTGTCTCGTTTATGATGGTATGTATTATGCCGCGAAAATTGCTTTTAAAGAATATTGTAATATCAGGCCCCCTGGTGTAGAGTCTGATCCACTCAGGAGTTCCAGTGTACAATAATTTATACTTAAAAGGGGGAGGGGTCACTTATTTATGATAGAAATGGGGCATTTGGCAGCGGTTGGGCCGAGCGGTATAGTACTCATGAAGTATGTTTTACGGAAATATTTTATTAATAATAAATAATTGATGCTGGATAATCCGGAGCCGGTGACTTCTTCATCCTAGGAGACACAGTGGAAATATGGTCTGACAAGAAAATACCAAACCTCAAGAATAAATACATTTATAAGCCAACTTCAATGGAAACCATTGTTTCCAGAACAATATCAGAGCTATTAATAGCCAAAAACAATGATTTTTTTAGTATTTGGTGACCAACTCTTGTCACCATCACCAGACGCGATCACCGTCACCAGACGCTGTCACCGTTATGATACCCGGTGATCACCGACGCAGGTCACAGTCACCGGCAATGGAATAAAACCACAAAAATATGTATTTACAAGTCACCGTCGCTGTCTACGTAACTTGGAAATGTTAAACCAACATTAATTTATAATTATATTAACCTTAGGAGCCTGGTTTAAATTATCTGACATCTTTTGGAAAGATTTTGTGAAAGACCTAGCGTCGTCAAAACCAACTCAAGAATTAGACCGGTTCGCATCCATCAAACCTCGTCCCGCGATATTTTTTGTGGATGGAGCATGCGTAATATCGCAAAGACCGAGAACCAGTCTACTCAATAATCCGTCACAGGATCCGATAGTTTTATTACCGGTCTAAACCAATCACTGAAAGCGTTACAAAAATCAACCAATCCGAGCGTCATAAAAGACAATAAGTAACGGGACTAAAATGACGTCAGTATATTTGTTTACTAAGGACAGCTCTGTCACCGGCAATATTATGTCTTAAATAAAATGAAACTATCTACTTCCAGTAGTACCGAACATTTGTATACTAATACTCCTACTCAGGAATATATTATGGTATAGTTTGAACAACGTGCAACTGTTATTTCAAAAGATATGCGTATATGTCACCAGGGTGACCCTTCTTTGCCACCGGCTGTCACAGGGTTTAGAACAACGGATTTTATGTTTCAAACAAACAACAATAACAATTTAATACATTTATACTCATGTAAAACATTTAACGAATCGTGCCTTATTCTCACAAAATGTGTCTCTGTATTTACGACTGTTTTAAGGGTAAGATCACAACTACCGGACACGAGCATTTCAATGGTAGAAAAATGTAAATCGCAATTTCTCATGTCTATTTGCTTCAACATAACACCACAATAAATTAATGCATAACAACGACAATCACTATAAAGATAGTTATTTCCTCCCTCGTTTCACTCGTCCGTAAATAAATATTTTCTTTTACTCACTAGTATACAAAATAACAACACATGTTGGGTTGTGCGTTCGTTACAAGATCGCATTTATTAATACATAACTACATTAATGCATGTCATATATATTAATTTTCCATAACATGAAATACTGAGTATTAAAAGTGTACATTTTTAAATCACTGAGCGGAACTGGGTAAGAAAAAAAAAGAAAAAAAGAAAGACCTCGTGTGGAGTCGAAAAAAGTGGGGGGTGGGGGGAGGGAATAAACCTAAGACAACTTCTTTGTCTTACTACACTTGTAACGAACGTCGCATTATCGAACACGCCTGAAATTTTCTTTATATACCACCCGCCAAAGGCACACGTGCATACAGGAATTCAATCTAATTTGCATATCAAAACTTATGAAAAGATACCAAAAGACCGAAAAGAAATGCATTTATTTCCTCCCTCGTTTCACTCGTCCGTAAATAAATATTTTCTTTTACTCACTAGTATACAAAATAACAACACATGTTGGGTTGTGCGTTCGTTACAAGATCGCATGACAAAGGGGTGTTTTTTTTTTGTTTTTTTTTTTATAAACCTAGATTCATAGAAACCGAAATTTTCTGTTCTATGCTATCCTTGATGTAGCCATCTTTGGCTTTGTCCGTAACCCATCGGCCATGTACTTTCAGAAGTCTATCGGAGACATTATTGTTTGAAGCAGCAGTGATTCCACCACTCCTTAAACTGTGCAAAGCATACTTAGAGCTATCGAGACCTATTTCATTAAGGGCAAACCTTAATATTTCTCTAGCTCTTGTATATGAGAGAGCTTTGTACTTATTGGTAGCCTGATATATACCTTTGCCTTTGATAAAACTAACTGCAGTAAATAAAAACTCATCTGAATTTGAATTGAGACCTGCTAATGAAATGTACCTTTTAAGCCAAAAAATAGGACAGAGTTCGTTACCGGTTTTTCCGATAATAACTGAGTTCCCTCGTCTATAAATATCAGTTTTGCTTTTGGGGATATTTACTTCTAGATAGTTTTCCTTCCAGACAAGATCAGACATACGGATATTGGAGAGTTCACTGTACCTGAAGAAACCGGAAAACCCTAATAGACACAATACGCAAGTACGCAAATGGACAAGGTTATTAGGGACCTCGGTATGAAGGCGGACAAGTTTTAGCAAAATATCTTTCGTAATCGGTTCTTTTTTATTCAGAGGCCGAGCTAGCATTCGCTTACCACCTTCCACAATCAATGAAATAAATTTATCCTGACAGGGGTTTACTTTCAATGAAAACGTGTGGAACCAGTTAATACTATAAAAGTAAGCTTCCAAAATAGAAACGGAAACTCTTTGTTGAATAAGTCCTCCCAGGAAAAGAGCCACGGTCGTGACTGAAGCGGGCAAAGAACAAAATTTGAACTCTACACACCAACGCTGGAATTTGGAAAAGTAAATGTCATATTTTTTGTTAGTAGCTTCAGATTTCGAATTCTTTACAATGCTTGGTAAACTTTTGACCGTCTCTGAAAATTCAACGTGCCTTCTGTACTTCCCTAATTCGTCCCAATGAGTACGACCAGTTTCGATATCTGTAAAAAATTATCAGAATAATAAATGATAACATTTAAATTTTACAAATATTAAACAAGACAGTATCAAATAACAGTATGAAACAGATACATATAAATACTAGAGAACAGTTCTCCCTCTCAAGGTAATACACAAGTAATATTCAGAGAGTACAGTCCTCTCTAAAGGAGTACAGTCCTCCTTGCGTATTCCATAATTACAGATGAACACAAATTCTTTACACATTTGACGTACGAGTACCATCTATTCTAAGAACTAACACATTACTTTGAAAAGTCTGTAATGCAAATATACTATTTTTATCAGAGCCAGGTACGAAAAAATTAGTAGGATTTTTATATTCGATATGATCAATAATAAAGGGCAAAAACTCGCCGTATAAATTTACAATAGAAGGCCAAAATGCGGCCGACGTCCATTTAGGTATAACCAGTGTGCCTCTAGCTCTACACTGTGTGAGATAGCTTATAGTTTTATTAATGAGGTGAACTGGTGGAACTATCCAGTTTAAATCTAAGGACCAATCGAAAGCAAATGCGTCTACACCTGAAGTGCCTGGTGTCCAAAACAGAGAATAAAATTTTGCAAGTTTGTGGTTATCACTATTTGCGAAAATATCACAAGTGAAAGGACCCCAAATTTTATCGAAAAATTTAAAAATCTTGTCACTAACGCTCCAGTCATCGAAATCAAACATTTTACTGATGAAATCCGCCTCGCAATTGAGGTCTCTTGGTACCCAAGCGACAGACAGATCTATATTATGTTCTAGACAAATCTTGTATATTGAAAATGCTAAGTCCTGTAATTCTGGTTTCATACTTCCAATTTGTGTAATTCTAACTACATTCTGATTGTCAGAATAAAGCTTTACAAATTTATTTCTTAGTATATGTCCAAAGGTCTCTAAAACTAATTCGACAGCTTTTAGCTCTCTAAAGGTGGAGCTTTGTACCCGTACATACTCATTCCACATACAATGAAATATTTCATGTATTGAATCTAGTAAAACACCTGCTCCTGCGTGATCACTTGCGTCTGTGTAAATAACTCTTTCAGGCTTCCTGAACCAAGGTGCAATTACTCTGGGAGAAAGGGAATACACATTCTCTGACCAAAATTTTATCTCTGCGATAGCCGCTGCGGAAAGTTCAACTTTTTCATCCCAAGAGGTTTTAAGCGCCACTAACATCGATAAATGCCTCGTAAAAAATTGACAAATTGGACCGTAGGCAAATTTCAAAGAAATAATGGAGCCAACCACAGATGCTATCTGTCTAACGGTGATAGCGGTGTTGTTCTGCAGGCTAGCGAACTTGATGCAAAGATTGTCTAGTTTGTATTGAGGTATATCTATATAGCCGTCACGAAGATTCCAAGTAAAACCAAGCCAATCTAATAACTGCACAGGTTCCCATTGACTTTTTTCTTGGTTTACTAAAAAACCTGCGCAATCGAGGTCGTTTTTAATAACCTGCGAAATTTTAATACAATTATCTAAACTGTCGCAAATCCATCCATCGTCTAAGTACATAATGACTTTAATACCCATAGATCTCCAGTATTTAACTAAAGGACGTAACGTTTTAGTAAAAATATACCCTGAACTACTTAAACCAAACGGTAAAACTGTGAAGACAAAATACTTTGTAACAGATTCGAATTTCCACGAGAATCCTAAAAACGTAAAATAATCTGGGTGGATATTGATGTGATGATAACCACTGGTTAAATCATATTTCAACATAAAATTGCCTTTTCTAGCAAATGATAAACCTTCTACAGCACCTTCAAATTTTACCTTCCTTCTGGCAATACATGCGTTTACGTGACGCAAGTCTAAAATTAGCCTTGGTTTTTTATTTTAGGACATAGAAACAGAGAGAGGATTTACACAATGTGGGGGTTCTGACACTTCTAAAATCAGATCTTTTTTAATAAGCTCTAAAATAGCATTTTTTGTGAATTCCGCGTGATCCAAGGCAGATTTGTTGTTTCTAAGCAAAATTTTTTGTGGAATATTAATGAATTCGAGCCTGTAACCGAAGATAATAACATTCATGATAAAATCGCTAGGTTTAATTTTATGTTTCCAAAAATTATATGCTTTCGTAAGCCTATTTTTAACTGACTATATTTTTAGAATCATTATCAGTTTCAAAATGTTCAGTTAAGGAATGCAAAAAATACTCAACTTCGTTACTGTTTGTTTCCTGCGTCTGTAAAGGTTGCTGAAGGCGGTTGTCTACGTTGTAGTTGGTCGGAATATGGGCAAAATTTGGCAAAATGCCCTGGCATGTTGCAGTAAAGGCAGACGACGCTGGTTCCTGCGCCGAAGCTGGGTCTGTAACTAGGGAACGATGATCTTGGGGTATAGAATAGGCCTTGACGTTGGTTGAATCCGGTCTGAGAGCCAAGAAAAAGCTGCTTAGCTGACATACCGTCGAATACGCCAGATCTTCTTGGGAAAGCTGTTGACTGGTTCCTTGTATATGGAGTCTGAATTAGTCGTTTTTTAGCAGATGCCCTGGATATGGCAGAGCGGATTTTAGTAGCGTCCTCACTATTGTCAGCAATGTCAGAATCAGTATATTCCTTGACGGTGTCCTAACCATATTTGTCAGCTATTTTCAGGAGCTTATTTCTGTAGTGAATAGCTTTTTTCTCCGATTCAATCAGAACAATGGCTTCTTTCAAATCTCCGAAAGTTATATTGTTTGCAATGGCTTCTAGATTACGCAGTCTCTCTACGTTAAAAGAAAATTGTATTTTATTGCCTTCGCCCTTGAAATCTGTATTTGACCTCAACTTTTCTTGCAGCTCAGAGACAATAGAAACGCGTTGTTTCTCTAATGCAATATCAATTCTAGTGTTGAACAAATTTACTGCATCAACTGCGTTAAAATCTGTAGCGTCGCGAGTTTGTGCACCAGAATTGCAAGCAGTACCTTCAGAAGTTCGCATAGAGTTAAACACTTGTCGAGATGAACTTTCAGAATCTGACATGTTAAGTTGGCAGATAAACCTAGGACAACTTCTTTGTCTTACTACACTTGTAACGAACGTCGCATTATCGAACACGCCAGAAATTTTCTTTATATACCACCCGCCAAAGGCACACGTGCATACAGGAATTCAATCTAATTTGCATATCAAAACTTATGAAAAGATACCAAAAGACCGAAAAGAAATGCATATCAACAACACAACATTCTCGATGAGAAGTCTGGGCATATTGGAACATAATTTACCATCAGAATGTTCATACACTTCTCATTTATCTATATGGCTGTTGTCAAATCTGTCGTAAAATTTACAATTAAGAATCTTCCAAATTTGTCAAAACAGCTAAATTTGTAGGTATGAAAAAAGTTAACTTACAAAACAATATATGTACAAAGTAGTGTGACAAGTACATATTCTGCGGATTTCTGAAGTATCAAATAAATACCAAGTATGAAAGCTTAAAATTGTATGCTCTAATAATTTTCATTCAGATTTAGTTTTTCAGATATCAGACATGATTTCTTATTATAGTCTTTAAGTTAAGATATATGACAAATCTATTCTTTATGCGACAGATACGTTACTTCTTTACTTATTTTTGTAAAACCATCAAGCAATGTAATTTTGACACATTGAATAAAGAAATATTCTGTCATTTTCCTTTACAACAATCAGTTGCATACGTTATATCAAAAATAATTTTGAACTGTGCTTTTGAAAAACTATGATTATTGTAATCAGTAGAATATTCAGTGTTTTTAAATATTAAACGGGATGGTTGTAATATCACTGTGATAGCATTAAAAAAGGACAAACAAATTAATTTCCAATTTCATACGTACTATATTATACTAATTTTGTGCATTATTCTGAATTAATGTAAAGTTTTGTTAATTTTTAGTTTAAGCCACGGTGTAACGTATCTGTTTTTATTATATAGATAGAGATGAAATATCGAATTTTCCGAGTGACAAAAATCACGGTAAATCCCATGTGAAAATTATCGTTTATTTTCACTCTCGGGGTTTTCCCCGCCAAAAAATTCTTTTCGATGACCAAAACACAAAAGCTAAAATAATTGTTCACTAATAGACAGGAACCTGCTAGAACAATATCCTATAACATGTGATGAGGTGTGTTAGTGACTTGTCACAGGGAAGTGATATGCGTCTAGTGTGACAGAGATCGAACGTCTCTAGATCTCTGCTGCCGCTGGCTAGCTTCGGCGAAAAGAGAGAGTCGAGTGTGTAAATCTTTCTCTGGCAGTACATAGCCTCTACATTACCAAGACTCCTGCAGTGCCTCCTCGTGGCAACGCACGGTAACTGAAGTTTAGCGACTTCAGGCTAAACTGCGGGTGATCTCGGAGTAGCAAGGACCCTAGAGGTGTAGAGTGCAGGCCCACCGGCGTGTGGACATGCCCTGGCTCTCACCAACCTTGCCCCAGCTATGGGTTAAATAGTATCACTGCCTTGTGATTAGACTATTGAGTCAAAGGCTATGGAAGATAATCCAGAACGAAAATCCGGGCAGATGCAGCTCGTTAGCAGTGGGAACTGCAATCATCTATGGGAATGTCACACCCAGAGTAAAACCCGGCCCTACAGAGCGGAGGTTGGGCGTAGTGTTAACTACTCTATCCTGTAAAAGAGATCTGCTAATCAGAGAATTATTCAACATCCGGACAATACTGATGATCACCATCTTAACAATGGAAGCATGACTGCTGTAAACAGCATGAATAGACCATCATTATTGCAGCCGAAACATGCCCAATACATTGGAGCATGGAATGTGCGGACCATGTATGAGGCAGGAAAAACAGCTCTTGTAGAGAGAGAAATGAGACGATACAAGTTAGATATTTTAGGAGTAAGTGAATGTAGATTGACAGGAAGTGGAGCAGTAACAACAAGCTCAGACAACACCATCATTTACTCAGGAAGAGATGATAACCAACACAGAGAGGGTGTAGCCATCATTATGACACACATGGCAAAGAAAACATTAATAGAGTGGAAACCAATATCTGAACGAATCATGACTGCTCGTTTTAACGGTAAACATACAAAAACCACCATCATCGCATGCTATGCGCCTACTAATGAAGCTGAAGATGAAACGAAAGACATCTTTTACGAACAACTGCAGAAAGAAATTGATAATACACCAGTACACGATCTGCTACTAATAATTGGAGACCTTAATGCAAAAGTTGGAAGCTGCAATGAAGGCAGAGACCAAAACATGGGCAAAAATGGATGTGGTGAAATGAACGAAAACGGAGAACGTTTGGCTGACTTGTGTGAATTGAACAACCTTGTGATTCGGGGTACCATCTTCCCCCACAAAGACATCCACAAGAAAACATGGGTATCACCAAATGGAAGGGATCAAAATCAAATAGATCACATCATTATAAATGGACGATGGAGGCATTCTCTTGAAAATGTTGTTGTTAAACGAGGTGCTGATGTTGGCAGCGATCACCACCTATTAATTGCCAAAGTCAGACTGCACCTAAGGAAATCAAAGAAAACATCAGAACAAACTCAACCAAGGTACAACACATGCAGACTTAAAGATCCAGCTGTTAACAAGAAATTTACCATATCAATAAAGAACAAATTTCAGGTACTTGGAGATAAAGGCCAGGGAGTTGAAGAAAATACATGTGAGGGAATCTGGAAAAACATCAAAGAAGTTTATACCGAGGTCAGTAGCACAGTCTTAGGCACTAGAAGGAGACAGGATAAAAACTGGGTAATGGTAGACACCTGGACCCTAATTGACAAAAGAAGACAGTTGAAAGAGAAAAAGGGAAATGCTAAATCAGAGCGGCTATTTTAAAAGTACAACAATGACTACTCAAAAGTTAACAAAGAAACAAAACGTAAATTGAGACAAGATAAAAGATCATATATAGAAGAAAGAGCTAAGGAGGCAGAGACATCAGCCCAAAGAGGTGAACTTAGTGAAGTCTATAAAATCACTAGAGAACTTACTGGATCCTCAAGCAAAACCAATGGACCAGTGAAAGACAAAGATGGTCAGAAAATAACAGTCGACAATCTAAAGCTAAAAAGATGGGCTGAACAATTTCAGCTTGTATTAAACTGCCCAGACCCTGCTGAGAAACCAACCATAAATGAGCATTTTGGAGACCCAATGGATATAAATCTTGAACCACCAACAAAAGATGAAATAAAGAAAGCCATTAGTAAATTAAAAAACAACAAATCTCCAGGAATTGACAACTCTTACAGTGAACTGCTTAAAGCTGATGTAAAAACAGCAACAGACCAGCTATACATCCTATTTTCAAAGATATGGGAACTAGAAATCTTACCTAATTATTGGTGCAAAGGAGTCATAGTTAAACTTCCAAAGAAGGGTGACCGAATGGACTGCTGTAACTGGCGTGGTATAACACTTCTTTCTGTTCCGAGTAAAGTTTTCTGCAAGATCATCTGTATGAGACTCAATGATGCTATCGAAAAGAAACTTCGAAAACAGCAGGCTGGGTTTACATCAGGTATTGGTTGCATTGACCACATCTTCACTCTTCGAAATATCATGGAGCAATGCATAGAATGGAACAGCAAACTGCATATAAATTTCATAGACTTCGAAAAGGCATTTGATAGCATTCATCGTGAGAGCCTCTGGAAAATTCTTACAGCATATGGGTGTCCAGACAAATTTATCTACATTATGAAAGCCTTCATTGACAACTTCACATGCAGCGTGATAGATGACAACAAACTCAGTGATTGGTTCAACATCACCAGCGCGGAGTTAGACAAGGATGCATCATGTCACCAATGCTATTCCTTGTGGCAATAGACTGTGTCATGAGGATGACCATAGGCAACAAACAAAGAGGAATAAAATGGACAATGACCTCCATGCTAGAAGATCTTGAGTTTGCGGATGATATTGCTTTACTATCAAGCAATTCAGACAACCTCCAAAAGAAAACTGAAGATCTATCCAAATATGCCATGCAGGTTGGGCTTAAAATAAATAAAAAGAAGACTAAAACTATGCAACTTGTCCCATCACCACCAATTATAATACTGGAAAACGAAGCACTCGAAGAAGTAGATAACTTCACATACCTAGGGAGCACAATAAGTAAGAACAACGCAACATCCAAAGACATCGACAATAGACTGCAGAAAGCGAATATATTTTTCCACCAACTGAATAAAATATGGAAAAGCAACAACATCAGCCTAAAAACAAAGATCAAGATATATAATAGCAATGTTTTATCTATCCTTCTCTATGGAGCTGAGTGCTGGAGAACAACCCTGAAAGATAACCAGAGACTCTCAGGATTCCATACTAAAAGCCTGAGAAAAATATGTAGAATATACTGGCCGAAAAAAATTTCAAATGATGCACTTTACAAAACAACTGGCCAGACTAGCATCACAGACCATATTCGGCAAAGAAGACTTCGATGGTTCGGGCACACGTCACGAAAAGACCCGAACAACATTGCAAGAGTCTCCTCAAAATGGACACCATCGGATGGCAAAAGGAACCGAGGAAGACCAAAGGAAACCTGGCGAAGAACTGTCACCAGCGAATTCAAGAGCTTTGGAAAGACCTGTGGTGAAATGGAAAAGATTGCCAAGGACCGAATTGATTGGAGATCTCTGGTTACAGCCTTATGCGCCTCCAGGCGCGAAGAGGATAAGTAAGTAAGTAAGTAAGTAATGTCATGTAGCGTGACAATATCCTTATTTGTTATTTCAGAACGAAATATTAGTTAGCTGGCGTCCTGATCCAGATAAGGGCGGCCATGTTGCAGCTGGTTTTGTACTATACAGATATTCATCCGCCGTTCATAACATTTAGGATTAAGCATTAAAATTTTACGAAAACAATTTTGATCTATATTATAAATAGGATAATCAATTGGTCATCGTGAATATCCAAAATATGATCACTCGTGCCGCATAAAGCATCAGATTAAACTCGTGCGCGGAACAAGTCCCGCGCACTCGTTTAATCAGATGCGTTATGCGGCACGAGTGATCATATTTTGGATATTCACTCCGCCCAATTAATTATCCTTTAATTCATATATATAGTGCATGCTTTGTTACAATGAAAAAAAAGATAATTAATTCAGACCAGAAATTTTTAAACATCAACCAATTATATATAATACTTCAAAATAATGGTGCATATAAGTTCCAATACAATAAAATATTGTATTTTTATACATCTTGATTCCAAATGGCACTAAATTCGGAAGAATCTGCCGTTAGACTGTCAAGTGTTTTCTTGATTCGAACTCGCACGGTTTTGACACTGTGGTACCAATTTTTCTGCATTATTTCCAGCATATATATTACACATAAAATCACGCACATTAATCAAAAACAAAAACAAACAAACAAATCACTATCACTGCTGTATATTTTATTTCATCGGTAATTATACTTACCTTCAAAATTAGGTTGACCAAGGGAGACCATTATGAACACCATAAAATCAAAACGAAAGTAAAAACCAATGACAACTAGTAGATTTATATTTACATAAAAGGTATAAAATTATAATAAGACATATTATTTCTATTGTATTTAACATTTTAGAAAATAATACCCCAAATTGATCATTTAATTGGCGCATTATGTGGGAACACATTATGTGTAACCAATGGCAATATGATGTTTTAACACTGTGTACGGTTAAAGCGAAATTATTGATCATTATATAGACTCGGGCACCAATTTTCACAAATAGTCGTGCTACTTGCATCAGTTGTATGTTTTGAACAATAATAACGAAGGATTATAAAGTAGTAATGTGTACTTTTTTGGGAAGAGAGGCCCGAATAAGTCATGATTCAGGAGGCCACATCGTTGTAAACTCCTCTGAAACCACTGGGCTAATTTTTTTTAAACTTGGCCACAGTCACCCTATACAATACAATACAAAAGCTTTATTTTAATTCGGCACATACATAACAGTACAACACAAGCTCTGATGAGCTTTTTACCGAATACAGACAAACATAACATACATTCATATATCAGGATACATACAAATTAAAATTAACCCTTAGGGTTCCTAGTTTCAAATTTGATCAACTTACAAAGATGGCCACATTTTTACTACAAATAGAACATATGTCAACACAGGTTTTTGGTCAATATCTCAAATAATAATAATAGCTATAGAGAAAACCTTTAAATCAAATTTATCAGCACATTAGTGTCTACAATAGGTGTTATTAGTGTGAAGTTGTGTATTGGTGTCTTGTAGAGTTATTGCAATGATGATTTTTGACAAAATTTTCAGCTTTTACAATATAAATTGATGGTTATAACAGCTAAATTGAAATTTTGTCCTATAACCTAAAAACTAGAACAGGTAGAGTATAACAGTAAATTGCAAAAATAATCAGCAAAAGTCTGAAAGTCTGAAACTGTCAAATGATTCCTTGTAGGAGTTATTGACTTTTAATAAAAAATGTTGGTGAAGTTTTTGCCCGGTAACTAGAATGCCATAACAGCTAGAGTGAAACTATAAATTGCACAAATGATTAGCAAAGCAAGGCCTACAACTAATTGCTTTGTCAACAATTGTTAGATGGCACTTTATAGGAGTTATTGCTCTTTAATGATGAATATGGACAAAATTATCAGTTTTGTGTTCTAAATTAAAGTCCGTACAAACACCTAGTGTAAAACTGTAAATTACTAAATTAACCTAAATGACAAGTCCTAAATCTTTTAATTTTAGATATTGTCTGATGGCACCTTATAGGAGTTATTTTACTGAATA
Source organism: Limnoperna fortunei (assembly GCA_944474755.1). Classification (NCBI taxonomy): domain Eukaryota; kingdom Metazoa; phylum Mollusca; class Bivalvia; order Mytilida; family Modiolidae; genus Limnoperna; species Limnoperna fortunei. The sequence goes on along the minus strand of OX104116.1, from coordinate 16,679,040 downwards.
TTTAGTTTTGCACAGTAATTTATAAACTATAAGTATAAGTATTTTATTCCAATCAAGGGGCCCTCAATGTGACAAAATAAAAATACAATTACAGATAATAAGTACTCATACAACACACATATTATAACCAAACAAAAATATCACAATAAAATAGATTAGATTTTACAAGTTCCAAGACTTGGGTTTTATCCAGAGGAACCCTTCACCAGACATCTAGCTCTACAATAATGTAGCTCCTGTTTTTTTTATGGACGGAGCTACAAAGAGGTCCCATTACTCGTAATGGAGCAAGCCGGGAGTGATTCACACCCAGGTTTTATGCATATAATAAGCTATTCAACTGTGTCTCTGAATTTCTACATACTATTTAATGTCTTCAAAGATTAACTAACATTTCTACACGTAATTCTTTAATTTTACACTTTATTCCAAATCATGACATTGTGGTCAAAATTTGACATCCGGAAGTGCGTAATTTCTTAATCGATTTGGTAAAATACTCATCAAGATCAAATTTTTTCCGGATGTATTGCATTAGCAGGGATCACATTTTTACCGATACGATTCTACAATTCTACACTCCACAATTTCAGTTTTTGTCACAATCGGAACATCTCTTGGCCATTTCCGTCAAGGGTCGGGAAAGTGACCTCGGAGGTCAATCAGAACATCTCTCGGCCATTTCCGTCAAGGGTCGGGAAAGTGACCTCGGAGGTAAGTTAACCTGGTCTCCTGGTGCAATATTTTTCATTGACGCAAGCTTCACTTCAAATATAACACCAGGTCAGGACCTCCGATATAAGCATTTTCATTGGTTGATAATTTGACGCCATTTAATATCACATGCACATGCCAATCTTTTTTTAAATCTGGGAATACATTTTCTTTATAAAATTTAAATATAAATTATATTTTACCTTTACGTTTAAATTATGAAATCATAATGTAAACTCAGCTGAGAAATGTAAACATTGAACGTCACAAAGAGAATGACGTCATAATATGTTCGTTCTACTTGAACTTATCAATAATACTAAATGGTCAGTCTAGAGAATACCAGAACGTCAAATTTCAACGCTGTCACCGTTGAAATCCAATGCTCCTGACCTGACGTTATATCCGAAGGCCGCTTAGGCTCATAAGGATGTCATCGTCAGGGTACCAGAATAGGAGGTAAGTTATCTCCATTTTGAACTATTTTCAGTCATTTCAAAGAATTTGTTACGTCACAAGTTCGTTTGTGACGTTTCAGCTCATTCATTTGATTGGCGTGTGGTTAGTTGATTGTTATTTGACGTCAGATTGTAAACAAATACTTATCATTTAAACGTTGCCGTGGAGAAGGAATTTTTTGGCAGTGTTAGCGAATTTAAGTTTTAAATATACAATCTTCTGTCCGATTTTTAGTTCTGCTTCGATAAAACATCTGTATAGCTGAATAATTAAAGGATAATCCATTTCTTCGTACTAAAATAATGTAGTGTGTAAACAGGCTAACCGTATCACATTTGGACCTATTTTTGGTCCATATCCATACACTTAATTCCCTCCGAGATTACTTTCCGACCATAGGCGGAAATAACCGAGGTGATCCGATTGCTCGGAAGTAAGTGATCTCCATTTTGAACTATTTTCAGTTTTTTTCAAAGAATTTGTTACGTCACAAGTTCGTTTGTGACGTTTCAGTTCATTCATTTGATTGGCTTGTCATTGACGTTTAGTTGATTGTTACTGATGACGTCAGATTGTAAACAAATACTTATCCATAATACCGTTGTCGGAGAAGGAATTTTTTTGCAGTGTTAGCGAATTTAAGTTTAAAAAATACAATCTTCTATCAGATTTTTAGTTCTGCTTCGATAAAAATCTGTATAGTTGAATAATTAAAGGATAATCTATTTCATCGCACTAAAATAATGTTGTTGTGTAAACAGGCTAACCGTATCACATTTGGACCGATTTTTGGTCCATATCCATACACTTACCTCCGAGATTACTTTCCGACCATAGGCGGAAATAACCGAGGTGATACGATTGTTTTTGTCAACAATGCCATGATTACGAAAAAGTGTTAAAATTATTTAATTAGACATTGTAGAGATGTCAATTGAACGGAGGAGAAGGAAAAAATATAAAAAATATAAATTAAACAAAAATAGCAGTAATAGCGGAAAATATGTATAAATTCCAAGAGTGTTTTTGCTCCATTACGAGTAATGAGACCTCTTTGTGGGTGTTACTAAAACGCGGAAACGGAACGCGGAAGTCAGCCATTTTAGTTTCTAAAGGGGTCTAATATTGTTTACAAAAGTTCGTCTGCTTTCGTGACGTTCAATGGTATTTGGACAAACCGCGAGACTTTTCCCGACTTAACTGCAGACGACATTACCCGAAGAATTTCGAATAGACAACAATGGAATTTTCCTAACGTACACTTCCGTTCAAAACAAGGTCAAAATTTAGTATGGAAAATCGATCTGTCAAAATGAAAAAAACGGCCGAATTTAACTGTGGAAAATAATTGATTCTTTCAAAAAGTGTAATATGAGATCTACAAAAGGAACATTAACTCGACCAAACGCGGTAGCAGTTTTCCATTTTGTCAAGCAAAAACCCGTCGGATGGACACGGTAATATTTAGTATAATGAGTTTTATTTTGTTGTTTTTTTTTCTAGTTTGTTTTTGTTCGTTCGTTTGTTTGTTTTTTTTTGTTGTTTCTTTTTTTGCAGATTTTAAATCATTTGATAAATTGGTATGATTCAAAATCATTGTCTAAAACTTCAAATCATTAGTAACCTTTATAGTTTTTAAGCTAAAGCGTTCACACAAATTTTGACGGACTGGCGAACGGACGGTAAGAAGGAAGAACGGACAGACAGACATACAGATAAAGTTTAAGGACAGGAACATGTACAACTGGTCTTAGAATGAAATGTGTGTATGAATATACCAAGTACTTACTGTAACCGCTTGATAGCACAGCATAAAAATTAACTTTTGGGCAGAATGATACAGCCATGCATGGGAAAGCTAGTACATAAATGCATCACATCATACGTTAACTGTTTTCTCTCATATCAAGTGGTCAGAATTTTGGAAAAGTTGAGGGGGTGAAGGCAAATTAATTTATTGCGGAAAATCTGCACGTTAATTACAAATTGAATCAGGGAAAGGGATTCCTTTCCCCGAACACTAGCCCCTTTTAGATCCACCACTGCTTTGGCATGTTTTTATTCAAAAGCAAACGAAAACTTTTTTATTCAGGCTTTTTTCCTTGAAAAGGAGTGAGTGGTGTGGTCTTTTACGCCTAGCGACACTATATGGGTTATGTATGGGCCATTGCCAAAGAAGCCATGAACATGGGAACACATTTTATTTTTACTATAAAAATTGTATCATTTAATTTGAAATTAATATTGCTGAATGGATTTTTTAAACTTTACATTGAAAAGAAATCCTCAAAATTATATAGTTTCTATCGATTAAGGGCCCGGTTTTAGTGGTGCGTTGTTTAAACGATACTAAAAAAACGATAAATATCGTATTTGTTTTGCATTGTAATGTTGTGTGCAATTGAGTGTCATATACATGTATGTTATGCCCTATAAAGACCACTATGATTAGGAATTAAGAATATCTTATCTTATCTTTGCTAGAAAATTTTTGCGTTTGAACATTTTTTTTCCAATTTAGTTATTGAAAGAAAAACGCTAATGAATTAATAACGCCATCCTCACAAGTTAGGGTCCACATGTGTCCACGAAACTCTGACTAGTGAGGATGTATCAACGCTATATATTAATATCTATCACTACCAAAATCTTCTTGTTTACGTTCAAACTCCTTTTCGTAGTCTTTTGTCATCCTCCCAAGTCAGGGGTTCTGAGTCCGCGTTCGCTCCATCATCACCCCTGACAACATACATATATATTTTTCGGGTCTGGGTGTCGCCATCTGGCGGTGACCGGAGTTAACATCAGCCAATGAAATTTATCGTAACCTTCGCCTAATGTTTACATGTAAACAAAAAATGTCTGCGCCCTGTATCGTGGATTGTTTTAACGATATGTTGGACAGATTCCCTCCGGACCTCCAAAAGAAGCTGTATGAGCGGTGACAGCTGGTGCCATTTGTTTTTCAAATTAAATGTGGACGACTGCAATGGCATATACAAATTTGCATACAAATACTTCCACGTGTTGAACGTGATATTGATAAAGTAGTGGACTGAATGAAATGGAGTTATGTGCAGTATGTGAAAGCAGTAGTAAATGATTTAATTAAAATTTTCTGTAATCCAGACGTATTGGAACTGAAAAAGGACTGAGAAAGAGGTGGGTGAAGTAACCCAAAACGAGATTGTTTTAACACGGACAGATCTGTCAGTGACAGAAGAATGTCAATTTGTAAATATTCCAACCAAAATTTGTTCATTTGATTGGATTATATGTGATTTAAATTTTTACAAGACATTTAGGTTGACATTTACATGTATAATACACCTGTATGTAATCTTCAACACATCATCACATTCAAGACTCAAGTAATTTACTGACCAGTATTATGCACCATGTTAAAACTACTGATTATATAGGAGGAAATAATTCAACTTAAAAATGGACATGGATAATGGTTTAATAATATACTGTACCTGTAAGAATGTGAGGGATATTAAAAATTAATCATGCAGCACACTAGTCAAACTTTTTATCACATGAAAGCAAATTTCCTATTCTGACTGATTTATAAATTGTGTACTGGAATAAAAGATAAAATATATTCATGTTCATGCATATGGATTATGTTCATAGTTTCAAAACCTGTTGCAGATTATCACATTAATTTCCATTTCATTTTGTCTTATTTTGATTTGTTTGTTGTGTTCATCCTACTTTCAGAAATTTTTCAGCTTTATAATGACATGTAGTTTTTTATTGGAGAGGTAGCTGGTGTGCCAGGAGAAAACTCCTAACTTTCCACAAGGTCAAAACGGGTCAAGAAATCCTGGAAAAGTTATGGAATTTATCAGTATAAAAAAATTACAACAAAGTTCCAGGCGAAAAATTTCTACTGTGCCTTTATCTCATATTTTGTGTTAAATTGCAAGTGTCAATGCAATTACACTGTCATGCTAGAATCATTCATGGAAAATGGTCACATAGTTCTTGACAAGTCATGGAATTTTTACACAAAGAATGAGTATAGACCATGGAAAATTGGCAATTCTTGTCAGTTAAGATAGGAGTCAAGCACACCCTGCCAGCAGCTAAGCCCAACCTGCAACCCCTGTGTTAACAGTGATCAAATTAGATGACTAACTACCTCAACCACTCTGCCAACGAGTCCCTGTCTTATAATATTCAGTCTCTGAGTGATTTTAATTACCACAAGTGAAATAATTTTTCATATACTAGTACATGTACATTTGTTTCATGGCAAGAATGAGACTTGTATGGTACTAGTATACATATACTGTATGTACCTTATCTGCTGGACCAGTTAAAAGAATAAACCCATGTTTTTTTAAGCAAAGGACTGGATGGTTATGAATGAATTGTTAAGTTTATCAACAAGGTGTTCTAGAAGTATACGATAAGTGGCAGAAAAAAATAAAAAATATAAAACAGTGCAAACAGTTCAATAACAGATAATATTTGTAAACCCCTGGGTGTTGAATCACAACCAGCTGAGTCATTCAGGGTAATGGGACATCTTAGCAGATCATAAATTGTCACATGAGCTACAAAATTGTATTAAGAGTAATTTATAAGTACTGGTATGCTTAATACTAGACCATAATTAAAGGTTGGTGATCTGTTTATTAAAGTTCTAGAGGACCCAATTAACAAAATCATGGACTTTAAGTGTCATATTTGGGGGAAATGAAAGTTAAATATGATTGCAAGTCTAACTTAACTAAATTGAAAAATACATTTAGTTTTTGGCTCCAAATTGGGGTATAACTTGTCCTATCAAAATAGTGTAATTTTGTGAACATGTATATGGTCATGTTTTGGAATTGAACATGAACACATAAATCTTATTTATTTAATTTCTTGAATACTGCTTACCTAAAAGGAATAAATGCAAAAACTGCAAGTGCAGTTTTTTTACTGTGACAATGGCACTTGTTTTTAATTATTCAATAAATATGCAAGACAAAGAATTAAAACCAAGCTCAAACTGTCCTATAGTGGGGCTTGTCATAATATATAAGTAACTACATGTAGTATGGCACACTATGTAGTTCTCCTCTAGTTTAAAATGAGCTGCGATTCTTGTATGTGTATGCAGCTTAAAGTCAACATGGCAGGCAGCTTAGTTATGACAGTGTATGGGATGTTGTTTAACTTGTTATGGTACAGGCCCATAAGGTCTAAAACCAAACTAAATGTGCAACTGCAAAAAAATGCAACTTGTTGAAGCTTGTCTATATATATCAAAGGAATATTCTATCGGTGTAATGCAGGCAAATACAAAATAGCATGTACACCACTAAGTGCATGTATGAAAATATTATGAATGCTAATAAAGGCTAAACTTTCTAGTGTCCCAGTTCACTGATCCCTCAATTCATATCAGCAGACACTGAATTATGCATTTGCAAATAACAATTATCAATTAGTCACATACAATTTGTTTGGAACTCTTTGCCACTTTCAGTAATTTTTTTAGCTATATACTGATATCCAGGTTTTATTTGATGGAGCTAGACAGAAGTACCCAGTAAGTGTATACACAAGTACTGCTTTGGTATAAAAGTCAATATTTTTTGTTGAAATATTTCAAGGGTACATCATTAACATCTTTAATTTCTGGATTTTTTACATTTGTAAAAAGTACATGTATAAATAACCAAACACATCCTTTATGCAGACTTGTGGGGGGGGGGTGGTGGAAATAAAGTGGGTTCTAAAAATATAATACTGCTAAAGAACAATTCCTTTCTCCCTATATGCTCTCTTTGCTCAGTTGGGAATTACTTACTGTCTGGTTCTTCTGGACTAATTGTGTCCAAAAAAATCCTACCCCCCCCCTTTTCTACAAAAATTAGTAGGTCCCTACAGAGTCATGATCATATACTGACACATGCTTACATAGCTTATGTCTCATAGTTACATATATGGATATAAGATTGATATTATTTACGATTTATAGTACAAACATACAACTATAAGCTTCGTCTTCGTGTCCAAAATATTCGAGAAGAAAATAAAAAAAACGTATCATTAGCTGTCACACACCTTATTTTGTGTTGGCGCACTTTTAAATATAAGATACATGATATATTTTTATCAATTTCAAATCAAATTACCGAAGTATTCACATGTGCTTTAAACCTCGTGTGTTTGTTTACGTTCGACATGCAGATTTTGTAAAAACGATTTTGATTGGTACTTCTCAAGGTCAGAAGCAACTTCACTTCAGACCCGAAAAATATATATGTATGTTGTCAGGGGTGATGATGGAGCGAACGCGGACTCAGAACCCCTGACTTGGGAGGATGTCTTTTGTATATTCATATTGATATTTGAAGGGGCACCTGCTAAAAGTAATGTTACATTTTGTGACAAATTTGTAGTTATATTGTCATTTTTGGGAAGGTTGCGTAGCAAACTTTCCCCTTACTAACGCTCAAATACATAGAAACTACTGCGACCGGCGTGTAATAAAACCTTTTACGCTCGTAAAATATAGGTCACATTGGAGGAATTTATCAATTACATGAATCGGTGCACCACATTTATCTTGAACAACTTTACTATACATGTCCTTTCGTATTATGTCGCATTTACTGTATAACTGACAACTAATATTACGATTTAAACTAATATTCCATGTTCATCCGCGAGAGACAGACTCGTTACACTTTTTGGTTTTGGAAATCAATGCGATATTTGGCAATCCTCGCGATAGCTGTTCACTGAACCGACAAATGTAGTACTGACAGTGGCACCAGTCTAATAATATTTGACGACGTTATTATGATTGAAGTGATTTAATGATTATTTTGTGCGATCGTGTGGTCGTCGTTTCATACAGTTTTGCATTTTTAATTAAATGAAAATCAACACAAAAGTGTGTGCTTTGTCGATGTACAGATTTGCAGAGCGGCGCCATCTATAAAAATTTTTAAGGTTGGCATGTAGAAGTTTCGTAAATAAAATACAAGTAGTTAAATTAAATATAACAATTTCAAACTAATAAAAATATATTGAAAAAGATAGTTGGGTGTGACACAAGAATAGTAAATGGATTATTCGACATCGGTGATCAATTGCACTCACCATGTCGCTACATTATTCCATAGTAAAAGCTGACACAATTTGTTTCCGGTCCTTTTGATTAATTTTTATTATTGGTAATTCATGCTGAACCATTAATATTTCTCGTTACTCGAGTCGACATTGGTCACCACCCATCGTAACAAGCCAAAAAAACGTACCAATTTTCCATGAATGTTTACCTCACGAAATTGCCGTAGTTTCAGACGATGTTGCATTTTTATGCTTTAAGTATCTAAACGAAAGTCAAAACGATATATTTTTCTTCATTTTATGTGTTCCTTAAAACAAAGGAAGATCTGATCAAGTCGGTGTGTTTTAACAGAAGTTTTTTGAGTGACCAATAAAACCTCTTAGCGCGTATGGTCGATCTTATGTTTCTTATGTAGATCCAAAAAGGTGCAAATTGAAATCAGCAATTATTTTTTAACATTTGTTCAGCGTTTTGAAATGCTGTTTTTTAATTTGATAGAGCGATTTTCCAAGGTAAATTTTGACCAAAATTAGAACGGGTGTAACTTGGAGCAAACGATTATTGTCCATTTGAAAACCTTGGGGTAATGTCGTTTGCGGTTTAGGCGCGAATACCAAAGAACGTCACGAAAGCTGGCGATCTTTTGTTAACATCCAAAGACACTTGTTGAAAACAAAAAGTGTCAGATTGCGTAGCAAAAGTCAAGTACATGTAAACAACAAGCATAGTATGGAATATGTACAGTAAAAATTTTTTTATTGGATTTTGGTAATAAAAGTTACAATATCGCATATTGAATATTAATTTTTTAAAATGCAAGCAGAAAAACACTTCATGTGATTGTGTCTTTTAGTATAAGCTATTAACACACTGTTTAAATTTAAAACCAACTAGTTGACATGCATTCTGATTATATAGAGATATATGTTGCCTCATATACAGGCTTACAGTTGTTTGTTTGTTTGAATCTGGGGGATTTATAAAAATTGATTTACATGTGCTTTTGAATAATACTGGATCGATCTTGTTATAGTGTGTGGGACTCGATATAACAAAATCGACCCAGTATCATTCGAAAGCACATGTAAATCGATTTGCACAGATCCCTGTGTTGTAATTGTTTAATGCCACTTTCAGCAATTTTTCCACTATATTTGGGCGTCCTGTTTTTATTGGAGGAGAAAGCCAGATTGTAGGAGTCTTTTAATTGTTAATCAAGATTGAAGTTGAGCACACCGTGAGAGCAGTAAGATTCAAACAAGTGCTGACAGGCATTCGATCAATAGTAGACACTACCTTAACCACTTGGCAACTGAACTCTGGAGTACTACAGAAATAAATTATTTTAGTTTTGAATATTTTAGATGCTTATGCCATCACTTACATTTATAGGGAGACATTTACATATATGTACGCAAGTTATATTCCAACCATATAACACGTGCGATTTTTATGTCTGAAATGGGCAGCATCAATTTTGTCTTATTTATCAATATATTTATAAAAGTTATGATAGAAACATCTTCAATTGTATCTTTGCTCTGAATGGATTTTGATAGACTCTGTCACATAGTGCTATTGTACACCTGATATTTTATATTTTGATTGGAATAATATTTAGGATTTCCCATAGCAAACATAGACTTGCCTCGACAGGGGATACCTATCTCTTATCTACAACTACTTGCACCACTGTGTGGGATTTGATGAAACTTTTGCAGAATCCTTTGTCATATGGTGGAATTGTGCACATGATATTTACAGTTTGGGCAAAGCGATTTTTTTGTTTTCCAACAGCAAAGCACTGGACATTGCCAATGAAGACACAGGTTAGCTGGGGCTATCAATTATGAGGATTGCAAAGTTTTTTCTAGTCTTTTTAATTTATATCTTATATGTTTCTAAATTTGCCCGATTTATTTTACATTGTTTGAGGCAGGAATCTCATTTCATCCTTGCAAAGCAACCTTTCCTTCGGTGCAGTCTGCACTTTGATTTAAGTTGACTCTGGTCCAATGAAATCCATCAAATGCACCTTTTGTCTACGCCAACAGAAATGTAAAATTATTTGCGTTTTTATAAATGTCTATCAAAACTGAACCCAAGTCTTCGGCTATCTTCAGAATTTTCCAATTCTTTTGATCTTTCTTTTCAATTCTTCGGTTTCTCAACTCTCGCGTGCCTGCCTTTTCAGTTTTTTCTCTACTGCATTTTGAAGGCATCTATTTATATTCACTTATTAGTTAATAAAATTTGAAAACATGTACTGCTTACTTGTATTCAACACTTTTTTGTGTTCCACGCAGCATTAGACGGCCGAGGATTTTCGGACTACAGTTCGTACAGTTCGACTTGAAAATTTTAAGGTTGAAATTCATTTTACCCTATTGCATTAAAAAAATATTCACCAAAGGACAGTAGTCCCGGGTGGATCTGAGTGGTTAAGCTTGTATGGATTTAATGGGGTTTGGACGCTGAGATTGCCGATTCAGAAGGCGGCAGGATGTGTTTGCCGAAAGTGGGAGTTTTTGTCTGGCCACTCCTCTTCCAATGGCCAGGATGTAGCTGAAATAAAAATAGCTGAAAGTGGCATTAACGCCATTTAAACAAATGTGCAGTGGATTTAGGATATAACACAACGGTTCTTTATATCACATTGATTGCAACACTGTGCAATTTTTTTGTTGTTGACGTATTGTTTCATTCTTACTTTGTTCATTGTTTGCAGCACAGTGCAGTATTTATTTTGACGTATTGTTTCGTTTTTACTCTGTTCATTGATTGCAACACTGTGCAATATTTGTAATTTTGACTTATTGTTTCATGTTTACCTTGTTCATTGATTGCAACACTGTGCAATATTTGTTATTTTGACGTATTGTTTCATTTTTACTGTTCATTGATTGCAACACTGTGCAATATTTGTTATTTTGACGTATTGTTTCATTTTTACTCTGTTCATTGATTGCAACACTGTGCAATATTTGTTACTTTGAAGTATTGTTTCATTTTACTCTGTTCAACATTATTTTATAAATAAAGTTAGCAGTTCATCTCCTGCTGTATCTTTTCCAAAATGTATTGCTGGTTACAATATACCATTTGTTTGACAGATTCAACGCAATGGCAGCTTTAATAGAGCGATACATAGCTGCCATGGTTTTAAGCGGTGTAGGCGATGCCATGGGCTTTAAAAATGGACATTGGGAGTTTTGTCATTCCGGAACTTTGATTCATCAAGAAGCCGAAGATCTCGGTGGAATTAACAAACTGGAAATAAAACCCCCGAAATGGATTGTAAGCGACGATACTGTTATGCATTTGGCGACAGCAGAAGCATATATGGTAATATTATTTAGAGTCTTACTACCAAAGCAGTATGTAGGTCTTAGACGGAAAATCACTGTTTTGGATATCAGATTTTTGTAACAAGATAGTTACAAGATCAAGTTTTAATCTCAATTCCATGATCATGTTTAATGAAAACGGGCTTCTTTGACCTTCAAATGAATTATTAAGGCAGTACAAACCTAAAATGATGTCATCGACTTTACAGTACAAAGTGATTGTGGTATTATTTTATAGTTACCATTAGTAACTATTTTTCTTCCTTTTTTACGTTGAAACCAGTCATGGGAAATTTGTTAGACTAGACAAAATTTATTTACCATGTACTCGACTCAATTCTTAATTGACAAGCATTGTCTGTTTTGTTGCCGAATTTCAGCGTTTTCACCGGGTACTCCACCTTCCTCCCCAACAATTAAAAAAAACAAACATTAAATATCATATTAAATATTTTATGATCAACTATGCAATACATTTTAGCTTGCTACACTGTCGAAGATGCCTCTAGATTCAAATATCGATATTGGATAAAATATTAGTCCGAGAATACTCTGCAGTCCAGCGCTTTTTTGCGTTTGCGTCCCACGAAAAAAGCGTTGGACAGCAGACAATTCTTATACTAATACAATACTTAGATATCGATATTGGATAAAATAGTGATAGTGCTGAGGATATCATGTGAATAATCAAAATATGAATATAAATATGATTGGAACAGAAAACAATAGTATTATTTAACTCTAAACACATTTGTTTTCTGTTTGCAGGATATTAAAGATAAAAGGGATAAAGAATCACTTTACAAGCGTATTGCAGAAAAGTACAAAGAATGCATGCATGATATGCAAGGCAGATCACCGGGTCCAACGACAATTGATTCCTGTCACAAATTGAAACCGTTACGACCCAAAGGTTACCAGATTCCATTTGACCCGAGAGGCGGTGGATGTGGTGCTGCTATGAGAGCAATGTGTATTGGACTTCAGTATCCAAAACCTGAAGACTTGAATGACTTGATTGCTGACAGTATTGAATCGGGTCGAATGACTCATCATCATCCTACAGGATATCTAGGAAGTTTAACTGCTGCACTGTTTACGTCATATGCTATACAAAACAAGCCTGTACGTGAATGGGGTGCATGTTTGATGAAAACTCTTAAAATTGCACGTGACTATATCAAACGCAGCGACCATGAGGTAAAGAAAAACATGGAAGCATGGGATTATTTTGAAAACGCATGGGCAAACTATTTGGAAGTAAGAAATATTACATCAGGAAAAACAAATCCTGTTTTTCCTAATAATTATGATGTAGAGGAGAGGGACAAATTTTACAAATCTCTTAGTTTTGCAGGATGGGGAGGTGCAAGCGGTCATGATGCTCCAATGATTGCTTACGATGCCACATTAGGGTCGGGCGACAGTTGGATTGAGTTATGCAAGCGTGGTATTCTACATTCTGGAGATAATGATAGTACGGGAGTAATGGCTGGATGCTGGTTCGGAGCCCGGTTCGGCTTTTTAGGCGTCCCAGATAATCATTATAAAAAACTTGAGTATAGTGAACGTCTTGAAAAAGCAGGACGCGAACTATTTAAATCGAGCGGTCTAGACAACAGTGAAAAAGATTTTTCTGGTGCAAATACAGATGACAGTAACACCATTAATTATTTGCAAAGTAATGATGAGATCAATCAAGGTAGTCAGTCTTGTACAGTTCTAGATAAAAATACTCACAGTTCAATGCATTCCTCCCTACACGCAGACGTACCTTATATAGAAGACATCAAAGAAAAGTCGAATAAAGAACCATCATCTGAAACTGAACCCAAAAGTCAGACTTCACATGAATCTTCGCAATTTACGGAAAACGATGAAGAGAAACTCATTAAAAAAGCAACAGAGGTTTAATAACACTAGTTTAGATATAGGTACAAGTAGGATTTCCATTTTATGTGTTTCAGTTATATGTTTGAAGTTTTGAAAGAAAACATATTTAGATTATATACATTTAGATCACATGTACATAAGGCATCTCAAATTGTTTAACCGTTGTGTCAACGACACCTGTTAAATATAGGTTAATAGGTTTAAAAAGGTGGATTAAAATCCATAGTTTATCAGAATACACATCTTTAGGCTTCGTGAGCTAAACATGTGTGAAAGTAAGAGATTGATTGTTTATGAATTTTTCTGTACAAACTGCAGCTAAAAAGGTATTATAGATGGTTGATTACTTGCAATGCAATAGCACATTCGTGTGCAATATAATGTGGATCTACAAAAATAATTGCAAATCAAAGAACAACCGGAACCTGTGGCACATCATGAATTGGTGGACCCTTTCATCCATGTACTGTGCTTAACTGTGCAGATTTTGTTTAATCGAAGACATTTTGACACGTAAAGCACCACTGAATTTTAAGCCTGGATCATTTCAACTGGTAATGCAGGGTTAGAACGAATAATCGTACCCTCGCCTTTTTTTTTGGGACGAATAATCGTACCCTCGCTTTTTTTTGGGGGGGGGGGGGGGGCAAGGGTACGAATTTAGTCCCATTACTCGTAATGTAGCAGAGTGGGAGTTAATCACTTATGGCAATTTGATGTACAAAAGAAGTTGCATATATACAATCAGACGTGGTCGATCTTGATATCTTTCGACCGTGTCATCATTTTTTATCGGTTTCGTGTTTAAAAGTTTAAAATCAATCATTATTGATACGCGATGATAATTATTTCCGTTTTTAATAACTCGCTGTGCGATGTGTATTAATTGACATTCGTGTCTCTTTTTGATTACGTTTACTACATGAAAAACATTGAGAAACCCGTAACTGAATGGCGTGTTGCATCTTGGGTAACACATATGTAAAGGTGTAGGACCACCAAATACCGGGAACCAGTCCAGAGGTTGTAAAAGTAGTACTAGTCAACAGACAGGTTCACTCTTGCATCATATAGAATTTGAACCGCACATGATACCAGAATAAATTTGGTATTTTTGGAATGCTGAATATTTTAGGAAACTTGAGGATAAACTTTTATTGGTTTTAAATGAACACAAAAATGTTGACAGTCAATTAGGGACAAGCACTATTTTGGACTGAAATAGAAAGTGAAAGTAGATTTTTAGACCACATGGACTTCAGGTCGAGCATTTTTTCTTATATGCAATGAAACATATTGTGAAATTTTGACAGAATTTTCGGCCAGTGCATTTTTATAGGGGACAGAAGTGTCACTTAATTTGAAACAAAGGTAAATTTTCTAGGATAAGTCAAAATTATCAAATTTTAATATAGCCGACGAGTAAAAAATCTATGGTGGTCCTACACCTAAATTACTGGATTCTTACAACGGAATGGTTGTTATAGTATGCAAATTAGCACGTGTATAATAAAATTAGGTCACATCCATATACGGAAAAAATGATCAACATAGCATTTTCCACGTGCATTTTCAAAGACAAAAAAAGAAATTTCTTCAATAAAGATCGTTTCCCGTTAGTTTCGCAATGTCTAAAGCTTTAATAACGTAAAGAAGATGAATATTATGTTTGAATTTTGTATAAATAGACCGAAATTAGAATTTGTTATTTGCTACATTATGAGCAATAGGACTGAATTCTGCCGTTAATCCGACAAATCACAAAACTAACTTCGGATTATAACGGCAGTAAAATTCGGCCTAATGCAGGGTATGTCATGAGTTAATGTGCAATTGATACTTTCCTCATAAAAGGGGTTGTTATGTCTTTCTGCTTTCCTAATTAAAGAAAAAATGTATATAATTTTTGTACTTTGATGTATTGCATATAATATTTTGCTCCTAATTTAAATTATTAAATTTTAATATAAATATAACATTACTGAAAATGGTCATGTATACATTTATAAGTTAATATCTGGCAATACCATTTTTAAGTTTGAATTCTATTAAATGAAATAATCTATCAATATTAAGGCACTGTTTTAAATACAGCAATACGACTAAATTATTAAATATACAAAATGGCAATGGAAATCAACTTTCACTAACCAAGCTTTACAAGGTGGGATACTGCGTCGGTGTATTGGAAGGTTGAAGTCTGTTTAGATGTTCAAATCCTGTGTTAGTTGTGGTCCACATGCAGTCTATTGTACAATTTTACAATGCTTAAATATTCGAATTTGTTTGTTACATGTTAATGTTTCAATAGAGTAGGTTAGATCAATTATTTAATTTAAACTTCTATTTTTGATTTCAGTTCATTTAATTTAAACGTTAATTTTAAAAGAAAACTTATTTACATATTTATCTCGTACTATAAAAATAACTTTTTAAGATTTTAACCTTATTCATTATAGTTGAAAAATTGATATTTTTTTATCATACTTTTTAGTTTTTAATTTAAGACATTTAGTGTCATTATTCTGGAACAAATTCTTGTGATTTTCTGTAAGTGACAGGTAATTAATGTTAAATAAACACTCCAAAGGGTAAAAATATATGTTTAATAATTGAGAAGAGTTCATAAAATATACACAGGCAATTCATATAGTTTGTAATAATCAATAAAAAATTGAATAATGTACTGGAAAATATAATGCTAATTAAATATTCCTAATTATTATCATAATGTTAATTAAATGATGGTAATTATTCTGTTCAGTGGCAAAACTATTTAATCAATGCGAGTTCTGTTGTATTTTTTTTTCTCTATAATGACTGAAATACATTTAAAAGAAGTTAAAAAACAAAACAATTAGTGAGCCAGCACATTGTCCAATTGTAATCCTCTTAACAAACACACATGCATGCACAAAACAAACCATGTATCACTGCTATATTATTTGTACTTTTTATAATTTATAAACATAGAAAAAAATCAAGTGTTAATTCTTGTATTTATTGCATGTAAACATGGTAAAAATGCATCTACTCTTTTTTATATTAATACAATAGTATTTATTGTGCTAAACTATTTGCTTCATGGGGAGGCCTAAGGTTCTCTATGTGTTGAGCCCTTACAACTTTCATCAGTACCAAGAATCAAGTAGTTTCTGTTGAGTATGCGGTTCATGTCAATGCATACATTAATTACATTGTACATATCCATTTATTATCTGCTGATCAGCCTTTTAGTATAAAATTGGCACAGCGGGTTGAATTTAAATGTTCTTTTTTGAACATGTACTAACTTTCAGTTGAGCAGACTCACTGACTGACATAAGGTCTAACGACTGGGTCTATATTTTATATATGTATTAGATATAGGTACGAGATCCTGCGACAACGTGGCGCTTATAAATATTTCCGACAGAACTGATTCTGGCGCAAACTATTTCAGAATCCCTTCTCCAAAACTGTTGTGTTAGTAATACAGCAGTACACATAACGTTTATCTGTAATGCGCCAAACACGCACGTGTCCATCATTAAAGTCTAGACAAAAGCGTGACCTATCTGTAAAAGGTACAATGACAGTTGCCGATGCACATGAATGTGATCCAAATGTAGACGAGCTTTTGAATTTTAGACTAAACAAGCATAATAAGTTTGTAAGGTGAAGAGAGTACCAAGGGCAAAAAGGACAGGTGCTAACAGGACTATCATTCAGTAAATATATAGTACTATATATCTGTAGTGAATATTTATGTGACAAAGATAAAAGCAGTACCAGTGCACACACGAAAGGATCACAATTCATCTTCTGTATGAACAAATTCACATGGGTAGGTGCTACAAAATTGCACGGACTAAAACACATAACGTGCAGTATATATTTATATTTATATTTTATTTATGTTTAAGTTTATATGGAACATATCGAATCGAAATAATACACATCGAATAAAAACTTTAACGAAAACATACTCTTGCTATAACTTTAATAATAGCATAAGCATTGTTCATATCCAATAATTTACAAACAGTTCTAATGATATATTCTTGTCTTGGCTATTTATTACATATTTGTTTATGTTTGGAATCCAATTTACTTTAGTTTTAAGGAAAAGTCACGGCTTTATTGTTATCTTTCATTTGCTAAGTGTGTGAAATTAAAGAGCAAACATGTCCCATCTTCAGCTTTATTTCTAGGACGTATTTGACAAACGTTACCGTGGCGAGGGGTGAACGATGCAATCTAATTAAAATTAAATCTTTCACTTGCTCCCCCCTTTTTGTTATAGGTCGCTGCGTTGTAAGATCTAACTACATCGCATTACAGGTCACGTCAGGGGTCAAAATTTTTAATTTTGATCGTCCAATCAAATTTTAGTTCGAGTTGAGTGATTCTACCAATCAAATACTGGTTTGTATATCACACTAGGCTTTAGTGTCAAAATGGCGATGTCCGATGCATTTTTGCGGTCTGAAAAGTTTTACAAACTATTTTAGTACTCGAGAACTCAAAGAATGATGTTGGATTGTTCAGAGAAGGAAATGGTTGCGTTGCCGTTCTTCCTAAAGCGTTAGGGAAATTCTTTCCACTTCAATATGTATCATTTACATTCCAATGAAGAAAAAGATGAACAAATCGTCATCGCGCTATTATTTGAGAGATGTTGGTCTGCTGTTGATATTGCTTGTGGAGAATCAAGTAAACAGAAGTTCAAAACTGAACCGCAGCATAGAAAGGTCAGTACGTAAATTATATACGAAAATGTGAACTTTTTTCACAATAAGGAGCGAATTTTTAAACAAGAAAAAAGGGGGAGGGGAATTACATACGATGAACATACAACATGGTATCAGTAAAATAGTACTAGTATATAAAACATGTAACTAACGTGGTTAGGAGATTGATAGGGGGAATTAATATTAAACATTTGACAAAAAACTATCAATAAACTACTAGTAGACATGAAGTAGTCATCATATTTTCTATTGCTCCAGTTTTAATTGACATTCATGGCTTGAGAGTGTCAGAAAAAAAATTTTAAGGTACATTGATCACCACTAATGAAACGCCATCTCATTTGTAAAACAAAGTGGATTTTTTGTTATAAAAATTATTTGTCCAAAAAGGTGTGTGAAAATCAATGCTACAAATAAAATAGTTAAATAGTTATTCAAGTCACTTAATACATGTATAAATTAACATTATCAACAAATTCATTTCAGATTTCTGAATCACAATATCAAAGACAGATTTAAAGATATCATTTGTGCAGCACAGAGTCTAGCTGGTGACCCTGTATGGAGAAGCAATTTTCAAAAGTTCCAAGTTTCTGTTCAAATTAGATGAGTTTCACACATGATGCCAACTTGGTAAGTGGAATGTTTACATCTTGTTTTTTTTTTAATCTATAGTACAATGTATCTTGTAAATAAAAGTTTCAACTTGTACAGATCTTCATAAAGTGGATTGTTATTTATAAGTAACCTCACCACATAGATGCATTCTTATATTCTGTATGAAAGTAATTAAAATGCAATATTAATAATCAAGAATTGAAAAGAGTGCAGTGACATGCAGTTTAAAAAAATTTGCAATTAAATTTATTCACAATACTAAATATGGTTTACATTTATGATGTGACCATTGTTTAGATAAATACATGTACCTTATAACAGCATAAGGATAGCTTGTAAACTTGGTTCATTGGCTACATGTATGATTAAAGGTGCTAATCAATTTGTAACTTTGAATTAAAATTATTGAACCATTTCCAGTAAAGGTATGCAGTTTACTGAATAATCGGGAATAAACTTGATACACATAAAGAATTTCTTCTTTACCGAATGTTATAGAAAATTTAAGTTCTTATTTTCTTCCAAGCGACTGCTCTTATTTTCTCATGTTTTCAATTGTTTAAACAGGGAAGAAGATGATCATCACTGGCTTTTCTGTTCTGGTCCAAAGTGCTACATGTACTACACACAAATACTCACAAAAGAGTTAAAACAGATGAAAGAAAAAAAATTAACAGTATATTAAGATATCAGTGTCATGACTTATACACTGTAGATGGATAACAGTACCTTAAAGAATGCTATTTTTTCAAAATCTATCATCTATTGCACTTCAAAGGGATATACATGTTTTATACATGTACAATGGACAGGAAGAAATTTGAATTCTTCAGTTGCTTTTATTTTATATAAAATTATCATCTGCATCAACTGACTTTGAAATTAAAAAATATTCTGAAAACAAAAACTGTTGTATGATAGTTTTTTGACAAACAATTTCATAAATGCAATGTACATCTGAACTAAAGACCTTGGAATAAAATAAAAGTGGAATGCCTGCTAAATGCAGTTGCAAATAATGCAACATATGTTTCATCTGATTCTAATGTCGGTATGGAGTCTGATGATGATAAACAAGAGTACAACTAGTCTGGCTATAAAGATGAAGAAAACTAATCTTCAGTATTACTTGACGGTCAAATACATTTAATTGTATGTACCTTTATGATTATCAACAACCATACCAAATTTTCTTGTAGAAATTAGTTTGTGTATTTGAATGGTATTTAATGCCACTTTCAGCAATTTGTAAGTTATATAGTCACATCCAGTTTAATTGGTGGAGCAATCTTAAGTACCATGATGAAAACCATGACCTTTTGTAAATTGTGATTAGATTTGAGCACACCCATAATAAGACTTGAACCTGCAACCCCAGTGTTAACAGTCATGTAACCAACTGGGATTTAACGTCAGTTTCCACAAATTTTCAATTATATCATTTTCCAGTTTTTATTGTCTTGGCTGTGGGAGTCAAAACATAGGAATCTGGCGACTACATAAACACTATATATTTTATATCTCTGTAAGCTTAAGTCCTAGGTAAATCAAATTTTGTCTAGTGGAAGCTTATGATAAGTACTACATTAAAGTTATTGGATTAGGTCAGTTCCTAAGTAACCATGACAATAATTGGTATAAAAACAAGAAAACTAGAAATCCTTGTCAGTTAAAATTGGAGTTGAGCACACCCTCCCACAGTGAAACTCGAACCCAGAACATCAGTAGTGACAGGCACTTGATCAAAAGTAAAATGACTATGTTAATCACTCAGCCACAATAAAGGGCTCTGTAATCAAGAGAAGACCAAGACCCCTAAAGATAAGAAATGCACATATCAAAGATACTCCAGACCAGTAGAAAGAATTGCACTTGTGTATACTACATTGTACTTTACCAATTACCAATTGAAAGTAATGTTTCTGTCAAGTCTGGCTCTAATTACTAGTACATACACCCAAATACAATTTGAAAATGAGAAAATGTGTATCGATGACATTTAATGATCGATGACGATTAACACATATTGGTTAACACACTCATTTTTCTTCTCTAAGTTCACTCTAGCTAGAAAATATTTGGCAAAACACTATAAAAATTTGCCGGTGAAGAGATATTATTATGTTGTAACTGTGTGCTAAGTATCATAAAGATGTGACATCATCTTCCTAAACAATGCTTCAGTGCAAAGGTAAACCTGAGGTTGGGTGGATGAAGAAACGAGCCAAAAATCTGTACATGTATGTCCCCAACAGGTGTACATGACAGGGATCACCACAGCTCAAAATCCAAGGGTGGTGCAAGTCGGAAGATGATCCATTTCCTTACTCATAAAAATTTTAGAGTGACATTTATTTATTCATAATAGTGTTATCAGTCTTTGTTTTTGTTTTCCCACTTGTGTTTTTGCTATCAGTCACAATATACATGTATTTTTGTATTTAAAAACTTCATTTTTTAAGAATAAAGTCAAACTTTTAGTATGAAGCTCAAAATTCAAGGGTGGAGGAAACAAATTCAAGAGTGGAGCACCCCCTTGAATAGCCTGTGGTGAACCCTGCATGATAAAATGCAAATAATGTAGACTAATACTGGATGCACTGAAGCCAGAGACTGGGGCATTTGACTACTATTGTGGAATATAAACTAGTATAGGCATATATTTAACATTCATTTGACATATTGCACATTTTAGTAATGTACATGAATATTACAACTTTAGTTTACCTTAAACACTGTTAAAGGAGAATTAGGAATCCTTCCACCTGTGCCTGCTTTTTAAGGTAGTCATTCTGGATTGGTCTTTTTGGCCTATAATTCATTTTGTGTACATTTGTAACAAGAAATATAAAAACTTGACTCAATCAAATTATAAGTAAATGTTTCCTCCTTTTAGCAAAGTCAAACAGGGGTTGACTCTTGAATCTACAATTAATTACGTGGTATACGACTACCTTAATTCACAAGTCAGCAGAAGGTTTGAGGTTTTTGTTGGGTACTTTGGTTCCTAATAAAAACTGAAGGTCATGAATTTGATGAAAGAAGAAAAACAAAAATTCAAATTGGAAAACATACCCTACCATGATTTTGAAATAAAACCACACCTGGAACACTAATTTTTTCAAATGGAAAATTAAAAAGGATATGCCAAAAGTTTTTCTATAATAAGTGTGTAAGCTACATGGTTCAGTGGAAGAAATTTCAGTAACTGAACATGCTGAAGCATTTCAAATATGAACACAAAGTTTAGGTAAGGTGTTATGTTTATTGTCATAATTGTAAATAAACAATTAAAAATGAATAATGTCTAGAGTGATCTCTAAGTCAATAAATGGGTTCCTTTAGTTTATGATGGTGTAACATTACACAAAGTAACAAGTCATATATAGGCACTGCCAAACAGATTTGGCTCAGGCAATCATAGCATTTTAATTACCATCTTGGTTTTCTTGTCACTAAGTCCTTTCCACTTCCTTCGTATTTTTTTAAAGAAATCTTCATTTCTGCGTGAAATTTACTGTTCCTGGTTAAAATAATACGTATTTATCCAAGTTTAAACTATAATGCAGGCCGATATAAACCGCATGATCCAAAAGCCTTTTTAGTTTTTTCCATCAATATCTTCGTTGGTGACAGTTTAAATTTAAATTGGAGTCTGTCAATTAGTTTTGTAACTGGGGACATCTTCCTTCATTTTTAATAATACAAAACATTTCAGTCCGATTCCAGTGTGTAAAAATGCTTCCGTTCGATTTCATGTTCCACCTGGTCCTGGTACGGCTGGTGAAATGGGCTGGTGTAGCTTCCATTTGCACGAATGAAACTCCACAAATAAAAACCACATTGACGGCGGCACATCTGGATAACTCATTTTCTTGTTTTATTGATAAAACATATAAACAAGTACTTCAAAGTACCGAAAATTAAACAGGTACCGAGGTGACCAGTACCGAGTACCGAAGTGACCAGTACCGAGTACCGAAGTGACTAATTATATCAGTACCGAAGTGACTTGGTACCGAAGTGACCTGATACCTTTTAATCGTACATACAACTTTCGCAACGTTGTTTATTCAGTAGATTCCATATTTGTAAGAAAATTTGTTTCAATTTGGTTTGTTTACATCTTCGGTAACAATCTTGTTGACGTATTGTAATACATTTGATACACTTTGGCGTCGAATGGAAAATCCCGATTTGCCGATGTTCCGAATGTATACCTTAAGATTGGCCAAGCTCGATTTTGATTAGCTAACGAAAAATCTATGCATATGACCCCTGACGTGACCTGTAATGGGGGTCGGTATTTCGGGTAGCCCGAACCCGAACCCGAGACAAAATCCCCGAGACAGAAATCGACTTTAATGGTTTTCGTGATTATCAGACAGAATTTTTACAAAATATTTGGAAGATATAACAAGATTATGATATTGAATTATTACGTTTCTGTCAAAGTGTAAAAAAACGTATATTTATGAAAATATTGCAATTTTTTGTCCCGAAGGTCGGTATTTCGGGTATGCCGAGATGTGAAGGGAGGTAATACAGGTCCGGCAACTTAATAGTCATAGTAATTATTATTATGTAAAAATAAATAAATAAATAAATAAATTAATTAATTAATTAATTAATTAATTAATTAATTAATATAATGCCGCTGTGTCTTTTCCTCCACTTGTAAATGAGGTACACTTTGTTTAAGACCTGTAAATGAGGTACACTTTGTTTAAGACCAAAGTACGTCACAACGTGCCCTTGCTATTGCAACAATTGAAGAAAAAAGAGTTATTCATGTTCCTGAAGCAAAGTAATTTCTTGTGGAAGGTTCGACTGCTGAGAAATATGCTGTCCAACTGTACCTCAAGAAAAATGTCAATGTCCGTCCATAGGTACATGTTTCCACATAATTTGCTGCCAAGATGAGCATCGGGCTCGCGATTCTGACGTAAAACGCATTTTGAACTTGTCGCAACTTCGGAAAAATGACAGAAAGCAAACAAGAGAGAGGGTAGAACGTAACCTAGACCATGTGTTCCAGCTCCAGACTATCAAGAATTAATTTATATTTTCGACCCCAACCTGTATAAAAGCGGATGAAATAATTCCAACTTCAATTATGAAAAAGCGAAATACCAGCAAAACATCACCGGTCCCCAAGAAAAAAAATTAAATTTGACAACAACAAAAAAGAACTCTCAGTAATTGCAGAAGAAAGATTTTGCATTGACTTCTCGTATCTTTTGTTTTCCTATAGCTCTGTAAGATATGGTGTTCCTGAAACCAATCAATACATGTTCCGCCTGAAACCAGCCCCGGCAAATTTTAGCCACAAATTAAGAATTTCGATTAATTGAAAACCACCGAAAACTAAAAAAAAGTCGCAAACTCTATTAAAATTCATGTTTCACGTGTTAATGGACAGGGGAAAAATGTTATTAATATAAAAAACCGAAAGTACAGCAAAAAGACAATGTCCTGGATTGCAATGTATTTGCGCTAGTTTTCGCTACCGAGTTTTGCTTCTTTGGCTATAATGGACGGAGTGGGGTCGTCCTCGACAATCACAGCATGCGTGTGCATTTGTTCGAACACTTAGTATATAATAAGTTTGTAATCACCATTTCCAAAAAGAAAAGTTTAACATCAAAATTATAGTTAGCAGATATCAACAATACCCATAGAGCTAGACTGCAAAGCTAATTGTCGTCTACCGAATTTGTACGATGATATGGCAAGTGCGACACATGTGGATATGTAAAACTCCAAACAAAGGATAACAATAGAATGAATTTTAAGGTAATTATCATAAATGTATTATTAATTTAATTATTATTATTATTATTATTATTATTATTATTATTATTATTATTATTATTATTATTATTATTATTATAAATCTGTGTTCGTTTAGCAAATGCTTATCTCCATGTTTTACCGGACAATAGTTACCTCCCTTCACATCTCGGCATACCCGAAATACCGACGTACGGGACAAATAATTGCAACATTTTCATAAATATACGTTTTATTACATTTTTACTTAAACATAATAATTCAATATCAGAACCTTATTATATCTTTCAAATATTTTGTGAAAATGTTGTCAAATAACTAAGTAATTAATTAAAATCGATTTCTGTCTCGGGGATTTCGTCTCGGGTTCGGGTTCGGGCTACCCGAAATACCGACCACCCCTGTAATGGGATGTTGTTAGATCTACACGCAGCGACCATAGCAAAAAGGGGGGAGCAAGTGAAAGATTTAATTTTAATTAGATTGTGAACGATGATGCCCAAAACCGGTAGGACCCATTGTCGTTTCAAATAATTTATCACACTGAGATATATAACCAATACTGCTGTTTAATGACTTATTTGAACATAATTTACCATCATAGGGATCCTTCAATTTTCCCATTCATCTAAAATGGCTGTTTTCAGATTCTTACGAAATCAATGTCCTGAATTTGAATTGTAATAATTAACTGTTGAACTGACATGTATCATATTGGATTCATTTCTAACATAGTGATTCAGATTTTTATAAGCAAGGTGGGTTAGTTTAGATATGCCAGATCTGTACAGTCAGATTTGCGGTGTCTTCGAATTATCTCCCTTCAAAATATTCATGAGATGCAGTCACCATGACCGATCGCCATTTTCTGATGGACGCGTACTTTTTGACGCCACGAAAAAACGTGTACAAAGATAATACAATTCAACCCGGGCTTGCTAAATACCATGATGATCAAAGACATGCATGTTTCCTCCATCGAGTCATTGCAGTATAAAGTTACAGATCACCTGAAATAAGTTGCAATAAACATGTTTTCATCGTCAAGGAACAACTTTGGAAAATGTTGCCAGATCTTTGAAAAATATTAAAACATAGTTCCCGATGTAGTCACATGTCAGATCTTCAGTAGGACAAGGGCAACTATATATAGATTCGATTAAAATTTGTTTGAAGTAAATTAAAAATGGTGCAAAAATTCGCAGCACTATTACGTCGTTTTCACGATAGGTAGTTAGACGTATCATATCACGTGAGTAATGGTATCACGTGATTTTATTTAGGGCACTTTCCTCAACGTACCGTCTTTAACATCATGTGAACGTCATAAAACGGAATAAAACTTGACTCCTTTCCATAAATTTTATGTTAAGTGTTGGCGTTGCACCCCCGCACAACACAGCACAGGTTTCGTTTTAAATCGTCTTTCTTATGCCGTCCCATTCCGTGTCAAGTGTCACCGTTTTAAACTAAAAGTGCCCTAAATTTTTTATGACGTCACGTGATCAGTATTACAATTTCCACCTCCTTTAACGAGAGCAATTATATCTTGAAAACGACGTATTAAGGTAGTCTCGATCATCCAGACGCATTAATTACAGTTGTGCGTCTGGATTCAGCTCTATATTAAACTCGTTACCATTACGCCCAAAACTGGGCGTAATTTTTGATTGGATGATATTTTTATTGTCTAAAAAAATTACTTCCGTTCATATCAAGAAATGTACAACAAATTGTACCAAAAGTTTAAATATTAATATTTTTATATAATATTACTTTATCAATTAATTAAACAAATATTATTGTTATGCATAATCAAGAGTGAATCTTACTGTGACGTCAAATTATAAGTATAGATATGTTTGCATGGTTTTCCTGGTTTAAAAATAGGGCTCTTAAAATAGAATCATTGTTTGTCTCCACCTATTGGTAGCGAAATTAAAATAAGGTGATCCCAGACGCTATTATATATGCGTCTGGGTGATCGAGACTAGTATTAAGGGAGACAAGTGTAAATGTAATGAAACGCAAGACGATTCACGTCCGATAATCTGTGATGATTCAGGTATGGGAAGCCGTTTTGGTCAACGGTAGTGTGAACCTAATTTTTTTAAACACCCCGGATTAAAATAATTACAATAAACTGCTTGAAGGAACATTTGTCATCACTTTAAGCAAATTTGTACTCTAAATTTCTAAATTAATATTTTTATATCGTTAAAAATGTTTTTATACTGTAAATTATTTGAACAAATATAATTTTTTCCAGTGCAAAGGATTATTTCCTTGTTAGAAAAAATGTGTTTCAATATTTGGATATGTACACACATCACATACATTTTGTGTGGCAAGAATTAGTGAGACAACATGTGCATATTTTATTTTCTTTACACTGGATTTCATGAAGTAAAATAACACAAATTATAATGTATCCAGTTGTATTGGAATCACTGTTGTATATTATAGAAACGGAGGAATTAATGCGTATATGTATTTTTGTCTTAGATATGAGGAATTTGTTAGCAAAAACACTGCATAAGGCATAAGGGGTGGGAGGGAGAGGGTAGCATATTTCAATGTTCCATGTGTTGGAGAGTGTTTCTTGCCGTTTTCCTTAAAATTATCGAGTAAATTGTGTAAAAGTAGTTGATTGTCCAGTAATAATTCTTTACAAACTAAGTAAAACGTTTCTGTTATTGCAAGGGACTTTCTTGACTGCTTTTCATGTTAGAAAGCAATATAGGGTAGTGCGAAGCTAGAGAATTAAGAGATGGTATTGGAATTTCAGAAGCAGAACTGTTAAATTCCTCACAGCAATTTTGCTTCTGAGGATCAATATTTTGAACAATTTTCAACAAAATACATCTGCATTTACCACAAATGGGACCGCCTTCATTTAATTCTGAAAACCAAGATTCCCCATTTTCCTTAAAATACTGAGAAAGTAAACCGAACTCGGGGATCGAAGTCTTTCTTTACAATTTTCCATTTGACAACATGCAATTATCTTATTTTTGAAGCGGTTTTCCCGCCATATCTCATAATGAGAGCTACAAAGGTTAATATTCACTGAATCATTAAATTCTGAATTTGCAGTAGTGTTGACGTCCATGATTTCAAGAAACAGAGATATTTGAAACATAAATTGTGTGTGAACTTGTATTGTTGCATAATTTACAGTTATCAGTCTTTTGTTTTTTAAGTGGAGGTGGATCGTTAAATGTTTTAACTAAGAATGTATGGCAATCACTGCAAAGACAATCATCTGGCAGTAAATTGAATTTCGAATTTATAAACTGTAGATACTCGGAAGGCTTGTTTGTCTTGTGATACCATCTGATTGTGACGCCTGTTCCACATTTTGCACATTTAGTACATGGTCTTCCAGGATGAATGTGTCCTTTACTGCCTCTACGTGAACGCAAATCAATAGAATTTGCAGAAGAATAAGTTTTATTCGTGCTTTGATCAACGTTCTCTTCCATTTGTGAAACTATATTTCTTTTATATTACAGATAGCAGAACAAAGATAAAATAAAACATACATATTACATATGTAATTAAGATTTAATCTAGAATTTATCCCAACTAGAACATTTTAAGGTGGATTAAAAGAACAAAACGGGATGTACAAGACAACCCAAATGATATATAAAAAGTCCATCAACTATAAGGCTGCTATAAAATTGGATAGCCATAATATTGCAGCACACACGTCGTGTTTTAGAAACTGTGAATAATGAGTGAGCAAAACATGTATTTTGGTGAATTTCAAACACAGTAGAAGAGAAAATACAATGCAAAGAAAAATATACAATAAAGATCAATCGATACACGCAGTGTCTGTATACATGTAAACGTACATGTATTCTAACTCGCTGTTCTAACCTCAAATAAAATAATATGTACTAATTTTGAATTAAGATATTTAAACGGAACGGTTGCTTTAATACGATAAAATTTCCTCCACCAAATGAAGAGGATACAATTGGATTGTACACAAAGATTTTTCAATGCCTATTATGACAACGTATACTTCTGAATTGTCTCGGCACGAAATCCGTGTTTTTAGTGGGTAGTTCAATTTTACATTTTTTAGTTTTATTTTAAATTTCTACTTTATTTGGCCATAAATTTAGATATTTGAACACTTTCAACAAATTGGAACTCGTTAAATAAGGAAATTTATGAACACTACAAAATAAAATAATTACAAATCACACACGCCTTAGTTACGATGTAAATAAATATGACATATACGAACACGCCGATATTTATCGCACATAAATGAACCGCAATAGAAAAAATGATCGACTTTGGAATTTTTTTACTCGAAAACAAAAAGTCGTCACAAACCAAAAAATTAACAAATGAAAGATGAATGTTTTACAAATACATGGATTTTTTTTCAACAAAATTAAGAATGGTGCATTTTTTTGCAGCACTTACGAAAACACCCCCTGTTTTTAATGTTTATTGACTGAAACAAAGATATTGCGTATCTGTTGTGCTTGAAATTTTGCAACGTTCACTTAAATATTAAAACGAATGCATATTGATTGAAAACGTTTTTCAATAAATGTTCTAAATAACTTTTAATTTACATAGCATAAACAGCGACACAGTAACTTTTGTACCTCGTAAACGAAAGAGCTCCGATTCTATTGTTCTAATTTCACCGGAAATCTGACTGTGTAGTAAAAACAAGTATTAGCTTTCCTAAAAAGCTAGCCGTCTCTAAGCTTTATTTTTCGTGGACAAAAATACGTACTGTTTTTTAATGTTATTATGTATTGTTATTATTAACACCACTTCATTATAAGTACACAATGTTTAGATAGCCAAATCAGGCAACCGCAAAATATAGGTCAGAGTCAGCACATGAAGCATGCACTATGCTAAGCATCTCTAGATGCATCATTCTACGCGGTAAGATAGTTGCTGTGAACCTTGTCAGTAAGCAGGAAAAGATTAAAATTGTTCTTCTTTTCTCACATGTTTTTCCGTTTTTCTCCGTTTAAGTTTTATGATACGCATTTTATGATAAACATTCACAAATCAATGCGACTTTCCTTTTAAAACAGTTAAATTCCCTTTATCTTGCATATTTTTTTCTTTTTTTATCGTAACCGATTCGTGATCGGCCTATTATTATTGCTACCGCAATGTTATGCGGGGTTTTCATTCCTAACTTAGCTCTACATATTTGTTGAGTATTTTAAGTTTGGTTTGGACTAGCAGGAATGATATATGGGCTTGAGATAATGAAATGTAGGCAATATGAAATAGAACAACTAGAAAAGATGCAGAGGAAAATCTTGAGGCCTTCCAAACAAAACCTCAAATACTGCAGTTTACCTATTCGTTGGTGCAATTCCAATACAGATGTATATAGATCTTAATAATATACTGTCACTCCTTAAGAATATAATCAGATGCCCATCATCAGCAGAGTATAATATCTTAATTAGACAACATTGCTTCAACAGAAATAGCAACGAACTTTTTACAGAATGGGCTGAACTAGTTTTAGAGAAATATGGAATGGAGACAATACATGAACTAATGAAAAACCCTAGATCAAAAAAGGCGTGGAAAAAAGAAGTAAGGAAGGCACAAAAATTATACTGGTCTCAACAATGTGAGGAAGATATAGCTAAGAAGTCAACCCTTTAATACCTCCAATTACAGAAAAACCCGATGTCACAACCACATAATATTTGGGAAGGCGCAGAAAATGTACATAGAAAAATAAGAGCGGCAGAAGTCAAGATCTGTCGCGAACTGTATTCACGATATTACATGAACAATTGTAATTATTTTTACTTGTGATTATTTTTTAATTATGCCATACCATATTATTATTGTTATATAATTTGTTTAGAACAAGGATGTTATGGTTTATTCTAGAAATTAGTTGATTGTACTATTGTTTATCTGGAAGCTTCTGGAATTTACATGTTACTATTATTAGCTGAGAAAGATTTAGATAATTATAGAAACTACTTGAAAAAGAACTTTCTCACAATATTCTTTATAAAATAGTATATAAGACATGGTTGTAACATTTATAGGAGTTCAAGTTTAAGTTTAAGTTCAAGTAATAGTTGTAAGATTAGACAGTGACAATAGCAGTTATCCAATGTGGTATTGTTGAAAGTGAAAGTAGCTGTACATATTGTAAATAGAAGTTTGCAGTTAATAAAAGTTAAAAAAAACCTGATTCCGTGTTAGTTGGATTTCGCCACAAGATCAGCTTGTAACTCAAACATACCTGTTTAATACAACAAGAAAAAAGTATGGAGATAGTTATATCAAAACTATATGCTGCCTTTGCGGAGATGAGCCAGATAATCTACAACATTTTATTCTCAAGTGTCCAAAGCTGGAAAACGTTCGGAGAAGGCATCTCCGACATATCAAAAGCTACCTAGATAACCTCAGAAACGATGTTTACCAAGTGTTTGTCACCCAAAACAACATACTTCAACTCATACTGGACTGTACAAACCAACAGATGCCGTATATCAGTAACCTGAAAAAACAAGGTTATATAGAACTGGAGGAACTAAATTTTAGATTAACAATATTTAAACATTTTAGTGCATTTATGACTAGTGCCTGATATTTTACGTATAATGCTGCTTCTTGCCTTTTAGTGCTTTTAGTGCTTTTACGATAAAGTAGTAATTGTAGACTGAGTTTAATTACTCTGCATTTAAATAACTTATATGTGGATGCCTAATTGTATTATAACCCATACACTGTACATAAATGTTCACATGACTCCGTCAACTATTCGTATTCTAACTGTGACTATATGCACCATACACATGCAATGATGTGCACCATATAATTATATCTATCCAGAGGATAGAGTGCGCCGACTAACGGCGGTAGTTACCTGAACAAGACAAGACAGTTGGCCAATCGGCAGTTGTCTCCAGATTTAGCCTATTATGATTGCTACCGCCCCGTAATTGTGCCGGGTTTTCATCCCTAACTTAGCTCTGCTTATTTGTTTTCCAATCGGCAACTATCTCCCGATTTAGCAGCCAATCAAGACACAGCATTGTTTATCTGTTATCCTTGAGATACGACTGGTTTACGCTGATTAGCTTTTGATTATTTATCCCGTCTCGCATGCGAGACGGGAATTACAATTCAAATCTTTCAAATCAGAAAAAACAGCAAAATGTATGCCTTTTTGGTATCAAAAGAGTTAATTTACAAAATTTAAATTTGCACTGTATCTGCCATAGATATCTTTAAACGAACTCAATCCCATCCCAGTATGTTGTAGGGATTCTGGACCGATACCTTAAAGGCCCTGTAAGAGAATGAGTTTTATAGCGAGTTCAAACGCGTACTACTTTTGATTGCGGGGTTGGATGATTAGTGTTCTGCCTCGAGTGCCTTGTAATATAATTCGTATAAGTAAACGGTAAGGAACCTAACTAGTTACATAAATCTACGTAGCTATAGTCTGACGCACAAAATGTATAGTAAAATCACGCACAATTAATTCACGAATATTATCACTCTGTACTAGTTATTTCACCGGTAATTATACTTAACTTTAAAATGAACATTGCCAAAGGGAGAAAATTAAATATTTTGATGTTATTTACCATGTTATTCATTAAAACAAACGTATTATTATTCTTTAAAAATAAATATGTTCTATATTAAATTATTAAAAAACCTTTATTTTGATCTGTAAAACACCAATGAATTTTATTGTGTATGCCACACTTTTCTCATTTAAATGGTATAAAATACAGGTGAAAAAGTCAGACTACTTTTCAAGAAATGAACTATAATTGCTAAAACTACAAAACACCTTATGTTTAAGTTCATAAGTTCATAAGTTTATTTAAACCAAATCAAGGGCCCCGGAAGAGGCATACAGAACATAAATTACATAAAGATGATTGTATAAAATATCATTATTATAACATTTTAAATACATACATAAATTTCAAATATGGGATATATGATATATAATATATATGACAGATAGTTACAAGTTTGTGTTTTTTTTAAAAAAAGGAAAAGAAAAAAAGAGATAATGTATCAAATATAAATAGTATTATTTGACGCAGTGACTGTTCGATAGGAATTCACAAATGTTGTTTAATATTTCTTTATTTTCATTATTCAGTAACCATATGATTTTATCAGTTGGGGACATGTAATTGTAATTAGAATAATTTATTGATTTATATATTTTATTTAAAAGAGTATTTCTTGAAATGTCATAGAAAGAACATCTAAGTAGAAAATGTTCCTCTGATTCTATTTCATCAGAAAAACATTTATCACATATACGGTCTTCCAAGGGAGTTTTGGGTTTTGTAGACCTCCCAGTTTCTATTTTCAGTTAATGATTACTGATTCTAAATTTAGTAAGATATTTTCGTTGATTATAATCAGATATAATGTTAAGATATTTTTCTAACCCAAAATTGGATTTGAATTGCAAATAGGTTCGCAATTTACTGTTATCTGTTAATAATTTATTTCTAGTGGTATACCACTTATTTATATAAAAAGTTTTGACAAGTTTTTTTATGTTACAATTGAATGTATTATTTTTGTATTTAAGCATTTTGTGAATTCTAGTATTACTATCAAATACCTGCAAAAGTCTGTGCACACAAGAGTACCAAGTGACACATCCCCGTGAGTGAAGTTGTTTATTTTCAATGTATGCATCTTTTAGTAGATTATTGTTAGTTGTATCTAAACGGTTCCAATATTTAAAGACTGAATTAAAGCAATCTAAAGCAAATGGTGTTCTGCCTAATTCACTAAAAGTGGCAAAGTTAGAACTTTTTTTGCCAACACCAAGTATATATTTACAAATGTGCATATGAAGTTTGTCACAGGGCATGACGCATGACATTCTTGAGTAGTTAAACAAAAAATCAGAATCAGCAGACTTTGGTATGTAGCAACCCCATATTTCTGAACAATATAGTAATATTGACTTTATAGTATGATCAAATATATGAAGACTAGTTTTAGGTAGAGGGTATAAGGAAAAAACATTTGCTTTGAGTTTATATAATGCTTTAACAGCTTTTTTATAAAGTTCATTTTTAGCCTCTGTAAAGGAGCCAGATGATGTAAACATTATACCCAGGTATTTGTAACTGTCTGTACAGTCTAAAACTTTGCCATTAAAAAGAAAATTTCTTTTCATAAATTTTCCGGCTTTGTTAAAAATAAGAATCTTTGTTTTGGATATATTGACTGACATACACCAATGTTTACAAAAAAGTTGAAGGGCATCTAGTTTGGTTTGTAAGCCATTCTGAGAGTTAGATAATAGAATGACATCATCTGCATACATAAGACAGTCAATTCTCTTGTTGTTTAAATACACTGGGTTAGCTGTTTGTGACAGATAATCGGGAAGGTCATTAATAAAAATTTTAAATATGTTAGGGCTTAGCACGTCGCCTTGTCTAACCCCAACATTAGAATCAAATGAGTCAGATAGATCTTGGTTAACTTTCACACAAACTGCAGAGATTCTGTACATATCATTTATTAAATTATAAAAGAGACCACCAATTCTCATGTCTAAAAGTTTAAGATAGATAGCTGTGTGCGAAACAGTATCAAAAGCTTTGCTAAAATCTACAAAGCAAGCAAATAGGTTTTCCTTTTTGAATAGATGTTTGTCTATCAGAGTTTTAAGAACAAACATGTGGTCTGATGTTCTTGAGTCCTTTGTAAATCCTATTTGGAAAGGATTAATTATATTATGTTTTATCAAAAATTTATCTAACCTATTATTAAGAATAGAGTTAAGTAATTTACTTAGGCAACCAGTTATTGCTATCCCCCTATAGTTTTCAGGCTTGTATCTATCCCCACTTTTAAAAATTGGGGAGATGTAGCCCCTTGACCAGTTATTTGGATATATGCCTGAGATTAAAATCTTGTTAAATAAATATGTTATACATGGAGCTAATTGAAATTGTCCTGCTTTAAGCATATCATTTGTTATCAGTTGTAAACCACCTGATTTATTACTTTTAAGTTTCTTTATAGCAGCAAGAACTTCTTCTTCAGTTATTTTGAAATCCATCTCATTGAAATTATGTATATCCTTTTCTTTAGATTTAAGTTTATGTTCTAATTCTAGTAGTTTTTCCTTAAATTCACTTTGAGGACTATTAAGGGATTTAAAATGCTTATAAAATGCATCCTTATCTACAGGATGAGAATCACTGTCTATATCTTTTAAACTTTCAATAAGTTGCCAATATGCTTTTGGGTTATCATTATTAAGTCTTTCTAGTTGCAATAAAATATTCTTTTTGAAATTTTTCATTTTAAATTTTCTGTTTTTGGTATAAATCCTACGTAACTTGAAAAAACTGTTCCGAATCTGCTTGTCATAAGGGTTCATAGATATTAATATCCCCTTTCTTTCAAGCTCCATTCGTTGTTTTTTCAAATCACAATCATGCCATTTCTTATTTGAGAGGCCTAACTGTTTTTTCTTTTTAGGTTTGGGTCTCCTTAAGCTAGAGTCTGCAATGTCAGTTATTAGTTTTTCAAACTTAGTACTAGCACTATTGATGTCTTCACGTGAGAGGGTGATGTTATTATTTAGAAATTCATTTAATTTATTTTGGGAATCAGGACTTAAAAGGGTATTTTGAAATTTAATTTCAGATGTATCGTCCCAAATATATTGTTTAGGAAAAGTGCTGTTATTCATGTTACTGATTGTATCATTTAGTTTATAACTTGATTTTATCTCCCAGGATAGTTTGCAGTGAGCATCAGATAGCAATGGATTAAAGTTGGAAATATTAAAAAGAGGTATATCAAATAGTAGGGGTTCGGATACAATTACAAAATCAACAGTACTTGACCCATTATATGTGTGGCAAGTAAATTTTCCAAAAGAGTCTCCAGCTAGTCTACCATTCAGTATGCGTAGTTGATTGCCAATGCATAAATCAATAAGCTCTTGGCCACGGGTGTCAATTACCTTATCTTGGCTAAGTCTAGGATGAACCGAGTCAGATATGTAACTTCTAAATACAGGGTTATATGTGTTATCATCATCTGTGACAAAATCTTTTTCGCAACCTACTCTTGCATTAAAGTCGCCACAGAGCATTATGTTGCCTATTTTTTTAAATGTAATTATATCCTTTTCTAATGCATCAAGAATAGAATCTCTTTGGTTTTGAAAAGTGGAGGATTGTGTTGGGGGATAATAGACAAGACATGTATATATGTCTTTATCGAGATTAAAAAATTCCTTCTTTAGAGTGAGCCAGTGAAAATTAGTGTTAAGAATAGGGTGTATTTTGATCCCTGTTTTAAGTTCACTTTTATATATTATCCCTAGACCACCAAAGTAGCGACCGTTTTTTGACTGATTTCTGCAGATGGGAAAGTAACGATAACTAGGTATATTAACAGCCTCCCCATAACCTACATGAGTCTCGGCCAGCAGGATTATGTCATGTTTATATAAGTTGCAGAAACATGGGGTCATTTAATTTGTTATATGTTTTTGATATAAGTCCACATATGTTCCAAAAACACATTTTTACATTTAATCTGCTCATTGATAAAGTTTGGGATGTTTAAAAAAAAAAGAAAACTTTCCCAAAGTTTGTACAATATATTGTTAATTATACGTCAATGTGTATTATACTTGTTTGTATGATATACCAATGGTAATTGTATAAACAGGAATATCAGATCAAGTTATCAAGCCTATAAAATACAATGTTTTTTTTCCAGATATAATGTACAAACACCTATATAAAAAAGAGAAAACAAAAACAAAAACAAAAACAAAAACAAAAAAAAAAACAAACAAAAAAAAACCCCCTCTAAATGTGCTTTTCTTTAAGCAAAAAAAAAAAAAAAAAAAAAAAAAAAATAATAATAATAATAATAAATGCTAAAAACAAAGATAAAAGTATCAGAGTTAAAAATTTCCTTTATCAGAGATGTTAGATATTAATGATTTGGGTTAAATTAATTTGGGTTTGAGTTAGCTCCCTTTGAATGTGAGGGAAAAATAGAAAATATCGAAAATCTAGTGTTTTTCTTTTAAGATTGAAAGAAAGGGAGTATAAAAATTAAAGGTTCACATAAGAAATATAACAGGTAGTCAACATACGGCTGGATATTTAAAATTTAAATTGTATATTGGATACATATAATAGTTCGGTTAAGTAATACATTATACAATAACTAAATACAGGTTGTAAGTATTCATATGGTAAATATTTCTTTTACACTTTTAGTATAAGGTAATATAAGATTAAAATGAACTCTTTACTCATATGTGCTTTCATTTGTTGTACATGCACAATGTATCAATATATATCAGTCATGTTTGTATGAAAATGGTAATACGCAAGTAATCAATCAATAGTTAAATAACAAAAAGGAATATTTTCCTAGTGCTAAGAAGTAAATAAGTATACAAGGTATAAACATGTTACAGACTAAAGATCAAAGCAAAATTGTTTTAAACAAAATAATCTCAATTACATTTAAACACTTTATTTAGATTGGTTGTTTGGATTTTGTCTCCTATTGTAATTGCGGTCCTTGTTATGGAATTTCTGTTGTCTGTCTTGACTTCGAGGCGAGTTGCTTATCGATTGTTTAGATGTAGGTTTGCGAAAGATGCGTATGTTAAGTGCATCGCTAATTGTTACTTTCATGTTTGCTGATAATTGGGCCACCCCTGATTTGTTGAGATGATAGTTGTCACGTTCACGATCCAAGAACTTGTCCTGTGGAGCACCACGATGCGATAAATTACTGTTGTCGCTAATAAGGATGTTTTCCTCATTCCAATATTTGTTTTTCACAAGTGCATTTGTAAGTTCCACTTTTACATTAAGGTTGTCAAGTCTTGGGGTAGCAAGTGACACAATGACCTTAGCTGTGGGCCAATGATTCCTACATTTAACTACAAGTTCATCAAGTTTGGTGAGGCATGTATCCGCAGATTCATTCGCAATTTCGTTTGTAAGACAATGAAGAACGACTGCATTGTACTGGTTAGATTTCAGAGAGTCAATTTTCTCAGAAGTTTGTTGAAAAGTAAAGGCAATGTGTTTCTCTGTTACAAACTTACCAGACAATCTCTCCTCGTTGATATCTTTGGTATTGGAGGTACCTATTAAGAGCACTTTTGGTTTGCTTTGTACAGAAGTGACTGACACAAATTGATCATTATGCTGATTTGACCGACTGGTACAAAGATGCATCTTCATTGATAGTATTTCATCATGTTTAGCTTCTAAATCTTGTCTTAATTTAGCACAGGCTTCTTCTAAATGAGCTATTTCAGAGTTTTAACTACTTAGTTTCTCATCAAGATGTTCTATGTTGTGGTTGAGGTGTTGATTTGATTTCTGTAGATCATTGGTGATTTGTGTCTGGATGTCTAGTTTAGATTTCAATTTCGCTAGCTCGAGCTCGTAGTCACTACGTATGGTTCTGAGTTTGTGATCTGTTTCAGTTTTTAAATGATTTTTTTCCATCTCAAGTTTCTGTATTTTGACTTTCAACGATTGGGTTTCATCTTGTGAAGGTTTATCAGGACCTGATGGTTTTGCTTGTAGTTTTGAAATGCTGGAGAATACCACATCCAGTTTATCATATACTTTCTTTAATTCAACTTGGAGCTGTTGTGAGAACATGGTGCTGAATTTACCTAATGCTTCTGTAAGGTTAGTTTCTAAGTGTTCCAGTTTATCACTGGATATGCCCTCTAATGGGACATGAGTACTGCGAACAGGTATTCTGGATGGTGTGTTTATCTTGTTTTGTTCCTGCACACCTTTCAGTAGTGTTTGATCTGTGTTGTCATTGTCTATTTTTGTATTCACACACTGTTCATCCAATATGTTGACCATAGCCAATAGTGTTTTGAAGTGGGATGAAACAAATAGTTGGTAGTTATTCCCTTGTACTTGTATTGTTCCAGTGTTAGTAAATAATGTCATTTTGTATGCTAATTGGTTCACTTCTTCTAGCTTTGTTGATACTTCTACTGACACTGATGTAAGTTTATGTTTGTCAACAGGATCATGATCCCAGTTAACATTCATGTTTCCTTTTGAACCTAAAAATTCATAGATGTATAACCATGCTGCACAAATCCAGCAGGGAAGGCGTTTGGCTGATGTACCAAAGGCAATCATGTTAGCCTCTGGTTCGTATATGCTGGGGTCGATGCATTCAAAACCACACTTCTTAGCCTTTCCAGTGGCTTTTTTGAGTGTTTTGGGGAATAATTCGTGTGGATAGTAACTGTATAATGCGTCCATGGATTGTTCATTTAGAGTTATTTCTGTTGGGATCATGGTGTGGGTCATGGCGAGTGATAAAATATGTAAGTGATATGGTATTCGCTGGGTTTTTCTTTATTTTGTTTATATACCCCTATTTAAAAGTGGGCAAACCAAGATAACACCTTTAACACCAATTAAACGGAAATAAAAACTGATGAAAACTAAATTGATATTTACATCAAAGGTATGAGATTATAAGAAAATATTTCTATTTGTATTTGTACTTTTTTGGAAAAGGTAATTACAAATGCCCGGAATTTATCATTTTATTTTTGCGGGTAATGTGTATCCTATAGTACCTATTATAAACTGCGTAAAGGAAATCTAAAATGTAAACCCTCACAGTTATTATTTGTATAAGTGTAATATTGGACCAGAAAAAGTCGTGTTATTTAGTATTAGTAGTATGTTATATGTTTTTACAATATTTACGACGGGTTAATAGGTAGTATGTGGTATTTTTTGTGGGGAGAGACCGGATTGAAATCCGGATTTAGAAATTCAGGCGAGGTCTGTATGTTTAAAATTTATTGGTTTGAACTCCACAAAAATTATTGCTGCATAATCATGTATTAATGTCAATAACATTAAAGTGTCGCTATAAAACATTTTTATTACCTTTCTTTGTTTATTATCAGGGCGCACTTCGACAGGATGATAATGGGATTCAGAGCAACTAGACCAGTTACATAAGTTTCTGTATATTTGCTTTATGCACTAGGACCTTTAAATATCGACTTTACATGCGCGATTGCTGGGTAAGATATACAATTTATTTGACAGATTACAGGGAAATGACAGCTTTATTAAATCAATAAATATCTGCCATGGTTTTAAGTGGTGTAGGCGAAGCCATGGGCTATAAATGGATATTGGTAGTTCTGTCATTCGGGAACTTTGATTCAACAAGAAGCCGAAAGTCTCGATGGAATTGACAAACTGGAAGTAAACATCCCGAAATGGATTGTAAGCGATGATTCTGTTATGCATTTGACAACAGCAGAAGCGTATATGGCAATGTTATTTAAAATCATACTATCAAATCAATATGTAGTTCTCGGACCGAAAATCACTGTTGTGGATAACAGTGTTTTTTGTTACAAATTAGGTACAAGGTTGTTTAAATCTCATTACACGGAAAATGTTTCATGGACAATCGTGATAACAAACCTTCAGATGAATTATTTATAATAGTAAAGACCTAAAATTTGATTTCGGTTTTAACAGTACCAGGTGATTTGGGTTTTCATGTTATTTTATAGTACTAGTAACCATTTTTGCTGTTTTACCTTGAAACAAGTTTTAGGTAATTTGTGGAAGTGACGAAAATTTATTATAATTACTAAATTATTAAATTCGATCACCTTAGCCGTTGAATACCAATATCCGTTGTCACTGAATTATTTTTTAAAACTTCCTTTGTAGTATCTTGGTGTAAACTTCGAGTGGTCAAGGTAGTTCTACTAATGTTTTCTACTATTGATCATGTACCTATCAACGCCGAAGTTGCAGGTTCGAGTCTCACTGCGGGCAATGTGTGATCGACTCTATTATTAATTGACAAGGCTTGTCAGTTTTCTTGTTGAAAGTCAGGGGTTTTCACCAGGTACTTCGCCTTCCTTCCGCAAACCCAAATCATACAAAGGTTTATATTGTTTGATTTTCCTCCTCTCAAGGGAAATACTGGTAGTATTTTATAGTTATAAAACTTATTCTTTCGTAATTAATGGATTTTGCATGCTAAAGAAAACATAAATAAAAAGTCTGACACAAGATTTATAGGCGATAGGCTTCACTCATAAATTTTGGGCTTCTTTTGAACAAGTATGTATTGACTGCCACCTGGTAATGCTTTACGACTTGTGCGTCATTTTTTGATTGACGGTGAAATTTGACAAGTAAAGATTATTTACAGCTCACATTAAAAACTAAAACAAAGATGTCTGTCATTTCTGATATATGTAAGGCGCGAATTAATTATATACATGTATACATGTATATTAAGCTGGTTATACTGTCGAGGACAGTGCTAAGGGTGACCTGTGATTATTTAAAATTGAATAAATGTGATCAGAACAAAAAACAAAAGTATTAGTAACTCTAATGAAGGTTTAAATATACATTTTTTTTACATTGTTTTTTTTTTATATTTGCAGGAGATTAAAGAAAAAAGCGATTAAGAATCCCTTAACATGCACATTGCAGACAAGTACATAGAAGGCATGCAGGCATGCAGGGTATGCAAGCCAGATCACTGGGTGAAGCGACAACGAATTCCTGTCAACAACTTAAAAATATACAGCCCAAACGTTACCGGATCCCATTTAACCCGTGAAGATGTGGTGCTGCCATGAGAGCAATGTGTATTAGACTTCAATATCCAAAACCTTACGATTTGTAAGACTTGATTGCTGACAGCATTGAATCGGGGAGAATAAATCATCATCTTCTTACAGGATATCTAGGAAGTTTAACCGCGGCACTGTTTACGTATTATGCTTTACAAAACAAGCCTTTGAACGAATGGCTGCAGGTCTAATGAAAACTCTTAAAATTGCACGTAAATATATCAAACGCAGCAGGCATGAGGTTAAAGAAAAGGGGATTTTTTAAAAACGCATGGACAAAGTATTTAGATTTAAGGAACATTACATCTGGGGAAACAAATCCTGTTTTTGAAAAACATTTTGATGTAGAGAAGAGGGACAAATTTTACGAATCTCAGTAATGGCTGGATGCTTGTTTGGAACCCGGTTAGTCTTTTTAGACGTCACAGGAAATCATTATAAAAAGGTTGAATGCCGTGAACGTCTTGAAAAAGAAGGAATCAAACTGTTTCTATCAAGCTATCTAGACGACAGTCAAAAAGAATCTCCCACTGCAATTACAGACAATAGAGAGCTCGCGATAAATTCAGGTAGTCAATCTTGTACAGAAGCAGGTCAAAATATTTACTAGTGTATTCCACCCAAAACGATGACGACTCTAATAAAGATGCCATAAAAATGAAGCCAAACAGTTATTAACCATCAAAAGACTGCAAAAAAAACTTCACATTACAGGCCATCTCATTTTGTTTTTGTCACATAACAAAGCCAATTCAGTGTTGCCATAATACAATTACTCATTTTACAAGGACACTAAAGACACGTGTTATATACAGAATAAAGGAACAAAATCAAAGGTCAAGGTTTACCTCAATACTAATGTTTACCCCTATGACGGTGTGCAATATAATTGAACCTAAAGACTTATTTAAAATCAAGGACAATATACATTTGTGAACCTTTTCTAATATGTGTTGTTCTTAACTCTGCCTTTCAAAAACAACATGAAACGGTTCTACTTCCATTTATCAAATTTTTCATAAAAATACTATAGGAAAAAGTTTAAAAGTTTAACAGATTGATAAATGAGACCAAAAGGCAATCGCGAACAAACGATTTTTAATTGCAGCTCGGGTTGTATGACACTATGACACAAAAAAACACCATAGAAATTTAAACCTGGATGAATTTAGCTGTTAATATAGGGTATGACACGACCTAAAATGCTAATCTCTTACATATGCAAAAGAGTTTGTTTCGTATTTCTACTGGAGTAATTAAAAAATATGAGGAAATATAATTTTGTTGCCTTCTTGAACATTTTTTAAACTGTTATTATTTTTATTTCAGTCTAATTTATTTAAACTTTAATTTTTTTAATAAAAACATATATAAATCCTTCTCACAACATAAAAACAGCGTTTTAACGTTTATAACCCCATTAATTAGAGTTGAAAATTGATTTTTTTCCGATTGAACAAATGGAGTGTGACTTTTCCCGTGAAAAAATTCTGTAATTTTCTAGAAATGACAAGTATTTATTGTTATATATACACCCCAACGGGTAAGAAAAATAAAATTGTTATAAATGGATAGATGCCATAAAACATTCACAATTAATTCGTATAATTTGTTAAATTTTACTTGCAAATACAACGATAATTCAATATTTATAATTATTCAGTGGGAAATATATATAACAAATTCAAGTTCTGTTTGATTTTATCTCTATATCTCTGAAATCTGTTTAAAAGAACTTAAAAACAAAACAAAACAAATCGAGCTAGCATATTTTCCATCGTCTTTTAGCAAACTCATATGTATACATGCACTAAACAAACCATGTATCACTGCATCATATTACTTGAACTGTTTATAATTCATTTATAAAAACCATAGGAAAACGTGTTAATTTTTGTAATTATTGAATGTAAACATGGTAGAGAGGTTAAAACATACATTTTGTAAACATGTTTCTGGCTGAACTTGGCCCCCTCTTGTTTCTCATCTTCATCTTCCTCAGTTTCTTCTAAAACCAGGCTTTTTGAAGACGATTGTATTTGTACCGATCTATTAGAGACTTTAGTGACTGTTAAATCTTACAAGACGATCTAACAAGGCCTGCCCATTGGGAAAATATCTGGGGCATGGAATTCCATCCACAAAAATGCAACTCAATGTCAGTCACAAGATCACCAAATCCATTTCTTCATAAATACAATCATAAATATCACACTTTAGAGTCCGTTGATACAGCTAAATACTCGGAATTACAATTTCCAAAGACATGTCTTGGAACCACAGTATTAATAATATCACATGTAACGCCAACTTTTAGGATTTCTAAAACGCAACCTTCAAATCAACAATGAACACACTAAAAGCCTAGCATACAAATCCATCATACGTACTAATTTAGAATATTGTTCAACTGTTTGGTCTCTTCATACTCAAAAGTCAATAAATCAAATCGAACAAGTACAAAGAAGAGCGGCTGTATGTAACTGGAAGACACCATAACACCAGCAGTGGATCATTTTTGTTAGACCATCTTCAATGGAAAATTAATTCACGTAGAAAAATTCATCATAGAGACACAATGCTATACAAAATATCTAACAACCTAGTAGCTATGGACCCAACAAATTCACGTGACATAACTATACTCCACTCTCAGCTTCAAGACACACACACAACCTTTAATATTTAACTTTCTCCATTGCAACAAACTACTTTAAATACAGTTGTTTTCCTTACACAGTTGTTCTCCGGAAATTCTTAATTAACCTGTCAACATAGTCAATGCAAGCACTTTGAATCAGTTGAAATCACTGATCCAAACTCGCATTATTTAATTAATGTCAGCATATCATCTTTTTATATATGTAAATATTTTCAGTTTTCGTTTTTTTTGCTTTTTATGTTGATTATTTAAATTAACTAAATGATTTTTGGTCAATGTTTTCTACAAATTTTGCGCGCCTTGGTCTGTTTGCGCCGTTGCCTAGTCATCAGCATTTGATGGAGCAACGTAGGATGTAAAACTGATGTTAACGTGGAGCATTTTGTGCCGTCGTAATAACCCTTTTCTACTAAATTTGGTCCCGACCTTCAGGATAAAATTTTATCTCGACATATTCTCCTCTAAACGGTTTCAGGTTGCGTTTGGTTTGGTTTGTGTTGTGTTGCAGAAAATGTCGCACGATAAATTGCAGGTTTCGTGCGACATTTTCTGCAACACAAACCAAACCCAAACGCAACCTGAAACCGTTTATAGAAGAATATGTCGAATGAGTATAGTTGTCGAGATAAAATTTTATCTTGAAGGTCGGGACCAAATTTAGTAGAAAAGGGTATTACGACGGCAAAAATGTGCCACTTTAAAACGTGGCATAA
Source organism: Limnoperna fortunei (assembly GCA_944474755.1). Classification (NCBI taxonomy): domain Eukaryota; kingdom Metazoa; phylum Mollusca; class Bivalvia; order Mytilida; family Modiolidae; genus Limnoperna; species Limnoperna fortunei. The sequence continues at coordinate 16,634,310 of OX104116.1, read as the reverse complement.
AAACAAATCTAGAAAACTGTTAGTAATAATTACTGATTGATACCCCGTGCTTCCCAATTTTTAAAACATCTGGCTCGAAAACTGTATGACAAATTGATTACATGTACACATAATAGGTATACGTCTTCAAGACATTTTTAAAAAAATATCTCAATTGTCAAAAAACACCATAAATAACCTTTCTAAGTTATCGATAATCTTGAGTTCATAACTTGGAGTTTAAAGTTATTCAACCTTGACCAAGGGAGGCAACTTTAAATTTTATCAATATTAAAACGAAAGTGCATGATTTGAAATGACAAACATTTACTTATGAACGGTATGAAATTTTCATGTGTTATATTATTTGTAATTGTATTAAAAATTGTAAACTTTTGATTCTATGTTGATAACATGATTAACAATATAAATAAAATGAAATCATCACCTGGTACTTTCGTTTTCACCATAACAATTGTGAACATCTGGTACTACCTTAGTGAACGTTAGATTTAGGTACTGCTGAATCTGTGGAAGTGTAAGTTACCAAACGCATAGGACTATATAACGTCTTTGTTTTGTTGTTGTAGATGTTGCTTATTTTGTGCTTGATGTGCGTATGAAAGACTTTAATTAAAATAAACTAGTTTGAACCAATCTACACACCTAAAATTAAGCGATACGTAAATGATATCCAACTGTCAAACTATTAAAAAATAACAAACTTAATTATAAAGAAACATATAAAAATAAAAGGCTAACTACATATAACAAAATTTACAGCAATTATGAATAAATTTAGACATAATTGGTGATAACCAAAGAAGGCGGTGTTAATTACGGCGAAACCGATATTCCACCGAAAATGAAAAAAGCTGACATTCGAATCTCAGGCTATCGTTTTGCAGTGAACATCAAAATGAAATTTGACATTATTGACATTATAGTTTTCTTTGTGTGGAAGCTTCCTAAAATATTGTTTAATACGTGATCACGAATTTTAATTCGTTATAACGAATTCCCGACTCCGTGATCACGAATTTCAATTCGTTATAACGAACTCAAAATTTCGTGATGGATTTGAGACTACGAATTTTGATTCGTTATAATTTCGAATTGTAAATTCGTAATAAAGGATTCCAGAATTCTTGATAACAGATTTCAGTTTGTTTTCACTCAAATTTATTTCACTATAACTACTTTTTTGGTGGGATTTAAAGCACCGAGAATGTAAGTGGATCCAGACAGTTCTATCGAACGTAAGCATGTTTTGACGATCTTTTATCATCTATTTCAGGTGAGTCTTTCACAAAAATTAAAATCCGTGTTTGCGAATTCTAGAATTCGTTATAACGAAATAATAATCCGTGATCACGAATTTTAAAATTCGTTATAATAAATATAAAATTATGATCACGAATTCTGGAATTCGTTATAACGAATTAACATTCGTCATCACGTATTGTGGAATTCGTTATAACGAATTAAAATTCGTGATCACGAATTAAAATTCGTGATCACGAATTATAAAAAAAAATGTTGAAGGTCCTTAAGTCCTAAAAAAGCTTCTGCATTTCTGTGCATTAATGGTTGCTTTTCCCTTGTGTTTAGCAGGCACACGTGACCATACATACACTATTATGTGGGTGTTTTAATTTAGAGCAAACATACTCATCGTCTTTTGTTTATTTAAAAAAAAAATCAATGGATTCATGTCACAAAATTAAATAAAAAAATACTTCGTTTCAAAATCGTTCAAATTCTTTAGACAGTATATCACCTTGAGAGCAATCTTCTCCTATCTTTGTTTCAACAATTTGTTTTAAATCGACATTACTCACACTTTTAATAACACGAACAAATGTCAACGGTATTGTTTCTCTGTTCAATATGGAAAAATTAACATATAGAGGGTTACTTGGTAATTTAACTTGCTGGCTACATTCTCTTTTTCTTTTAATAGATGACTGCAAAATGACAACGTTATTAGAGCGATACAAAGCTGCAGTGGTTTTGAGTGGTGTAGGAGATGCTATGGGATATAAAAATGGAAATTGGGAGCGATGTAATTCCGGCACTTTAATTCATCAAGAAGCCGAAAGTCTTGGTGGAATTAATAAACTGCAAATAAAACCTCCAGCATGGATTGTAAGCGATGATACTGTTATGCATTTGGCAACTGCAGAAGCTTATATGGTAATACTATTTAGAATCTTTTTTGGCTATTGAAAACGTACTCTTATAGCAGGTTCAAAATGTTAAACATTTTGTTATACATATAAGTAACGAAATATGTTATGGCAATTGGGCTCTATGCGAATTTCAAAATGGCAGGACCTTATATTTTTCTTCATATTATACCTGGCTGTCGTTCGGTGTGAAATATTGTACATTATCAGGCGTGACAATGTTCTAATTCGTATAGAGCCTGCCTACAATAATCTATTTCTTATTAAAAAGCATGAGGAAATCGGTAACGTAGAATGTAACCAAAGATTAATATTCTTTATACTATTCTTGGCATAACCATTTTTGCACATTTAATGGATTTTTACTGGAAATTTGTATAACGGTTGCAAGTAATCAGACATTAGATTTATATGCGAGATATATGCCTTACACAAATTTTGTGCTTTTCAAATTACATTTAAATTAAAGAATGTTTTAAGTGCAAAAAACAAGTTTGTCTGTAATTTATGATAATACAACACAGAGTGCAAATTATATCAATATCAGTTGCAAAAGACGCTGATTTACATATGTACATTTATTATTTTATAATAAAACTCATGAATATATAGAGATTTAATCTCCAATTGTTCTTGTTTCAATGATATGTCGCTATTTAAAATTTGATCTCTCATCGATCCTTTTCACTAATTTAAAGGTAAAATTAGTGACATTTTTAAGAACAAACCGCAACTAACCAAAGTTTTATAAATGCGATTAAGTCGGAAAATACGCCCTGACATCTAACAATTAGCTATCATATGTTCTACTGCCGATTTGTGCTAATTTTTGCACACCAATTTTATTTCCTGTATTGAATTTTTGTACATTGAACTATACTTTTTCACTCAGTAGTCATTCGTACAAATTTTAAATGCGATAAAAAGCTTAATTTTTCATAAAAGTTTATACATTTTAAAAATAATTCCCCCATAAACAATTGTGCTTTTAACTGGAGAAGAAGGATGAACAAACATAGACATATATGTCACTTATCAAATGTTTGCATTTTGCAGGGGATTAAAAACAAAAAGGACAAAGAATCACTTTACGCACGTATTGCAGAAAAGTACAAAGAATGCATGTACGATATGCAAGGCAGATCACCGGGTCCAACGACAATTGATTCCTGTCACAAATTGAAACCGCTACGACCCAAAGGTTACCAGATCCCATTTGACCCGAGAGGCGGTGGATGTGGTGCTGCTATGAGGGCAATGTGTATTGGACTTCAGTATCCAAAACCTGAAGACTTGAATGACTTGATTGCTGACAGTATTGAATCGGGTCGAATGACTCATCATCATCCTACAGGATATCTAGGAAGTTTAACTGCGGCACTGTTTACGTCATATGCTATACTAAACATGCCTGTACGGGAATGGGGTGCAGGTCTGATGAAAACTCTTAATATTGCACGTGACTATATCAAACGCAGCGACCATGAGGTAAAGAAAAACATAGAAGCATGGGATTATTTTGAAAACGCATGGGCAAACTATTTGAAATTAAGAAATATTACAACTGGAGAAACAAATCCTGTTTTTCCAAAACATTTTGATGTAATAGAGAGGGACAAGTTCTACAAATCACTTAGTTTTTCTGGATGTGGTGGTGCAAGCGGTCACGATGCTCCAATGATTGCTTACGATGCTACATTAGGGTCGGGTGACAGTTGGATTGAGATATGCAAGCGAGGTATTCTACATTCTGGAGATAACGATAGTACGGGAGTAATGGCTGGATGTTGGTTTGGAGCAAGATTCGGCTTTCTAGGCGTCCCAGACAATCATTATGAAAAACTTGAGTATCTTAAACGCCTTGAAAACGCAGGGATCGTTTTGTTTAAATCGAGCGGCTTAGACAACAGTTAAATGCAAAATAATAACGATTTGAATCAAAGTAGTTACTTGTTAACATACTGACGACACAAATATAGATACCACCTAAGAAAAGCGTCATCTGAAAACATTCTCTGAACAGAAATTACAAGCCAGACTGCAAAATAAAGGAGGGCAAAATTATAACGGTTTAATTTTAAAATACTGATACATACAATCGATTGTAAGCACAGTTTCAGACAATAGAAAACGTTAACTTTTTATATTGTACGAGTGCAAAAGCTGTCAATTTTTAATCATCATGAGGTTGCTGTTCAGCTTTACAAAGTACCCAACACACAAGTTATTGCTCTAAAAAGGCTGACAAAACCTGTTATATGTTGCTTTTTTCAAAGAAGTAAAATTAGTTAGTCATCTACTACTAGTATTGATGATCATAGATCACATGTCTTCAACACTTAGGTTACGGGTTCGAATCTCACTGCGGGTGTGCACGACTCTAATCTGAATCGACAAAGATAGCCAGTTTTCATTCCGAAGGTATAGAGTACACCTGCTTCTTTCCAGAATGCATACCTAATAATAACAAGACAATATGGTTTTAAAGAAAGAAATACTGCAAGATTTGCAATCAAGGAGTGACGTGAACCCGATCTCGAATTTAACAAGAACTTATAAGACTTGCTTCTAAATCTTAGTAAATTTTGTTTGTCTTCCGTTTAATTTTTGACTTTTTTTATTACAATAACGTATTTAAACTCAAAGCACATTAATATATCTCTTGGTTTATTTAAAAAATAGGTACTCTCTGATACAGTGGTGCAATGATTTAGTTTAGAAAAAAATTTGCCGTCTTTCAATATTCCGATTAAAAGAAATGACGTCCAATCGCTCAATAATAAAATTACTGACTTATCGTATATAGTCAAAATTAGATGCTATAAACAATTATAGTTAGTGTATTTTGAAATTGACAACCATGGGAAAACAAGTATATCTGTGTATCACTAGTAATACCGCGGCCAAAACGTATTCGATAAACAGGCAGTAGATCACCAAGGAGCATGAAATCGCTATACACCATATGGTACTATGGGATGAAGCAATATGCATGCTATAGTCGCTTAGAAAACTGCGACGGACATTTTGGTTACGGCCGGACGGACATGCGTAAAACGGTATACCCCCATCTTCTTCGAAGCGGGGGTATAATTCCCACTTAAATACTATCCCGAACTTCAATTCTCAACAGCAATATTTCATTCTCGTAAGCGTACGGCGTATATATATATATATCCGTAATAATTTGCTGCCCTACCCTAAAATTTTATTTTCGACATCACTTGATAGATACATTTAAGGTAATGTCACACAGTTGACAACTTTGTCGCTTCAGTCGTCCACTGTCCAATTTTGACTTATCCTTATATAATGGTCCGAATAAAAGAAATCACACTGGGTTTCGTTCATAATGCCTGTAACGCTGGTTTCACCTAAATTTTGTATAACAAATCGTGTTTCCTGTATTCATAGGTTTGCCTGTCCTTTGGTTAACTAGTTTTTGTCTTTGAAACGAACTTCAGCTTTATTTTATATCACTCTCTGTTACACTGGAGACTTCTAACATTTAAAGCCCTTTTTGTGTGCGACTTGACGGAAGGTTGACTAACTGTGATTGCATTGCACACCTGTTTGTTTTATTTTTAACTAGAAGTTAGAATGATTTTTACGAAGAGTGTGTAAACAACTGAAAACTATTTACCCATCATTAAAACGATTTTATCACAAATCGGTTTCAACATCTTTTGGTCTCAACATCAAAGTCGATAACTCTGATCTCCCCTCCTTGTACTGGATACCAAAACTTTACAAAACAAGTGTGGACACAGAAAAATGTCTCGCCTGTATTCCGCATCAGTAAGGAAAAAAATTACGTCATAAGCATTACGTAAATAGCATTAAATTGTTATCATTTAAAATATACAATGCATGGTTACAGGGAAACAGACCTAATCCAAAAATTTAACAGTCACCTGACCGTGAAATTCAGGTCATGGTCAGTTGAAACCTACGAGACACTCATGTACTAGTCATTAGCACCTATATACCAAACATTATCATCCTACCATGCGTGGTTACAGAGGAACTGCTCTAATCCAAAAATTTTAACATAGTCGCTGGACCGTGAAATTGGGGTCAAGGTCAGGTGACACCTGCCAGACAGTCATGTACTCTTCAGCAGCAACCGGTATATACAAATAATGTCACTCTACTATGCATGGTTACAGAGGAACTTTCCTAATCCCAAAAATTTAACATAGTCACAGGACCGTGAAATTGAGGTCAAGGTCAGGCGACACCTACCAGACAGTCATGTACTATTCATCAGCATCCTAGTTACCAAATATTGTCATCCTACCATGCATGGTTAAAGAAGAACTGTCATAACCCAAACACTTTAACGTAGTTGCTGTACGTGAAATTGAGGTCAAGGTCAGGTCACACCTACCAGACAGTCATGTACTATTCATCAGCAACCTATATACCAAATATTGTCATCTTAACATGAGTGGCTACAGAGGAACTGATGTAACCCAAAAACTTAAACGTAGTCGCTGGACCGCGAAATTGAGGTCAAGGTCAGGTGACAGGTGACTGACTGGCAAGTACTTCTCATAAGCTACCACTGAACCAAATTTGATGGACATAGGGCTTATGGTCACAAAGATATGAAGCAAGATGTCCAAGTGTAGCCGAATTCGCATACATTTGTCTCGCCTCCAGCGACTATCGTCGCAGGCGAAACAAAAATTATACTTCCAGCGTTTTATAGCAGAATAGTGTAAGTATACCAACAAACCTATTTTAAAAACTCCTGACCACATGTTCTTTAACAGCAATAGAAACGGGGCTCTAAAAGTATGTCACTTACTATTCCAGGAGTGACTTTACTAGAACGTGGATACTTAAATACAAAACAACTGGTAAACATCTAAAAGTCTGGACCTTTTGCCTAATGTAACATTATTAAAACTTTTCATTTCCGACACTCTACATAACCATCCCTATACACAGCTTATACTTATACGCAAGGAACTTATTTAACGGAATGATACAATATAACAAAAACATGGTAATTATCCATGACAGAACTTACTGAATCATCAATGATTCAAGATTAAATATTAATACACTATACACTTAAGATACAATATGTCAAATTTTCCATTTTCTAATTGACTGTTTGTGATGTTTGTAGGACACTGTCTTCAACGGTGTTCCAAAGGGCAATTTTTCATCTCCTCTCCACGCCGATCTGTTATTGCACTCTTATGAGACTGAGAAGGCTGTCTGCAGAAGAAAGAAAAGACACTAGCCCATACCTTTAATTTTACGTTCTGTTTTTTTGTCCCTGCACAATGATAAATTTGGCAACAGTTACATTTTATCTACCTTATGAGCTTGAAATTAAAGACACTACCAATACACTTAGGTCGGCCAAGACTTCTTGAAATAGACTAGGAAAAACTACAAACTAGACAATACAACAAACGTGATGACGTCATCTTTCCTTATCGTTCATCGACAGCAACATTGCAGCAGCTTTGGCTTATGGTGTGTACATTTCACAAGTCATAAGTTATGCTAAATCCTGCAATCGGTATATATATACATTTTTATGACGTTCAATACTGTTGACTACAACAATTTGTTGTGCCTAGGATTATGTCATCGTTTCATAAGTTATATTGCTGTCACCATCACTAAATTAATCATTATAAGAAATCCATCTCTTAAATACGATCGAACATTTTCGTTGAATTATATTTAGTCTTTCCTTCTTCTTTATTCCATTTCGTCTGTGGATGGACATATGGCGACTACAGCTACTTTCCAGCCTACTCTGTCCTTTGCTTTTGTTTTTGCCTCATTCCAATCTTCTTGTTGTTACCTCTTCGCCAGGTGTTTTTTGGCCTACCCCTTTTGCGTTGTCCTTGGGGGTTCCAATCTAAAGCGTGCCTTGTAACGTTTGTTTCTGCTGTCCTTAGGGTGTGTCCATTCCACTTCCATTTTCTAGTTCTTATTACTTTTTCTATTGGTTCCTGTTTTGTTTTCTACCACAATTCTTTGTTGCTTATTTTTTCTGGCCATCTTATACCTATCATATTTCTGAGGCATTTGTTCACAAATATCTGGAGAGATTTGATGGAAAAAAACAGTTTCTCTCCAGGTTTCACAGCTATATAGAAGGACAGATTTAACGTTGCTGTTAAAAATTTTAATTTATGTTGATGTTCTTAATGTTCTGCTTTTCCATACTGGCTTAAGCATAGAAAATGCTTGTAATGCTTTTTTCTTTCTTGCTTGGATGTCTTCGTCGGTACCTCCAGATGTACTTATTATGCTGCCAAGATATGTAAAGTTGTCACACAACATGCGTTGTTGATCATGATAGGAGTGGTTTGATGTGCATTTATTCTAATTGTTTTTGTTTTGTTGGAATTGATGTAAAGACCGGTTCTTTTAGATGTTTCTTCGATTTGGCTTACTTGGTGTTGAGAATCTTGAAGGCGATGTGAAAGGGTGCAGATATCTTCAGCAAATTCAAGATCTTCTAAGCGTGATGTGAACGTCCAATGGTTTCCATGTAGAATTTCGTATGCAGATTTCCCAATCCAGTCAATGACAATAAGAAAAGCAGAGGGAGAGGATGCCTGGATTTACTTTTTTCTAGACACGACGATGAGGAACTAGACAGGTTTCAATAATTAGAAGCAGGAACTGCTAATTTGTCCTGAGCACATGAGTTTACCCATAATTTTTATTGGGTTCGGGTAAATTACTATGTTTTTGTGTTTCTTGTTGTTTTTAGTCCTATTTATGTTTGTCTAAATCTAGATTTGTAGTCGTCCCGTGCGTTTCCGCTCTTGTTGTTCGGTCAAATTCCTGCTATTTTTCTTCTGTTTAATCGACTTATTTGTAGATCCTGTATTGTTGATACTAGTATTCAAAGTAATCTTTTGATTTTTGTATTCATTAATGGTAGGTACATCTTGACAAATTGATTTATTTAAGCAATTTCAAGATATAAGACACTTGCTTTTATATTACCCCTTTGTTGAGTTTTTACCAATTTTGTTGGGGCATTTTTCGATTTTTTGTCACCGGTCTCAAGCCATGTCACAATACTATTAAAATGACAATTTGATTGACAGTAAATATTACTGTTTACATGAGGTGTACCAATGGAAGTAGTAAAACGTTTGCATGTTCAGTTATGAGTCGCCTAATTAGTTGCATATGTCAATCCGTGATGTATGGACATAGAGTATTCATAGTTACACCAAGTGGACAGTTTATACCGTGGTCAAGTCGTGCTAGCAAGCAATGTTACTAGACAAGAATTGCCAGTTTTAATTATTGAGTCTGGGTACTGATATGTTTTGAAAACCTTACAGTAACAAAACTCTGATTACAATCCTATTTGGCAAAGATTTTTTTTTTTGACTACATGCTTTTAACTTTTTTGAAAAGGCACAACATTTATTATAGTATTTACTTACTAGTAACAATAACTTTCACTCACCATTCACTCCCACTTGCTTTCACTATTGTTCACTAAAAACACTTTGATCCTAAATTTTAAGTTTTAAAAATACACAATAATATTGATTGATTGATATACTAGTAACAGTTAATGTCAGTAAAAATATGATCCAAAGGGGTCCATGTCTTTTCGAATGAAGACAGAGTATTGTTTTTCTTTGCCACATACTGCTCAACTGACCGATACCACATGACTTTATATTTAAATTCAACTATATTTGGCTTTTGGTCATTGAGTTTACACCTGAAGATATAATATTTAGCAATAATAAAAATCAGGTTAACAAGTAGATCCTCTGCTTCAAAACCAAAGAAGACTTCCTTTTTGTCAAAGCTAAATTTTTGGTAATACTGGTTTATATGGTTTGACAAAGAAATGAGAAAATCCTGTGTCACTTTGCAGTCAAAAAATATATGTTCAATGGTTTCACTTTGAATTTTACAAAATGTACATAGGTCTGTATTTTTGAGCTTTATTTTATACAAAAATGAATTGGTAGGAATGATTCTATGCAACAGTTTAAACTGAAAATTTTGAAGATGTGAGTTTTTGCAGGATTTTTTTAGAATAATAAAATATTGTGACCAGTCTGTTATTTGACAGTTCAGCAGTTCTTCCCATTTTGAAAATTTTTCAGTTGGTAAAGAAATTATATCATTTACAAGATTTTCATACACCCATTTAATCTTTCTACTCTGAACTATTTTCACAAGATATGTGTCCACCTTACTCACTGTTTCAAAGATTACATTTGAAAAATTGTCTTTTATCTGATGTTTAAAGTATTTGGGAACACTTTCAATAAGGCTGTAATACTTTAAAAAATTATTCGTTTGTAGTTTATGTCTAATTTGTTCAAAACTATAAAAGCTGCCAGTAAGTGGATCAACAAGATCACATAAATACTGCACATTATATTGAATCCATCTAATGTGGTATGAAAATATGGTTACTGATACAAAATTAAGAATATCAAGTGACAATATTTCATTAATATTCATTTTTGTAGAAGGTTTTACTAAATGATAGCAAAAAAGAACATCTTTCCAAAAAGGATTGGTTATTTTCACTGCAACTTCATTAAGCTTTTCTTTCTGAAGGGTTAAAATTCTTTTGCTGCCAAAATTGTGAATACTCAATAAGAATAGTTTTTGCCAAGTGCCATCTAAGTTGGAAGCTAGTCTTTTTATCCAATTAACTTTAAGATAAGTGTTGAAAGACTGAAGATGAACCATCTTCAGCCCTCCCTGGGATATATCACCAATTAATTTATTTCGTTTAATCCTATCTGATTTTCCATTCCAAATAAAACTGTAAAAAAGTGAATTTAAATCATTTATTTTTGCTTCAGGTAAATTTGGTAGGGTTGTCAATAGATGAATTAGTTTTGGCAGTGCCAGAGTTTTAATAACTGTTATTTTACCAAGCAGAGTGAGTTTTCTATGTTGCCAACTTTTTAGTATTGATGTAACTTCCTTAATTTTTTGGGAAAAATTTATGTTTGTAAGACAGTTTAGGTCAAGTGAAAAATTTATGCCCAAAAGTTTACAATTTTCCTGTGACCAGTTTAGTGAGAAATTTGGGCAAAGAATGAGATTTGAATATTTTTTGTCTCCCACCAAAACAGCTTTTGTTTTTGATGGGTTCATTTTTAAACCAGACACCTTATGAAAAGATTCAAAACACCTCAGTGCCTCCTTCAATGAGTTTTCACTTCAATCTAACATAAGAAATGTATCGTCAGCATATTGACTTATGAGTGATTCAACATCGTTAGTAAGAATACCATGAATATTTTTATGTGCCTTCAGTTTTAAAGAAAGGAGTTCTACACCAATAATGAACAGATAGGGTGAAAGGGGGTCGCCTTGTCGACAGCCTCTTTCAAGAGAGAAAAAATTTGACAAGTTACCATTATTTATAACACAGCTTTTTGCTTTTGAATAAAATATTTCAAACCATTTACAAATAGATTGTCCAAATTTAAAACTTAAAAGTGCCTTTTTCAAAAATTTCCATTCAATTGAGTCAAAGGCTTTTTCAAAATCTACCAGAAGTAATAGGCCTGTTTTGTTATGTTATTCAAGATAATGCATCAAATCATACAAAAGCTGTGTTTTCTCACCTATAAATCTTCCCTTTATGAAACCTTTTTGAGTATCACTTATTATAAATGGTAACAGAGGTTTAATTCTATTTGCAATTACAGCTGAAGCTACTTTGATATCTGTATTTAATAAACTTATTGGTCTCCAGTTATCAATATAACGTTTGTCCTTCCCTTCTTTTGGAATGCATGTTATGACACCTTGATATTGAAAATCTGAAAAACTAACAGATTCATAGCCATAATATAATGATCTATAAAGAAATGGACCTATATCTTTCCAAAAGAATTTATAAAAATCTACAGTAAACCCATCAGAACATGGACTTTTTCCATTAGTCATAGACTTTAATGCCTGTGAGCATTCCTTGAAAGTTACATTACCCTCACACAAGGCTTTTTGGTCTTCTGTGAGTTTACTGTCATGACCAAAGAATGATTCATCATTACAATCAAAACCTTTACTGGAATATAATGTTTTATAGTAGTTGCATTGTTCAAGAAGAATCTTGGACTGATCAGATATATGGTGACCTGTATCATCAATAAGCTCAGTTATAGTTTTTTAATAAAATTTCTTTTTTCTAATTTACAGAAAAATTCTGAACATTTTTCTCCATTTTCATGCCAGTTTGCCCTTGCACGGAGAAGTAGGCCTTCAACTTGTTTCTTTCTTTTGTTTTCCAACTCAATTTTTTTATTATGTAAACATAATTGTATTGTTTGACTAGGGGTTGAATTCATCATATCTTGCCCTTGCACGGAGAAGTAGGCCTTCAACTTGTTTCTCTCTTTTGTTTTCCAACTCAATTTATTTATTATGTAAACATAATTGTATTGTTTGACTAGGGGTTGAATTCATCATATCTTCTAAGTTTTGTATATCCTTCTCAAGATTTGAGGTCAGCTGTTTTTCTTCCCTTTTTTTGGTGATACTGTAGGATATTGAAACTCTTCTGACCTTCATCTTAAGAATTTCAAAAAATACTTGATCATTACACATAAGTTCAACATTTAAAGGCTCGTTAATATCTCCAGACAAGTAATATTCAGACACTGTATCCGTAATACAGGTTTTTACATGTTCTATATAAATAACATCTCTAAGTAACTGAGAATTAAATTTCCAATAACCTCTTCCTCTCTTGGCAAAGCTGGCAGAAAATGTAAAAGTAATTGCTGAGTGATCAGTTTTATATCCAGGAATTATTTTTGTGTTTTTCATGAGTGAAAAAAGATCCTCAAGATACTAGAAAATAGTCCAGACGACTTTGTTGTATTGGGGAACATTGGCGCCAGGTATATTTTCTATCATCTGGGAAACAGGTTCTCCATGGGTCTAGTAGTTCAAAAGTTTCTTTCATTTCTTCAATTTTTTTTCTAGAATTTTGATTCCTGGCATGTATAATATTATATGTATCTATGCTATTATCTTGAACAACATTCCAATCACCACATAATAAGTGCTAGTATTAGAAAAAGCAGCAATATGTGACATTATTTCATTAAACATTTCTGGCTCATCACTGTTGTATCCATAGAGTGACACAAATGTCAATTTTTGTTCAAATATGCTAATATCTAAAATAATATATCTACCATTTGGATCAATCTTGGAGTCATGGACAGTGAAATCTAACCCTTTTTAAAACATAACACAAACACCTGCACTTTTGTTACTAAAATGACTAAAAAAGCATGTATTTCCCCATTCATCTTCCCAAATTTTTTCTATCTCTTTACCACTATGTGTTTCCTGAAAACAGACAATTGAAGTATTTTTCCCTTTGACCCAGTCAAAGACATCATTTCTTTTTTTAACACTTGAAAATAGCCCCCTAACATTCATTGAAAGCACTGTTACACGATTATCCATAGTTAAAAACTAAAGCAACAAAAATAACAAATTGGAACAAATCAGCTATTTCATGAAGTACTGTGAACAATACAGCATACACATTCATACAGACACAAACAAATACAAGAGGACGCTGAACACTCGATAATATAGACATACAGTCCTTGTTTTACAGTTTGGCATATAATCAGAAGAATATATATATTATATATATAGTTATATACATGGATATAGGCTAAAGCATAAAAACAGCAGAATATATACAAGTAGCATGTTTTTCATATCAACTAGACTAATGATCTGTACTTTTGTTATTAATAGTACACGTAGCTTTAATTTGGTGTGTAGAAAACATCACAGTAACTAAGGGAGATAAATTGTAATATATACTGTAAATGAATGAAATAAGTCTTGTTTATAACCTTTCACACATACAAAAACATTTAAATTCACATGAAATATCTTTACTTTAATTTAGCTTATTCAAAGTTTGCAAATATTTTATAGTTTAGATAAAGAGTAATAAAATGTCAGCAAATAAATGGATAGGTTTTTTATGAAGATTATAGTTATCTCCCTTTCAGTATCATATTCAGTTCAAGAAACAAGAAATAAAAAAGAAAGATTCTAATTTACAGTACCTTGAGTGTACAAATTAACAACACAGTTTTAAAATACTAACATGTTTTTATCTTTTCTTTCTATTTGGCAAAGATTGCTAGCTTTCCATTCTAATGTCAGGGGTTTTCACCACGTAATCCACGTTCCTATCCATATAGAAACTGGAAGCCACAATTCAGCTTAAAAAATTGCAGAAAGTGGCATGTACTACATTCAAACAAAAAACAATCATCAAGTTGGCAAGAAATGGAAATTTATTGACAGGAATACAAATTATTTTAAAAAATGTAGTTAAATATCCTGTACATGTTTCTCTCAATGCCAATCTTGAGGATAATGTGCCCTTTTATCAATCCTTTGTTAAACATACATAAATATTGTAGAAAATATTCAGGCATTAAAGTTCTTTCGAGTAATTTTTAACTACATGTACCGATATCTGAATATCCCCAAACGAATGTTGTATAAATATGTTCCACTTGCTTCTATCAGTATTTTAAAACATGAAAATTGTGACAAATCTTAACAACAATATGTATTACAAAAAACTGCTCAATGATACAGAGAAACTATCACACTTACAGAAGTACTTTACTATGATCAAAGCAGTGCACATCTTCTGTAAAATGAAACTCTTTCGTAGACTACCAGAGGAATGCAAAATTTGCAGGCTAATATGCAATACAAATAATCACATTGGCTGAAAGATATTTATTGACAAAAACTGCATAATGAATGCACCATCTTAAGTTCTTATTCAAAAGTAGGGGGCATTTAATAACATAACAACATAAGTTTAGAGCTACTGGACCTTTTTAGCTTGACATTAACTTACTCTTCGTTCTGTCAGAGATAAATTGATAAACTGCAGGGCTATAACCAGCAAACCCAAAATAAATATTGCAGTTATTTTGTTAATAAAACTTTACAGAAAAGTCTACTTCAAAAATGTCCATCTCCAAAAATAAGATCCAGTGCTGCCTGCAGATCTCCTCCAGTGGCTTGTAAAGCTCTCCTTGCCAATGCCTCATCTGTAATACCCATGTCTCTTAATTGCTGTATCTGGTCCTAAAATTATTGTTAATTTTATTGTTACTATTTTAATTTCAATTAAAAGCAACTTATGGCATATTGTATATGTGACATATGGTTTCAAAAATTTTTAATTCCTGAATTTGCATGTGATGTTGAGTTTTAACATTTTACTTGAATGTTGATATGCCTATCTGCTAATTACTTTTAGAAATAATGTATAATTATTATACTTTACTATGGAAATTAATACTAAAATAAATTATATATTAGGAGCAATCATTATTTCTTCTCGCTCAAAACTGCAAATGGTTAAAATAACTGTCTGGGGATTTGCACGTAGACAAAATAACTAGTTATTTGTTCTACCTGCAAAAGCACACCAAATTTAAAGAACTACACACTCCCAATAAAAATATTTACGTTTTCTTTTAAGTGTTCACTCAGTATAATAATACAGTAATGGCCTTTAATGGACCAGGTAATATCCAAATTATTAAATCTAAGAGTTATTTTTCCTCTGTCATGTATAACTTGGAAAAATAACCCTTTCTTGATTTAATAATTATGGATATTACCTTCTTTAAATACCATAATTGTAGATTATCAATACTACTGTATATTGTTGCTCATTGTAATTAAATTTGAGCAAATATAATGTAGTTGTCCATAAAAGCAAGGCAAATGTGTACCTTCTTTGGGTGGTTTAATTTCTAAAACTAGAGGCTCCCATGAGCCCGTATCCCTCACCTGAACCTGAAACCAAACAACCCCTTTTTATCCAGCTTTTCTTTGCTATAAGGAATTGCCCAACACTTCTGCAAAAATCATTAATTTTGACCTTTTAAGGGAATTAACTCCTATAAGAAGGAGCTTTTCATGCTTAGAGGGAGAAGGGAGGTTCACTTCAAATTTGCTGTACCTGTTATACTTTTTTAACTATCAGTCGTAAACTCTCTCGACTCCCCCCCCCCCCCCCCCCCCCCCCCCATCCCCCCCTTTTTCATTTTTTCTATTTTAAGCCAACGTAGCTATGTAGGTAGTCAGGTGTCATGATTTGCACAATTTTGGTAGAGGTCGTTTCAAAGCAGTCCTTTCATTGGTTAAAGAGGAGAAGATTTTTTAATATACAGTAAAATTGATTAAAAAAATGTTCAAGGAGAATAATTCCTAAACAGTTCATCAGACAATCTTGACCCTTAAGTCATTTTTGTAGCCCTCATAGAGCAGAACAATTAAGCAATGCTAACTTTTCTCTAGTTCTAATAATTTTCAAGACTTTGAGGCAAAAATGTCAAAAATAATCAATTTCAAGTAAAGGGCAATAACTCCTATACGGAGTCATCATACAACTTCAACCCAATGGAGTGTTTCGTAGAGCTTTTGATGCAGATGAAGGCATGTCTCTTCGGTTTTCCTGTATCTGTTACACTTTTTTAAATTTAAGCCAAAAACTGTATTTTACCCCCCTTACCCCCTTTCCCTCCTATTTTTAGCCATGGTGGTCATGTTGGTTAATCTGCAGCCATGGTTGCTGCAAACTTTATAGGCAAGATAAAAAATATTTAAAGATAACAGACAGACAGATGACACATGTAGCTCACATGACCTTAGGCAAACTGAACTAATAAAGAGGATTTATAAAATAAATGAAATTGATATCTTGAAACAAAACTAGATTGTTATTATTTTGGTCAATTGTGAGTCTTGAATGTGTAAGGCTCAATTCTCTATCACTGAACTTCACCTGTGTTCTGTCATGGGTTAATATTCAAATATCAATCAAAAAGGGATAGTCAAACAAAATATGTTGCTTTCTGGACAGGATTTTACGTGATGTTTACATGGCTAGGCAAACAAAGAGCAAGTATATGCTGAACTGAATTATTTACCCTTTTCATAAAAAATTATGGCTTACATAAAAAAAGTAATTCTACACTAAAGGATTTCCTACTCTGGTTTTGAATAAAGAATAAATTTATGTAAAATTTCACAGTAAAAACAAGAAGTTGATCTAACGATCACTGATACCCAGGATAAATTTTGCAGAACTTTTTGTGTGAAAAAAAAAATATGTAAAAATGCTTTTTGTCAACTGGAGACCTTGACCATTGATTGAATTCCTCCATCATCAATGAGCTTCTTACCCACCAAAAATGGTTTTTTCAATATTTCTAACATTTTTCGGCAACTGTGACATTGAAATTTGATGGATTTCCCCCCAGGGCTACTGATCCGTCTAATATGAAACCATATTCCATAGTTTCACTGAAATCAAATGCAAACTTTTTGGGTTATTGTCCTGAAACATTTTGTTTTGTAAAAATTTCTAACCTTTTTTTGGACCTTGAAATTTGAGATTTCCCCCAAAATCGATAGGCTTCTTATCAACCTTATTACTGTGAAATACTTTTTATTCGTTGGGTATCAATTTTCGTGGTTTTCGTGGAGGCCTCGGACCACGAAATTAAAAATCCAACGAAGAATAAAACTTCATTAACAGGTGGGAACTTGGGAACAGATCGGACATTTATTTGTAAATGTAATATATGATTTTGTGGTTCGATCCATTACTTATGTTCAGCTCAAAATTCCATCGTTAATGATTATGTTACAGGTTTTATGTTCGAATTGTGTTTTTACTAAATGTAGGTATTATTTAATTGTAAAGCGTACGAAGAAACATCGACTTGCGGTCAAGATGCGGATATATGAGGTGTTCATTTTCGGCGTTAAAATGTAACAAATTATTATCGGAATTATGAGTTTGGTTGCTCCTTTGAACACAATTAAAATATTTAACAAAAAAGCTATACTTTATCTTTATTAGTGCATATCAATGACACGCTATATCAAATGGATGTTGTGATAATACCGATGGTCGCACAAATGACATTAAATTACACCTTTGAAACAGTTATTTATTGCTACTTAACACATAAAGTGACAAGTGCCCTTCGGCTAGGAATGCTTCTATAGATAACAATTAGAGAAATAAATAGACTCAAAGTAGTTTTTATTGGAGTTAATCAATTAATACATTACCGTGTTTATAATTAGCTATTGATTTGCGTGTTGTTAACTTTACATTCGTTACCACGCGCGTTAACAACATCATGTTATGAAACTGTTTTGTCTTCTTTATATATGTTGATGTTTATTATCAACAGTGAAAATGATTCTGCTGTAATCATTTATTTTGCTCGCTACCTCACTTTTTGCATTTTCGGAAACCGTAAGTCCACAAATTTAAGAACCCACGAACATGTAAAATTTCACCAAACCATGAAAATTGATACCCACGAATTTAAGTACTTTCACAGTATGTAACAATATCCCATAGTTTCATTCAAATAGGATACAAGCTTTTTGAACTGTCATCCCCCAAACAAAATTAGGAAGATGGACTTGAGGACCACTATATACCACTGACAATGTCGAGCCCGGGAAACATAACAAAATAAAACATAGGAAATGCACTGAGTATATGAAAGTTTCAGAAGAAATAAACAGAAAAATATCTAATTATACATAAAATTATGAAATTACCTTCAAGTTTCAGAGGCAGCAGAGTTTAATCAAAAATTACAGAACCCAGATTTGTCATTAAAATGTGATGGCTTTAATTAGTACACAAGTTTTATGTAATTTGGAAAATATGACACTGTTATGTACTTATATTACTTCATACCAAACCCTGATTTATTTTAAGCAACTTACCTCAGAGGGTGCTACTTGACTCTGTGCCTGACTAATGGCTTGAGAAAAGAAATCACTGGTTATAAGCGGTTGTCCTTCAGGGTAACTGTTGGCTTCCTGGTAAATATTAATATTTATACACAAAATATGATGACTTAAATATTTGAAACAAAATATTGATCAGGAGATACTGTTAAAAACTATGAAGAGGTTACACTAGAGGTTCCAAGGGGCCTGTATTCATTCACCCGGAACACAAAAAAAAGTTATTCAATCTATAACTCCTATAAGGAGTAATGTGACAATTTTAGGACAATACATGTATAATGATTTATAGGCCTTGTCCTTCTGATTATTTTAGCTATTTACAGTTTTACTATAGGTATTACAGTTTTTCCTTTCTAATGAAAAAAATTGATAACTTTGTCTAAAGTCATCATTAAAGGGCAATAATATCATACTAAAAAAGTGAATTGAAGGATTTACAGGTGCATTGCTTACCAATTTACAATTTCACTCCAGGAGTCACCTGACAATTTCAAACCAACTGCTGATCATTTTTGCAATTTACAATTTCATTCAAGCTGTTATAGTTTTTAGGTGACAGGACAAAAATAGAAATTTTCACGAAAAATTGTCATCAAAGGGCAATAACTACTATCAGGAGTCCTCAGAAAATTTCACACCAATAACGTGAATTGTAGGACTTGTATTGCTCATCATTTTTTGCATCTTATAGTTTCACTCTAGCTATTATAGATTTTTTAGGTAACAGGACAAAAACAGAAAATTTCATTGAAAATCATCATTAAAGGGCAATAACTCCTATAAGTAGTCATCTGACAATTTGAAACCAATAAAGTAAATTTACAATGTCAATCTAGCTCTTAAAAGTTTTTTAAGTTATATTGTCAAAATAAAAATTTTGTCAAAAATCATAATTTAAGGACAATAACTCCTAAAGGAAACAATTACAAAACTTCAGACTAATAGCCACTATTAGAACTTAATGTGCTGATCAATTTAAGGTAGCAGTTTTCTCTATTTTTTTTGATAATTTTTGAGATATTGACCAAAATCAAGTTCTGTATTCTATTTTTAGTAACAGTGGCCATCTTAATCCATTGATTACCACCTTAGGTACAAATTTGAAACTATGATAGATGACAGATGTCAAGTGATAGCAAAAGCTTACATGGACCTTTGGTCTAGGTGAGCTAAAGAAAAAGCACATAATAAGATTTCTTTGCCAATTTTGTAATTATTAAAAGGTTGTCTAGAGTAGCACTACTGACTTAACAACCCATATGTAGATCTATGATTTATTAATGGACAATGCTCTCATTTATAGTGACCATTACTAAGTTAACAATCTATTATTTGACCTAGGATTTATTTATAGGACATTGTAGTCATTTTTGTTACAGTGACTATTCATGACAAAATTTAACAATATATAATTACAGTTATAACATATTTATTAGCAATGCTGTCATCATGGTTTTTGTATGGCATTAATACGAAATGCTTCACAATGTTAACTGTACAAAGGTACCTGAACCTGCCGACTGGTTCCTGGTTGGGGTGATCCTCCTGCTGCAGCTAAAGCTGCAGCTAATTGGGCTGGTGTTATTGCAGATCGTGGAGTTCCAGACTAAAAAAAAATAAAAATAATTATAAACAACTAATTTCAGTTGTTACAACAAATGTGATCCTTAAAAATGTACAATATTCATTTGAATCCAGATAAATAATATACAGACTATCCATGAATACTTTAAAGTACAGCATTTGTTTAAAACATGTGTTTATTGTCTGGCACTAATGGTAACCTTCTGGCCGTGCAAAAAATCTTAGTGTTACTGAACAAGTTTTTAAAATGGTGGACTGATGGTTTTCACTTTTTTACAATACTAAACCTATATTGTGTCATAAACAGGAGAAAGCCAGAGTTTTCAAAGAAGGAACCCTGAGTTTAAACATGATTACTGGCAGTTCTACTCAAGTGAGGTTAGAGTATTATTTGCCTGAAGACAAACACTCATAACCCTAATTTTAACATGCTAGTAATCAATACACTATTCAACTGACTACCTAGACCACTGAAGCATTATATATTTATAAGTAATTTATATACACATACTGATGTTCCTTGTCTGTTCTGTGGTTCTACATCGTCATCATCTGACATCTGGTCCAGTGAATAGGCACCTAAATATATATCAAATTTCTGATTAATGACAGTTTTGTAATGTGATAAAAGAGTGGACTATGATTTGCAATAACAATTTGCCGTTGAATTTAGTCAGCTTTTGTATAAATTGGCGAAACCATAGATATGAGGTCTTTGCACACCAGTAATGACATGCAATATAAGCTTTATTTTTAAAGTCATATTTGTATCACTCAAAATTTAAGTCACTAAAACTGTCAACTTTATAAACAGTGCTTTGTAGGAACAGTTCTGTTTGATTTGTTTAATTGTTTAAATATGGTTTCATGCCAACTAGCATCTTTGGAATATATCATTGCATCTAGTTTTTTATTTGGAGAGGAAGTCAGGGTACCATGTGAGAACTTTGGCAGGAAAACTGGATTCAATTTGAAGACATACAGGTCAATAATTATCAATTATGGACTTTTAATGAGGTAAATGCATTATATATGGACCTGTTAGGCCTATATTGACCGAGAACGAAGTCTGAGGTCAATATATTCCTAACAGGTCCATATATAATGTATTGACAGAGTCAAAAGTCCATCATTTATATATTACATATGTAGACATATTATAGTCTTTTTTAGGGTTGGTGCAAGGGTTGAGTTATTTTTTTATGTACATATATCCAGATCTAAATTTAGTAACATAGCGTCAATATAGGTAAAAATAGAAACATAGCGTCAATATAGGTAATAATAGAAACATAGCGTCAATATACCAAACAAGGCAAGGCTTTGATTTCAAAGTAAAGAAATACACTAAATATCCATAAAACCATGTGACTAAATAATCCAATGAAAATGTAAGAATCATAAACCATATGTAATATTAGTGCATAATTTTTTTTCTGTATAGTTTTGTTAACTTTTATTATTTAATAATTTTCATAATATCAAAATTATTTTTTTTAGAAAAGACCAACCTATATTAAATGCCAAACCCCCTTGGAAAATTTTTTTGAATCCATTTTTTTATTATTCTATATTTTATCTTTTTATTATGAAAATTCTGAAGAAAAAAATGTAGATACCATAACCTGTCCATGTTTTATAATATGCCAAATTGTTTAGTTGTTACAAATCGTCCTTGACTTTTGCTACGGGAATTTTACATAATAAGTCAGCCATTTTTGTTTCTAAAGGGACCTTACAATGTTTACAAATGTTCGTCTGCTTTCATGACGTTCAATGGTATTCGGACAAACCGCGAGACTTTTCCCACCTTAACTGCAGACGACATCACCCAAAGGATTTCGAGTAGACAACAATCGCTTGTTCCTAAATTACACTTCCGTTCTAATTGAGGTCAAATTTTAGTATGGAAAATCGCCCTTTCAAAATTTAACAAGTGTGGACACAGAAAAACGTCTCGCCTGCATTCCGCATCAGTAACAAAAATAAATTTCGTCATAAGCATTACGTAAATAGCATTAAATATCAGCAGTGGCCTGTATACAAAATATTGTCACCATACCCTGCATAGTTACAGGGGAACAGCAGTAGCCCAAAAACTTCAACGTAGTCGCTGGACCGTGAAATTGAGGTCAAGGTCAGGTGTAACCTACCAGACAGTCATGTACTATGCATCAGCAACCTATACACCAAATATTGTCATCCTACCCATGCGTAGTTACAGAGGAACTGTCGTAACCCAAAAACTTTAACATAGTCGCTGGACCGTGAAATTGAGGTCAAGGTCAGGTGACACCTACCAGACAGTCATGTAATAGTCATCAGCAACCTATACACCAAATATTGTCATCCTACCATGTGTAGTTACAGAGGAACTGTCGTAACCCAAAAACTTTAACGTAGTTGCTGGACCGTGAAATTGAGGTCAAGGTCAGGTGACACCTACCAGACAGTCATGTACTAGTCATCAGCAACCTATACACCAAATATTGTCATCCTACCATGCGTAGTTACAGAGGAACTGTCGTAACCCAAAAACTTTAACGTAGTCGCTGGACCTTGAAATTGAGGTCAAGGTCAGGTGACACCTACCAGACAGTCATGTACTAGTCATCAGCAACCTATACACCAAATATTGTCATCCTACCATGCGTAGTTACAGAGGAACTGTCGTAACCCAAAAACTTTAACGTAGTCGCTGGACCGTGAAATTGAGGTCAAGGTCAGGTGACGGGTGACTGACTGGCAAGTACTCATCATAAGCTACCTCTGGACCAAATTTGATGGACCTAGGGCTTGGGCTTACAAAGATATGAAGCAAGATGTCAAGTGTTTACGCGGCCGCAGCCACCACCGCCGGATTCCCATACATATGTCTCGCCTCCAGCGACTTTCGTCGCAGGCGAGACAAAAACTGCCATATTTCAATAGGCTGAATATCTTGAGGAAATAATTATTGATTTCAAAAAGTACCCTTCTTGATCTACAAAAGGAGCATAAGCTGAACCATACCCGGTAAGCAGTTTTTTTTTTTACCCTCTTCAAAATCATCAACACTTACTATAGACCTATTAAAAAAGACTGACATGAATGTCAGTTGTATTACGAGGTGATTACTTATTGCTCAAATGATATTTGGACCAAAAACCCAAACAACTGTACCTGGTGCTAATCTTTCTGCTCCAGCTTCTATTTTAGATCCTTCTTCACAAACTGCAGCTGCTATCATCATGGCTGCATGGCCAAAGGATGGATGCTTCTCTAGAATTCTGTAAACACACTAAAACCTATCAGAATAAATCGAATAATGCTATCTCAGCATTCCCCCTTCCAACAAAAAAAAAAATTAGCATTAATACATATACAATGGATAAAAAAAGTTATTTCAAACTTACATTTATAAAACAATTGTAATCTTATTTCAAAGCTCTTATAAACAGTGTTGAATATGACATCATTACTTGGTTAGTTGGACAGACTTTACTACATTGAATTGTGAAAAGTACCAAGTATGGAGGTTATGAAGTAGTAAAACTCAATAATAATACCAAAATGTTTTAAAATTCACACTTTCAAAGGTCACAACTCCGGATCCACAGGTAGCTCAGTACCACAAAAATAGAACTTTACCCATCCAAGTTTTATTAATATTAATGTTCCATAAAATTATTTATTGATAATTTGGCTGTATTTTGATATGTCCAAAGTCTCCCACGTGATATTTTGTGTATTCCCGGATTGGCTGTTTAATTGCAGATTGTGACTTTTGTAGATTGCAGGGTTACTAAAAATTAAGCAAAAAATTCCACAAATTGGATGTTTCGCATTCAGCCAATAATATTTTACATCAGGTTATTTTTTTGATTATATAAATATAAAACTCTAAGGCCAATGTTTTCAGTTCCAATAATGTATAATTGTCAAGACATTACTATGACATTAGTATTATATTTTCTCAAGAAAATACATTTCTGTTGTCAGAATCTTGAATTTTCTTCAGTCTCATCCATCAAAGTAGAAAAAATCATTTGGAAAACGGACAAATTAAAATACAGCAAAATTATCAATTAATAATATAAAAAATACAGCCCTTCTCTTAGTCAATACAAGTTTTATATATCGACCTCGGACTACGTATACGTCCTAGGTCAATATAAACAGAATGGCTCTATTTGTATATTATGAATTAAAAGCAATTGGTTTACTTAGGAATACCCCAAAATAGTTATGGAATCAATGACTGGAAAGGTCTGATAACGAATTGTGTACATTATACTCCATACTATACATGTATGTATGAGTAGCAAGGCTATAAGATATTATTAATACCATCTCCTAATTTTTCTACATGAAGGTAGCCTTTTCCTCTTATATATCTAATATGACAATAAGATACTTGACAGGTGTTTAATTAGAGTCAGGTACATGTATTGATAACTTTTCATAAGCAACTGAGTACACAATATTTTTTATTTGGTTTTGTTTATTTGCTTGTGGTTCTTGTTGCACTTTTTAGTTTCTTTATTGTGTTGTCTCAATCCTGATTTGTACACTCTCTGGTGGCCTTATTAATTTTGTTGACAAATTGGTTTTCAGACCTTTTTGTTCATCAATTGTTTAATTATTGAGCTACCAGAGATTTAATATTTAAAACAATTATATATCAGGTACATTTATGTTTTAAATATTGTATATAACTTACTGTCGTATGTTTCCTGGGTGTGCCAAAATTGCCAGAAGACCTCTATCCTGCAGCATAGCTGGAAACAATGAACCATAAATAAAGAATTTGGTAATTGATTATTTACATGTAAAGATATACAAAATTTGTCATGGAAGTAACTTTTATGTACAAAAAAATATTTGGCACAGGTTTCCTAAATAAAAAATAGTCCACAATGTTACTTTTTCTTTTACACAGATTTTAATTGAGTCTTAAACTGGTTTATCCTTTTCTACATGTATGACTAGATATTAATTTTTGTTATAAAAAATAACAGAAAAGGGAATTTATAGTAAATCAGCCACAAATAAAATATGTAAATCTCTCATGTTCAACATTGATTTGATCATTTGATTGATTAATTAAAAGATTAGAACTTGACAACAGATTTTCCTACATCCCTAAATTGTAAAGAAAGAGTTTGAATATTACCAAGAGCTACTGGGTCTTTCTCAAGTCCAGGAGATCCTGCAATAACATTTTCTAATGTTTCAGGATTAGTCACCATTTTCTCAACCTACAATTTATTTCAATGCAGCTGTAAACAATTTCAAAAGGAAGAGCTAAATTGCTGTTCTATTTAAAAATACCAGTAGGTACCCATGGAAGGTGCTCTGATAATAGGATGAACACCAATTTGCTATTCCTGATCCATTTTCATGCTGTAAAATATAATTTCAATCGTTTGAAGGTACTGAATTAGATTGAAATTAATTTCATTTGGGTTGTCTCCCATAGAGTGTAGATATTCCCGCTATTGCAAAAACTGTTTCATTCAGCACGACAAGGCATTAGTGTTACCCCCTCTTATATTTTTTCACAAACATTTTTGTCATGTTTGTCTTGCTTTTATATTATTTCATGATGGTTGAAGTGTTGTGTGAACATAAAAAATTGCGAAGAGACGGAATGTGTATTGAGTGTATTTTGAATTTGTTATTAAAATTCAGCACATTGCTTTTTCATGTTGATAAGGGTTTTGTATTTATCTCTGTGGTTCTAAGCATTGAGTATATGCATATACATGTAGGATATTCTAATGGTAGTTTTCTTGCTTTATGGGAATAATGTTGCCAAAAGAAATTGGTTTAGTCACCCATCAATGAAACCCTGGAAGTGATGTTCAAGTGCCTTTACAGGATGAACGGTTACTTAATTGCTTTTGAGGCATGTGTTCAGTTGGTACAGATGTTTCTTTTGTTTCTGAAGTAAATGTACTGCCAGATACTGTGTGAGCATTAGACAAAATTTTGCAATAGGGTAAGTGGGTAATTATAATTTTTCCCTTAGCCTCATGTGGATCAAATAAGCCACTAAAACTTGTACATGGCAGGCCTCACTTCTCATTTTTGAGGCTGACAGTGGGGATAAAACTTAGAAGTGGGTGGACAACATGGAAAAGTTACCTTTACATTATATGTCACAAATTACATTTTTTTTTGGGGGGGGGGGGGTATTAAGTGTTGGTATGTGCAGGTTTTATTATATTTTATCTTTATTTATAAATTAACTGCAATCTTTTGAAGTTTTATTGATGTATGAAAGCATTGACCGAGGCACATTCAGTGAAGCAAGTAGCGCATCATGATGAAAATGTGCTTCGACAGCGCTTTCATATGTCAATGAAACTTCACAAGAATGCATTCAACTCTTATATTTACATTTTATTTCATTAAAAAAAATCCAGGGTCCTAATTTAAATCATGCACAATATATTGTTTGCACTTCATGGCAACTGGTTTCATTGAGAACTGCGAAGAATGATTCTACATCATCTGTAACGGTTTGAACCAATAGAAATTTCAAGATATCCATGAGAAACATACGTAATGTAAATATATTGGTTTATTTTAAGCAGTTTAAATTATTAGTCAGATAAGTGAGTCTCACTAATTTTGCAACCTTTACGAAAACACATACTAGTATTAAATAAAATGATCGATTCTTAACTACCCCTATTTATTTAAATAAGTATTGATTGTATAAAATTATGGCAAGTGTTTTAAAGAATAGGTCATAGATAAGAATCTGACCAAAAAATGGCACACGAACGCTCAGGTAGATTTTTTTGTCTCCATCCCTGAGTGGTTATATGGAAAGTCCACTAATTTCCACTCTTTTTTAAATATGACTCTTTTTTAACATTAAATTTGTATATGCTTTTCCAGTAGATAACCCTTGCAATTCTAATAATTAAGCAAAAAAAAAAAAGAAAGATGGACAAGCTAGAAATTTTCCCTATCTGAGCCCACCCTCACTATGGTTATGTAGTGCATAAAAGTGAGGTGAAAGGCAGGGCATGAATTTTCTCAGTTAAACTTACTAATACTGTAAGCAGTCTAGACCAAAACAAGTAAATTTGCAATCTCATTTGTTTGTATTAAAACAATTTAAAATGCTGTATTGTAGTGATCTAAGTGTGATGTCTAGTGATACTCACTATTGCAGGATAGTCTGGAGTCAATAAAGCTGATTTGATTGTCTGTGTTAACTGTCTAACATCAACATCAGACATCATATCTAAATGTAAAAAAAAAGTAAATATGTAAACAAAATCACAAACTTCATTTATTTATTATACTTTCATAATACACTGTTCAATAAAAAAAACAACTATTAAAAAGTGCATGTACACAGGTTTATCAATCCCTTATCTCTCGCTGCATGTGCGCTGTCATTAATGAGTCACATGGTGCGTCAGCCATAGTATTCATGAATAAATTGCTCGTGCTATATTGATTATCAATAACAAACATAAGTACAAGTATATCATATATTTATATATTTTTGTTTTTAAAATGTCTAATTTTGGAAATTACAAGGATAGTGATGGTGATGGTGGATCTTGTGCCGTTAATAGTTGTACAAATAATCGCCATATATTAAACGAATATGGAAGCTATCGTTTTGTAATTTATATTGACAAAAACATGAAGTCAGAGAATCCTCTGCCATCCAGCGCTTTTTTAGACTTTTTTTGCAGCGTGGGACCAGCAAAGTCTAAAAAGCAAAGGACGGCAGACTAAAAACATAAAGACTGTGCTTATTTGGTTCCATACAAATTACTGCAAATCCTGCCCAAAACGATGAAGACAGGCTTCATTGGACAAAGGCATTAAACAGAAAAAACACTTTTGAAAACAGTATTTGTGGGTTTCTTAGACTGCGCCCCCGACGCAAACTTTGAGAAAGTGCCACGCAAACGACGTAGATTAGATGATGAAGGATGTTCCTCTATGGAAACAGGCATGAAAAAAAGATTTCAAAATAAATGCATCTACTTGCACAGAAAACGTACGCGAGTACAGTTTGTTAAAATCAACAAAAAAACATGTTGTTTGTCTGCAGACAAATCTCACACTTACGGCCGAAAAAATAGCTTAGGTTAAAACAGAAACGGGAACATTGACTGCACTTGGCAGCATACAAACGGACAGTGACTCGCTCGTGTACACAGGGGTGACAAAGGATTTGTTTTTCACATTAACATAGGCTATGATATTCGTTTCAGATGGATGTATAGCTGATAAAATATATTTAGTTTTGATGCGACTAAGACTAAACTTGTTGTTTTATGATTTAGCCCGTAGGTATGGTATTTAGCCAGTAAAATCTTCAATTATTGGATACATCTGGTACTTGCACAGAAATTGACAAACTTAGTTTCATGGTTACATTTCGATTTTGTTGCCCTGAATCTTGTAGGGAGAATTATCCCAGTATTTTTGTTATCATAGATTGTGTTTAAACATTTATTCCAAGACCTTCTAACTTGAAAACTAGAGGCAACACTTTTAGCAACTACAAATCGCACATTACCGCTAAAATATCTTGTAATAATAGTACCCATGGACAGAGTTTCCATGTATAGCATCAAAGGGACGGGAAAGTGACAAATTTATTGTTGAAAAGAGTGAGTTTTAGTTAACCTACTACCCGGCGACGAGGTCATGGCAGATAGGAGGTTTACAATTGACGATTTACTTTTTCCTCGCTAAGTTAAGCTAAATATTCCTTCATTTACTAAATGAAAACCACAACTTCGAATGAAGATGTCATTGAATCGCCCATTTTATTATAAAAAGATCTATAAGAACACGGAAAGTTTATAAAATATAAAGTATAACAGTGCTCGTTTCTTCTTTGAAACATTTCGACAACATTTTAGGAATTTGTTTTTAAATAGTCAATTTACGTGGTGACTTAATTGATAAGAGATGTAGATGTGGATGATTAAATATTGTTGAATGTCTAAGTTTTTTTAAAATTAACACTCTATTTCATTTTAAATATGTCAATATAATTGGTTGAAAACAACAATAATTGTAATATGGGTGTAAAACAGTACTAGCATGACGGAAAATGTGGAATACAAGTTGCACTTTGTGTTAAATGTGCATAAGACAGAAGTTTAACAAGTGTGGACACAGAAAAACGTCTCGCCTGAATTCCGCATCAGTAATGAAAATAAATTTCGTCATAAGCATTACGTTAATAGCATTAATTATGAGCAGCGGCTTATATACCAAATATTGTCACCATACTATGCATAGTTACAGAGGAACTGTCCTAATACAAAAACTTTAACGTAGTCGCTGGACCGTGAAATTGAGGTCAAGGTCAGGTGGAACCTACCAGATAGTCATGTACTATTAATCAGCAACCTATATACCAAATATTGTCATCCTACCATGCGTAGTTACAGAGGAACTATCGTAACCCAAAAACTTTAACGTAGTCGCTGGACCGTGAAATTGAGGTCAGGATCAGGTGACACCTACCAGACAGTCATGTACTAGTCATCAGCAACCTATACACCAAATATTGTCATCCTACCATGTGTAGTTACAGAGGAACTGTCGTAACCCCAAAACTTTAACGTAGTCGCTGGACCGTGAAATTGAGGTCAAGGTCAGGTGACACCTACCAGACAGTCATGTACTAGTCATCAGCAACCTATACACCTAATATTGTCATCCTACCATGCATAGTTACAGAGGAACTGTCGTAACCCCAAAACTTTAACGTAGTCGCTGGACCATGAAATTGAGGTCAAGGTCAGGTGACACCTACCAGACAGTCATGTACTAGTCATCAGCAACCTATACACCAAATATTGTCATCCTACCATGCGTAGTTACAGAGGAACTGTCGTAACCCCAAAACTTTAACGTAGTCGCTGGACCATGAAATTGAGGTCAAGGTCAGGTGACACCTACCAGACAGTCATGTACTAGTCATCAGCAACCTATACACCAAATATTGTTCCTACCATGCGTAGTTACAGAGGAACTGTCGTAACCCCAAAACTTTAACGTAGTCGCTGGACCATGAAATTGAGGTCAAGGTCAGGTGACACCTACCAGACAGTCATGTACTAGTCATCAGCAACCTATACACCAAATATTGTCATCCTACCATGCGTAGTTACAGAGGAACTGTCGTAACCCAAAAACTTTAACGTAGTCGCTGGACCGTGAAATTGAGGTCAAGGTCAGGTGACACCTACCAGACAGTCATGTACTAGTCATCAGCAACCTATACACCAAATATTGTCATCCTACCATGCATAGTTACAGAGGAACTGTCGTAACCCAAAAACTTTAACGTAGTCGCTGGACCGTGAAATTGAGGTCAAGGTCAGGTGACACCTACCAGACAGTCATGTACTAGTCATCAGCAACCTATACACCAAATATTGTCATCCTACCATGCATAGTTACAGAGGAACTGTCGTAACCCAAAAACTTTAACGTAGTCACTGGACCGTGAAATTGAGGTCAAGGTCAGGTGACAGGTGACTGACTGGCAAGTACTCATCATAAGCTACCTCTGGACCAAATTTGATGGACCTAGGGCTTGGGCTTACAAAGATATGAAGCAAGATGTCAAGTGTTTACGCCATCGCCGCCGCCGCCGGATTCCCATACATATGTCTCGCCTCCAGCGACTTTCGTCGCAGGCGAGACAAAAATGGAGAAAAAACACATAAATAAATAATAGTTATTATCCTTTTAATTAGTATGCAAATGAAAGTCACCTGCTGTGAAGACTTTATGGTAATTTAGTTAATATATACATTATTTGTAAACATGTATATCCCACTGAGAAATGTCATCTTTCATGAATGTAATGGCGACCGGGATAACGACGATCTTCAGCGGCGGCTATCTTAACTAAGGGGGATAATTGAAAAAACTTGTCTATACATGTACTTTAGTACAGTATTGGGTATTTTCCCCCAAAAAAGACTTATAAATTGTAAATTTTTTTTAGTTCTACATTTATTGAGATTTATTTCATATTTTGATAAACTGTTTGACTTAAATCATTTACCACTGAGATCATCCTTTTCAATTACATGTTTCTTTAAGGCATAAATTGTTGATCCTGCTTTCAAACCAACACTTTCTAGTTGTTGTTCATCTATTAACTTTTTTCCACAATATATAAGTTCTGAAATAAACAAGATAAATATTCCTATGAAAAAAAATGTCTATACTACAAATCAAATTAGTCAAAATTCCGAACCCCCCTCCCCAACACCACCAAAGAAAAATAACAGTTATACAAATTTAAAAGAAAAGTTAAATTTAATACTTTTATTGCCAATAACAACAACATACACTAACAAAATTTGGGAAACAAAATTATATTATTCCCATTTTCATTGTATCTATATTTTTCAAGCTGCAGAATAAGGAAACGTTATCCTTTGTTGAACTTCCTTTTAATAATATGAATTGGCCGTGTTTTGGAAATTGGTGGCATTTTGGAAAACAGGGGCTATTTACCTGCACTTCTTCAAATTTTAACGTTTGTGTGAGGGTTAATAATTTTTTGCTTACCACATATGTTTAAACTTTTGCTCCTTTTATAGATAAAAAAGATATATTTTTAAATCAACATTTATGTCATCAAGATATTCAGCATTTTGAAATAAGGTTTTTTTTCATTTTGATAGGGTAATTTTCTATAGTAAATTTTGACCACAATTTGAACATAAGTCATGTGTAACCTACATGTAGGTGCAGAGTATGTTATGTGTTCGAAACATTTCAAGCGTTGTTGTTTGAGGTTGATGCTTTAAATGTGTTGCGGTTTGTTCAAAATACCATTGTACATAAAGAAAAGAAGACAAATGTTTGTAAACAACACGAGATCCCTTTAAAAAAAACCTAGATGACTTACAACGTAACATTCCCATAGCCCAAGTCAAGGACAATTTGTGACATCTAAACAGCAAAGGCATTGTATTTAATATGAACAGATTATCATGGCTAATTTTTTCTACTGGATTTTTGTAATAAAATGGTACCATATGGAATAATAATAATAATAATAATAATAATAATAATACTTTATTTTATGAGGGTAAACTCAGTTAGCTACACTAATCTTCCCTGAGGCCCTCATATTAAACCAAAGAAAATAATGTAGTACAGCATACATTGATCAAATTGTGAGACAATTATAAACATTACATATACAGAAAATATACAAGTGTACAGAAAGTAACATACAAATTGGTGAAAAGTTATACATTGTCCTGATGGTCTGAAGAATATAATAAGTAGTTTTTAATATTTGTCTTGAATACATTGGTGCTAATAGATTCACGCACTGAAGGTGGTAAGTTATTCCATAGCAAAGGGGCTGAATATACAAAAGATTTTTTGAATTGTTCAGTTTTTGGTTTAGGGACATTGAGATTACCTTTTAAGGCATTTCTTAGAGCATATGGGTTCGTTTCAGAAATATATGAAAATCTTTTATTGAGGTAATCTGGAGCCTCATTTTTTAAGCATTTGAAAGTAAGTAGACATTTGTGATATTTAATTCTTTCTTCAATTTTCATCCAGCCAAGATATTTAAATAAAGGTTCTGAAGGTGTTAATGGATCAGCATCCATAATAAGTCGTGCTGCTCTTTTTTGCAGTTTTAAAATTCTGTTTAGTCCTTCATTATTACAGCTGCCCCATATTATACAACAGTAATCTATTAGGGGTAGAATATATCCATTGTAAAATAATTTTCTTAATTCAAGATTTAAATATTGTTTGATTTTTGAAAGAAGATAAATTCTAGATGAAATTGTGGAACAGACTACGTCTACCTGACAGGACCAATTTAGTTGTTGGTCTACTTTGATTCCTAATAATTTTTCACATGTCGAATTTTGTAGTTTATTGGAAGAAATTGTAAGGCAAAGTTCATTCTCTTGTGAGGAAAGTTTTTGTCTAGTTCCAATTATCATACATTTTGTTTTATTTGAATTTATGAACATGTTATTTTCATGACACCATTGTTCTACACAATTTAAATCTTGTTGTATTTTAACCTGTAGCTCTTTGATATTTGAGCCTGACGTGTGTATAGTGGAATCATCAGCGTACATGTCAGTTTGACAATTTTTAATATATAAAGGGAGATCATTTATATATATTATGAATAAAAGAGGGCCTAGTATGGAACCCTGAGGTACACCAAAATTTATTGGAAGTTGATCTGATTTGGTATTTCCAATTTGGACTTGCTGTGTTCTGCCATGAAGATATGATTTGAAAAGTGCAATACTATTTTTATCAAACCCATATATTTTCAATTTACTACATAAAATTTCATGATCAACAACATCAAATGCTTTTTGAAAATCTAAAAGGACAGCCAGATTTATGTTTCCATTATTGATTTCTTGAAGCCATTTGTCAATAATGTTTATAAGGGCAGTTTGACACGAATGATTTGGTCTGAAACCAGATTGGGCAGGGTGTAAGAGATTGAATTTTATTAAAAATTTATATAAATGCTGTGATAAATGCTTTTCT
This sequence comes from Limnoperna fortunei, assembly GCA_944474755.1. Taxonomy (NCBI): domain Eukaryota; kingdom Metazoa; phylum Mollusca; class Bivalvia; order Mytilida; family Modiolidae; genus Limnoperna; species Limnoperna fortunei. Next base: position 16,600,153 of record OX104116.1, on the reverse strand, counting down.
ATCAGCTTAGTCAATGTAGGCAACACTGAGATAGGTCTATAGTTTGAGGCTAAAAATCTCTCACCAGTTTTAAAAACTGGTGTTACTTTGGCATTCTTTAAAATTTTAGGATAGGTACCCGTATCTATTATTCTATTAAAAATATATGTTAAGGATGTGGCAATTATTTGGGCACTTATTTTAAGTATTCTTGGTCCAATGTTATCAGTTCCAGGGGACAAAAAAAAAATATTGACAGATTATCATGGCTAAAATTGTTTCTACTGGATTTTCGTAAGAAAATGGCACAATATGGAATAATAAAATACATCGACTAGAATGGAAGATCAACAAAACTTCATGAAAGGTCTATCTTGTCATTGGGGTACCAAGTAGGGTCTTTTCATCCATGTACCTGCGCTAGAGCTTTCATCACTGCATACAATACCCGCAACATGATGAAGGAGGCAGTTATCAGGCAGAAGTATTAAGCTGGTCGTAAGCACAATAGAATTTGTGGTTGTACTGTTAATTCCTGTAATCATGGTAATACGGACTTGAGCTAAATACCTGGGACTAGTATAACTAACAGGATTTCCTTGTTGCCACGAGACAGGAATGAGATTAAACAGGAATGCAGAAATTACAGTATCTAGAACAATATGATACAAATAATTCACTTATAATTCTTGCAATTTATATAATCCTGTGATAGTAAATATATTTTATTTTTTTATAATTTTTAGTGTTTTATTTGCTTACACTGTAATTGTATTGTCAAGACAATGTTTTATCCATTAAAAAATATTAAAATCAGCGAAAGTCGCAAGCAATTTTAATGGCCTTACACATTTAAAAGGTATAGACCAACCAATTGGGTGTTTTGTTGATTTGCAGCATATATTGGCTGTTTAAAAAAAAATTACCCCAAGATTTAAAAAATGTCAAATTTTAACATGAGCATATATATAGCAAGTTTTTGTTCATAATTTCCAAATGTGCATATGTTGAAGTTAATAAATCAAAATAGAAATTAATTAAAAGTAAAGAAATAAAGTTTTTATATTATTTTATTGAACAAATTTTGAAATATAAAACAACTTTGACAATTATACATTTTACTTCAGTTTAACAATAATGCTTCATATAACTTTCTGCTCTTTTCTTAAACAATGTAACAAATACTAATGACTTCCTGTGCAAGATATTGAACAATATGGAATTGTACTTTTTCAAAAAATAATTTTTTTCAAGAATTTTTGAAACATTCTTTTGTTATCTATCTTTTAAAATTTTTATCAAGTCAAAAGATGTATGTATTTTTGCATATGGCAACAACATTATTAAAATGTAATTATAAGTCATCCCTGGTAAAAGAAAATCATGGTAAAGTAAAACCATTTGAAAAGGATAGGTTGTAGAAAAAGTACTATGATTAGCCTGATTTTGTTGCACTCCTGACACTCCAGGAAAAATGAAATAAAAGAAGAAAATACATTCTTTAAAAAGTACTGAGGTAATTTTGTGATTGCTGGGAACAAATTTCATATATTTTAACATTTTCAATAGGATATTTATGAAAGAACAAAATTAATATATGGGCTGTTTAAAAACAGCTTATGGTCCTCTAATTTTGACCTGACAATTGAGGGTGCTCAGTTTTATTTGGTGTCCCTGATTAGATTACCAGCTTTAGGGTATCTTGCAGTGACTGCTTTGATGCGGCAAATGTATATTTATAATTTTGTTAATATGTGTTGCACTATTGACAGGGTAGGTCTTCCTTTCAAAACAATATTTACGTACTTCGCTTCTTTATATATTTTTCTCTATGAATATAATCATCATACATTCAATCAAGCTAATTGACCCATTTCCAGTTTTACATGATTTATCTCCCTTTTTACTTCCAGTTAAAAAAACTACGGCTATCATCACTAAAAGACTATGATATTGAAATAAAGATTTTTCATTTTTGTATTGTTCGTCTATGCCAATTAAATTATCTTATTAACATCATTAGTAGATCTTACTATAGCCAAAGGCAACAGGTTAGTTTGAATATATTGGAACATGTATGTCACTGGTAAGCTTGTTTAATTATGCGATAAAACAGCTGGGGTTCTACCTTTGATTAGCATCAGGTAAATGGGGTAATAAACATTATGGTTAATTAATTAACAATCATGTTTACACAGCATGGGGTTTTAATAACATCTTCAATTAGATTTTGACACCTGTAATTAACATAAAGCGTTAAAATTTATCAAAGGTAATTGTCCATTTCATAAGTTTTCAACAGAACAAACTATAGCCGTAGTTTTTAGTACCGGAAGTGGACACCAGGTGGCGTTTTTTAAATTGGAAAGTCGTCAATTTAAGCATTGATTTAAGTCACATTGTTGTCACATGACTTTTTGTTCAAAATGAAGGTGAAATGTAGGAATGTAAGGGTATCGATGGAAATGAGCTTAGAAATGTACTTAAATCAGCTTGATTGAAGGCAAGATGATTATATTCCTAGAGAAAAATATCTATAGAAGCGAATTATATATAGATTATACTATATGTTACACCCCGCTGTGCTTGGTCTTTTGCTTGCATTTTTTTATTATTCCATATTGTACCTTTGTAGTGTTAAAATCCAATTTAAAACATTTCTATACGATAACACGTCCATATTTTATATATGCCTTTGTTGTTGACAAGTTCCAAATCGTCCTTGACATTTGCTACGGGAATTTTACATAGGAAGTCAGCCATTTGAGTTTCTACAGGGACCTCGCATTGTTTTCAAAAAGATCGTCTGCTTTCGTAACGTTTAGTGGTATTCGGACAAACCGTGAGGATTTTCCCGCCTTAACTGCAGACGATATTACCCGAAGGATTTCGAACAGACGACAATGGACTCTTCCAAACATACACTTCCGTTGTAATTTAGGTCAAACTTTACTATAATTTAGGTCAAACTTTACTATAGAAAATTGCTCTATCACATTGAAAAATACGCCGCATTTCAAAACGCTAAATAACTGTGAGAAATAAAGTGATGAATTCAATTTACACATTTTGTGATCTACAAAATGAGCGTAAGCTGGACCATACACGGTGAGTAGTTTTCATTTGTCACGCAAAAACAATAACAAAAATACGTCAACATTTAGTATAACTGGATGGAAATGTTTTATTAAATCTGACACGATAAAATGTGCCGACTCAGACCGGTGTCGCAAAATCCGCTGTTTTGCTTAAGTTATGGACAGCTCTCTGACGTCCCACGCCAAAAAAAAAAGCGTTGGACGGCATAGCATTCTCGGACTATAGTCAACTTTACCGTGTCCATACGACGGGTTTTTGCTTGACAAAATTTGAAAACTGCTACCGCGTTTGGTCGAGTTTATGGTCCTTTTGTATATCTCATATTACAGTATTTGAAGGTAACAATTATTTTCCACAGTTAATCGGCTTTTTGAAATGCGGCCTTTTTTTCATTTTGCTAGATCGATTTTCCATAGGAAGTCAGCCATTTTTGTATCTTAAGGGGTCTAATGTTGTTTACAAACGTTCGTCTGTTTTCGTAACGTACAATGGTATTCGGACAAACCGCGAGACTTTTCCCGCCTCAACTGCAGACGACAACACCCGAAGGATTTCGAATAGACAACAATGGAATTTTCCTAACGTACAGTTCCGTTCAAAACAAGGTCAAAATTTAGTATGGAAAATCGATCTGGCGAAATGATAAAACGGCCGCATTTCAAAAAGCCGATTAATTGTGGAAAATAATTGTTACCTTCAAATACTGTAATATGAGATATACAAAAGGACCATAAACTCGACCAAACGCGGTAGCAGTTTTCAAATTTTGTCAAGCAAAAACCCGTCGTATGGACACGGTAAAGTTGACTATAGAAAAATCGTAGCTTGGACTTGGTTATGGACTTTTTTTATTACACAGTTTCAATAGCGTATGTTACCAATATCTGTTGGAGGAAGGTTGATGAGCTTTGATATTTCTTCCTTCAGTACACAAGAATTTCCTCTTAGATTGACGAAATTTAAAACAATTTTGTCACTTTTTCCATGAACAGTCCTGTTGCAAATTTTTAAAGACGCCATTGTTGTTGATAACTGGTTGCCAGTTATTTATTTACAGATTGTGCTTGGCTCTTAATGACAAAATAACAGTCTTAAATAAAATATGTCTTGCTTCCCCGTACCAATAACTCCGATCAAACTTAATCTCTTAATCTTAGAATAATAGCATACTCCATCGATAAAAGTGTTCATATAATAAAAGAAATTTTTTATTTTCCAAATTTGCACCAGATTTCAATGTATAAGAAGCCAAAGCAATCAAAACAAATAAAATGTACCTGTAACAAAAAGAAAAAATCTACAAATTAGAAATATTTATTAATATATAAAAAGTGTCTTTTTATTTCAGATTCGCATGAAAAAAATGTAGAGGGCATCAATTTGATCTTGCTGATATATTTTTGTTTTACATTGAGAAAAATGGTTTTCGACCTGTTATGTCCTGTGGGATAGATGCAGGCTTTTGAAAATAACAATAATTGTTATTTGAACCATCAAAGCATACATTACATGACATATTTCAGACAACTTAAGAAGGCATTTGAACTATTTCTTTTTTGGTCCTATGCTCTCACAAGTCCTGCGGTGACAACCATTTTTAAAGCTACAATTTCCTATTGGCATTTAAAAAAAGTGACTTGTGTGACGTATTGGATTTTTCGGTGTGACTTTTTACCCAAGCTTACCCAAACTATACCCCAAAACACATTAATATAACATTGTTTGGCAGTATTATTCTGTTTAAATGTTTTATATACTCTATTTTTTTTTTTAAAATGTTATTAAAAGTGCAGTTACCATGACAATTTCTTGTGTTAAATTCGATCCTCATGATCGTGTAAAAATGCATTACCCAAACTGTACCCAAAACACTCGTTAAAATATCATTTTTAGTATTTTAATAAACAACATATAGTAAACCACTAAAAATCAGTTAAATAATGAATATTTATTAGACATTGCAATTTTAACACCAAAAGAATTAGGGATCGAACGTATTATTTATTACCTGCTGCAGTCCTTTGATGTCTCGAGTGAAGTCATATCATACAAAAGAGTAATATAAAATGTTTCCAAAATGTGTATCTGTGTACGAATATTTTATGTAATAACTTTTATGTAATAACTTTTACTCTTAAAGAGGATAAAACTGACAAACAAACTCATTTTAACCAGTGCTTGGGCACAGTTTGTGTAATAAATTTTTCCTATCAAATGGGCTTCCTATGTTCATGATAAGTTCACTTAATTAATGTTTTTCAACAAAAATTGAGTACGTAAAACGTTTAAACAGGGTAAAACATCCCAAAAATGTTATTTTTATATATGTGTTTTGATACAGTTTGGGTAAGTTTTGGTAAAAAGTCACACCCTTAAATGTAACTTACCGGTATTTTTTACCTCGATCTTCCGAGAATATGCCCGACGGAAGGACGCGATAACTGCCGGTCTTTAACCCTTTTTTCCCCACAGAACCAAGTGACTATGTGATTTCGAAAAGGTCATATTGTTATTGTACGGTAAACATTTGTCTTTCCAACACTTTTATTACAGTACTCTGCTCAAAGATGAGATGAGTACAATGAAGATGATTAGTTCTTTCATTCCACAATCGTCTTTAGTACTAGTACCCCTTAATAGCATATGATGAAATTTATTAAAAAAAAAATAAATTGAAAAAAACTATCAAACCAAATCGGATACACCTATAACATATAAATCGAACATCTCTTGATGTGGGTGTAACCCATATCTTTTCTTGTCAGTATTATTTCTGGATTATTTCACAATTAATAGGGTAGAAAATGGACCTTTACGTAGAAAATTAGTAAATCTTGCAAATTAATTTATCTATTGACGATTTCAAAATCCAAAACTCTCGCGCACGAGATCTGCCAAGAACGAGGCGTGTGTGTGTGTGTGTGGGGGGGGGGGGGGTGCGTAAGAGATATTTCTGCGATGTAATTGTATATTAGATGTGCCTTTTTACTTGCTAAAGGTTTATATATTACCAGACAATGAAGTTTGGTGAACGGTAACAATGAAAGACCAATAACAGACCCACATAATAAGACGCGAAAATGATAATTAAGATGGGGGTGGGGGCTAGAGGGGGTCCATTACCAGGTTAACAATTTTTATTTTTTCCCAAAATAGATAAGAGTAAATTTAAAATAATGATAACAGATAACAGCCATTTACATGAGAAAACAGAAAACAGTTAGTTCAAAAATCGATAAACGGACACCAGCTGATCTCATCGAAAAGCAATACTATTAACAGCAAACAGGTTATTATTTTTATTTTAACAGTTAACAACAATGTCAATTTTATAAGAAAACAGATAACAGCCCCCCCCCCCCCCCTAAAAAAAAAACAAAAACAAAAAAACACGTCCACTATGTGATTTTAATTCATTTTTTATTGGTACACATTTGACTTTGCGTTTTTTTTTTATTGCCGTTCTCGTTTCAAAGTTGAGTATTAAGATGATTATTTCTCGTCTTCCACAATCGTCTATATTTGAAATGCTTTACGTGATATGATAAAAATTTGAAATGAAACAAATACACCTACAACATATAAATCGAACATCTCTGGATATGGGATCGGGTACCAGACAATTCAGCGCCAGGAATTTGTCCTATGTCACTGCTGTGACAAGTTTTTTCCACAGAACTTGTTCCGGCATTACACAAAATGACTACCGAGAAAAGAAAGCTGTTAACCAAAGAGTACAATTTATGTGCAGCAGATGTAACTCGGCAATCCACCAACCAAACGCAGAGAGTACTAGACTGTCCATTGACCAGACTATCAACTACTCCGAACTCACCATCCCCTACAGCACAGACGAGGAAGCCAACAATAATTCGTCCTTCGACATCAGCAGCTATTCGCCGTGCCAGAAGAAACTATGGAAAACTCAATCGAAGATGACGCAATAGAACAAGTGTCTACATTGAACGCTGCAGAGACATTTACAATGGTAGATTCCGGTACCGAAAGACGCAAGAGAAAATTGGTATCCAGCCTTGGTTTTACATTCACTGTAAAGAGACAGCATAATAATGCTAGATACAAAAGTCGGCTGTAGATACAAACCTTATTCATAAAAACAAAAATAAAAAACAAACAAATAAACAAAAACATGCAAAAGTCGGCTGTAAAAAGCATGAATACATTATCATTAACGATCCGAATTGCCCTGATATACGGTCCGAATTGTCCTGATATACGTCCGAATGGTCCTGGTTTACGGTCCACTTGTCTGGGTGTCGAATTGTCCAGCATTCATGGGATCAACCCATATATTTTTTTTTGTTTTATTATAAACGTGCTAATTGCATACTATAACAACCATTCCGTAGTAAGAATCCAGTCATTTACATATGTAAAACCGATTAAAAATATGGTGACAATGTCGAAAGATATCGAGATCGACCACGTCTGATTGTATATGCAACTTCTTTTGGACACCAAAGTGCCGTTTTGCTACATTACTAGTAATGGGACTAAATTCGTACATTCGCAAAAAAAGCAAAAGCGTGGGTACGATTATTCGTTCTATTTTACCATTAGAGATAAGATATACAGCTTTTCCACATTCGACATGAGTCAACTGACCTTCACATGATTTTGTTTAGAAAGTGTAATGTTATGTTTGAAAAAAAACTGTTTTGCATTCGTTGGGTGTTGTTTACAATTTTTTGAAGCATACAAGTTTACAAAACACTCATACCCATATACAGGCTCAGACACAAAAGATGACGCTTCAATTTTACTAACATAGACTAACTTAGAGAGTAGACTTTTAGCAGATAATCATTTATGACCAGCGACATGATGGGTGTGTTGCAACATGCAAACTAGCTCAATATCTAATTTTATGAAAATAAAAATTCTTTGGTCCTGTACATCTTCATTATGTGTACAAACATGCTGCTAAAAGTACTAAAAGTAATACATGTAATTTAGCTAAAAAACTGTAGAAGTTAAACGTACAAGGCAATCTTAAAAAGCCAAGCTATTTGGATTTCGAATGAATAAAATAAACTTTGTAAAAGGACCATTTTATCAACATTTATATGCAGTATGCTTTGATCATCTAATCAAACAAATGACTTTGAACAGTCAAATAAAACATTCTGTACAGGGGTTGAAATTGTTAAAGGAACTACAATCAGCCCCTATTAATACCGCGGAAATGTAGAAGTATAAACGCCCACAAACATTCATAGATTTGTTTGTTAGAATAAGGTTTAATGCCACTTTCTGCAACTTCTTCAGCTGTTTAATTTTCAGTGCATTGAGTTTTTATTGGGGAAGAAAATGATCGCTTAAAACCTCCGACCTCCGACAGGAAAACTAGCAATCCTTGCGAACGCCAACGTGCATAATGCATAGAACTATACAACAAATACAAGGGCAGTTCATCTGTCACTTTTGAGATTTGCTTCTTCTTTATCTAGCTCACATTGGCAACAAAGTATAGGTTAGAACCTAAACGTAAAGGTTACTCACTATTCAATTAGTCAAGATTCAGCTATATAGTGTGCATTGTGGAAATCTTGTGACAAACCATTTACGAACTTCAAGTGGTGTAAAAAAAACAAGGGACAGTTTCCCAATAAGTCATAAGTCTAAGATTAGTCCTAGGTTTAAGTTTTAACCAATCAGAATTGCTGAAATCGCAGCGACACTTAGGATTAGAAATAATAATCGTACCCTTGCGGTTTTTCTTTTTTGGCGACAAATCACACAATTTACTTCTGATTATAAAGGCAGTAAAATTCGGCCTAACTTAGGACTACACTTTCTACTGAACTTATATAGACATACGACTAATGTGAATTCCACTTAGGTCTATCATTATGCAAAAATAACTTGAATGTTTTACAATGTAACTTGACATACTTTGATGACTGGCTGTCTGGTCCCATCAGTAAAACTGAACAGAGGAAAGTATAGCGTTTAAAATATATAATACAGAGAATTACGAAATCAACGATTTTAATTACTTTTGTACAAACAAGTGAATATATAAAGCTTATGGCAGTGTTTTTTTAAGAATATTTACCTGACATTTATTGCTAATCAATAAACATTTACAATAAAACTAAACAGCAAAATAACAGTTAATACATTGATACTCTCTATAATCACTGACTAAAGCTTTTTAGAATCTTAATTAATGTAACAGCTGATCCTTTTTGTCATGATAAAAAACAAAATCATGAAACTGACAATACAAAAATCATGTTTTTCAAGTTTGGGAAATAATTCCTACTGACCAAAGCAAATCATTTGGCTACATTTTAAAAAATATATTACATAACAATAGTAAAGACATACAGAATTAAAATATAGTCAAAAGATTTCAAAAGGAATAACTGCAGAAATTCGTCGTCACCCATTGGACAGACCACAAGTATAAACACAATATGAACTGTTTTCCTAATCAGCCGTCCGACCAAGGGCATTAAGTTGTCGGTGTAGGACGTAAAAACTCCCCAAGTCAGTCAGTTTCCTAATCAGTTAAACTATCTACTGACTAAATTAAACTATCATCTGCAATAACTAAATTTAAAGGGAATACCTGCAATATTAGTTGATAAGTTGATAATATCAAAGCCTTTTATCTGCCAAAAAGTGGTTACAAAAATCACCACCATAATTTTAATTAAAAAAACACCCTAAACCAAAAAGCTCATTATACTCTGACTTGGGTCTAGTCTTATTTTATATTATGCAGAGATCACAATACCCAGTGTTCATAAATCGTTGATCAATAGTCTATGACCAATTACCTACACCAATATGCCAATGTGAGCCATTGTGACATTTTATCTTTGTTTTTTTCAAATCAATTCATTACAATTGCATTGTTAAAAATTATTTACTTTTAAAATTTAGTCACTTTACTCTTACGTATACACATGAATGATGCAGATAAAAAAAAGAGTATTATTAAATTTATTTCTCTGTAAACCAACCTAATTTCAAGATTTCAGAGCAATTTTCTTCATGGTTCATTTCTTAATTTGTATGTAGAAAATTATATTATATCATTCTTGCAAAGTTTAGGTCAAATTGGTTCAGTGGTTTTAAAGAAGATTTAAAAAATTGATTACAGAAGATGAATGACAATGGACACATAGTGATGGCATAAGCCTTTGGCCACGTGAGCTAAAAAAGCAGATAAGAAAAGTTCATCTGCAGCTTGCTTTTATCTTTACTAAAACCCTACATGTATATTGTCTGACAATTTACATGTATTGTATATGAAATATTAGATATTGTTTGCTTTTACACAAGACATTTTTCTGTTTTCATCTGTATTACATTTCTTGAATGAAATTTCACTGTTTTATATTTCAACATTTCATCATTTACCACTTTGACCTGTTGTATGGTGACACTAAATATTTCTTTATATTATACTTATTTGTTCGTTATTCACCATTATGACCTTGTTGTATGATGACACTACCATTTTGACTTGGTTGTATTGTGACACTAAATAGTGGTCCCTCTGATATCTTAATAAGGCATGTGCATTAATTAACAAGTCCATTCATTATCTTTTCTTCTTGTGTTCCAACTGTGTAACCCATTTAGCTAAAGCACTATGTATGCTTATAATAATCGAATATGTCACCATGGTACAAGCAAATATAGTAAAGATAGAAACTGCAGCAAACACAAATCGTGGAGCGAAAATTTTCCACACCATAAGGTGGCGCCGATGTTGGGCAGCTGAACAAACTGTACCAAACACCTGAAAAAAAGTAACTAGAATATATATACAATATAACTGTTCTAAAGTCTAAAAGGACAATTCTTTCATAATATGCCTTGATTATTTACATGACACAACTGGTCCTCAACCTTTGTTATGTTGTGTTTAAAGGGAACTTGCCTTGTTTACAAAATTTGTCTGCTTTCATGATGTTCAATGGTATTCGAATGAACCACAAAACTTTTCCTGCCTCAACCGCAAACGATGTGGCAGGAAAAGTTCTGAACAGACAAAAACTGTCTGCTCCTAGCTTAAACTTCTGATCTAATTTAGGTCAAAATTTACTAAATCAAAATCAAAATGAAACAACATCCAAATTTCAAAATGCTGAATAACTGTGGAAAATAATTGTTGATTTAAATTTGCACAATTTTAGATATACAACTAGAACAAATGTGGTAAGCAGTTTTCGTTTGTCATGCAAAAATAGCAGCTAAGTCACAGTCACAATTACTGATGTAACGAAACATTCAATTTTGTTGTACTTTGTTCTGATTGTAAAATTATATTGTTTTAAGTAATTTTTCTTTTTTGTGAATATGAAGAATTACATATTTTGTATCCCTGATAATTTTTTTCATAATATTACAATGTCACATTTTTTTTTTTTATATTTCTACATTTTTACCTTGATGCCTTGAAACAGAAATATAAAGGAAAACAACCTAAATAACAGTTGCTTAAACATGTCATCATCTTCCAATAAAATGAAGTCTCCCTTCCACTGTCCCACTTCCTCTTTCTTGTTGACTAGACTTTTTAGAAATATCCCATCTGTTAGTGGCCAAATAACAATTAATGGAAATATTATACTGAAGAAAACTTCTGATGCAAAAGTATTGAAGGTTATCAATATGGCTGGAAGTAGATTGTTGTTAAAATCACCATGGAAACCTGTAAAGGCAGATTCCCACTTTATGGTTGGCACTGTAGCTTGATGTCCAGTGGCAAAGAAGAAACTTGAGCACATCATTGATATAAAGACAACAGGTGGCCAAACGTTGACCATTTTGCCTGTAAATATAAAATTATAAGGAACAATGCAAAATATCAAATCTACAAGTAAAAAATATTTTAAAACAAGTAACTTAAAATCACCATGCTAGGAAGTTCTTCAATAATGTAGCTCCTTTTTTATTATGGACGATGCTACAAAGAGGTCCAATTACTCCTAATGGAGCAAAAACACTCTTGGGATTTATACATATTTTCTGCTATTAAAAACTGCTATTTTGTTTACTTTATAATTTTTCCTTCTGCTCCATTCAGTTGACATTTCTACAATGTCTAATTAAATAATTTTAACAATTTTTCGTAATCATGGCATTGATTACAAAAAAGTATTAAAATTATCTAATTAGACATTGTAGAAATGTCAACTGAATGGCAGAGAAGGAAAAAAATATAAATTAAAGAAAAGTAGCAGTTTTATAGCGGAAAATATGTATAAATCCCCAAGAGTGTTTTTGCTCCATTACAAGTAATAGGACCTCTTTGTAGCTCCGTCCATAAAAAAAAGAAAAAAAGGAGCTACATTATTGTAGTCAATCCAATGCATTAAAAAGTTTAAATGTTGTTGAAACCCACAAAAAAGTAAATTCTTCAAAACTGTTGTAAGTAATTCATAATCAGAGATGCAAATATCCAATATAAGCATCAAAATTCCAACAAATTTGAAGAATACATGTAGATTAAACTTGTAGGAGTAGATTACACCTGTTCTATTGTCAAGAATGTTCCGGAGAATGACCATACATGTACATGTTTCACAATCTTATAATTCAACAAAAATATTAGGACTTTCATATATTCAATATATAAAAATAATTTTTACCAAGTTTGAAGGCTATGTGTTGAAAACACAGCCAGAATAAATGTAGATAATGCAAAATAGTGACTATATACTTTCCCACCTCCTCGTCACACATTGGACATGCACAAATTTTGTTTTGTGCAAAGTATGAATGCCTTATTTACATGGAATAGATTAATGCCAAAAAGGAGGAGCTGTATTTTCCTCCCTTACATGTCCACACAACAAAAATGTGTAAATACTGTTATGTTTACAAAATGAATATAATAAAAAGTAGGCATTGATAGTCTCCCTTGTCAGTCGCTAATTTCAGTTGTTAGGGTTTTTTCTTTGCACGGGATTATACATTACAGTAATATACATTTCAGTATACTTACATGCTTTAGTCAAACCAAAGCCCAAACTTTCATCTCCTGAAAACACCATTTTAGTGAACGTGTCTGAAGCTGTATATAGTTCCAAGTACAACCATACAGATAGAAAAACAGCCAGTAAACTTGGCGAGGGTCCATCTCCTAACAGCAAAATCAGTATTAGGTATGCAATCACAACAAAACTGATCAATGCTGACGAGTATGTGGTTCCAAGACCAAAAACGATAGGTGGATGTTCAGTCGTCTGTTCTTTGTAGTTCTCTTTCATTTTATTGTACACTTGTGGTATAACTGTGCCATCTTTTTGAACAGAAAATTGATCTTGTTTTGGAAGCAAATGAATAGTGAGTGGTTTGATTATTGTTGCAACAAATGATAAAATCAAAATAAAGTAAACAAGCCTTGGCAAGAAAACCTGTTGCCAGGCTGGTAAGGCATCTAATATTTGTTGAGGTAGGCCTTGAAGAGCCCAGTAAAGCACAATTGCAACACCAGTTACTGGGTACAAGTATTTTACACATATAATTCCTGGAGTATTTCCATGTAGATTTCCAGAATGTTTCAAATATTTTCTTATGGCTAGAAGAAAAAATATGACACATCCAACACTAAAAAAGTATCTGACATTTTTATAAGCTACCCATTCTTCAGTTAGACCTGCCAACGGATACAAGAAAAATGATATTGTACATGTTGACTGCTCCTCACGACATGCTCTGAAATTGTTAGAGATCCTCAAAAAAACATTTAATGATACTGTAACAAATATTGCTAATGTTGAAGGCTGAGTCAAAGTCCTCATGATGTCATATGTTTTATGCTGCATTTTATGTCTTTTAAGTTTTTGGTCAGATTGTGAAGCATCATACTTGACTAGAAACAACTGAATGCATTTGAAACAGCATACCCATGATAATGTTTGAGAAAAATATAGTGTTATGGAATCCTCGTATACTACAAAACTATTTGAAAAAAACGAAACAAAATACAAAAGCATCACCATCCATGACGACACATTACTGATGTTAAAAGACAGACAGGTTTCTGTGGTATTGTCTGCACTTGGGCAGTTCCATGTCAGAATCAACACCATAATGATTCCAACTGCAGCAAGTATATATACCATAAATGCAGATAAAGATTCTCCTACGATAAATGTTTGAAACACAGCATAGGTTAAATACACTAAACATGACAGCACTAAAATTATTAGTGTATTGGGTAAATCGTTGCTATTCGATAACTGAATAAAATAAATGTTTATTGTTACAGCTAGTACCATTGTCATTATCCCTATTGAAATGGACATCAAGTCAAATTTTGCCCATATTCCTTTACATATTCTCCCAACTTCTGATATATAATCAATGTAATGCCCTCGTAGTGTTTTTAAATTTTCAGTTACATCTCTCGAAACACCATCAGTTACCATGGAGGTAACTAAAGCTTGAAGATCTTTTTCTGCATGGTCCAGTAGATTCTGCAGTTCATAATATTTGTGTATTGGGAAGTCCGAAGAGTATTCATAATAAGCTTGCAGATAGTAACTGATCTGTTTGGCATTTAATCTTAGTGCTTTGGTACTGTGATAAACCTAAAAAAATAGGTAATAATGAACAATTAATAAATCTTATGAATTTGACTTTCAAATCCACAAAACTACTTACATGCAATACTTGTCTGAATCTGGATTTGTAATTGTCCATTGACTTTAAGCTGTTGTTGTTTGATCAGTTTCCTTGCTCTTTTTATAATAAGTAAGGGAAGATCTTTCTCTAGCCAAGCAGTCTGAAAGATGACTAGAAACTGACATTATAAGATCAAATCCAGTCTGTACATGTACCTGCAGAATGATTTTGTTAAACATTGTTGTGTTACAGAGGCATAATTATCTACTTTTTAACAAAATAAAATACCTTTTTGATATCACTGGATGTCTGCCACCATGGGCAGTGTGTAAATAGTTCCTCTATCACCTGACCTAAACTGGAGAAGGGTATAGGTATACCAAGCAGTAAAGATATCGTTGGAACAAAGTCAATCTGGGACACTGTGTCACGGTCCTTCTGAAATTAAAAACAATAGCTTTTGCAAAAGAATGTAACAAAAACAAAAGTGAAGCAGGACCAAAACCAATACAATGTAGTTTTTTTTGCAGGACCAAAACCAATACAATGTAGTTTTTCTTCAGGACCAAAGCCAATACAATGTAGTTTTTTTGCAGGACCAAAACCAATACAATGTAGTTTTTCTTCAGGACCAAAACCATTACAATGTAGTTTTTTTGCAGGACCAAAACCAATACAATGTAGTTTTTTTGCAGGACCAAAACCAATACAATGTAGTTTTTTTGCAGGACCAAAACCAATACAAAGTAGTTTTTTTTGCAGGACCAAAACCAATACAATGTAGTTTTTCTTCAGGACCAAAACCAATTGTAGTTTTTTGCAGGACCAAAACCAATACAATGTAGTTTTTTTGCAGGACCAAAACTAATACAATGTAGTTTTTTTGCAGAACCAAAACCAATACAATGTAGTTTTTTATTTCTGAAGTTCAATATATAACTCTGTGATATAGATATAGAAACCTGGAAATGCTAATAAAGTTTTTAGAGTAATCTAATTATATTATATTTTGAATTTTAACAAACAATTGCGGACATTCCAAGGAATAGAAAATTAAGGACAACAGGTAAAATGAAAACTTGATAGTACATGTATATATTTATAGCTGTATTATTCTATGAACATTTTATGTAAACAAAAAAGAGTTTTCAAATTGCAAACAATCTTCCTATTATGCTCATACTTTACCAGGCATTACAATTCCTACACTGGGAAAACTAGCAATTCCTGTCAAGTAAGGTTGAAGTTGAGCACACCGTACCTGCAATTAGGATTGAGCTCATAAACTCAACCACACTGTTTGCATTCTGATGATCAATTAGCAGACAACTAACTACCTTATTGATGTGTAAATATTCCAGTAAATATGATTTAGACCACGAAAAACTATGTAAATCTATCTGTACTTTCTTGCATTAAAATTATGGTATAATTACCCAAAGCTTATGTTGACTAGTTATTTGTGCTGGGCTGTATACAAATAAAGCTGCTTCCAGCTCATCTAAACTGTCCCCTCCATGATCCCCAGTTCTTGTCATACCATGGTCTCCCATTACAAACAATATTGTATCATCTTTGATCAGATGTGTAACATTCCTTATAAAAGATAAATAAGAAATCACAACAAAATGTGATAATATTCTTAGTTGGCATGTTTTCTGAACCTAAGTCTTAACCAATGTCCTATACTGCTTTATGATCAGTATGTCAATGTGTTGCTTTTGTTGGTAAATACCAAATCATTTTTCATGCACATATTTTTAAATGAATTAAAAAGTTACATGTATGAAACGTATTGTAAACCTAAATATATCATAATGGACTTTTGGCATGTGTAAAAGTAGCAGTTAAGGCAACAAGTACAATGTATGGACACAGAAAAATGCCTTGCCTGCATTCCACTTCAGATTAGAACAAAAATTTATGCACATGCACATGTTCCAGTAAGACATAATTACATAAAAATTAATATAATATAAATATGTTACAAAGTTCCAGTGACATGTGAAATTGAGGTACCCCTGGTACATGTGTATATAAAGAAAAATTCTTCCATGCAAGATTACTTCAAGCAGCAAACCTAATTTTATACCTTTAATGCTGTCACTGAACTGTCTG
Source organism: Limnoperna fortunei (assembly GCA_944474755.1). NCBI lineage: Eukaryota > Metazoa > Mollusca > Bivalvia > Mytilida > Modiolidae > Limnoperna > Limnoperna fortunei. Next base: position 16,583,341 of record OX104116.1, on the reverse strand, counting down.
TGAAATTGGGATATTTATCAAATAAAATCATCCTAATATGCAAGATTACTTAAGGAACTGACTTAATTTTGTAACTTAACAGAAGCATTGGACCTTGAAATTGAGGTCAAGCTTAGGTGACACCTTCCAGACAGACTGTTAAGTAATATTTATCAGCAACCAATATATCAAATGCATGTATTGTCACCCCACCACATGCACATTGGGGAACAGACCTAATGCAACTACTGGGCCTTGAAATAGAAGCCAAGTTCAGGTGACACCTAATAGAAGCAGACTGTCAAGTACTGTTTATCAGCAACCAATTATACTACCAGATATTGTCACCCTACCATGCATGGTTACTGAGGAAATGATGTAATGGTCTAAACTTAACATAGCCACTTAATCATGCAATTGAGGTCCAAGTAATACAGGTGACAGATGACCAATGGAAAAATATTTATCACAAGCTACCACAGGATCAAAATTGATGGAACTTTGGCTTAGGCTTACACAGATTAACATTAAAATGTCAAGTGCTAATGCTGTTGCCTGAAACCCATGCACATGTCTCGTCTTCAGCTGCAAACAAACAAAAACAGATCATACTAAACATAACTGTATAACATTCAACTAACATAAATCATGATGTATCTTCAAGCAAGATGCATGTGATCATGAAGGGATAGTCAGAATAGTACCACTCCATGGTTTAAATACAGACACAAAACAACCCATTAGATATATGCAACATGACATCAGAGTATTTATGACAGTTTTAATCACCATTTTAATGAGTATAGGCGCTGCCTAAAAGCGAGCATAGCTTATTTTATGGTTCATGATTTTACTTTAAAGCACCCTAAACAGTGCTTCTGCATTCCATTGGTGATGGGAAGTCAATGTGTTGGTGAGGTCACTAAAATGTAAAACAAAATACAGAGTTTCTGAGATTGCAAATTTTTTTTGGACATTTTTGTTGTTATTTAAAAATTAAACACTTCAATTTTATCATCTACAATATTTTCTTAGAATAGCTCAGCTACCATCCAGACCCAGTGCAATAAGCATTTTCTGTGCTAAGAATTTGTTTACTCTCAATTTCATCTAATCAAATCTTTCATTTTCAGTTGTTGTCATGGTAATTGAGAAAATTCTCATGCTGAGCAAAACATTTTTACAGAAAGGTTTTATGGTGCTGGGCACTGAAATGATTGCGTTCATATAGATCACTATCATCACATGACTTTTTATGCAATCATGCATGTAACCATATGCATATAGCTGATATTAAATATGATAAAATATTTGTTCTATTGTTATATTTAGGATGTATTATTAAGTTATTTTTATTACATGAAATTAAATTTATGGTCTTAAATGAGTAATTTCAATGTTCTGTATGGTAGTAAATAATCTATGCTGTAATTAAAAAAAATAATAATATATTTTATATATAAAAAGTGACATTGATAGTAAGCTAAAAAAAAAAACCAGGAAATATTTACCGCAACATATCATTCATCTGTGCTAATTTTTCGCCCATCGCTGGATGGTCAGGACCATATCTATGACCACAGTGATCTACACCTAAGAAATGAGCAATAATAACATCCCAGTCACTGCTAACTATTTCCTTGTACAAATGTCTTAAAACTCCATCATCAACTGTGTGCAAATCTTTAACATTGAATGATGGAAATGGAAACTGTTTCTGAAATCTGTTAGGAAAGAGACCGACCCAGGTATCATCTCCAAGAAACTTGATCCTCTTTTCATGAGCAATTAGCTGGTCAATAAAATTGTCCTCAGTTATTTCAGAACTTGCAAAATTTGAACCAGCATCAACAAAGGTTGGCAAACTTCCAGTAGTCAAGCCTTTTAATCTCTGGAGTGTAGTGGTTGGTGGATCAGCTATAAATTTGTAAAGTTTAGCATTGTTTGGTTTCCTTAGGGAATCGTGAACGACTGTAAGTTTATTTTTGTATGGAAGTGAAGAGTCGGATGTTTTATCATATGCAACAAAATCGTATCTTAAAGCATCGATTATTATTATAACGGCTTTCTTGTATCTCACATGCATCCAACAACCCTTTTCACCGTGCATGTCGCTTTGCATCGCAAACTCTACCTTACAGCTACTGTTTCGTTCTATAACTACCCTCTTCAGTAGAAACCCCTTTGCAAAAATTAGTAACCCCACAACGTAGACTAAAATCAGGAAACACAAAAGGGAAAAGTATTTGAGGTTTTGGCCCATTTTTGATTTTCAGACAGTTTCACATTTTCGCCTGTAGCAAAAGACGACGGAAGTTATAATGTGTAAATATAAGGCAAAACAAGGACGGACTATGTATTAAACAACCGTGTATTACAAAAGATCCTATAGGTTACACTCATATCCAGAGATGTTCGATTTATATGTTATAGGTGTATTTTTTTTTAAATTTCTTTTATTTAAAATTTCATCATATGCTGTAAAGGGTTAAAGATATGATCAAATATAGACGATTGTGGAAGGCAAGAAATATATATATCAAAAGATTTGCAATATAAATTTATTCAAACGTCAAACTTATGTTCATGTGCATAAACATTGCTAAGAACTTAATAATATTTTCAGACTTTAAAATAAACCAAAAAAATTTTTGAAGAAGAGTCTTACTTTTGCCAGAGACATGTAATTATATGTCTCTGTTTTTGCAAAACAATTTATGAGATTATAAACTTCTAAAATTATTTTCAACTCATTTAACTGTTGATGACCATTATTCAAATGTAACTCAATTGTGTTTCTATTGTATTATTATACATGTATACATTTTTCAAAATTTCATTTAGCTTTTTAAATTTCTGTTTGTTTAAATGACTTCATATACGATCCTAGAGGTATGTTTAATCAAATTCTATAAGTATCTAAATATAACTTGCTTCTAAAAATAGTTTAACATAAAAAATTTCAAATCTTGAATTAAATAAAAATCCATACCTTTTGTGTTTTTTTTTTATTATAAAGAAATTTATTTTCCCTACCAATGCCTTTGACATTTTTCACTGATTCAGAAATCAAATTTCTTTAAATACCATGCCTGTTTTAAAATCTAATTTTCGTATAAAAATCATAATCTAAATCAGCATTTTCGTTGTTTATTAGCCCACCTCCCTCCCCAAATTTTGTTTTGGCTGGATATAAAAATTGAAAGGCAATATCAATATAACATCACACTTCAATAAAATATACATTTGACTGTCACAAAATTATGTTGTAATTTACATAAAATAAATTTCAAATTTCAGATGACTGTAATGTTTTTAAAAAGGTGACATTGACTGAGATAGACTAATGCTGAGATTGTCTTCCAAAAGTTATGTGATGAAAAAATGTTGAATCTTCTATTTAAACATTCATGGTAATGTTTTTACACTTTCATAAAGCATGTTTTCTGTGACCGTCTGTGTATTAACAAGAAGGGAAGGATAGAAAAAGTGAAGAACAAATGGTCTTTCATTTTTACCTTTCATTAAAGTTCAGTGACATAATAATCAATTAGCAAATAAACAAGGCACATCTAATATAGAACCCCCCCCCCCCCCCCCCCAAAAAAAAAAATAAATAAAAAAAAACACACAAACGCCTCGTTCTCGGCCGGCAATCTTGTGCGCGAGACTTTGCTATTTCGAAATCGTCAATAATCAAAACACAGGGAAATTGAATATAATGTTCAAGATTGACTAATTTTCTGCATAAAGGTTCCATTTTCTACCATATAAATTATGAAATAATCCAGAAATAATACTGAAAATTATCGATCAAGGCTTTCTGGATGAGTGGTTAGAAGCGCGTAAAGAATACTTAATTCTTTATCGCTGGGCTGATTTTGATGCACGAGGGGAACGTCGTGCATTACGTAATAATACAACATTTTAAAATGCATTATAATTAGGGCCGTTATAATTATGAAATCATCTTATGAATTCCTATACAAACAAATACATTCACATTCTATTATGTGAAGATTAGAAACTGCATGAAAAATACAAATATCAATTCTGACATAACCCAAGTCAAATTTATAATCATCTACATTTTTATGTAAAGATACCAAGATACGAATAAAAAAAGGATATGAAGCTTGCTCAATCAATCGTGAAATAATCCAAACAAAACAAAATATATATGATAAAACTGAACCGAACAAGTATTTCTAACATAAACATTACTTAATATAACGTAGCAAAATCTAAAAATGCCTTTTTATTATCAAATAATCTTACTAATTAATAAAAGAAACACAAATTTATACATTTTATTATGTAAAGATAAGAATGCATTAATAAAAAATAGGACGCATACCCTATAAATCATGAAATAACCCAAATAAAATTGAAGTGATCAATTCTTTCTGATCCTACCTAGCACAGATATGAGAGGTCAAGAGCGCATTAACATATTATTTTGTACATCTTTACTGCTCCTTTTAGATCAAGACAAAAATGTATTTGAAAGCTTGAAGGATTTAACAAAACGAAAAACTGTAAATGAAATATTTACTTTGATATTTAATTTAATTAGCCATTTTATTACTTACAACATGAACTATATTGTAGAGTATGGATTTTTACCTGAAAAGCGATACATGGACAATAGAAGCCGAAAACAGTTATATATCATTAAGAGATAATAGAAGAGATCGAACATATGAAAATTAAGGTCCAATTTTGATAGCTTTTATTGTAATAACAATTTAGGACCTCTTTATTTCCCACTGCACCCCCTTCCCAAAAAAACCAAAACAAACAAACAAACAAATAAACGAACGAACAAACAAATAAATTTACAAAACATAAACTTGTTTGTACAAGCTACATGAACATATATAATGGTTAATAACACAGAGTTGAAATGCTTAATGAAACATTTATCTTCTCTGATGACACTGACAAAATTTGTAACCTCTTTTATTTTTTAAAGCTCAATTTCCTAGGGACAGTCTATACCATTTCAATCAATATTTTTTTTATTTTGCTGTTTACATATCCCCAACATTCGTCCAATCACTATTTTTTAACTCCTTTTTATTGATGGTCCTAATAGTCTTCATTGTTGGTCCGCGTTGTCTTCAAGTGGTCTGAATCGTCTTGGTCCTAGTGGTCTTCAGTCCGACTTGTCCTGATACCGTTTTAAAATAGAATTAGTTAAAAAAAAATTATTTAAAATGTATAACCTCGGTTAATATTCTTCAACCTAACACTTCTTCAGCAGAACAAGCACAAACAAAAGATTTCCCTTCCTCGACACAATAGCAAACAAGACTTGCCTTATTTGTTTTGTCATTTCTATGTCAAACACAATCGTATACAATAAAAGCCTTTTTACGGTGTGTCATGATAGCTGATCATTAGAGAATAATTATTTTCTGACTTCTGTTTATGATATATTTTCTGTCATAGTTGCCTTGTAGTTGTTAGTGGTCATTACGTCAAAAAAAAACTCCAAATATTAGACAACTAGAACAAAACTTTCACGCTCTCAACTTAGATCAACTTATGTACACACAAGAACCTATAAATCATTAGTTATACTAGTACCAAGTACGCATTAATTAAACTATATGTAAACAACACAATTTTATCAATATAATATCTGGTCCAAATGTCACTCAATAACATCAATACGTAAGCATTTAAATGGTAATGGGATATGCCAACCCGTTTTTTTTTTATTTTTTCGATATTTTCATAGCGATGAGCAGCAATGACTGGAATAGTAATAGTATCCATTGTGTATTTTCTTTTCGGTAAATTTGTGTATATCTTTTGCGACCCACCGCCAGGACATTTAAAACCTGTTGGTTATCATAGAAAACCCATTGGAGGTGTTACCGTTTTGGAAAACTTTCCATTGCCTACTGATTTCTTTGAGAACTACATCGCAAAGAGCCAGCCATTTGTCGTAAAGGGTGTCTTAGAAAAGGGCGAGTTTCCTGCCTATAAATTATGGACAGATAAGTATCTTAGGTGTGCATGTTGTATGAATAACATATTTTTTACACATAGGATGAAGTCAAATTAGTTTGTGAACCAAGTCGAGTAAACCGTATATTGTGGTCGAGTGGGTAAAGGTAGATAGTAATGTAGCTTTTGATCTCATGCCTGTCAACAATTTCAAATCTTACTGATAGTAGCGTGTGCTCGAATCCGATGATTGATTGGTTGATCGGATGTTGGCTTTACTTCCAAAGAACAGTATTTCAGCTATATTCAGTTCAGGACGAGAACAAGTTAACAACCAATAAATAAATTCGGGACAGATGGACCAAAATGGCAAACATTTTGAATGGCACTGGAAATTAGGTATAGGGAATTTAACCTTTTCTTGAGCCTACAACTTGCCTAGTCTCATCGACATCGAAAAGGGGGTCCTTATTATGCAAGGATCCGTGACACTCTGCTAAACACGTTACCCATTGTGGTATACGGTCAGGCTTTCCGTATTATGATGTAAGGACACTCCCCAAACAAAAGGGCATCCGATATCCGTGTAGATCGAGCAATGTGAGCCCTCACAGTATGGTCCCAGTGCTCGACTCCAATCTTAATTGAGAAGGACTGCCAGTTTTCATACCGAAGGTCGGGTGTTTACACCGGTACTCCGGCTCCCCCCCCCCCCCCAATAAAAAAATATTATGACCAAGATAAAGCTGAAATATTGCTAAAATGGCTTTAATTCAATGCAAACAAACAAACCAACCAACCTCTGACTGTAGTTTCAAATTCAAGATACGGATTACAACTATTGATATAAACATTCAACTTTGTGTTTTATGGTTCCACTTTATTCAAACAAAACATGCTATATTATTTGACCTTTAATTTTCTCGAATTCCATTTAAGACTGATCAAATTCAAGTTCCAAATAGTCACTTTAGTGGGGACCAAATGAGGATAAGCAAGGTGTAATATGTCGACATAGCCTCACAACTGTCGTTTACTATGTAGTCGTCCAAACTACTTTTCCCTCGTACCCCGACCCTTGTTATAGTCACCAACAAATCAATGCAAGAACAAAAAAAGGGTTACAGGGACAAATTAAATTTAGGCAAATAAGCCTATTTTGTGGTGCTAATATGCGATTCTAATATATTTATAGTATTCATGATTAATTTCACGAATTAGTTTTTATTAACAGTGACAAATATGGTTCCATTCACGTGGATGTCGAGGGTGGAAAGAAAGAAGATCGGGATGCCAATCAGTATATTATGCCGATGTCAAAGTTCCTCCAGATTTACAACCAATCAAATGTCTATATGGTACACGACGTGGCACAAGAAATGACTGGTAAAATTAAGTAAAACGACACAACAACAGAAAGTTTTAATTTCTTAGATTTATACTATTTATATATCAAAATTAACATTAACATGATTAAGTTTCGAAAATGTTTCAAATGAAAATGGAATTAGGTAGATTATGGTTTGAGCGTGTCTTCCGTAGATTATTATAACCTTTTTAATTTTTGTTTATAACCACTTGGTTGACCTGTAGTCTTAGAGGTTACCACCATTTCAGTGCTGACACGAATATCATTGAACATGAATTTGCTTAGTTGTTTTGTGAATTTACTAACCTGAACATTTGATAATGTTTTATTGATTTTCTTGTTTCTAAGGTGTAGATTGACAGTTGGATCTGGAATTTCTTCTTCAATTTGTGGATGAAGGCTCTTAACATCTCAATGATTTCATCTCTCGTCTGATATTTTCTTCTAACCGGCGGGTACATAAGGCCCTTGATTTGGCCTTCCAATGTGTTTGGTTATACCCAATAAAAAACATGGGTGCACTCAGGTGCTCCGGATGAGTAAGCAGTACCTGCCTCTTATTAGACACCCGTCGAGTTACTCATTGTCATGTCTAAGGAAAAGCCAAATCCAGAAATAGGAAACACAATCTATGACTCAGCAAAAATGTCAGATCGTATTTGTGACACTGATTTCCAATAATGATCAATTAGGTAATGGTGACGACCATAAAACTTCTGGAGAGATAACATCAACCTAGGTACAACAAACCCGTGTTTGAGTTGTTCAGCAGTTAGGTTGGTTCCCGACGTAATATTCAGTATGCCTTCTGAATATACAAATATAAGCGAAAGATGATAGACCGGGACCAAACTATTTAGCAGTCAACAGCAGTGATCGGTCTAGAATAACGTTTAAGTTGTGAAATGTATACACCATACACTGGAGCTGCTGAGTGCTGCTGTCAATGAATGGGAAGTTGACATTTGGAAAGTGAAGTCATCACGTTTGTCGTATAGAGTCTTGTTTGTAGCTTTCCTGAGTCTATTTCTAGAAGTAGGTTTGATTAAGAGGCTGACCTTAGTGTATTGGTGATGTCTTTAATTTCAAGCTCGCTAGGGTCAATTGGATGTAAATAATCACCAAATTTAGCATTGTTGAGGGACAAAACATCATCAATATAGCGGAATGTGAAATTAAAGGCCGTCTAGGAACGTAGCCTCCTAAGAGTACAAAAAAAGGTCGGCGAGAAGAGGAACACAATTAGTACGCATTGGAATACCAACAGTCGGTTGAAAAACATGTCCTCCATAAATGACGAATATGTTGTCAATCAGAAAATCTAACATATCACTGATTTGGTCAGTATATTTAGTGTTAGATTTAGAATCATTGAATACGAAGTAAGTTCTGTCATGACTAATTACCAGGTAGCTATATCGTCTCTTTCCATTTGTCCAGAAAAAGCAGCGTTTTTTAGGAACTTTAAGCCCGCTTTTAAGCTGCATATGAGGGATGGCCGTATAAAGTGTCGAAAAATCAAAAGTTTTAATGCTGTTACAATAGGAAAGAGATCCAGACCTCAAGATGTCTATAAGGTCTTTTGAATTTTGTTATATCCACATCTCATTTATTCCACTCCTGGAGTAGAAAGTGTCACTGTATTTTTAAAGTCCCGTTTTTAATGTTGTTAAAATAGTGGTCAGGAGTTGCGATACAGTTTGGTGGTACACATGGACGATCCTGCTATGAAACGCTGTTTGTATGAATGTTTGTAAAGTTTTGGTATCTAATACAATAAGGGGAGATCACAATTTTCGACTTTGATTTTGAGGGCAAAGCACGCCAATCGAATTCAAGTTACGATTAGGGACAATATTGTCGATTGTCGAAAAGTCTCTATACAGTTTCATGGTTAACATAGAGCGTTATTTGGCATTCACAACAATCCACTGGAGCATGTTATTGTAAAGAACATTTTGAAGTAGGCACTGAAGTATTATTACTTTAAATTTTTTTCTTTCAGATGACATCACAATCCCTATTTCAATACAGTGTGGTGGCATGCAGAACTACATTCAGTCCGTCATTGTATGGTTTAGTAGTGGTGGGACTAAGTCTGTACTACATAACGATGGGTTGGATAACATCAATTGTCTATTAGATGGACAGAAGGACTTGGTCATGTTTCACAAGGTACGAAATATGTAACAACTTAAAATGAGTGGAAGAAAGAAGCCGCCATTTTTCCAAGTCGAAAGCCTACTGAATGTTCGGGGCTTTCTTCGGGTATTTCGTGTTCCTCGTAATAAAAACGGTACGCGACGATAAATTTGAAAAAAATCCATCAAAGACAGAAATGGCCGGATTTCGTTAAACAGGAAGTAGGTGAGATACAGACCTGAAATCGAATCCCACGTTCTGGGAGTCCATGCTGATGCTGCATACCAAATTTCAAGAGGCTGTGATTAGTAGTTGCTGAAAAATCTGTTATGAAAATTTTTTCCCGCCCGCACGCCGCCCACCAGACATTCACCATTTTAATACCCGGATTTTCACTCAGTGAAATTGCTAAAAACTGCGTTAAACACCATTCAACAAAACAAGTCTACAAATAGTGGACCATGTACGGAGAAAAAATTAAGCTAATGTCGGCACACATAGAATCGAAGAAAACATAGGTAACGATATGTGCATCTATATTTCAGGTAACGGTGTAGCTTGTATTATGTCTAGTGCACACCAGAACTATAATATCAGTGCATTACCTTTTTTTCATTTTTTGTGTGAAGTGAGGCCAAGTAGTGAGTAAACAATCAATATGGCCGACAACCTTTACTAGTGAAGTGCACATTGAATCAAGAGATGATACCCAAACTGTCCGAGCTAGAAGTCACTAAAGTAAGCGTCAGTTATCCATCAATTCAAATGAATCAATTAAACACCCCTCAATTAAATCGGCATCGGTTTCTCGAAAAACACAAATGTTTGGCTAATCGAGTAGTCCCATTATAAACCTGTTACATTTAAAACACAATGGGAGTCGTTCAATATGGCATATCTAGTACACAAAACTGTTGTCCAACCTAATATTGTCAAAGCAATCAGCGTTGCTTGAGATAAAGAATAAACTTATAGCTGAACTTAAACATGACGTGAACCTTGTTATGTCTGAGGTCATAACCAAAGCTATAGTCCCACTTCAAATGGTTGTCTATGATTAAAATATAAAAATTGAAAAACTTTCTGTAGAGAACGAAAGCTTAAAAAGTAAGTAGATGATAATGTAGTGTTTAGATCTAGAGAACATTGCATCATGGTCAGAAGTGGTTGATTAATTTTCATACAGGGAAAACTAAGGCGTTGATTATTGGCACTTAAACGTAATATATAGTTTTAATATTTCAGAATCAACCAATTGAAATTGTTTTGTCTCATAAACACTTATGAATTACTTTTGACTCGGATGGTTTTCACGTTGGTCATAAAATGGTAATACGAAAACAGAAATATGTTCTTAGTAGAAAGTATACTCACTCAAAAAAGAAACGCAAAATACAAAAATGGTAAGATTACTTCATAAATTATTTTAACAATTTATCATATAAATACTTGATACAGAAATGTAAATATTGGCACACTTCTTGTTCATGAGTTCTTTTACCATGGAATATAACATTTTGTCGCATATTATCAATAAATTACGCAAAAATGTCAGTATCTGTTGTGCCCATCATTTGCTTGTGGCACAGCCCTTACTCTTCTTGGCATGGATTCAATAAAACGTTGAGTACGAACACGCGGTATCCTTTGCCCCTCATACTGAATTGTTTGTTGCAGATTTTGCGGCAGTGGTTATCGTTGGCGCACGCGCCGATCCAGTTCATCCCAAAGATTGGGTTAAGATCCGGAGATCGTGGTGGCCAATGGATCACATTGATTTTCTGTTGCTCTAAAAAACCTACTGTTACACGTGCTGTATGTGGTCGGGCATTTTCGTGTTGAAAAATTTCTCTTTGATTGTCAATTACGGGCAGTAAATGCGGCTGTATAGTTTCGTCTCTATACCTAGCAGCGTTAAGATTGCGTTGGATATGTATCAGCTTTGTGTTTCTGGCGTAAGAGATAGAGGCCAACATCATTTCACTGCCTCCGCCAAAATTGTCTTTTTCTACAACACAGTTTTGCGCGAAACGTTCATCTCGGCGCCCGTACATTCATATGTGACCATCTCGCTTTTCAAGCTGAAAAAGTGACTCATCGCTGAACCACACTCTTCTCCAGTTCTGTAAATTCCATACACGAATGGTAGAACACCATCTAGCCCTTGCTCGGCGGTGTTGGCGTAAGGTCTTCTTGCCCGCAATCCATGAGAGCGTAACCGATTGCGCAATGTCTTTGGTGATATACGGCGCAACCCAGGGACGTTTACAGCTGTTTCTGTTGCAGCAACAGTCCTGTTCTGTAGATGTAATTTAATCTAATGTAACGATCCTGCGCCCGAGTTGTAACACGCGTACGTCCTGAACGTAGTCGTTCTGTCGTAGTACCAACCTGCTGGTAGCGTCACCAAAGATGTGAAATTGTGCTACGATGTGCGTTTTGACAACAGCATTCTCTGATTCCCCAGCCTCAATTCGGCCGATAGATTTTTTCCGGGTAGCAGCATCTAACCTTGGCATAGCGTCACCTCATCAGAATTATATTTTACTAATGCAGTAAAGAAAAGAAATAGCGGGGTTTTATATCGATTTGTCTGAGTTAAAAAAAAAATACCCATGATTTGCACGTGGAGGTCGACCCTGTTTTAAGCAATGCGCAATTCATAGTGTGTTCAAGATTTCAAGCACAGTCGTTAATGGATGGATGAACTTAAGTGCTTTCTCCTGGAAACCTTTAATTAAGGTGTAATTGTGATGTTATATATATATATATATATATATATATACAAACGTCTAAGTATTGTAACAACCATATAATATATCTATCCAGCGGATTTCTGAAACATCAGAAATACAGGGTTAATATCAAATATTTATATATACGTTTACAAATTAAGCCCAACACTGTTTGAATTAGATTTTTAACACTGTCAAATTTTTGCTTTCCCTCAGCGGGATTCGAACTCACACCGTTGTGACACTGTGGCACCAATTCGCCTGCACTATGTCCAGCGGTCTAGACCCCTCAGCCAAATCCGCTATATAAAAATATAGCTTCATTAACCGGGGTGAATCTTAGACATAGACATAGTACATGTGTACTAGCGTGTTACGATGGAATTTTCGTAACCAATACGTATTAATCTGACAGTAATCTAATTCAGCATTTTTGTATATATTATATAGGATGACAAAGTTACTTGTCATGCAGTCACAGTAAGTAAATTATATACAAACGTCTAAGTATTGTAACAACCATATAATATATCTATCCAGCGGATTTCTGAAACATCAGAAATACAGGGTTAATATCAAATATTTATATATACGTTTACAAATTAAGCCCAACACTGTTTGAATTAGATTTTTAACACTGTCAAATTTTTGCTTTCCCTCAGCCTCCTTTCCATTCCATCGTCACACGCTAGTACACATGTACTATGTCTATGTCTAAGATTCACCCCGGTTAATGAAGCTATATTTTTATATAGCGGATTTGGCCGAGGGGTCTAGACCGCTGGACATAGTGCAGGCGAATTGGTGCCACAGTGTCACAACGGTGTGAGTTCGAATCCCGCTGAGGGAAAGCAAACATTTGACAGTGTTAAAAATCTAATTCAAACAGTGTTGGGCTTAATTTGTAAACGTATATATATATATATATATATATATATATATATATATATATATGAATATTTATAGGTTATTTGTCCTTAAAAAAATGATTTGAAAAATTATCCGATGTTGCGTTTCTTTTTTGAGTGAGTATATTTATCTCGAATGTATCTCAGTTTTATCCGTCCTTCCCTCCGAGGTTTGGCATGGGTGTGGTGTCGGCGTGATTAACAATCTTGAAAAACAACAGCTTGAAGCTGTCGGTATAGTTACATGTTTACCAATGTTGGCTAGTAGGCAATCAATTTATTTTGAAATTGGCTGGGAACTGTTGGAAGACAGTAGACGTTACAACCGTCTCAATATGTTTCACTCAGTCCATAATCACATGTGCCCACAATATCGGTATTTATGTGATCTTATGCCACCCTCAATGATTTCACCTTACTTTCGATTTAACACAACTGAAAATTTTTTTTCCTCTGCAACAGCTGAAGATTGGAATCAATTAAACATAGAAACAAGAAATGCTATACAACAAATATTTATAAAAGAATTACAAGCAGACAATTATCAAAATCATCCGATTACTTTTATTTCGGTGTAAAGAACTTAAACCAGGGACATTATATACTATAAGTTTAGACTGTCTCTGCTTAAACATAATTCATACCAGGCTCAGACATATGTGTAGTTCATTAAATTTGGATTTATTTCGTATAGACGTCCATTCTAAGTCCTGTAGGTTCGGTGATCCATATGAAGATTGTATTTTACTACGTTATGGAATGCACCTTGTACAATGTACATAGAAATGTTCTGTTTGCACAACCCAATTAGGCGGTTGTAACGTAACAAGTGAAATTCTATTGGCTCGTTACGGAAGGCTTGCATATCACCAAAATACACATATATTCATGTGTATATAAAACTACATTAAACGAACCAAACGCTTTCTGTGACTCTTATCTACCACTTGACACCCTCTGATCATTTCTTAATTTTAATTGAATTAGTGTTACATTCATTTTATCTTTTCTTTTTGTTTTGTTTTATTTATACAATTTTATCTTATCTTTTTGTTTTGTTTTATTTACACAATTTTTCTTATTTTGCATATTTGTATAAGTGCTGTCATTTTAGTATTTCATTGTAAACATTGTTTGTTAGGGAGAGAACCTCCTTAACAATGTTATAACTTATGTCTAATCTTTTTGCTTGTATTTCAGCCAAGAAATACGTTTTAACTTAAACTAGAAAAAAAGGAAAAAAAACATTAAAATAATAGATATTTTTCAGTTACATTTTGACGCCCTCGTTCTGAAATTCCAGCAGCTCCAGCGTATGGTGTGTACATTTCACAACTTACGTTATTCTAGATCCTGCGATCGTTATTCCTAGACCGATCACTTCCGTTGACTGCTAAACTACTAAACAAGGGTTTGTTGTACCTAGGTTGATGTTGTCTCTCCAGAAGTTCTATGGTCGGCACCACGACTTAATTGATCGTTACGGGAAATCAGTGTCATAGGTAGTGTTTCCTATTCCTGGATTTGACTTTTCCCTAGACAAGGCAATGAGTAACTCAACGGGTGTCTAATTAGAGGCAGGCACTGCTTACTCGTCCGGAGCACTTGAGTGCACCCATGGTTTTTATTGGGTTCGGGTTACTCACTTTCTGTGTTTTATGTTTTTGATTTTTGTGTTGTGTTTGTCTATATCCGGATTTGTAACTGTCCCTTGGTTTTTGGCTCTTGTTGTTCGGTGGGGTTTCTTTGCTACTTTCTTTTTGAATTAGATATTATAAAAGAGAATTTGCATATTTACTTCAGTTTGTTTCAGTATAGGTTATACGATGTTATTGCAGTTTAGCATCGGTCGGAGAGTTCATTCGGTATTTTTTTTGGTTTTCAGAAATATAAGAATGAAATCGAAGCCGATCATTTTATTAAACGTCGCGCATACAGTAAGGTCGATGTCGAAGCAGTTGATATGGAGAAGTTTCCAAAACTTGCTGATCTACCCTGGTATATGGCCAATTTAACAAAGGGTGATTGTTTATTTATACCTTACCAGTGAGTATACTTATGTAAAAATATCTACTTTTTTTTACTATAAAGTCTTAAAGTGAAATAGCACAAAAAATATATCTCGACACAGATATTTGAAATTGTATGCACGCGTGAGCTTGCTTGCTTCTTGATTGATTGCTTGAATGTCTATCGAATATGAATACACATTATAGAAGTAGCGCTTTTCAATCCAATTTAAATATAATCTTCCACTTGGTCCCTTCTTTTCCCCCTTTCGCCGAGTTAAAGATCTGACGCATAATGCCGTTCATGTAATATTCTGGTTACGTTTTAGTGTCATTAACTTAACCTCTCATTTTCAACATTTTTTATCGGATATTGATATTTTTTGTTTATTATGAAATGTGTGCATTTAAAATAATAATGAAAAATGTAAAAGACCGATAACAATTATAAATATAAACGTGAAATGGGAGGGTTTTTGTTACAGAACTAGTTACCGTTTTTGTAAAATAAATGATTTTTCCAAGTGAATATTGAGATATTAGAACAAACCAAACAAATTTAAGCTCCAATTCTGTATTTTTTTTTCAACACTTGGTAAACGAGATTTGTTTCTGTTAAAAATATTACTTTACAGAAGATGCTACTTTACCCTGGATAAACGTAAACCCACTCAGAACACACATAGTTAATATAAATTATGATACTCTAGCTTGATTGTAAACGGGCTTGTATACTAAAGATTGAAATTGTGGAGTTTATGCCGTTACTGTCTTATTCTTATTGTATGATCTGTACCAAAAATCTGGTCAATGTCTCCTCGAGGTGGCGATTGTGGTCTGGACAATTTCTCACTAATAAGATAGCAGTTTAGATATCCTTTTCTCTTATGATTCTCCTTATTTATGCATTTCTCGCGCCACACAAAAAGTCGTATACAATAAAAAACGATTATTCTGGTACCCTGACGATGATATCCTATTTAGCATAAGCCACCTTCGGACATTTGAAAGTAAAAATATAAAAAAATATTGCTCCAGGGGGGCCAGGTTAGGGCAACGCAAAAAATACATTGTGGCGTCATTTCTATGGGCTTAAGGTGACACCAATACAATATCGCATATAAATCGTCCATATATATAGAATATCATTTATGGGTCTTTTCTTATCACATTCCATAACAAACCCGAGAGCAAGCTTTCGGCTTGATATGGTTTGACTGGTTGTTATGGGATGAGATTTAAAATCGATTTGAAATTGCTCGAGGGTTGTTATTTTTTGTTTGTTTGAATGGTGTTTAATCCCATTTTATAGAAGCTTGTTCTTTAAAGATCTGGAAGCAGCAACTACAGTTGTAGTTTTCAGTAAACAAAATTATGAATCATAAAACGTCAAAATTTACAGAGAAGAGATAAACATTGTCGACTCATACCCATTTTGGTGTGATTTTCTACTTTAACGGTAATTTGACTAAATGGTTAAGAAAAAGGAAACTGATTTAAAAACCCAAAAGGCTTTATATGCCCTGGATAAGAATATGAAAAACCGTCTCCATTCTTCTTTTTCTACAAATAAAATCTATTTGCCGCACTAATTGGTCCAATTTCAATGAATAGGTTTGAAGTTTTAGGTCTTTGAAAATATTAATAACATAAGGAAAGTCTATTTGGAATTTGTAAACGGATACTAAAACTGAAAATTGTTAGAAAAGTATTTCTTAGAGATAAAATTGTGTATAAACTTAAAACATCCAGATAGGTTCAAGTGGATTGATTGGATGTTTCAATGTTTGTTCAGCAAACGGTATTTCAGCTATATTCAGGACGAGAACAAGTTAACATATAATAAATCAACGGAAGAATGGGTGTGATGGGACATAGGGAACACAATTTTGACTTACACTGGACAATAAAACGAAACATCGTACCCTCGTTTTTGTAATCCGACAAACCACAAAACTAGCATTGAATTATAACGGCAACAATTTTTGGCCTAACTGGACAAGTATGTAGTATTAGGTATTGGCGGAGACACAAGTCTAAGAAACTGGCAAACTTTAGAACAAACAACCATAAATATAGCAATGGCCATGACTTGGTACAGGTATTTTAAAAGGAATAGTTGGTTAAACTAGATTTTATGGCATTATAACATAAAATGTCATCTAAGATACCAAGGTTAGTATTATGCAAGCTTAATGGAAAAACATAAATTGGTCTTCTGGTTAATTATCAAAATAAACTTTACAGAAACAAGACATCGTGACTAAAAAATCCTTCCAAGTTGCTGTCAACTAGCAAGGTGAAATATTGATTCATTTTTTTAAAATGTATTTTCATATGTTCTGTATAAATTTGTATATTTATGTAATTTGTCCTCTTGTACACTGTCTGGGTAATCGATAAAGTTGTCTCGTTGTTTTGTATAAAGAACGTGACCAGAACGATATTGCATTAGATCTTCCTCGTGGTGACAATAGCAAGTGCGTGAACGATACTGCTGATACAAATGTTTATGAAGTTAGATGTACGAATGATATTTTCGTTTTTAATGTAATAATTCAGCAATATTGAAGCAGTTTGACCAAAAAGTACAATGTCCTCTGGTTGTCAGAAAGTATTGTTTGTTTTATTGAAATAAAAGAATTGCTTGAAGCAAAAGTACAGTTTAAACTTAGACCATTTCAAAGAATAACAAAATACATACGGTCTGGTTTTTGTCATATAATTTACTGCTGACTGAATTTGTTGTTAAGCATTATAACTCTCACGTGTTATATAAATAGCGAGACCACTACATATATCTGAAACCTTTTTTTTCTAGCTGGTATCATCACGTGTATTCTCATCCTGGACGAAACTTGGCTGTAAACGTGTGGTTTCAACATTTACGTTGGTTTAACAAAACCGAATGTGAAACCTTTGAGAAAAATATAAAACCAAAAGCTTTGAAATACTTTGAATATACAGAGGAGGATGGAATTAGGTATAAAACACGGATACACGGTTATTTCATTAAATGTTTTGAAGGATTTTTAGATTTTTGTCCCATATTTGTAATAGTGTTGTTTTAATTACATAGATACGTTTATGAAATTAAAAAATTAATGAAAAATAGAAACGAACACTATTTGTTGATCACAGTGTATATCATAATTTTATTTGACTACATTTTCTAATGCGTTTCCAAAGAAATTGCTTGGTGATTATATATTGCCATTAAAAAGTATTGTAAATTATACTCCCTCCACATAAGGGATAGGGTTATTCTGTTTTCATTCTGTTTGTATCCTTTTGTAAATATTTTTCGTCATTTTTTGTCAGCAATGATTAATGATATAATGCTGAAATATTGTCATTAGCTTTGTACAATCATGCCATATTGAAGGATTTTATGTTCAGACCTCAATGAAGGTATAGATAGGGGTATCATCATTAAGCATTAGCTCACAGCAATATTTGTTTTACTTGTTTCTGTCATATTGATATTGTCAAATTATATTCCAGAGAAATGTTTTTGAATATTATTTTTGAAGACATGGATAACATCAGCCAAACGGAGTTCATTAATAAAATGAAAAAGTATATGATAGCACATGTTGATGAGGAGATACTCCTTTTCGTATGTACATTTTTCTGCATTTCATTTTGTACATTTTTATATGGAACGCCTTAACAGCCTTAAGTGTACTTACTTTTATATATGCACATAATTTTTCTCTGTCGTCATAGACTTATCTATATATGCATATACTTTTTCTCTGTAGTCATATTCTTATATATATATATAGGCAGTGTATATATGCAAGTCTAGATTATGCAACGATACAAATGACGGTGTTTCTTGTCAAAAATTTAGACGCAGACAGACCAACGAATGGCCTTAGTCATTGAGTGTCAATATAAATAAATAACGTAAACAATCTTAACATATTGATCTTACACTTTATCGTTTTAAGTGAACCCAAAATTTTTTATAGTTGCTTCTCAGTCCGCTAACCGCGGGCTTTGCTCAAATATTCCAACAAGATGTAATCACAATTATCAAGGTGAGAAATTCATTACGCCAGACGCGCGTTTCGTCTACTTAAGACTCATCAGTGGCGTTTAACTCTAAATATTTAAGACATTCTTCATTGGGAGATGAAATAATATAAGTCCACTGGGATCGTGTAAATACACAATACAGGCAGTTCAAAATATTGTATAGAGTCTAAAAGAAAGCTGCGAAACCAGTACACTTATTTAGTATCGGATCGACAAACATGACGATACAGCATAAACAAAAAATAATAATATACAAGTCTAGAAGATTATGCAACGAGACAAATGACGGTGTTTCTTGTCAAAAATTTAGACACAGACTGACCAACGAATTGCCTTAGTCATTGTGTGTCAATATAAATAAATAACGTAAACAATCATATCTATATATCTATATCTATTTATGCACATACTTTTTCTCTGTAGTAATATATTTATCTATATATGCTCATACTTTGTCTATATACATTTTCATTATATGCATATACTTTGTCTTTATACTTTTTCTATGTTCCCGATTCAACCCTGTAACCCTTAATAATATCTTATATTTGTTCATAAATACGTCAAATAGATATGTTTATCCTCAAGCATACATTACTACCGATGTTCGGGGGTTCCCCTGATCTCTCCTGGTACTCCGGCTTCCTCTCCAATAAAAACTGACCTTGGCGTTAAACACCATTTAAACAAACAATTCAACCAGACCTCAATATATTGTACCTGTAAATCTTTGATATACTAATAAAACAATGTAAAAAGTCAAGTAATAACAAAAAACAAGATATTTTGCGTTCTTATGTCCAATAATGAGGAGCTAAAATATTTGTTTTTCCATTTTTAGATGTTTGAATTTATCGATCAAGACCAGGATGACATCTTGACGCTTTATGAATTGCATGTGTGCAAATACCAAGCGATGTTGGAGGAAGTGCCAAATTTTGAAACAATGTTTAATATAGACAAATACGAATTAACGGATAACGCACCAATACCGGACAAAGAACCAAAATTTATCCATATTAATGATGACGTCGACTTCTTAATTAATTCACCAACTAATAATAATAATAACTCGAGTGGTTATGGAAAAGACGAATTGTGAAGAAGCAAAAACTATTTTCTTGATTGACCTTTTCTGCTGTTTGGGTAACTTTGTCTCCTGTAACAATATTGTTTAGTTACGCAAGCTTCACTTTCAAATATAATACCAGGTCAGGACATAAGATATAAGCATATTATGATGACATATTATATCAAATGTGCACATCAATCTCTTTGGAGCCGTGAATACCTTTCCCTTTAAAGACTTACACAAATTACATTCTAACTAAATTACATTTTATACTCAATATAAATGTTTTCTATGCTAAATAAACGTTTATTTACAAGGCAAATGACGTAAATGTCTACTTGGACTTATCTGTATTATAAAGTAATTAGTCTAGAGAATATACAAACTTAAACTTTCACCGCAATCATCACTCAGGCAAGATAAAAACAAAACTTAAGCGGGTTCAACTTAATGGACCAAATTAATAACCATTAGAAGCTGTGAACAATTTCTTTGAAACTGGAAACAGAAGAAAGTGAATTAATTTAATTAAAGATTTTAAATATACTATGTAACAATGAGGACACTATTTATTCATTTGTGCAATTGTTGTTTTTAATCCATAACTTGGTTTTGTGTCGTTTTTATTATGCATAACTAAATTACTTAGTGTAATAACTTTCAAACACTTCCGATGAGCACCTTTATACATACCAAATATTATATCATTTAGCCAAGCAAGGTTACTGAGGAACTAATCATGACCTAATCCAAAAACATTAACATACTAGCAGTCACTGGACCACGAAATTGGAGTCAAGTTCAAATATTTTTATCCAACCGTGCATGATTACAGAGGAACTGACCTAATCTTATAACTGTAATCTCACTGAACAAAATCATTCTATCTTCCATGATTACTTTAAGGAACAAATGTAATTTTATAACCTAACGCAAGCACTAAAACCTGAAATTGAGGTCAAGCTTAGGTGACACTTACCAGACAAACTGTCAAGAGCTATTTATCAGCACCCTATATACCAACTACAGGGCTTTGATATAGAAACCAAGTTCAGGTGACACCACACTGTTAAGAACTGTTTATCAGCAACCAATAATATATTCTAGACATTGTCATCCTACCATGCATCGTTACTGAGGAACTGATGTAATGGTTTAACCATAACATGGTAACTTGACAGTGCAATTAAGGCAATTGAGGTCAGTGTCAGGCAGGGGACACGTGACCAATGAACAAATATTAATCATAAGCTACCACAGGACCAAAATTTACGAAACTATGGCTTAGGTTACACAGATTTGCATAAAAATGTTGAGTGTTATAGCTGCTGCTTAAAACACATTCAGACTGGTTAGTCTAGCATTAAACTGCAAGCTGCAAGCGAGAAAAAAAACAGATCATACTTAACATAGCTGTATCACATTCAACTAACAATTATGTATCTTCATGTAAGCTGCATATGAAAGTATGGTCAGAGGTGTTTTATTTCCGTGGTTTCAATACAGGACAAAAACAACACATTAGATGTGAAGACCGTGTCACGCAATATGCGTTTTTATGACAGGTTTAATTAAGAATTTATAGACCATTTTAATAAATCTGATATTAAACATTATAAAATAATAATTCTAACGATATGATACATTATCAAGTTATTACATGAAATTTAAATGTGCAAGTACATTTTTCTTAAGTAGATAAGTCAAGTAAATAAAGGAGATTATCTACCTTTAATTCAACTAAAATATGTTACATTGTTTTTAAAATTCAAAAACAATCACAACAAATGAATCAAAAAAGTTATTTTTCTTTTCATTAATATAAAAGACAAAAAACAGAGCACAACAGTTTTAAGAAATTGAAATGGAAGTTCGTTTATTTATCTTAAAATTATCATCAAGGTATATCAATATATTACCTGTGTAAAGGAATTAAACAACAAAGACGGAACACTTAAAACTTTAAAATTATCTAGCAATGGATTTCTCTTTTTTTATCGTGCAAATAATGACAAAAAATGTAAAACAGCTTATTCCCAAAATATAGTTAACAATACCAATTGAACACACTTAATGTTAGTAACATCTAATGACATCATGAAAAAAAATACTATATATATTTCGTTTAATCAGAAGTTAACATGAAGTCAATTTAAAGTACTTATTGACGTGTTTACGTAAAATAGTTCACCCTTCTTCTGGAATATATAGGCTTTGTAACATGATGTTACCTAAATATATGAATCATAAATATGACAAATGAACACTCAAAGACAAAGTACATGCCATATGTTTCAATTAGAACATTATGACATGTTTAAGATGTTACCACAAAAAAGAACAATAACAATATATATGACAAATGCGTGCTCATCTTAGTAATATGTAAGGCATTCTCACAGTTTTGATAAAAGATTTTGCTATTAGTATAATATATACCAAAAACCATTGCAGTCTTTTGTTTATTCTAACAAGTAATAAATTGTTATCCATTTACATAATATTATTTTGCTGTTATTCATCTCCCTAAACTACAATCCAATAAAGTTACAATTGAATTTAAAGTTATATAGTTCAATGTATGCAATTGTTGTCTGTAACATACATGAGAACTGAATGAGAGCAAACCAGAGTTGTCAATTTTTTTTTTATTTTGTACGTCAAACACAACTGAATAAAATAAAAGTTTTATTAGTGATAATAACTACCATGGTCATTAGTGAGAAAGAATTCGCAGATTACGGAGAAGAATTATCTTCTGACTTCTGTTTTATGCCATATTTTCTGTCATATTTGCCTTGTAGTTGTAAGTGGTCATTATATCTTAATATTAACAAATATTAGACAACTAGTACACAACTTTCACGCTCTCAAGTTATGTACACACAGGAACCTATATATCATTGGTTATACTAGTCCTAAGTACGCATTAATAAAAGAACATGCAAATTACACAATTTTATTAAAATCATATTGGTGCAAAGGTCACATAATATATAGTATCAATAAGTAAGCTTTTAAATGGTAATGGGATATGCCAACACGTTTCTTTTTGTCTATATTTTCATTGCGAAGAGCAGCGATGACTGGAAAAGCAGTAGTATACGTTTTGTATTTCCTTTTTGGAAAATATTTGTATATTTTTTGCGATCCACCGCCAGGGCATTTAAAACCTATTGGTCATCATAGAAAACCCATCGGAGGTGTAACCGTTTTAGAAGAATTTCCATTGCCTACTGATTTCTTTGAGAACTACATCACAAAGAGCCAGCCATTTGTCGTAAAGGGTGTCCTAGAAAAGGGCGAGTTTCCTGCCTATAAATTATGGACAGATAAGTATCTTAGGTGAGCATGTTGCATGAATAACATATTTTTTACACACACTTAAAATTAAGAAATAATTCATGACTGCCCCAATTTTATGGACTATTTAAATATAGGTTGGCATTAAATTCGTGAAGCGTTATATTTATATAATCCATACAATTGGACAGTCATGAATTATTTTGATTCTGATATGAAAATATAGAAATTTTACATTTCGTGCCTACATATGTAAAGATTTATTTTGGAAGTTACCATTTTCGAGATCCTCCCTTGGATCAAATTATTTTCTCATGTTAAACTTGGTAGAACAAAGGGAGACATATAAATTAAAAACAAAACTAACATATTTATTAACATTAACAATATAATTTAACAATCAGAACAAAGAACGACAAAATTTGATGCTTCATCGCATTAATCTGTGACTGCGTTTCTGCGTTTGCGTGACAAATGAAAACTACTTACCGCATTTGGTCGAGCTAATGCTCCTGTTGTAGATCTAAAATGGTAAAAATTTAAATCAACAATTATTTTCCACAGTTATTTTGCATTTTAAAATTCGGTTGGGTTTTCCTTTTAATGCAGTAAATATGTTTGCTGTCGATGGGGGAAAAGTCTTGCGGTTTTCGAATACCATAGAACGCCATTGAAAACAACTCAATGTTCCTTGAAAACACAAGTAGCAAAAGTCAAGGAAGATTTGTAACATATAAACAGTAAAGGCATCGTATAAAATATGGACGTTATCGTGGAATATTTTTTCTATTGGATTTTCGTAGTACAAAAGTACAATATGGAATAATAAAAAAAGGCAACCACAGGGGGTGTGATTTTTTAAATGGATATAACAGCCATTTTTTATTGAATATTTAAACAGAGGTTTGTTTCCAAAGCGTTTGAAGGACATCATGAATTTTAAATAGTTATAAGAAGTTTAATTCGTTTGTGAACAAAGGCGAGTAAGCCGTGCATGAATTGTGGTCGAGTGGGTGAAGGTTGATAGCAATGTACTATTAGTCTGTCAACAATTTCTTACTGCTAGTAGCGTGTGCTCGACTCCGTTGATAGATTAGTTGATTTGATGTAAGCTTTATTTCCAGAGAACAGTATTTCATCTATATTCAGTCCAGGACGAGAACAAGTTAACAACCAATAAATAACTTTGAAAAGATGGACAAAAGCGCAAAATTTTTGAATGTCAATGAAAAAGTATGGTTAGGGGTGAAAAATTTAGCCTTTTATAGCGGCTACAATATGCCTACTTTATTGACATCTAAAAAGGAGTCTTCGTGCAAGAAGTATAGCACTCTGTGAAACACATTGGCCATTGTGGTCGGCGGTCAGGCTTTATTATGATCTGACTACACCCCCACCCTTAACAAGAGGGCATCCCTTATCCGTACCTGGTAATTAAAAAACTTACAATTATAATGAAAAAGTGCACCCAAGTAGCAAACTTCATCTAAGTGTTTGTCTTTGTACAATCAACTCTAATCATCTTTAATTATACTACCTCTTCTGAAAACAAATACTTTTGTTTTCTTTGTATTTACAGTTCAGTCAAATTTATTTGAATAAATCTCTAAATGTGCATATCATCTTTTGTAGACCAGATATTGATTCTGACATCAAAATCGTGTAATATGCATACATTAGTAGGAATAATGCTATATCTTGAAAGTCAATAGGATTATCATTATTATTTATAAATCGAGCTCAAAATCATTTACATAAACAGAAAATAGAATAGGTAAACGCACTTCACCATTCATTACATCAAGAGATTATTACAGAAATATTTATATATTACTCTTTGAATTTTATAATGTTCTAACATTTCTATACATAGATTTCAGTACATTCAGAATTTTGCCCCTAATACCAAGTTTTGCTAATTCAAGTCATAGGCTAATCTAATTTACAGAGTTTTTTTTTTTGGTAGTCGACAAAAGAACAATACAATCTTTTGCCATTACACTAGGTATTTCGTACAATAGAATAAACATATAAACTTGCATCAGTACTAACCATTTCTAAAGCCGAATTGTGCGTCTGTTAAAATATCATTATTAGATGCCTATTTTAATAACCTTGCGTTTAAACTAGTAGTGACCAGTTTACCTAAGTTATTGATTTCTCTGTAGTTCGAAGGATCGTTGACTTCACCAGACTTAAAGACGAGGGACGAGAACAGCATTAAACTATGCAGACGGAAAAAAACACTTATATACAACATAAATAAGGCTTTAAAATGTCTAACTATATGAAGAATTCATTTAGTATACAGTCGGGTACATGACTTTTTCACGTTTCGATTGTTTTATGGCACTAGATTTCTGAACTTATTTGAAGTTCTTCAAAAACAAAGTCAATTTCATAAAATTTCTGTTCATTTCAAAATCAGACATCAGTGACCTAAAATACTAAAAAAGTCAGAAGCAGTTTAATCGCACTTTTTCTCTTTTTTAATAACGAATACAACAGTCTTGTATTCTTCTTCTTCAGTTTTGGCATTTTATTCACATCCAGGCGCATGTAGACTCGCTTAATTTTACGTTCATAAATCTTTTATTCCGTTTTAGAACGGTTTGAGACATCACTAATTTAAAGAGTTTTTCTAGATTGAAAATAGAAAGAGATTTACAATACTTTATATAAAGTGTCTTACACGTCTGGTGAACCATGGTTTATCCTAATTGTTCTTTTGTTGTTTACGTGTTTGTCCGTTTAAAAAAGCGGGAAATCACTAGAACAAACTTTTCTGAGAATCTATTAACTTGTGAGTTCATTTCCTCTTGTGATGTTATTGCATTTCCTACTGATGCATTTAAACAGAAGTCTTTTAAAGTCACTATTCCATTTAAGAAAACTTTATTTTAATCCAGATACATCATTTTCCTCGTTGATCTAATACGAGATAAAATCAACCTTTTTAAATACTTGTATGTAATAAATCAAATTAAATAAAATCAACAAGATTACCAGTAGCATTAAAATCAACCATTACAAAGATATTAGGACAATCATTTGTATATTTAGCAATACAGAGTGTTAAATATATCAATATCATGTTCTTTATAAAAGATAAAATAATAGGGGCTATATAGACATTAGCTAATAAGTAGTCACTTTTACTGCCAGTAAGATCTTTAGAGAGATTAACATATACAATAGTTTCATTGAGAATGTACATAGCTTTATACCTTAAATGTAATGTTTACTTATTGAAATACAAATTCCACAGCCATGCTTGCACTTTTTTCTATGATAGAGGGATGGCTTTCTACACAAAGCTGTAAACTTCTATAACACAAGATTTGTTGATCCAACATTCCGTTACAAAAATAATATCGTACGTACCTAGTACGCACAAATAAATTGCTTTAATATATAATCATTAGTTTGGTTTCAAGGACGCCATTTATATTCCAAGAACGAATTTTAACACTAGACAAGTGAATTTCCGACGAATCGTAACAAATTTGTTTGTCAAACTGGTTTTCATGGTTCGGTTCTAACCACCATTTGTTCGCCATCTGCTTATTGTTTCTCTTCGGTTGAGTAGTTAGCTTTACGTTTTTTTAGCATTTTCGATGGCAACTTCAATTGGTTCTGCATTTGCGACGTCTCCTATTTACAGTCGATCCCAGATCAATACAGCTTTAACCTCAGCATCCCTAGCTTTTTCAATAGCGGAATTAACGATCCTAGCTTATCGACCACAATTTCGGATATTTGTCTATTTAAATCGTTCCTTTAAATTTGAAGGTTTTCTTGTGCACTTCATCGCGTTTTTGGTCGATCACTAAATTTAACAAGAATCAGTTCGAGTGAGAAAGTTTAAGAACAATATGTTATGATTTGCTTACGTTTTTTATTTATATTAACACTCATTGACTAAGGCTATTTGTTGGTCAGTCTTCTGTGTCTATTTTTGACAAGAAACACCGTAATTTGTATCGTTGCATAATCTTCTATACTTGTATATATATACATCCATGATTAATTTCACGAACTCGTTTTCATTCACAGTGACAAATATGGTTCCATTCATGTGGATGTGGAGGATGGAAAGAAAGAAGATCGGAATGCCAATAAATATATCATGCCAATGTCAACGTTCCTTCAGATTTACAACCAATCAAATATCTTTATGGTACAGGACGCGGCACGAGAAAAATACATGAGTGGTAAATATAAGTAAAATTACTCAGTTTGAGCCATTCAATAAGAGAAAGTTTTAATTGTTTAAATTTCTCCTATTTTTAGATCACAATTGCCATTAAAGTTTCGAAAATGTTTCAAATGAAGATGGCATTAGCGTAGTATGGTGTGCTCAGTTTTAGTCAACCTAAAACTCTAGGGAGGTCAAAAGCTCTGTAGAGCTTATGTTATTTGTTAGTTAATGTCATGCCGAATTCAAATAAAGTTTTCTTATCTTAGGGGGAAGGAAGGAAGCCTATTAATATGTAGGGTAATACTAGGGGAGATAATTAACCTATTATGCTGATAAGGTCTGGTCAATATAAAAAAACCCAAAGGTTAGGTTATTTAGTTGACACTAAAAAAAGGTTTAGAGATAAGTAAACATGCATTTGTTAAAATAAAAAGTCAATGTATTTTTCCTTCTATTTTCCTATATTAACATGTGTCCTACGCTGGAGGTAATTTTTAAATTTCTGATTGGAATAACTATAAATGTAAAGGACCATTAAACAAATAGTGCTAACAAGTTTTGTTTTTATTTGTTCGTCAGTTTCAGAAAAGAAGCCTTTTTTTCATTTGCATAGGTGTCCATTTTTAATTAAGCCTGGTCCAAGGATCATCTGTCGTCCACCGTAAGCATTGATAGAATTTGATGGGAACGTGGGACCCCGCTCCTATCAAATTATAAAAGCGTTGGACGGCAGAGAATTATCAGAATAAATAAAGCCATGCGTTCACAGCCATTTTGGATTTTTGATTGAAAAAAACCCATTAACTTTGTAAAGGACTATCTAATAAAATATTTAGATACAATTTACTAATGGGGCGTCGGACAACAGGTGCTGCATTAATTTGATTAGACGATATCCGTCTAAGTTAATTTGATTACATAATTTGTTTATTTGAATGAAATAGAAGATATGAACAAACGATGACCGTGTTAAACTCACTTAATTAAAAGAAGAGTTCAATTGATAAGACTTCGAACTGTTATTGAAACAACAAAAATAGAAGCGGCAAATTTCATACAATAGACAATCGGAAAGTATAATTCAGTTTACCATCACCGGAAATGTATTCTATATTTTACCTTTTTATTACAAAAATTCAGTAGAAAAAATGTAGATACGATAACCTGTCCATGTTGTATAATATGCCTCTGGTGTTCAGATGTTACAAATCGTCCTTGACTTTTGCTACGGGAATTTTACATAATAAGTCAGCCATTTTCGTTTCAAAAGGGACCTTACGATGTTTACAAATGTTCGTCTCCTTTCGTGACGTTCAATGGTATTCGGGCAAACCGCTAGACTTTTTCGCCTTAACTGCAGACGACTTCACCTGAAGGATTTAGAGTAGACAACAATCGATTGTTCCTAAAGTACACTTCCGTTCTAATTAAGGTCAAATTTTAGTATGGAAAATCGCCCTTTTAATATTTAAAATCTGTCATATTTCAAAACGCTGAATATCTCGAGGAAATAATTATAGATTTCAAAACGTAGCCTTCTTGATCTACAAAAGGAGCATAAGCTGAAAAATACGCGGTAAGTAGTTTTCATTTTTTTCGCAAAAAACCCTATCCACAATACATCACTTAGTATAGAACTTTATATTTTAAAGAAAATTTTGAAGGAGGCACTGAAATATTATTACTTTAAATTTTGATCTTCCAGATGACATCACAATCCCTATTTCAATACAGTGTGGTGGCATGCAGAACTACATTCAGTCAGTCATTGTATGGTTTAGTAGTGGTGGGACTAAGTCCGTCCTGCACAACGATTTGGCGGATAATATTAATTGTCTCTTAGATGGACAGAAGGACTTTGTCATGTTTCACAAGGTACGTAATATAACAACTTTAAATCTACACGAGTAAAAAGAAGAAGCCGCAATTTTTCCAGGTCAATGGACTACTGATTTCTGGGGTTTTCTCGGGGTTCTTCCTAATAAAAACGGTACGATATAGCTGAAAAATAGATAAAAATTGTCATAAAACACCATTCAAACAAACCAATGTACACAGTGCAGTGCATTAACTTGAATTTAGGAATTTAGTTTTATTCGTATGTGAAGTGAGACTGAGTAGACCCAATGACAAAGTATGGTTAAATTCCAAAATACGTAGAGAACAAGAAAGCGCAACAGATTCCGTAAAAAGCCACTAAAACAAAAAAAAAATTTCAGATAAAAAGAAATAAAAAAGCCAATCAGGCTTTATTCCAGGTCATTCCACTGTCCACCAGCTAATAGAAATTTACCCAATAATCAAGACTCTTGAAGAAATCAAAATAAAACTTATTTCATCTTTCATGATCCAATCTGTTTAACCGTGTTTCGCATACCGGATTAAAACTAAAAGCGTATGGTATGCATGGTAACCTTCTTAGCTGGTTTTAAAGTTATACTTTAAACAAATTTCAAAATGTTTATAGCGAATTCAAAATACCTCTTAAACAGACAAACGCTGGAGTGCCACAAGGCTCTGTCCCATGTCTTCTTTTTTTCCTAGTGTACATTAATGACAAATGTGATGACATAGTAAAGATTCACTAGACTATTTGCAGGCTGTACCTCATACCCCGCCCAATTTTCATCTGTTATCGAAAGACGTTTTTAATTAGAATCTAGAAAAAAATGCCTCATGGCATGGTCTGAGAAGTGGTAGATTAATTTTAATCCAATTAAAACTAAGACGTTGATTGTCTTATAAGCACTTAATAAAAATTAAAATAAAGAATTACTTTTGACTCGGATGGAAAGTTTTCAACTCATATGGAAAATATTATGCAATCTGTTAGTCGAAAAATATCAGTCATTTGAAAACTGAAATATGTTTTTATACAAAGTATTTATCTCGAATTTATCTCACTTTTATCCGTTCTTATATGAAATATGCCTCCGATGTTTGGGACGGGTGTGGTCTCGGTGTGATTAACAACCTTGAATAACTACAGCTTGAGGCTGGCCGTATAGTTACAGGTTTTGATGTTTGCTAGTCAATATAATACAATCACATGTGCCCAAAATACCGGTACATATATGTGATCTGATGCCACCCTCAACAAATCAGGATTCAACACACAACTTGCTTAACGGTGAAGATTTTGTTTTATATTTAACAGAAATAAAAATTCTTTTTTTCTATGCAATAGCTAAAGAAAGGAATCAATTAAACTCAGAAACAAGATATGATAGAAATTTAAATGTTTGTGAAAGAATAACAAAAACAACAGGGAAAACCACTAGATGCCTTTAATTTCGATGAAAGGAACTTAAAAATATAATTCATACCAGGCTCAGAATATGTATAATTCATTAAATGCGTATTTATTTGGTATAAACGTAGTCTCTTCTCCATCTTGTAGTTGCGGGCATCCATATGAAGATTGTATTCACTAATGTATGAAAAGCATGTTTTACAATGTACATAGAAATGTTCTGTTTGCAAAAATTAGGCGCTTTGCTTCTAACGTAACAAGTGAAATTTTTTTTTGCCTGGTGACGGAAGATTTGCATTAAAACACCTATATATTTACTGGTATTTAAAGCTACATAAAACGAACAAAACGCCTTTAGTGATTATTATCTCTCACTTGACCCCAGATAAGTCCAAGCCAACTTCCTTCTGATCGTTTCTTACTTTGAATTGTATCATTTTTTATAATTTTTTACTATAGTTTTTTTCACATTCACGATTTTCTCATATTTTGCATATGTGTATAATTGTTGTCATTTAGCAATACAACAAACGTTGTTTGTTAGGGAGAGGACCACCATAATGTTGTCATAACTTATGTCCAATCCCTTTGATGGTAAAAAGAGGGAAAAAACTACAATAAAATATCAGAATTTCAGTTACAATTCAACCCTTCCTTTTTAAATTGAAAAACTTGATATTAAAAAGAGTACATGTATTTACTCGAGTTTGTTTCAGTATAGGTAACAAATTTTATGTAGTTTAGTACTATTGGTATTTTTCTGTTTTTTTTTAAAAGAAATATAAGAATGAAATCGAAGCCGATCATTTTAATCAAAGTGGCGCATACAGTAAGGTCGATGTCGAAGCAGTTGATATGGAGAAGTTTCCCAAACTTGCTGATCTACCCTGGTATATGGTCAATTTGACAAAAGGGGATTGTCTATTTATACCTTACCTGTAAGTATACTGGTGTAAATATGTCTATTTTTTACTATAAAGTCGTCAATTAAAATATAGTACAAATTTGGTCCTT
Organism: Limnoperna fortunei; assembly: GCA_944474755.1. NCBI lineage: Eukaryota > Metazoa > Mollusca > Bivalvia > Mytilida > Modiolidae > Limnoperna > Limnoperna fortunei. The sequence continues at coordinate 16,551,354 of OX104116.1, read as the reverse complement.
CCTTTTTCCGCTTATTGTCGCCGAATGAAAGATCTGACGCATAATCCTGTTGGGGTCATATTTTGTGATCTTTGACTAAAAATAATGTTTGCAAATGACTTTTTAAGTATTATGTCAACCAATCAATTTTTAGATATGTAATTGTCTTTGTTTTAGAAACACGTAGTGGAAAAAATATCTTCCTTTAAAAAATTGCTGCCTGTTCTCGTCAGAAGAGGCGACTTTATCCGAATAAACGAAAAACCACTTCGAACCCAAATAGTAATTAAATAATATGGAGTAGGCATTGCCAAAATGCGATCACAGACAATATAGTCTTTTATTATCAATATATAATGTACATTTCATAATTCTGATTTATTAGATTCTGATTTATTAGAAAACACTCAGACACATATACAATGTGTAACAAGAGGTCATGGTAAATAATATGCGTACAATAAACATGACAGAATGAGCATGAGATGTACATATAACAAAGCGATAACATTGTAATAGAAAAGAACAAAATATAAATGAGAATCATTGATTTATACATGAATATAAACACATTAAATCAAAGAAGAGCAGACACTTTTCTTATAAAAATTGACAGTTTTTTGTATACTTCTGTGTTACAAAGAGACAGAAGGCCTTCCATTTTACAATAGCTTGGATTGTTAGTGTAGTATTTCGGGATGTATTTGTTTCTTAGGTTTACAACATTATTAAAACTACAGGTAAACATAATATGATATTCATCTCCAATACATTGTCTACATAAATTACAAATTCTATTATCTTTAGGTACATTATACCATCTCCCAGTTTCAATAGGTAGACGTAAGTTTGAAGTCCTTAATTTGGTAATCCAAATCCTACATGATTCTGGAAGTCTAATTAAATACTTTTCAATTTCAAAACTCTTTTTAAACAATGAATAGAAAAGACCACGGGAGGTGGTATTTAAAGAACTGAACCAGTTTTGTATAAATTGATCACGTAAAATTTGGTTTAACAAATTCTTATTGTAGAATACTGACTGTTGTGTAAAAATAAAGCCCATACCAGTATCATTAAATATAGACTCTATGCAATTAATCCATTTAAAATTTATTTGATTTTTATTTTTTAGGTTAAGCATTAGTCTATACAAAGTACTACTAAGTTTTGTTTCATTTAACACAAGCTTGCTCCAATAAGAAACCATTCTCTGTTTGATCCTGATTTCAAGTGGAAACCTCCCAAGTTCTCCATAAACCAAAAACGTAGGTGTACTGTTTCTAACTTTGAGAACTCTTTTACAAAATTTCAAGTGGACTTGTTCAATAATTTTGAGATTCTCAAATCCCCACAGTTCCGACCCATATATTAAAATTGGTTCAACCATTGAATCAAACATCTTAAACTGAATATCTATAGGAATTGATTCATTACGGATTAATTTATAAATACTATATAAGGACTTTTGTGCTTGGTTAACAAGTTTTTTTCTGGTTTCTAAAAAGGTACCATTATATTTAAAAGTAACACCAAGATATGAATATGTATCAACAATTTCTAATATTCTACCTTGTAATGTGAAATTAAAATCTTGTTTTGATTTTCTTCTGGAGAATACAATAACTTTTGTTTTATTAACATTGATTTCTAGTTTCCAAAGTTTACAATATTTTTCTAGTATATCTAACGCTTGTTGCATACCTTCTTTTGTTTCTGATAAAATTACAGTGTCGTCTGCATATAATAGTACAAAAATTTTTACAAAAATACCCAACTCTTGTTCTAAAGTTTCTTTGATTTTGTCTAGGGGTACACCGTCTAATCCAATAAAAAAGTTTTCCAAGTCATTCAGGAATACAGAAAAAAGAAAAGGCGACAAATTTTCACCCTGTCTTACTCCTGTCAAACATGGAAAAAAATCAGATTCGTTTCCATTGTACTGAACACAAGACTTTATGTTACGATACATGTTCAAGATAACATTAAAGCATTTACCCTTAATCCCGCAAATTTGTAGTTTTTTCCATAGTCCTTTACGCCAAACTGTATCAAAAGCTTTTTTAAAATCTACAAATGTACAATATAGTTTTTTTCCAAACGAAAAGTACAACTCTATTAGTGAATGAAGAACAAATATATTGTCAGTAGTTGAGTAACCTTTCCTGAAACCAGCTTGGTTTTCAGAAATAAGACTCAATTCATTAGCAAATATATTTAACCTAGAGTTTATGACGGACGTAAATAATTTTCCCAGACAGCTTATCAGTGTAATAGCTCTATAATTGTCAGGATCAGACGTGTCACCTTTATTTTTAAAAACAGGTTTAATTATTCCACTGGTCCAGCTTTCTGGAATAATCCCAGTATCTAAAACTAAGTTAAAAAGCTTACAATACATAGTAATTAACAATGGATTTGAACATTTCAGATACTCATTCATAATTTTATCTATTCCCGGTGCTTTATTGTTTTTTAGCCCAATAATTGCATCCGTTATTTCTAACTCAGTAATTTTTCCATTAAGTATCTCTTCCATAAAAGGGTCATCACAAAAATTTTTAAAATCAAAGTCCCAGCCCCCCTCCACATTATCATCTTCAGAATTTAAAATTTTAAAATATTCATAAAAAGTCTCAATATTAACATCAGGATTTACTTTACGTTTTCCCGAAAATTTATGAAGTGTTTTCCAAAATCCCTTACTGTCCGACATAGACAGTGATCGCAGCTCTTTTGCACATTTTTCCTTGTATGTGTGATAATTTTTAGTGAGCAATTGCCGATATTCCTTAGCAATTCTGTTCATCAGTGTCTTATTCTCGTGCGTTTTAAATTTTGTGTATTTATAATTGACGTTACTTCTACTACGTTAAGTCTTTCTTTAAAATTAAATTTAGTGCTTCTTCATTCGCTTTGTTCCAGTTTTTTGACGATATCAACTTCCGGACGAAAAAAATCAATATCAGCATAGTCTCGATCATCCAGAAACCTAATTGCATTTGTGCGTATAGATTCATCTCTATATTGAACTCGTTATCATTACGCCCAAAACTGGGCGTAATTTTTGATTCGATGATATTTTTATCGTCTAAAAAATTACTCCCGTTCATATCAAAAGTGTATAAAAAATTGTACCAAAGTTTAAACTTGAATATTTTTATAATATATTACTGTATCGATTAATTAAACAAATATTATTGTTATGCAAAATCAAGAGAGAATCTTACTGTGACGTCATTTTATAAGTAAAGACCTGTTTGCATGGTATTTCTGGTCTAAAAATATGGCCCTAAAAATAGAATCATTGTTTTGTCTCCATCAATTGGTAGCAAAATTAAAACAAGGTGATCCCAGACGCTTATATATATATATATATATATATATATATATATATATATATATATATATATATATATATATATATATATATATATATATATATATATATATATATATATATATATATATATATATATATATATATGCGTCTGGGTGATCGAGACTAATATCAGCATTAACAAATTTTGATCACGTGATTTCATTTTGATCACATGACACGTAATTGCCGTAGAGCTCACCGCTCTTCGCGGACAGCTTCGCTGCCCGCTGCTAGCTGTGATCGCTATAAATAATGATACTCTAGCTTGAGGGTAAACGGACTTATGAATAGTAAGATTGATTTGTTTGTTTGTTTGAATATTGTTTAACGACTCTTTCAGCAATTTTTCAGTTATATCATGGCGTCCAGTTTTTATTGGGGGAGGACGTCGGAGTATCCAGAGAAAACCCCCGACATTCGGTAGGAAAACTGCTAAAGATTGAAATTGTGGAGTTTTTGCTCTTGTCAATATTTCCTCGAGATACTGAACTTGTTGTGGGCAATTTCTCACCAATGAAACAGCGTAATACCCATTTTTAGCTGGTTGAGATGTCCTTCGAAAAGTTGTTTTAAATTTGAAAAATGTGAAAGCTTTTGAAACTGATAGTAATATACAAAAACACAATGAGGATGTAAAGACAATTTATATGAAACTATTTTCGACATAGGAATATTACCAGACGAATGGTATTATGATAGCTAAATATAAGAATAAGGTTTTTTAAAATGACTCCAGCATATACCATCGAACAACCTTAAATTAAAGGCAAACCCTTTGCATCTGTAATAAATAAAAGACCTAATAATTTTTCGGAACAGTTTAATATTATTTCTAGCACCAACCAAGATTTCAACGTCCTGAATATAGTTGAAATATTGTTTGCTGCAGGTTGAAAATTAATAAATCGATCAATCAATTGTACAGGATATTTTAATATTGATAGAATTTGTGCACTTCATTCATTAACTGTTCAGCACTTTTATTTCTTTCAAAAGCGCTTATGCCGTCAAAAATAAGTGGTATAATATTCACTTCTTGGGTATACCCGACTTTTATCTTAATTGACAAGGATTGCCAATTTTCTTTCCGAAGATCGGGGGTTTTCTCTGGCTTCCTCCCTCAATAAAAACCTCTCGACTGCCTTTTAAAAAGTATAGATTATTGGTTAGGGGTTGGGGAATTTAGCATTTGATAGCGGTTACAATGAGCCTATTCTTTTTTGAAATTTACAAAAGGGGTCTTTATCGTACAAGGAACGTGGCTTTCTACAAACATATAATCCACAACTTTCGGCCAGGCTTTCCATATTATGACCTGACAACCCCCAGAGGGTCTTCCCGAACCGCAACCTCTGTGGGTCGAGCACTTGGAACTCTGCCAGTATGGTCCACCGGGTTCAATTCTATATCCTTTACTAAATCTGTAGCAGATGTTGCTAACAATGCATCGAGAATAAATTTTACTGTAAATTTAAAAACACAATTTAAGTAGGAACCATATATATTTGGTAAGTCTAAACCAGTGCGGTAGTTATCAAATCGCAAAACGTAAATGTTTCTATTTAAAATGAACAGTAAAAACAGGTAGATGAACCGGGATCCCGAGAGATAAAAGAATATATCATCTTTGTAGGCAGAGAATTTGCCAGTTACATTTAATTTTTCCGTGTAATATATTAATGTAATAACAAAATACCCAACACCTAGAAAACTTTCAAAAAATACAATCCACAAATCAAAGTCCATGAAACTGGCAAAAGCTAGAACCAACAAACAAAAATATTGCAACAACACTTATGGTCATGACTTGGTACAGGCATTTTAAAAGAAATTTTTGTTACACCACGCTTTGGCATATAATGCAGTAATATTAGATACACGAGAACACGTATAAAAGGGCTCATTTCTAAAAAAAAATCTTTAAAAGTTGCAGTAAACCTGTATGGTGAAATATTTATTCATTTGTTTGGAAATGTATATGTACTGCACAAATTTTGTATATTTGTCCTCTTGTACACCATTAGTGACTTAGATTAATCGATAAAGTTGTCTTGTGTCCGGAACAAGATTACTGGTCACAGGGGCGTAGCTGATCCTTGTGCCATGTGCAAGCAAATTTAAATAGGCGAGGGGTCATGGAACAGCCTAAGGTCCAAAGCGGGTCTAGGGCTAAGCCCTGGTAGGGGGACCAAAGTTGGCGAACGGAAGCCCCCGGAAGCTCCTGAATTTTGGGGTTTTAAAGAGTTTAATCTATACATAAATTAAATGTCAAAAACGAACGTTTTTTACCTTATATATATATATATATATATATATATATATATATATATATATATATATATATATATATATATATATATATATATATATATATATATATATATATATATATATATATATATATATATATATATATATATTTATTGTGCTTAATAAATGGTTTTCATATAAAAAATTTTTAATCTAATTTAAAGATACTATACACCGGTAATATTTAAGATTAAGATATGACTGACGAACCAATGAACACATGAACGGACCATAAAAAGGTTATAAAGACGGACAAGACAACACACACAGTAATTCTTTGCTTTAAATAAATTTGTATCGCTAGCTGTTTACTGCATACTGGTCTTAATATCCATGTATCTATTTTTGGCAAGAGCAAAACTACGAAAATATGTCCATTTCCCTATGCACATGTATTAATGCTGTGGATGACAATCTGTTGTCTTGTACCATCGTAGAAGAGCACTGAAGGAACTCTCCGTGGTTGATGTTGTTACTGGCATTTAACTTTCTCTTGAAAATAAGAGTCGATCTTTTTCATTTTAAACTCATGCGGTAAACAAAATTTCGACGGATACTATTGAAATAATGTTAATTAAAGGCAATTAGTCAATCGGATCACCTCGGTTATTTCCGCCCATGGTCGGAGAGTAATCGCGGAGGTAAGTGTATGGACATGGACCAAAAATATGTCCAAATGTGATACGGTTAGCCTGTTTACACAGCAAATTTATTTTAGTGCGATGGAATAGATTATCCTTTAATTATTCAACTATACAAATCTTTATCGAAGCAGAACTAAAAATCGGATAGAAGATTGTATTTTTTAAATTTAAATTCGCTAACACTGCCAAAATATCCTTGTCCTACAACGTTTAAAAGGATAAGTATTAGTTTACAATCTGACGTCATCAGTAACAATCAACTAACCGGCAATGATAAGCCAATCAAATGAATGAACTGAAACGTCACAAACGAACTTGTGACGTAACAAATTCTTTGAAATGACTGAAAATAGTTCAAAATGGAGATCACTTACCTCCGAGGACACTTTCTCGACCCTTCACGGAAATAGCCGAGAGATGTTCCGATTGGGAAACTATTATACAATATCAAGGTAATGCATTGATCAACATCCTTCTACCGCCGATCACTTTTGCGGGTGTTTTTTTCGTTTTTTTCAGTTTTTTTTTACAATCTGATCTGCAAGCAAATGATTTGTTGCTTGTATGGGAGCTATGCGCCTGCTGGACACGACTTAATCATGCAAAAGGATTATGCTACGAGATTAATGAAAACATTGTGATTACAGGAGATTTGAATTCTGATTTATTTAATGCTCACAATAATAAATTAATTGAAACAATGAACTTATTCAATTTAACGAATGAAATCGATAAGCCCACTCGCGTGACGGATCATAGCAGTACACTGCCTGGCCCAATTATTATAAGTGACTCAATCCATTATATATTTTCGGACGTTTTTACCTCCTGATGTAAGTGATCATGATGCAACAATAACTTTTTTTATTGTCCTAGATATCTATCAAATTCATTTCAACGTTGAAATATAGTTTTCTGACAAAACAGATATTGAAAAATTTTCCCAAAAAATGGGCTCGACAAATTGGATTGGACTTCTTTCTTATGTCGAGGACGTCGACGAAATGTGTAGTATATTCACCACCACGTTTCTTGACATCGCTAGGGAAAATATTCTATCTAAAATAGTTACCATACGAAATAATGATAAGCCATGGTTCAATAATGAACTTAGGAGAGAAATTCGTAGAAGAGATCGATTTAGAAAAACAGCATGTAAGTCTAAAAAACCAGCAGGTCTAATAAAGTATAAGAAACTAAGAAATAAAGTTAATAACTTGAAAAAAGCTGCAAAGGAAAATTTTGAAAAGAATCTTGATAACATTATACAAGATAATGCTACAAACTCTAAAACATACTGGAAAATTATGAAAATGCTTATCAAATCAAAATATTATTCAAGATCATAGTTTAGGAGATGTAGTCTATGTGGACGACGATAAATGTAATTTAATAAGTATTTTAGCAAAATTTCCTCATAAGAGGATGTAAATGTTACTCTCCCCGATTTTAAACTTCGAACAAATATAAATTTAAATAATATTGTAATCAGTACAGATAAATTTTGACACAATAAAAATTTTAGAAATTAATAAAGCTTCCGAGCCAGTCATAATAAGCCACAAAATGTTAAAATTGTGTCCTGAAAAAATAGCAACACCACTTCAATTAATTTTTAATAAATCACTGTACCAATGCAAATATCCATCCAGTTGGAAAATTGTAAATGTCATTGCAATATTCAAAAAGGGCAACATCTCAATACCGTCTAATTATTGACCAATATCCCTCATTAGCTGCGTAGGGAAGATAATGGAACGGGTTATTTATAAATTTGTTTATAACCACATGCAAAAAAATAATCTAATATATAAATATCAGCATGGCTTTCTTCCTAACTGTTCACTGTCCATCAGTTGTTAGAAATATATAATTGTATTTTAAATTCACTCGAGAAGAAAGAAATAAACTGTTTTGTTTTCTGTGACTTTTAGAAAGCATTCGACAAAGTTTGGCATAAAGGTTTATTATTATAAATTAAAATCATATTGTGTTAACGAAAATTTATTAGAATAGTTTAAAAGCTATTTAAATAATAGGCAACAGAGAGTAGTTATCAAGCAATCGTCGTCGGAGCTTTGCAAGGTATATGCTGGTGTTCCTCAAGGATCGGTATTAGGACCATTATTATTTATTATATATATTAATGATATAGCTGAAAATCTTGTTTCTCTTTGCAGACTTTTTGCTGACGACACGTCGTTCAGCTATGCTAGCCATGATGTTTTATAGATACAATCTGTGATTGATCACGATTTGAGAGAGCTGAACGATTGGTCACAAAAATGATTAATGTCGTTTAACCCTGACAAAACAGAAATTATGTTATTCTCAAATATATTACCACCAGATATAAGATTTACACTAAATGACACAGATATTCCAGTTACTACTTTTCATAAAAATCTATGAGTCACTTTAAGCAGTGATGCTAAGTGGAACATACATGTAGAAAATATACTATGTAGTGTTTCTAGGCACCTAAACGTACTCAGGAAACTTAAATATAAATAAAAAAGAAAAAATCTAAAAAAAATATATTTGGTCTTCATAAGACTACTTTTTGAGTATGCCTGTGAAGTTTGGGATAACGTTGGTGTGGGTTACTGCAATAAACTTGAGCAATTGCAGATAGAGGGGGCTCGAATCGTCACAGGCCTACCAAATTTTACCAATTTAATTAATATTCATACCGAAACGGGGTTGGAGCCTATGGCTGAGCGTAGAAAACGTAGGAAACTACAAATGTTTTATAATATATAACATAGTTCTGCACCAGCATATCTCTGTAATTTAATACCACCAACTTTACAAAGCACGTACGTATATCCTTTGCGTAACGGTAATAACATTATGACCCCTTATTGTAGACTGTCCCTGACTAACGAATCTTTCATACCGTCAACTATTCGACAAAGGAACAGCTTAGATATGTCAATTCATAATGTCGAATCTATCTTTAAATTTAAATCCGAATTAAAAAACCTGAACCCATATCGAAAAGTTCCGAAGCATTACGAATATGGACAGCGCAAATTCAATATTGTCCTAACAAAACTAAGATGCTTTGCTTCATTTTTAAACTATGATCTGTACAGAGTAAATATTATTTCTGCTCCATCCTGTCGTTGTGGATCTAACCATGAAGATTCGTATCATTATTTCTTTGCATGTTCTAAATATACTAATATTAGAGACAGATTATTTGATAACCTTGCCTGGCTACCAAATTACTGTCTAGTAAATCTAGAACTTTTAACATCTGGCAACCCGTTATTGTCCACCGAACAGAACGAACAAGTTTTTAAACATGTATATGAATATATCAAAGGGTCAGAAAAATTCCATATTGTTTAATGCATCGAACACAGGGTTTTTGAATCGCACATATCTTCACAACATCCTTATTCTTTTTTTTTTCAAATATCTATAAAAAAAATTTTTCGTTATACCTTCTCTCTTTCTCCTTGTACATATTTTATTTTACACATATCGATATACTATAAATTGTATTGAACTGCATGCATGCTGCACGAACGTTCTTATTGTAATATATTGTATATTTGGAGAAGACTCCATAAGTTTGTTTAACTTGTGTCTTATCCTATTTGCATATTTGAGCAAATAAAATATGTTTAAACTAAACAAGATTACAGGATCTTCCTTTTGGCGACTCAGTCACCAGATTCTATGATAGAAAAAAAGGAGCAAGTACGTGAACGATTAAATGTTAATTAAGTATGTAATCAAACACTTCACAAAATAGCAGGAAAAATCGTCATAAAATTTTAGGAGTTTTATGTACGAATGATATTCAACTGGTTTTAATCTAATAGTTTAGCAATATTGTAACAGTTTGACCACAAAAATTCCTCTGGTTGTCACAAAATACTGTTTCGTTCTATTGAAATAAAAAGACATGCTGGAAGCAAAAGTACAGTTTACAATTTATAACTAAATATATATGTGACATTTTTTTCTAGCTGGTATCATCACGTGTATTCTCACCCTGGACGAAATGTAGCTGCAAACGTGTTTTTTCAACATTTACGTTGGTTTAACAAAACCGAATGTGAAACCGTTTAGAAAAATATAAAACCAAAAGCTTTGAAGTACTTTAAATATACCGAGGAGGATTTTATCAGGTATTTGAAAACACGGATACACTGTTATTTCATTACATTGTTAAAAGGATTTTTTTATGTTTTCCATATTTGTAATAGTGTTATTCTAATTAAATTGATACGGATATGTTTATGAACACTAATTGTTTGATCACAGTCTATATCATAATTTTATTTGATTACATTTTCTAAGTGTTTTCGAAGCGTTGGAAAAGTACTGTTAGTTACAGCAACGCTCTACCTAGGGGATAAGGGTATACTGTTTTCAGTCTGTATACTTTCGTAATCTTTTTTTTTGTCACATTTTTATCAGCAATGAATACTGATGCAATGCTGAAATTTTGTCATTAGCTTGTACGATCATGCAGTTATAGAAGATTGTGTGTTGGGGGGATATAATCAGGGAACATTTAGCATTAGCTCACAGTGGTACTTCTTTTACTAATTTCTTTCATTCTTGGTAATGTCAAACTATATTCCAGAGATTTCTTTTGGGATGTTATTTTTGATGACATGGATAACATCAGCCAAACGGAGTTCTTAAAGGAAATGAAAAAGTATATGATAGCAGATGTTGATGAGGAGATAATCCTTCTCGTAAGGACCTTTTTCTACTTTACATTTTGTACACATTTACATTAAAAAGCGGTTACATAATTTAGAATTAAGTCATGTTTTTAGTACTGTTGATGTACATGTGCCCCATGTTTTGATGTACCGGTACATGGTTCTTTTAAATGAAATGACTATTTGGCAATATTACTGACACAAGCATTTGCTGACATAAAACAAGATATACATAGGCGAGCTCGTAGCGGTGTTTAAGGCATGTGGCCTGTCCATTTACACGTGTAAGCGTTATACTTGTGTCTTCTTTATTTTGAATTACCTTACATATTTTTTTAGTTAATTTACACGCCCCTTTTAATTACTTCAACTACATTTTAAATGTTTATCAATGTTTTTTTTTCAAGCATACCATTAATACAGAAGGTCGCGGGTTTTCCCAATGTACTTCGGCTTCCTTCCCATGATATAGCTAAAAACATTGCTGAATGTGGCGTTAAACACCATTCAAAACAAACAAATCAACCATACCTCAATATAGTGTACCTGTAAATCATCGCTGTACTAATAAAACAATGTAATATGTCAAGTAATAAAAACAAGATATTTTGCGTTCTTATGTTTAATAACGACGAACTAAAATATTTACCTTTCCATATTTAGATGTTCAAATTAATCGATCAAGACAAGGATGACATCTTGACGCTTTATGAATTGCATGTGTGCAAATACCAAGCGATGTTGGAGGAAGTGCCGAATTTTGAAAAACTGTTTGTTATAAACAATAACGAAGTAACTGATCACCAACGATCCCGGACAAAGCCGGACAAGGAACAAAAAAACGATGACGTCGCCTTCTTAATTAATCCACTGAATAATAAAGATAATAATGCGAGTGGTTATGGAAAAGACGAATTGTGAAGCATCAAAAATTATGTTTCTGAGTGACTTTTTCTGCAGTTTGGGTAACCTGGTCTCACGTTGCAATATTTTTTTTTCAGTTACGCAAGCCTCACTTTAAAATATAATACCAGATCAGGACCTACGATTTAAGCATATTATGATGCCATATTATATAACATGCGCATATCAATCTTTTTTAGCTGGAAATATCTTTTCTTTTATAAGACTTGCATTACGTACATTCTAACAAAATTACATTCAATACGCAATGTAAATGTTAACCAAGCGTAAAATAATAAACGTTGATCGACAAATGACGTAGAGGTCCTTTCGGTCTACTTGGACTTATCTACATTACAAGATAATTAGTTTAAAGAATATACAAACTTAAATTTTTCAACCTCTCACCAATCTCCGAAACAGAGGCTACAATTATCACACGCTATAGCTGTCTTATGTGATACAAGTTAATTACATACAAGTTTAGCTTTTCTTAAAAGCTAACAGACTCTTAGCTGCATTACAAATTTTATGGATTTATTAAAGTATCTGGATTTTTTGTAATTTATATGTAGGATAGGTAAACATTGTACATGTACCTTGTAAGGACATTGTTTACGCTAAACTATTATCCAATGGTGCTTGAGAGATTTAAATGCCTGTTGTCACTTCACACGTCCTTTAAAAAAAAAAAAATTAAACAAATGTTTAAAATCAGCGGTAAAAATAATGTTTTGTTAAATTTGCATCAATATCAGAACGAAAATAAAGATACAGAACATATAATTTTTTCATAACCCAAACAGCTTCAAAAAGTAGGGAGATTTTAGTACAATGTTTACCATTTAATTGTTCACTGACCAATGCATTGAATGAAATAGAAGTCAATATGTGGAACGTAACATTACTGCACTAAAATACTGATTACAACCCCGATTCAACCTAAGAATACATCGAAATTTCAGTACACATACTAGTGCAATCCTGACGTAAACCAATGAAACGACAAAAATATTTATAGATTTAGTAAACCACCCAATCAAGTAACAGACAGTCATTTACTCCGAGGATTGATCGTCATTTGACTATGTATACCGTCTCCCATGCTGTTGTTATGTGCTGGTGGTCCATAATGATATATGCTGTGGTTTCGTAATTATATGCTATGGTTTTATAATTATATGTTGATCCATCATTATACAAGCTGTGGTTTCGTAATTATGTGCTGTGGTTTCGTAATTATATGCTGTTGATCCATCATAATGTGGTTTCGTAATAACTTGATGTTGATCCATCATTATATGCTGTGGATTCCTAATTACATGCTGTGGTTCCATCATTATATGCTGTGGTTTTGTAATTACATATTGTTGATTCTTCTTTATAATTAGCTACATAATTATAATGAGCTAGATTCCGAGTGTAATGGTTTTCAGTCTTATTTAACCCCTTGATCATATGGATTTCAAATTAGCTGTTACCCTAGATATGTTTTATTAAAATAAAATACGCAAACGACTCCGTTGTTGTATCATTTCCTATCATAACTCAGATCACAGAGGAACGAACTCGTGTCTTGCAACCTTCCCTTAGACTAGCATTGGAACCCATGACATTTTCAATATACAGACGCTGCGATGGTGTTGTGCAATACACCGACCCACCTGTGAAAATTTAAAGGTAGCGTTTCACTCGAAATACTAACCCCCACCTCCATACCGAATTTCGTTAAACTTTTGCTATTTTTGGGTGGGTGTCGTCAAGTGGCGGCCATTATCAAAATTCCGACTATTGAATGCACCCCTCAATATGTCGATCTACAACTTTACCAAGTTTCATTCAATTCTATTAAGGCGTCATTGAGAAATGTGTCGGACAAGTTCATTGTCTAGGAGAAGTGGAAACCGAAATAATAATAATTAAAATAATGTGTTGGGAAGTCGCCCACAATCCCCATGGATAGTATTGCATTCCACTCAGGACATTCAAATGTACCTACAAATCAAATTTCATTCAAATCGGACAACGTTAAAAATTTGACGCGTTTTTGGCGGCCATTTTGAAACGCCAGGTGGAAAAAAAATTCCGAATTTGGATTTCCACTCGGGACACTTTAATTCACCTCCACACCAAATTTTCTTGCAATCACAGCACGTTAAATATCATCGAGATCGCATAACGTTGAAAATTACACGCGTTTTTAGCGGCCATTTTGAAACCCGATGTTGGAGAAAAAATTTAAAGGTAGCGTTTCACTTGAAATACTAACCTCTACCTCCATACCAAATTTCGTTGAAATCTGACCACAAGAAAATTTTTGCTATTTTTGGGTGGGTATCGTCAAGTGGCGGCCATTTTGAAATGGCGGCCATTATCAAAATTCTGACTATTGACTGCACCCCTCCATATGTCGATCTACAACTTTGCCAAGTTTCATTTGATTCTATTAAGACGTCTCTTAATAATAAGAAACGGTGCAAAAACAATAAGTCGCTAAAACTTCGTTTTGGGCGACTTAAAAATGTTTACAAAAACGTTTCCTGACAATAACTCAAAAGTGTGCATTTGATTTCAATGAAACTTTGGGATTTTATTACATATCAGTTGTGTTAGAAGCCTATTGAAGCTGGAGAATTTCAACAATGGTCAAGGTCACCAGTCCACAAAAAAACCAAAATTCGACATATAAAAACAATATAAATGTACACACAAATACAACATATTTTTAAACGTTGTAATAGGAAAATATATGTGACGGTTAACCGGAAGGACATACCCTCTTCATTACAATTCTAAAACATTTACATAGTTTGCTCTACACATGATTAGATTCTGATGACAACAGATCATTGCACTTCAAAACATTAGGACAGTTTCTGTATTTTTCTGCAATTATTTTCTTCCTTTCCTCAACAAAACTGGAGCATTAATAATGAAATTCGTCCCCAATTTCCTTTCTCGAGCATAATGAACAAAGTCTATCTTCTTTGTTTATTTTCCTCCATCTTCCAACTTTATAGGTAATCTAGGGTTTCTACCTAACAATCCATATACCATATAATTAGGCGTAGGAGTTTTCAGAAGTAGTAAGATTTTTAAAAATGTTAAGTGCACCTTCTTTATCATATTGTTTTCCCATATCCCCATGTTTTCCATCCGTACAACAGTATCGGATTGACACTTTTATCAAATTAATAAATAAAACCACATCATATAATTACAAAACAACAGCATATAATGATGGAACAGCAGCTTTTAATATCACACAAGTCAGCTATGACGTTCCATATACATATTTTCCAACGTCAGAATTCACCTCTGCCACATTAGGAATTTAACCCCTCCCATATTTATTGATTTGTTAGCCTCTGTAAAATAGGATTTAACAAAACTAATACAAACTAATTGATCACTTGATTTCACATGTCAAATATATGTAAATATTTCTGGATATATTGGAATATTTCATATGATTTGTTGCTTGTAATTGTTTGTTAGAAAGTAATTTTATCTAGTGTTGTTTTGTATAGTATTGTTGCGATTACTGAGTATTAATCTAGGCCCTCCACTCTTGCATCCTTCAAGGTCTGCTCTAACTGATCAAAATTGTCTTGAGTAAAATACGGTGCTACACTTGGGTGAAACCTGGTTGCAACTTTCCGTTGTAATTCCGGTCATATCGTCGGGTTCGTCACTGTGTCACAATATTTTCTTACTCCTCCTGCGATATCTACTGGAATCGAAGGTATAAGTAAAACTTGTCTACTTAACCAAATACCCATGGTTAAATCTAATGAACCTGTAAACAATATGCTGGCTCCATCCAAGTGAAAATGACTATCAAATGCTTTAGGAATAACTGATATTCTTTGAACTGTTGTCTGCGAATTATTTTTTTTCGTCCTGCTCCTCCGGCCTTGTTTTTGTCTTAGTAACTTCTGCTTGTTTAGCTTTTTTCCTGTTGGTAATTAGTCGGGTGTCTGTACTGGTTGTACTGAGGTAGTTTCTGTGGTACTTCTACTTATTCCTAAAGTAACGAGAAGGCGACTCCCTTAATATGATCTCTGTTCCTTGTAGTGCATTGTGAACGGGAAAAACCCGATTTGCTGTTGATTGTCCTCTTACGTAATCATTGCCTATTCTTTTGAACTGTGCTCGCCTACTAGGCGATAATCTTGCTAGCAACGTAATCAAAATTCTCCATTGCATGGGAACTGCTGGTAAATTTACTAGATACATACTAAATCGTCCGTCTAGTGGAGTGCCCCGCTCCATTACTCTAGATAAATTCGTCATTTGTATCTGACATCATACAATTATCTGGGTACATATCCTTATGTTCTCTGACGAACTGTGCCAAATCGTGGACAGCTGTTGTTGGTCCAATTATCCAACGTGCTAATATTTCTAAAGCTTAAGCACGGACACGCTGAAAATTTGGATCGTTTTCATTCTTCTCAATTATCCTATCTTTGAAAATATATGGTTAGTGAAATTCCCAAAAATGGTGCTTTAATTTCTTCGCAGGTAGGAATCGGACAAATTGACTCCTGTGTCTGATCATACTCGCATAAGGGGTCTATATCTGCTTTTCGTTATCTGGACACTGAGCACTGTGTCCCTATACTAACTGTTTCTTTAATGCACATACGTGAATCATCACGTTTTTCAGTATTAACTGTTTCATCCTGCACAGTGGTCTCAACTGAGTCCTTTGGGACTTGTAAATCTGACCAATCAAAGTTATTACAAGTATCGTGTAATTCAAACACATCGGACATTTATCTTCGTTCCGATTTACTGGTTCCTGCTTCACATATACAGGTTGTTTGCTTTGTCTATGTTCCCCACTGACGTGATTGCTCACGTTTGTTCCCCGCCCTACTCTCGGGGCAAAGGGCAACAATGTAAATCCAAAAGCTTCTGATGGTGTAGGCCATCTACCTTTATCACCTTTACGTGGCCTCTTGCTCATTCTAAACAATGTTATCTCGTACAAGTATAATCTGAAAAGTACGATAAAAATATATTTACAAATGATAAGAACTGTACACGTTATTTTAAAACTAAATACTTATGAATACCGGCCGTTTCCGGGTCTTGCTCATTCCGGTGTCACATCTATACATTTCTCATGGTATCATTGTTCACATGAATCAAACTGAATCAAGAACTCTCCATCGTCGGGTTTTCTACATAAACAAAATATTTCCTGGTTTCCCACCGCTATAATATCCTCACCATTCTGCTATCGGTGCTGCCACCGTTTCAGTCCAGGTGAGACTACTCTGTCTGTAATGGTTTCAACCTATCGTGATTGATTGTCAATATAGTTATTTGCAATTTAACTTTATAAACGTATGACGAGCGTTTAGCACAGATAATTCCGCCCTTCCACGGTGTGTATAATTTTAGACCTTGTCCTTTAATTTTAGCGGTGTCAAAAACGTATACTAAGTCTCCTATTTTGTATTGCCTCTCTATGTCACGTTTCATGGTTCTCTGTGTAGTTTTCAATGTGTCTCTAGCTATTTCGTGAGCAGACCAAATAGCGTCTTGTAGTCTTGTAACATAATCGTCTGTAGTTTCATCCTTTTTGCGTTTTGAAAAGTAGGTCTACGGGTTGTTTGACCTCACGTCCAAGCATGAGCATGTTCGGCGTCAAGCCCGTGCTACGGTTCACTGATGATCTAATAGCTCCTGCCAACTGGGCTGTGTTCATTCCAGTTGTCCTGTTGCGTTGACACGATGCAACGAACTGCATCCATTAATGTTCTGTTGCATCCATTCTATGGAAAGTCTATACGGGGTTGTCCTTCTCCTTGTGCATATGAAGAATATCACATATTGAAGTGAACAATCTACTCTCAAAGTTACGTCCTTGGTCTGTGAATACTTGTAATGGGAAGCCGAAACGAGAAAAAAAAACTCAATAACTGCTGCTCTTGCTGTCTGTTGCGCTGTTTGTACGAGTAAAGGTATGCATTCTATCAATTTGAAAATGTGTATTCCATGACCAGTATGTGGGCATTTCCATATTTCGTTTCCAGTAATGGTCCTAGAAAGTCCAGGTACACTCCAGTGCGCACCTGCATAATACTGGGTTAACGGACATTTAGTCCGCCTGTTTGGCTTCTAATTAACATTACATGTACTGCACGTTTGCACAAAATTTCTGATTTGCCCAGTCTTACTATACCAATGGTATTTCGCTTTAATTCTCAAGGTAGTCCGCAGAATACCTTGATGTCCTGCCGATGGAATATCGTGGTTAAAAGGCATTAATTGTTCCACAAGGCCCTTTGGTACTACTAATCTTGGACTACTCCCTATTTGTCCAAGTTTCTTAAGACGCCACTATCGTCAAGGAAAAACATCTCTTTGCTTATCCAATATTTTTTTGCTTTTGGGCTTGATCTGAAAATCGTAGCTTTCGATAGCTCCACTTCATCCCTTGGCCATAACAAAATTAACTCCAAGTCTGCATCTTGAGGCTGAAAAGTTTGAGTTCTTTCGGTGTATAAGTAGTCGCTTCGAGTCCACACTCGGTTATTGAATATACATTTGAAGAGTTCAAATATGTCGCGTATACTGACATACCTAGTGGTGAGCTTACTAATTCAATTATCTGTTAGTGTCTTTGTAGTTGTCTGTGTCATGTTCTGAGGTTTTTCGAGGGGTTAATATTTGTCCATGAACTTGATGCATTTGAAAATGAACAATACAAAAATAATTGGAAAATAATTGTTGATATCAAAAATGATATTTGGGATCTGAAAATGACCAGAAACTCGACCAAACGCGGTAAGCAGTTTTCATATCGTCAGTTAAAGAACAGCCGCACAGACACAGTAACTTTAGTATAGATCTCCCATGCTGTGACAATAAAAACGGGGGGGGGGGGGCAAATAGAAGATTTATTTTTAATTATATTGTGTACCCAGTAATCGAAAGGCTGTTTACACCAAGTAAAGTTTTATACATGCATTTTACAGCTTGATCATTAAAACATAACATGAGGGTGTGAAGTAGTTTGTGTAACCCGTACCAAAATTTACCGTACCCCATACACATGTGTGATAACTATATTGTTTCCTATTTGATCCTGAGAAATTTTAAGGGGAACATATCTAATTGTATTATTTTAAAGGATATGTAAACATTTTCTTATTTTAAGGCATTTTATAACGTTTTAACTGGAATATTATTGTCCCTTGGGTGTAAAATATTTAACCCGATTTGAGCAATTAAACACTCCAGTCCCCTGTGTATTTGTCAAAACAAGTTAAGGTTGAGGGGTTTTTTTTGTGGGGAGGGGGTTGTGTATGCCTTTGTTTTTGTTTTATTTTGTTCGTTGTTCGGTTTGTTTTCTTGTTAGTTTGTTTTTGTTGATATCGTTGTTTTACTGACTACATTTGATATTTCTTTGTTTTTGTATTTTTTAAAATTGTTGAGTTTTTTATATGCTGTAGTTTTATGGTATCTCTTTGGTAATGTAGAAGGTAAAATATTTATATTTATCCAATGAACATATATTTCTAATTACGACTGAAAACTGTAAATTGCTAAATTTTATCCGAAACAATAAATAATAGCAATATTTTCTCTTGCAATTTTCACATAAAAATGAACAGTCAGAATAGCTGACCGTTGTCCGCTGTCCAGAATTTACACCAGGGTAGTAGTGTATCTACATGTTACAAATGTCCACACTGACCATATTGACAAAGAAATCTGGTAATAAACGATTGGCTACACTCTGTCTGGATTTTTTTTCTGTAAACTAAATTTAATTGTATTCGTCAGTTGTTTTGAAAACAGGAAAAGTTGATATTTTAATATACTTTACTAAATGTAGTCTTATTCCAGTCTCGTTGTTCTTAGTTTCGTAATTTCCAAAAACTAGTTGTTAAAAAGTTCCGTTATGTTTGCTATTGCAAATAGTCCCCAGTATCTACTATTGGTTTTAATGTTAGGAATATTAATGTCCAAACTATTCGTGTCTCTATAATAAATAATTGCGAATTAAATTTAACATCTGTTATAGTTGATACAGTAGAATTGCACTTTCTTTTAAGTATGGATTGAGGTGAATATATTTCTTTGGCGAACGTTGTGGCAATGGGATTGTAATACTCAATTTTCTATGTAAGGTTACGTTTGAACCTTTTAGAAACACATTATTAGAGATAAAAATGTATTTAAGATGTTGTGGAATAAATAAAAATGTCAACGTATCTTTTATAATAAAACAACAAGTTATGTTCCAACCAAAATGTATGAAAATCAAAACGGAAACAATATAGTAATCACGCACAATGTGTTTTGGGTACAGTAAATTTAGGTACGGGTACAGGTACGGGTTACCCAAATTACTTCGGACATCACATTAGATGGTTGGTTGAATTGGGCCTTATCGTTCTTTTCAGCATTTGTTCAGCTATATCGTAGAGTTCATTTTAATTTCGGGAGAAAGACGGATTACCCGATAAAAAACCCCCACTTTATGTAGAAAACTGGTATTCCTTGTCAAATAAGATTTGATTCGGGGATAAACTGCCCGCATTCAGACTTGAACCCGCAACCTCTGTGTTGGCAGAGACGTGATCAATTGATTCACTGCCTTTACCACTCGGCCACCGAGGTCTCTACAGTACCAGACATGAAGTCCACTAAAAAATTACATCGTATAACCTTTGATGACGTTAACATTTTCCTGTGGTATAATTTTGAAACAAAATTTGAGTTCAAATATCTGCTATGTGCCAGACAATTACACAACTCCGCCTTAAACTTGGTATACAACTCCCTGCTCTAGAAACTCCTAACCATCACACAATGGAAGTTATTTTTTGTCCGTTTTACATATATTTTTATGTTGTTGTTTTCTTAGTTTTGATTATTTTTTACCTGTATTTATTGTTTTTAATTTTTTATGTTTTCATTTGTTTATTTATTATATTTTTTGTATTTTTGTTTAAACGACGCTGGAGCTGAACAGACTGTTTGTACTGCCTATAGTGTCTTTTTTTCGAGAGTGTTTTTGAGTTATTTTAAGTAACAACTAAGGCATTCTGTTTTTCAAGTTGCTATTTTTGTCTATATTTCTGTACAAAGCGATTATCCCTATTGATATTCAACGAAATACAGATTTGAGAAAGATCAGAACATAGAAATGCAGATTTAAGCAACACAACATACATGTTTTGATCTTGCTCAATCTGTATTTGGTTGAAACTTGATGTAGATCTTTGATAAAGTTAAATTATTACAACACAGAAAGAAAGTTTTAATATAAATAAAATTTATTAACAAATCTGCGTAATGTCACAACATTTGTGCTATATCCAATAATTGCATATATATTTACAAAATTTTCTCCAACAAAAAACAATTAACATTTAGCACATAAAATAACATTAAACAGAAATAAATATAGCAAATTCTTCGGTAAATTACCTTTTGATAGGAATGTCCGAATACATCCTTGAACGAGACATTTTGTGTATCACAAAAATAGCCGATAAGAATTGTCACCAAGTCTAATTACTGTGTAGCTTGCAATCGTAATTGTCCCGGATATTGCGGAGCACAATATTGTGTTTGTTGTAGTGAAGAGTAATTCGGTAAACTATTTGTATAACCACTAGACAAACCGGTATTGGATGGAGGTACCGAATGAACATTTGTGCTAGACAGATACGATCCTCCAAATGAACCCGTCAAAGATGATCCAAAAGAGGATCCAAATGAATTGCTAATGTTGCTGATGTTGCTGGGATTGTAGTACGATGAATAAGCCGTTGTTGACGGTGAATTCCAAACTTCTGATTTTGATGGAAGTCCGTATTGTTGTGTTTGATGTAGTCCTTGTGGAAATGAAGGTAAAGGTGGCAGTGGATAGGGCTTATAACCAGATGGAGGTCCTCCATACAGATTAAAATGTCCATAAGAACTCACGTGTTGAATGTGCGCCTGTTCTTCCTGTTGTTGCTTTTTCAGTTTAAATCTCTTGGCCCTTCTCAAGAAACTTCCATTACCGAACATATCCCCGCAGCCAGGATGCAAAGCCCAGTAGTTGCCTTTTCCTGGGCGACCGGGTGCACGAGGAATTTTTAGGAAACAGTCATTTAAAGATAAATTGTGTCTTATGGAATTCTGCCATCTCTGTTGATTTTCTTTAAAGTACGGGAAACGGTTCATAATGAAAGCATATATTTCGTTCAAAGTCATCATTCCAGAAGAAGAACTCTCTATTGCCATGGTAATCAGAGCAATATAGGAATAAGGTGGTTTTACGTCAGCGAAACGTCTCTTGTGTTGAGACAGCGTAGAAGTTCCTGAGTATTGTCCCTTTGCGACTTCATCTTCTTCGGAATCCGACGAATGTAGTGCAGAGGTATCGCCCTTTTGAAAGATGTCATCTGTACTTGTATCACAACTCCTGTCGGGTACTTCTGGTCGTGTTGTTGATTGTAAAAAGCTGGAATCTGACAGCATGCATGCAGGGTTGTCCTCGTTTAGATCATATTTTCTGTGTAAAGTTTCCATGACCATACTGCAATTGTAAACGCTGCACTATCAAAACTTAAATTCAATATTTTCCAGGCGTTCAAAAATGTTTTTACAACAAATCACTGGTAGGTATAAGTGAAGTTGTTTGTATAAGCCAAACTTTCGCTTCTGAAAAAACATTTCTCCAAGATGCTTTTAAACAGAATGGACACTGGAAAGTCGCAATTCCATTGGTCAGATTGTACTGTGCCAACTTTTTATCATTTTAATTGACTTCAACATAGCCTTTCAATTTTTTAATTACCTCATAATGGATTCGTGTAGGTAGCCAGCGGTCATTTGATTGACTAACTTAGTCTCCGCCCCTTTCTTGACGACAGTTGTTGTGACATGTAACGGGACTTAATCCGTCCCGGGGCAATTTTTAGATAGAACTAGTTTTTGATGAATTTTAATCATGAAGGTTTTCTTAGTTAAGTTTTTTAAATTTAATATTGTTTTCTTAATAAACATTTATGTTGCTTATTTTTAATGAAACAAATAACATTTACATTAATCATTTCTTTATCAAACTGTTTCATATATTTTGTTTGTTTCTTTTGTTATAAACACTGGATAAACATTAAACAAATGAAAAATATTTAAATTACATTTAAAAATATACCATGATCATTTTATAAAATATTTGTTCGATTAGAAACCATTCTAAATAAAATATTAACTTTACAACAGATAGTATATAAATATCATAGGTATAATTACTGCACTTGTTTGTAATAAGCCAGTGGGTCACTGTATAATATGGGTGTGATATATTTCCAGAACTTTATATTTGGCATTATTTTTCAAATTCTTGGATGTTTATATCTGTATAACTGTTTAAATGGGAATGACGCCTTGTATGTTTTAATTCTTTGTCAATAACTAAACTTATAAGAGATGTATACTAACGGAATTGATTGTATCTCTGAGGAACTTGTATGGTTGCTACTGCTGAAAATGCGAATTTTTACTTTTTGAGTGTGTGGTCTAAGCTTACATATAATAGTGTAAGATTTTATTGTTTGGAGTCAATTTCGCGTAATCGCAATTTGATTTCAAACAATTTCTTTGGAAAATTTACCACTGTTGACGGAATGGTGATTAATTATCGGGTACACCTAACTTATCTGGCTTATTGCAATTTGTAAACCTTGTATTTATTAATTAACTAAAAATTAATTCATTTTTAGTGTGTTTCCTTTTAATGGTAGTTTTTGTACAACACGTAAAAAACTTGTTGATCAAGCGCAAAAATCTCTATACGCATTGTATCGAAAAATAAAAAATATCAATATCCCTGTAGACTTGCAACTTAAGTTGTTTGATTCACTAGTTAGTCCTGTATTATTGTATGCGTCAGAAGTTTGGGGGTTTGAAAAACTTGATGACGTAGAAAAAGTACATCTTCAGTTCTGTAAGAACATTTTGAAAATACGAAGTAGTACCCCAAATTACATGGTCTATGGGGAATTAGGAAGATTTCCAATGGAAACTATAATTAAACGGAAAATAGTATTATACTGGAATAGTATAATTTTAGATAATAATAATAAGTTATCTTCAATTATGTACAAAGTAATGCTAAATTTACATTCACTAAATCCTACCAAATTTAAATGGATCTCAAAAGTTAAATCAATACTCGACAGCTGTGGTTTGAGTTTTATTTGGGAGAACCAAATTTCAATGGATAGAAAAGTACTGAAAAACATGATTTTACGGCAGCTGAACGATCAGTTTATTCAAACTTGGTTCTCACAAATGAATAACTCATCACGAGATAAATTCTATGCAGAATATAAAAATCAATTTTGCTTGGAAACCTATTTATTAAAATTAAATTTATGCGATAGAGTTTATATCTCAAAATTTAGGTGTTCTAATATAAAATTTCCTGTAGAAACGGGTAGATGGAACGGGACACTAAAATCGCAAAGATTATGTCATCTTTGTGGGAATGGAGTTGGTGATGAATTTCATTATCTTTTCGTTTGTCAAAAGTAAGAGATAATGAATATTAGAGGCAAGTACATTCCCAAATATTATACTGTTAATCCAACAGAATATAAACTACAAGGGCTTCTATTGTTCTGTCACGTTGAACTCTACAAAAACTTGGCAAAGTTTTTAAAAATTTTATGTCGTTACCTATAAAATGATTCAGTCTTAACTTAACATATTATGTATTATTTGCATTGTGTATTGGCCGTAAGATATACTTTAATATTGAATTTACTATGTATGTTTTAATTAACGTATCTGTATTTAGTGTCTGTATGTATTATTGCCTAAACCTTCTACTGTATGTATTTGTTATATATTCTTTGTGTCCTCTTGTACACCTTTGTGTCTGAGGCTTAATAAACTGTTGTCTTGTCTTATCTTGTCTTTTTGTTTAGTTCTATATCAGTTATTTTAAAAGTTATTTTCTTTCCACATATTTTTTAATATAACAAATTTAAGCGGGCAATCTAGAATAGGCTAAAATTTGTCCTTGTGGACCTCATATACATACTACGTACATTTGTTGATTAATTATCAAACTGCTGAAGAAATAACGAACTATTAACAGAGAAGTTTATTTTTGCTATTTTTAATGCAAGCAGATAATAGTCTACTTAAAAAAATCATAATATATAGTCAATCGGTTTTCGCGGTACAGCATGTTCTTCAACCGTCTCCACTAGTATTTTAACAAATAACCCATTTTAAATTCTTAGGTATCTCCATCTTTTCTTCATTTCTTCTTATTATTTTTCCTTTGCAATTGGACACCTTGATGTCAGTAACTACACATCATGAAAGATTTCTTGGTTTTAGTTTTAATTGAATATTGTTTTCTTAATAAATATTTTTCGCGAAACAAATAACATCTATATTGACATTTTTAAACCAAAATGTTTCATTTATGTTTGTTTCTCTTGTTATGAAAACCAGATTAACATCATGTAACACAAACGTGTCATCTGATCGCAATTATTTAAAAAAAAATCCGTCACTTTTTTTCAATTATGATATCTTGACATCATTGCAATTTTCTAAATTTCCATATAAGGTTGTATATCAGAATTAATCTGAGCCATTTATATTTCTGTTTTTACGCAAAGTATTCGCTATATTTTGAATTTCATGAATTTTAAAATTTGGTATTGTTTTAACTGAAACATTCATTTAGATTCCAACAATGAGAAGAAGCAAGCAAACAATGCTAATAGAGTAACGTTCGAGGTGCTTAAACTATGAAGAATGTATAAACTATCTGCAAAACTCCAACTGGATGTGTTAATTCGTGTAATTGTTAAAAATTAGGGGATGAATATCATTATATATTTGAATGCACTGCTTTATTAAATAAAAGATGTCAGTTTATCATAACATAGTTTATTCGTAATTACAGTACAGTTAAATTTTAAAACTATTTTCATTAGATTCTAGATTCATAAATTGTATAAATAACAGCCTTAAAATGCCTGCTATCTAGATCACTAAAACTATGAACCCTCTTACATAGTCAGTGTATGATATGCAATTTTGTTGTGATGTTTTTTCTCCGTACCAATGTACTGTTGGCTGTACTCAGATTTTGAATTATAGGAATTTCTTGTACATTCTTTCACTTACTAAACTGTAGATAAACATCAAATACTAGCCGTAATCTGGTCTGAGTGTTTAATTTTAATGAAATCCAATTACTTTTTATGAGATCAAGATTATCCGTATTGTTTACATGGTAAACAAATTACAAAATTAAGTAAATACAAAAAAGTACTATGGATTAATTACGATCAGCCAGATTAATAAAAAAGTTAATTTGTATTATATACTTCCAAACAAATATACTATGGATTATGTCGAGTAGAGGTAAAAATCTTTGACTTTGCACCTATATGGTGTCGGTTGCTTTAGCTTATAGAATTTAACTAATACTTCAAAGTAAGACCCTGTTAAAATCACAGATTTAGATAAATCATGTTTGCCGCAAAAGAAATACTTGTATGCATCTCGGATTCTCGGCTTTTAGTAGTTCTTTTACGTCTTGAATACATGTATTGTCAAAAAAATTTTAAACGCTAGATGTCCATCAAGCAATCACATTTAATTTGTCAAACGCAGAGATTGTAGATTTCAATCGTAAGTACATGTATATCACAAATCATGCACTTATTTGAAGGTTATTTAAGCTAAAACAGCACATGCGCATGCAATTATCTAATATACGCGCGTTTAAGCTAAAACTTCATGCTAGACTCCAATCTAAACTGATAATTTGATGTAATAAATGGTGTTCATTGGTTCCATAGAGCTGCAAGATTGAACTACATCTACCGCGATTACTTAAACCCTAAGTGTCTACGTATTCCGTTAGGTTTGTCTATTCATGTAACAGAAATATAGACGTAAAAATATATTTCCTATATGTTTTTTGTGTCAAATGAGTTATGGTGACTAGAAAATTGCATTATTAAGACGGTTATTTGATTACTGTTTAAAGACCAGCTAGCAATACTTCAGCTCAAGTCAGGCGAACACGAACAAGGTTACAAGCAAAGAATAAATTCGTAGGAGTTGTTAATAGGAAAAAAACAATGAGCCGGAAGCTTTCGTTGCCACGGGGATAGAAAGGATGCATTGGGTAGGGTCAGGAAAATTAAGCCCTGAAAACGATAGCCTAAATCATAACAAGTTTGATGTGCTTGCTGGTCTTTTCCCAGCAAGGGACCCCCATTTAACGCCAGGCACACGAAATTACTTTATTACACAGCAGTTATCACAGCTAATACTAGTAAGGAAAGTGTTTTCTCAGGGTAAAATAAAGGAATATGTTGAAGATGAATAACTGAGCAAAAAAAAAAATCATAGGTGTTGGTTTTCTAATTCGACTTAACATCGTACTTTCAAAGAAGAGTTTTCGGTTGTGTTTTCCCGCTTTAACTCGTACGAAAAAAAAAAGAATTTTATGCGTTGTAAAAAATAAAAATAAATAAATAAATAAATAAATAAATAAATAAATAAATAAATAAATAAATAAATAAATAAATAAATAAATAAATAAATAAATAAATAAATTTCCCACAGTATTTAAATGATAATAATCAACTGTACGATGTGGAATTTGAATAATAAGATCGGTACGTTGTTAAAAATTAATCCGACATAAATTGGATTAAAAAATTATTTTAATAAATATATAAAACTGTAATATATAATTAATATTAAGGCGAGACAGAAACATAAAATGTGTTATAAGAAGAATAATTATTAAACATCAAAGCAATTCAGCATTTTTACGGAAAGACTAGTACCATTAAAACCTTTTAAGTAATACTTTTCTTTTTTGAAGTTTAATGCAGGTTTCTTGTTGTTATATATTGTTCTGAATATGGTACAGCTATATAGGTTTTGGGGAACGGGTTAAGATATACATTATTTTGTCTAAAATTGTCACTAATATATTTCTAATGCAGTCTTTTCTTACAATGATCTTTAACTGGGAAGTAAATGAAAGTGTATTTGACACAGAAGAATTTCTGGTATGTCATGTCAAAAATACATTCAAAAAAGAAATGTCAAACATCTTCAATTGACATCTCACACCAGTAATTATTACCTATTAGCCTGTCCTACATTGCACCTTTGTGTTTTGGAAGACTCGTGGAGAAAGTTGATTAAGCAATTACCGAAAACAAGTGTTACCCCGGGGCCACAAAATGCTATTGACCGTGAAATGACTTTAATTGTTAACCTTAATTCAATATTAAGTCATGTTACTTTTTTGTTTATTTAGTGATAAATTTACAAATTGCAAGCTTAAACTAGATTTGTGACATAAGTATTCTTCACATTATTTTTACAAGTTTTTAAAAATCATTTTGACAGTTACTGTCAAAAATAAATAATAATAATAATAATAATTGTCAAAACAGCCACTTGCTTTATATTTAAAAAATAACAATTTTAAAAATGTAAAAATTTAAAAAATTAAAAATTAAATTAAAAAAAAATTAAAATTAAACAACTAAAACCAAAAATACATACAAGACTTAATTTAATTTCGATGGAATTAAACAGTAAATATTAATAAACTACAGTTTAACCCAAGTTTTTAACTTGCGGATTTTTTTATTGAATGTTCTATGCATACAATCATCACAGACTAATAAATAAATCTAAAAAATACCAACCATAAAGCAAGAAGGACTTATGACTGGTAATATGAACTTAGATACAGTTTCCATTACACTGTAAATTGTCAACTGTCACTCCAGGTTCTATATAGTTAGAAAATATTCGGCATTATTACTATCACCGACTTTAAGACGGTAAAATGCCATGTTAACTTCACTTTTATAACATTTTACAACAAAAAGTTGTTGACTATTAAATGAAATGTTTAAACAGGTTAATACTTAAAAAAAAGCTATTTTAATGTGTTTTTTTGGTATAAAGTCTAGTCCAAAACATGCTGAAAGTGGCGTTAAACGTTTGTCATCTTTCTTTGAATGATTTACACAGATACTTTGCGTGAATTCCACAGTAACAAATATTATTGTATGTTTCTGTTTTGCTGTATTTCGGTATAAATATTCTACCAGCATCATCATCACATGTTGTGCTTGCAAGCGAGTGAATAAATAATTACATTTTGTGTTGTATATGAATTCCAGTGTAATGCAGAAAACCGTAATGTTGTTGATTAAATATCGTAAACCACAGAAGGCATAACCTTGCTTTAAATGTTGTATATGTTTGTCTACAAAGTCGTTGCATCGCATTTGAGATTGGTACGGTGATCCTATCCACCGTGCAGATGTGTTTTTATGGCAAGGGGTTCATGGGCTGCTTAAGGCCCCCGGAAGCTCTGGGGGTAAATGGTACAAAATCCTGGCACTTAATCTCAGGTCTTAAAAGATGGGTTTCGTGAGTAATATTTTATTTTTTTTTTTATTTTTTATTTCTGAAAATTATTGGTACGGTATGCCGTACCTGCATAAGTTATTAGTACGGCGGAAGCCGTCTGCCGTACCGGCTGCTACGCCTATGTGTCTATATCTGGATTTGTAGTTTTCACTTGAGTTTCGGCTTTGTTTTTCTGTCGGATTCCTTTCTATTTTTCTTAATGAATTGGCAGACTTTTGAATGACACAAAGATGATGAAAAATTACAGTTGTAAAATTATTTTAATTGGGATTAACGCCAATTTCAGCAGTTCTTAGCCATATTATATCATGATTTTACATATTAAAAACAGAAATAGAAACCCTTGTCAATTAAGGGTGGATTCTAGCGTAACTTCTTCACAGTAAAGCTAAAACTGACAACCATTCGGCCATTGTGAAATTTGTATAAAGTCATGTAGGATATATACGAGAGTTGTTCGACGATTTTAATCTATACAATCTTGTAGTTAGCTGTAAACAACTTTACAAAATCGTATGATCTGTGGATTTTAAAATATAAATGTCCTTATTAGAGCCAACACACAACCAACATGACTGGTTGTCTATGTATTTATTTTTGGAGTGTGAATTTAAAACTGTAATACTGTTTTGTCAATCGTCAGTGTTAAATGTATGACCTGGTCTAATGTCTATCGCCTTGGTCTGAGGTCTATCGCCTTGAAGACAACGTGGCAAACGCAAACATCTTCTGTGTCGATGTTTTTCAGAAAAGTGCGAATTGTAATAGCTGAAAAGTTGGTACTTTGTCGACATCAGTTTTAAACTATTTCTTATTACAAAAGTTAGGTTTCAAGGTGAAATATTTTAGATATTTACTGAAGAAATCTTACTATTGTTTGAGTTCTCTCGTCAAATATATCCTCACGTTATCAATGCGCATAATATTTACCCTTTTAATCAGAAGAGAATCGCTAATTCACAGATTGTATACAAATATTTGTTCAACTTTTGAAGAAAATAAATAGAAATATTTCAATTACTCAAATCTATGTATCAATTTAAAATTGTATTAGTATAAATGCTCGTTAAAGAGGCGGGAGTATTTGCTTTTGACACCGTCTTTCTGGTTTTTAGCGTTCCCATGCCCAGGTGTTATACTTAAATGTGTATTTAAAATGACGAAGAGCGAAAAAATGGTCTTAGGACGTGACGAGTGTTTGCAGAGTAAACATTTACATAATTTAAAAACATCTGTGATTCTAATGACTACTAAATTACTTTTTGAATGAAATATACAATTTAGAAGTTATTAATCTCTTCCGTTTGGCAGAAAGAAATTTTTATCAATATGATAGTATCAACACGAAACACAAGGAAGGAGTGACTGAAAAAATGAAATTTCTATTTTAATACTATATAAACAAGTTTTGCATATGTTAATATCAATTGACATTTTGTTCATGTTCTTCTCATTTTCTCTTTTTACATTTGGTCTCGTCTTGCAATTTTACTTACCAGCAGTATGAAGTTTGTTAATTTATGGATTTTTTCTGTGACCCCGGCCTCTGATCATTAAAGTATTTATAGGAATAAAGGAAAATGTGTTTCTAAGATCTCTAGCTATACTGTAACAAGATTAAAGAAACATTTGTTTTCGTATTGACATTTTCATTTATCTTTATTCGTGAGTTAAACACACGCCGAAATGTTCCGAACTGCTTATTTGAAATTTCCATTGTGGAAATACTTTGGTTATTTAAAATTTACGACATTCCATGAACATCACATTTTAAAAACTGGTAACATTTTGGAAAAATCAGTTTACACAAAATGTAAAGATCGATTTCATGAAAAACAGTCTCTTGTAAAAACAAGCAAATGAGCAGGACTTTCAAACATTATAAATAAAACAACACATATATACCGGATAATATTTTTCCATGATGAAGGTCTAGTTAAATTTAACACAACTTATATCGTGTTCATTTGACATGTTATGCAGATTAAGGCACGTGTTTCGTGTGACGTATTGAAAGCTTTGACCAACGTAAAGCGAAAAAAGACAATCTAATGCCATTTCAAAGTAAATTGATCAATGTAAAAGTATAAATGATGAAAAATTCAGTAAAAATTCTACAAAAAAGTCAATCATAAAACTCAAAAATTAACTATTTCCGTATTTTCAAATGTATATACCATACGAATGGATGGATTCCTTGCGCTAAAATAGATAATTTGTATATTGAAATTGTACCGAAGATTGGGCATATTATTATGGGAAATCTTCGTTAACATATATAACATATGCAGTGGTATAAACATATTACTGCGTTCTGGTTTTTGGCCGCATAAAGTCGACATACATTAAACTAAAGACTGCTCCAATTCTCCTAAATTAAACAACAATATGTATACTAAAACAATAGTAACGAGACACTTGTAATACCCTTATTAGAAAGTGTATTTTGCAAATACATAAACTTGACAACAGTCTGTCTATCTAGATATATTTTTATTGAAATGTTAATATTTGTACACAAAACAAAAAATTAGTACAGAAACATCAATATTTTATTACAGAAAGAAAGAAATATTTCAATATTTTTCGCAAAATCGGTAAAAATATTGTTTCATGCAGTATCAATATTTTTAGCATGTCAACACCTGATATACTCTCTATCTATATTGGAAATTAAGTATCAGAAAAACAATATTTTCAATATAGAACACATTACATGATGACCGAAAATTCGCTACGGGAGGGAAAATTTCGTGAGAACTCATTGACAGCTGATCATGCGGAATAGTTTGAATTATTAATCTCTTATTTGTTGATTTTTGTCAATTAAGAAATCTTATGGTTTAATTCCTTGTGCAAACAAATTCTTGTAACTTTAGTTTAATCATTCCCTTTTCCATTTTTCAAGTATATAACAGGTCATTTCCATTTAAAACAGGTGTCTCGAGCTCGTCATTTTTCGAAATTTTTTGACATAATAATCGAATAAAGCATGAATTCTTCCTACCGGATAGACGACGAACTTTGCCCACAGGTCAGACTTAGTCACCATGGACTTTTTTAAAATTATTTTTGCTGAAATATAAAGCTGAAATAGTTATTATTGATTCATTATTTGTAATTTATATCTGTATAGACAAAGTTACGTATGCAGTAATTAATAACAAAAACGCAACTCATTTTCTTCTTTTTTATTCTTTAGTTCACGTTGATATAAACAAGAATCCAGATTTAATTATAGTACTTTGTGTATTGTGTATAAGAAATTTCCACGAAAAAATGGTGTGTCTATCTTGAACATAATAAAATATATATCCAAAATAAATACTATTTGTACATTTTACTTACAACAGAATATATGATACAAGTAATGGTTACAAAATGGGAAATGAAAGTATATGAGAGGGGTGTAGTACCTCTTAACGTTACATTACAACTGTACAAAACAGCTAAACGTCAAACGAAATGTTGAATCGTAGTTTCAACTCATGACCCCAATATACATTGTAAGTCGTAAACAAATACAAAATAATTAATAACACAAAAAAGGGCTTAAATAACATTGAGATGTTACATGTCTCAAGATTTTCAGTGTTAGTACCAGTTTAAACAGATAACGCTGAAATGTCACATGTCTTAAGATTTCTCAATTTTAGTACCAATGTAGACAAATAACGCTGCAATGTTACATGTTTTAAGATTTTTCAATTATAGTACCATTTTAGATTGCGGTTTTTTTTGTTTGGGTTTCTGTAACTCTTGGATTTTTTTCTTTAAAAAAAAATTTATTGCCATTTTGTATGCTTCCATTTAAGATCGCTATTACTTTTGTTATTTACCCAGATAAGTTACTTAACCAGGGGTTCATAAAATCAAGGAATTTTACGATTGTCAGTTGACCATTCGGAATCTTGATATGTGTCACAAATGGTCATTCCTGTTAACCAGAGTGATTCGATTGTTTGTTTGTTTGTTGTTTAACGTCCAGCAAGCAATACTTCAGCTATATTCAGGACGTGAACATTTTAATTTTTAAATTAGTAGTACGTCATGCCTCCATTTTATACTAAGACGTGATTTCATACAATAATATGAGAATATATACAGATAAAATTGGTAATTAAAACAATAAAAAGTATGAAGCATCACAATAAATTAGTGAAGTAAAATTTTGTTAAATAAATTAATTTCCTTTAAGAACTTTAATTAAAACAGAGTGATTCGACGGGTAGCACGCGTGGACTTCAACATTTACTCACCTGTGGTGTTCGTGTTACTCAATTTTTGGCTTTTCTGTTACATGTATTTTTGTTCTGTTACCGTCTCATTGTTATGCTTAAGCAGGAGTTTGTCTCTCCTTGACTTATCGTTTCTTGAATACCCCTCGGCATCTTAAACTTTTCGTTTTTTCTCACAAAGGTTTGTATTCTTCGTCTTAAATAGCTTCAGACTTTTATTTAGTTATCTCAGTCGAAGATAACTGCGAGACAGGAGACAAAATCAATCAATCAATCAAAAGTCTTTTATTGTTTCTGTTTTTTATGCTACAATTGTTATTTGTTCCAGTTTCTGCATTTTTGGTCAGGTTTGCTGTTCTCGTATCTAAATCTATTTCTGTGTTAGTTGTTTAACTGTTATGAAATTCCATTGATTTTGTTTGCTGTCCATTTCAATCTTCGGATCTGTCGATCAGAGATCTTATCCGTTCTGTTCAGTTCTCCGTAAAATGTATTTGTCGAGCAGATATCTTATCCACTCTATTCAGTACCCCGTAACACGTATATCTGTCGAGCAGAGATCGTATCCGCTCTATACAGTACTCCGTTAAACACCCGACTTGGGATCGTATAAATTTCTTTCTTGTTAAGAAAGCGTAAACAAATGAACGAATAAGTGTTTATAAGTTGCGTTTGACATTTATGTATGCTTTTATTAAGAAATATTTTCAAGATATCACGGATATTAATATAGAAATTAGAAACCGTTTCAGAAATGTGTATTATATTATTACATTGTTGATAATTTAATCACAGCATTTAGGAAAAGCTCAAGCATGTGTAGCAGAGGACAAAGCCATAGCGTAGTGATACGGGGTATGGAATGGAGCGGATATGACCTTAGCTCCAGAGATTGGTCCCGCTTTTTTTTGCTTGAGTTCTGTAACTCGGATCTGGTGTTCCCGATATCCAAATATATATTAGAGATGATTTTCTCGTTCCAAATTCCATTAATTGATTTAATTTCCGAATTCAACTCTGTTTGTTGTTACTGTTTCTTAACCTATTTGATGAAACCTTGTTTTTGTTGCTGTTTATACATTCTATTACTACTGCTCTGTTAAACTGTACCCGAAATTTCGTTCTTTGTCCTTGTATACTTAATTTGTTACTATTTATCAATACATTACTGGATTAAATGAGACATTAAAAACAAAACAAAATTTGCAGTCATGCTGGAGTGAAACGTTTTAACGTCAGTCCTAGACCTTATCTTATGCATATGGCAGTATATGCCCGGCAAAACGTTAATAACGCATCTTGTCAGTTTGCAGTTTCTGCAACGAGGGCGGCGTGGTAGTGGGGAAGTCTATAGTAGGTGCCTTCGGCCAAAAATTAGGCAATTTTTGAAAAATGAAACAGTTTTGGGCATTTCTGGCGCTTTTTATACCTTGTTTTGATATTTCAAAAATGACAGGCTGTCGTCTGAATCATATTATATTTAAGTAAAAAACAATACATTTGACTTAATAATATTTCGATTTTCGACAATTCAACACTACTTTTTTGTAAAGGTGGGATTAAATCTAACCCAACGTACAACCCGCACCCGTTCCGATGGCCAGGTGCATCTTATTTGAATTAAAATTAGAACGCTTAACTTAGTATTGTCCATATTTGATGTCAGGGTTGAAAACTAAATCAAGTGTTACAAGCTTTGTTTACGATGCAAAACGGTAAAACGGATTTGTAGAGAGAGCATAACAAATCTGACTTAACAGCTCAAGTCCGGATGGGACAAGCTGTCGCGAGCGGGTGAAAGACATACGTGCGTGCAAAAAAGAGCGCTACAACTCCGACATGTCAGAAACATCATATATAGATCTGAAACATGTGGCACAGAATGCCTCTCCTGGATTGGTTTCTTCGGCCATGAACGATGCTTTCCAAGCAAAACAGACAAGAGAAGTTAGAATACCTTTTCTGTGGTCGACGCTGACCGACGGAGGTCTAAATACATGTATGAATGTTGTTATATCAATGTCTGGTACTTCAACTACCGGTATGTTCTTCAATATAGGTACGTCCTGAATATAGCTAAAACATTGCTTGCTGGACGTAAAACAACAATCAATCAATCTAGGTAGTCATCTACAATTGATCATCAGCTTGTCAGCACGAACATCGAGTAAGCGTAAGGTGCGCTCGAAATGAACATCAAAATGATATCGATTGTCAGATATTTTGACAAAACTATGGTCACACCAGCTACAGCACTCTTCCTCCAATAAAAAATGGACGCCATGATATAGCTGGACAATTGCTGGGAGCGGCTTAAAATATAAAACAAGAGATACAATTTCATATGACTTAAAAAGAGCCAAATCGGTACAATAAAATGGACGCCATGATGAAGCTGGACAATTGCTGAGAGCGGCTTAAAATATAAACCAAAAGATACTATTTCATATGTGTAAGGAAGAGAGAATTCGGTACAATATAAGGAGTTGGTTTATTGTTAAAGTTTGATTCTAAAGTTACAACTCATTGTTATATATGCTATCCTATTATGCTAACTTGTAGTCATTCGCCTTAATGTTGCTTGCTTTGAGGAGATGTTGATTGCTATTGGTTTCCTGTGAATGAGGATTGCACCCAATGACATAAGTGTAGACCAGAACAAAATACAATTCTTAAAATTACAGGCCAAAATTTGGGGGTTTTGATTCCACTAATAATAATAAGTATTTAGTCATTATAAACCACTGATGCATGAAATCATGTGTATCGTCGCACGAAAATGGTGTCAAATTCACTTCTAATTGTTTTGTTTAGAGTAAAATAATAATTTGAAGAGTTCGTTCTCATGCTTTTGAGTGGAATATTATATCGAAATAGGAACAATATTGTTATGAAAATAAGATCATTGGCCAATAAAAGTGTCAATACCTTTCAATTTGACTAAGTGAAATTTTTGACGCAATGGTTTAAACAGAACATTACGAAACAAAGTTAAACATTGTATATATCACTACCCATATGATTGATTTCACTTAGGTGTCAACGTGTTGTTTTTACAGCTTTTATACTGAAATGTAACCGAGAAATGTAACACTAATGTTCCGAGTTATACTCAGTTTCTTTGTCTGTTCTAAATTCCAAATAAATGCTTACTGTAAAAGGTATTTCTTCTTTTTTTTCATATTAATCGAGGCCATTGGTAAAATGTAAAATATGCTGCGTTTTCTTGTTCCAAGCAGGTTTTTTTCAATTATTTTTATTTTTATTTTTGTTATTTTTTTTAAATTTATTTTAAATTTATTTTTATTTATTTTTTAAATTTAAATATATATTTATATTTATATATTTTTTTATTCTAATTTTTTTATTTGGGTGGATAATTCTGTTGTCTTTTGATTTATTTGGATTCGTTTTGATTACTTCAAAGAATATAGTTATAAATTGTGAATTGTGTTAAAATATCACCGTTATAGTCTTTTTTAATTCTCTTTAAAAAAAAATTGGTCAATCTTTAATTATACTAATAAACAAATTTTGATAGCCTATTTAATTATAGTACCTGGTTTAATTGCTGCAAGCAAAGACATGGGAATGTTTCTTTTGAAAGTATGGTTTGGCTATCAAGATTTGTTCTGAAAGATGAAATAATTATATATTTTACGTAGGAAATAACAATATGTGTAATCTATTTTAATGTTTGATTTTAACGCAAAATTTTCTCAACCAAATAAATGTTAAATTAATTAACATTAACGGTGTATATAATTTTGTATTATTGTTGGTACTATTGCAGTGTAGTAAATGGAAATTTATTTATTTTTAAATTAGGACAATTAGGAAGTCATTGGCTAAAATAAACAACTTTTTCGTTAGTTTTTATTGTTTTTAATTCAATTTTTTAGACGGGAAGATATTTTTGTTTGATTCGTTTTGAAATATTATCTTGCAAAATCTTAACAAATAACTGATTTTAAAAATACCTGGTATGATCATTTGATTAAGATTGACAAAATGTATTTGGTCGACCTTAATATTCTCATAAACTGAATGTTGATAGCCTGTAGTAAAAGCAAATGACAAACACTACAGTACAAATATTAATTTTTGAAAGAAGTTGGGTTAATTGTCATACAGATTTGGTTTATAAAATTAATTATTATACAAATATACTGTAGAAACGAACAACATAACTTGCAAAATTATTTTTACACAACTTTTTTAACCAATAATATTGTGTTACTTTATTAACACTGCTCTATTTCTTTTTGTTTTATAGTTGTTATTGTTACGTGTTACATAATAATTTTAAAAAATCTGTTATGAAAAAAATAATTTAAACGTAATAAAAACGAGCTAAGATTTATTATATTTAAGTATATTGTCGAAAAACTACACGCGAGAGCGTATGTTACAGTACTCCAAACCCCTAGGAAAGAGTTATCTCATCATGTAAACATTGACATTGGATTAAAAGATCACGATAATTAGATAAAGGTGACACCATTTTGCGATGTACCCCTACAGCTACCAATGTACAACGGTAAATCCAGTCCTGTAAAGTCAGTTTCACTGTTGAATTGATTCTTTTCAATCATGAAATAAAATCTTGATTGAAACTGATCAGGGCATAATTGAATTTACATAAGATATTATTTAATCCTTAAATGCTGTCATGTCAAAAAATTAATTGACAGCACGAGTCGGTGATGATTGTAAATAACCCGTAGATATTTATGCTATATTTTGGAATACATAAATACAATAAAGCTGTTTGTGTAACAGATAAACAAAATACAAGTTAAAAGATCATTAAGCATTAACCGAACATTTTTATATATTTGTTATTTATATTAAAACATATATAAGAGTCAGAGGTTTTCACTGGGGTACTCCGGTTTCCTCCCCGAAATAAAAACTGAACGCCAGGATATAGTTGAAAAATTACTTAAACCCGATTCAAACAAACAAACACATAAAAAGAATATATTTATATGAATTTTATTGTTAGTAGTTTTGTTATGAAAAATAATTTTACTTTTGTTTTCTAATTGCATAAAAATAATGAAATTTCTACTAAAAATATTACCAAATGCATAATAAAAATATGCAAAATTTATTCGCTTATAAATACATTTTGTGGGAATGTATTCGAATTTATTTCGACAGAAGTCTTTAAAAAATAATATTTGCATAAAAATTTATATACTCGTAAAAACAAAAGCATTTTTGTTAGGATGGTCCCAAAATCTGAGGCTGTCCAAGATATTGTATTAATTAAAGTATTAATAGAATCCAATAAAAATTCAATAGCAGTACATTCCAATGGTATTTAACAGCTTTGTCGGTAGTAATGGAATAGTGCTTAAGTGAAGGCGTATTAATTGAACATATTGTCTGTTACATCAATTAAACCTTGCCTGCTCAGATCGCTTTTATTGTTCCTTTAAACCTGATTAATATAACATTACATGCTTCGATAAAACCAATGGACACTTGTGATAATATTTTTGTTTCGTATTTTCGCGGTCCCTTTATTTAACTTTGGTCCACTAATGGGTTTTTAGATAAACAATAACCGTAATAAATTTGTTAAATTGGTTTTTTTGTATTGAGAGTATAGTTTATATGAAGTCTAATCAATATAAGTACAAAAACTGCACGACTGACTAATGGGTGGCACTTATACGTATACTTATGTAAAAAGGAGGAAATTTTAGTCTGTGATTTTGTTAAAGATAAAATACATCGAAAATAAAATAAAAAATAAATTATTGTCAATAATAATGTTTCGTAAATAAGTCTAACGAAAAAAATATAAATAAATAAATAAATAAATAAATAAATAAATAAATAAATAAATAAATAAATAAATAAATAAATAAATAAATAAATAAATAAATAAATAAATAAATAAATAGCACAGATAAGCATATAAATAAAGGTACAATAAAAAAATATTTGAACGCAGGTTTAACGAGTTTAAAAAAAAAATATTTAAATATAGGTTTTTAACTCAATAAAATAACAATAGTAAAAAGCAGCTCATTTGAATTAATCAGATCTCAAACGTATTTTGTGTTTTTCTTTCATTTAAAAGTCAGTCGGATATTTTGTTAATTAAAGACAATATTTGCAAACTTTCGATAGTTCTGGTATTCTTCATACATACATATTGATTTATTGTAGATAAATATTTCATTTATTTGTGCAGTATGGAAGTTTATTTGTCAAAGAACTTTCAAGGTCTCTCAATAATATTTACTGGTATTATTTGTAAAACAAATTCTTTGAATGATGACATACTAGAAAAACGCTAAATCAGAACTCTTCCCAAGGTGATACTATATAAATATTAATTCATTCCTCAATATATGAGATATAATGAACATTATAACGTGAACATTATAACGTAACAATTTTCTGTAATTACAACACATGCTTAGTAAAATAAGCGAAAAAGTGGGTCGTACAAAGCACAAGTCTCCTGTGTATTGCCATACACTAAACAACATTCGTACAAAATAGTTCACACGAATTTCATAAGAC
Organism: Limnoperna fortunei; assembly: GCA_944474755.1. Classification (NCBI taxonomy): domain Eukaryota; kingdom Metazoa; phylum Mollusca; class Bivalvia; order Mytilida; family Modiolidae; genus Limnoperna; species Limnoperna fortunei. The sequence continues at coordinate 16,511,186 of OX104116.1, read as the reverse complement.
GGTCATTACTAAGATTTAATTGTATTTGTTTCCTTTTCCGAGTAGAATTCCGTTGAAAATGTCATTTACATTTTTTTATGGGGCCTCGGTGGCCGAGTGGTCTAGGTAGTTCGTCTACCATTGATCACGTGGTCTGTCAACACTGAGATTGCGGGTTCGATTCTCACTGCAGGCAGGGTGTACTCGACTCCAATCTTAATTGACAAGGATTGCCAGTTTTCCTACCGCAGGTCGGGGGTTCTCTCCGGGTACTCCGGCTTCCTCCCCCAATAAAAACTGGACGCCATGAAATAGCTGAAAAATTGCTGAAAGTGGCGTTAAAACACCATTCAAACAAACAAACAAACAAACATTTTTTTATTAAAAGTACAAAACATCTTTCGATATTTTATATAAAGCGGTTTGTATCACACGCGAAAATCACAATTTACCCATGATCTTTATAGTATTGTGTTTGTTTGCTTGTTTGAATGGCGTTTATGGGGAGGAAGCAGGATATTCTGGAGAACTGAAAGCCTGACCAACGACAGGAAAACTGGCAATCCTTGTCAGTTAAAATTGAAGTCTAGTACAACATGCCCGCAGTGAGACTCAAACCCCACAACCTCAGTTTAGTATTGGTACAAGTAATCTGAGATTATGGCGTGTTAATCATACGATATCAAACATTGTCTATGATAATGACAGTGAACATGAATTTAATTTACGATAATAATTCTTAGGAGGCTAAAATATGTTAAAAATAGATCTACGATGGACTATTCATAACATTAAGTCGAGTTTATAATTCATAGGAAGCTTGCTTTCAATAAATTAAATATGAATTATTTCTTTTGAATTAATAACTTTAACGAATATAAAATTCATTGTTCTTATATATGAAGACATGCTTTAGATATGTAAACAAACCTGTGCTAAAATTCCAATAAACTAAGTTCTCACATGCTTAAGCGGTGTGTTTTGGGTCAATGTAAAAACTGACTGTTATCCACAATTATTCTTATTTTAATAATACTGTTAATTTTAGTATGAAATCTGAGATTTGTATGATTTACCATTTTTCTGTCAGAATTCAATTTATATAAAGTAGCTACCTGCTTATTGTTAACCGGCTTCCAAGTTAAAATAACCATTCTCCGTAGAGTTATTTCGCGGGAGGCACGTGGAAGTGCCATACGCTAGCGCACATTTAAACGCCTCTCCAATATACAGATTTGTCATAATTAATTTGTTTGTTTGAATGATGTTAAGCAATTTTTCAGCTATATCAGGTGATATCATGACTTCCAGTTTTTAATAGGGGAAGTGTACCCGCAGAAGACCCCAAACCTTCAGTACGAAAACTGACAATCCTTGTCAATTAAGATTTAAGTCGAGCGCGGCCTGCACGCAGAAAGACCCCAAACCCGCAACCTCAGTTTTGACAGACCACGTGATCAATAGTAGACGAACTTCCTTTTCCACTCTATCGCTCGGGACAAAATATTCACAAATATAATGCCCACATGTGTTAAAATGACAATAAATTACATGAAATAATTAAATAACGCCGAATATAAAATGGTTAGCTAGTCTCAATCTTAGATTGTGGGTCATAATCATATATTATGGGTATTAGAAAAGCGTACTATAGTACACCCGAATTTCGGCGATGAAAGTGTGTCGGTTTAACGGACATTAATTTCGTTGAAACGCACTATATTTTATTATTTAGAAGTCATTTGGTTAGAGCAATAAATGCACGATATTTAGAAAGTAATTTAGCATTGGGTTCATTGTCTACATTGCTGAATGAAGGGAAATCGCCGAAATTCGAGTATGGACGAAATTCGAGTGTGTGACCATATAATGGGTATTCTAATATGACGTGCTTTAAAGGCTTTGAGACCACAACTGTGGTAAAACAATGATTTATTTATGAGCAACACGCGCTGAGAAGGGCGTGTTTTAAACGGCTGTTCCAATTACAAAACTCTAACTCCCACCGGAAAGCTATTGAATATGACGTGTAAATCTTGAATACGACACGCGCTATAATTATCCGCTGCAATATATTGTGTGTTACATTGAAGGAACAGCCAGTTTATGGCGGAAATGATGTTTTCTATAGGTACGAAAATATTATAAATGTACTCTAATTGACTTATTAGAATAGAAATAATTCACGGAGGCTTTGATTTATCGTTGTTTTACCACGGGATGACCATTTATGTCGTTATTTTATCCCTCGCTATCGCTCGAGATAAAATAATACGACATACATTGTTACCCTGTGGTAAAACAATGATAAACCACAGCTTCCGTGAATTATTTCTTAATTAGAAAAGCGTCACTTTAGCGTGCAATATATATATGTATCAGAGCTGATTGAGGATAAAATCATTTTATCGACGGGTTAATTGTTTAATTTTCATGAAGTCTGAAACAAAAAATTATAAAGAATTTCATGTAAAACGTTTGAAACACTTTCCACCAACCGAACAAGGTAAAAGTAATTACCATTATAAGTATCACAAATAGAGGACACAGTAAGTTTATC